>OX401983.1:6523553-7723553 GCA_947859335.1 Tortricodes alternella | reverse complement strand
GACACTGAATTGTTGTGTTCAGAATTTCACCTCGCAAATTGGTATTATAGATTTCGCATTTATTTAACGAAATGAGGCATGCACCAAAATCTCTGCCCTTTATATTTCATGTTTCAAATCGCTTGTTTGATCTTTTAGCAAATTGATCTTGCACATTATTTGTTTAACTATTCTTATATATAAAAATAAATTCATATGCGTTAGTTTCGCTGAAACTCAATAACGGCTTCACCGATTTGAATAATTCTTTTTTTTTCCGCTAGAATACAGGGTTAGTTTATAAAAAAAATAAGCAAATTCCACGTGAACGTAGTCGCGGTAGTCGCGGGCTAGTTTATTAATAAAAAGCTTCTATTTTGCACTTTACCGAACATAAAAACTTCACATAGTACTCAAATTTAATCGTGTCCATCCAAAGATACCGACTTCTCAATAAACTTATTATTAAGTGCCTGTACAAAAAGTACCCGCAATCTTGTCGATACTAAAAAGGCTTGGCCTGCAATAGCTACTTCTTGATCCTAAATGTAACTAGAAGACCCTCAGTCTAGTCATTTGTATAACTTCATATGATAAGTTAACATCTATTTTAGACATTTCAAAGTTACCTATAGGTAAGACTCCCAGCAAACTGAACATTTTCGCTTGTTGCAATCGAAAAACCGTATATGACATATGTCATGATTTAAAAAGTTCAATTGAACTATGCCCTACACGAGGGACTGATTGAAAACCAAAAAAGTCAACTCGCTTACCTGTTGGAAAGTCTTTGCTGATGTGACCGAAATTGTAGGAACCAGATCTAACGTTTTGCAGTGTAGACCAAAGTTCGAACAACAGAAAATGTTTGACAAATGCTAAAAAAACGCGGTCGTGTGTTGGAACAAAAGCTTTTTTTTAAAACAAACTAATTTAATTTAGTACTTCGAGAACTATGTTTGGAAATATTCCCAGAGACTGAACTGAAAAACGCTGGTAATAGTTCCAATAGTGTAAATTGTACTCTGCATGTATATCAGCTGCTTTTATTATCGTCGAATGGAAGACAATCACATTCCAATTTCTGAAAGAAAAATAACCCTGCATTTCAAACAATAGTAAAATTTCCGTTGGAATGAAATCAAAATATGCAGTACAATACGTTTCCCTAGAGCTGAGAAGTAATTGAAAAAGAAAGAAAACTAAGGCAATAGACAAAAGCCTATACAGCCAGTCTTTGGTGACATATAACTTTTTAAATTAAAAACATTATTATGAACTAACCATTAGAAATAAAGCAAGAATTTTTATTTCCGTTATAATTAACATAATTAATAATTATGAGCAGTACCTTTCTATGGTTTGTCTTATTTTTTGGCGCCATTTTGACGCGCTTTAATAATGTACAGTGTTTTATGATCCAAATCACTAAGTCCTAAACTATGCTTAAACAAGTACTGGCGCTTTTAAAAACAGACGCCATATAGTTGCATGAAGAAGATGATATGAACAGAAAATCAAGAGTCGCACTTAGTTTGCATTTATGTATTTACCAATTTCAGATTCAAAGGCGTAGACAGGTAACCGAACGCCCAGCGGCCCTAACATGCATGACACAAAGATAAAATAGACCGTCGTATCTCTGAGTGCGTCTCTCTCACACTAGAACCGACGAAAGAGATAGTCATAGAGATAAACGGGTTTTAATCTATGTGGCATGCATGTTAGGGCCACTGGTGCAAACAAAAAACCGACCTTTTTTATTTACATTCCGAAGGTGGGAGAATTTTTAGCTTTCCAGATCGTGTCGGTCGTTAAAACTAACTATAAAATATTAAAGTTCTTACGTTTAGTGAAATTAAATCAACAGTAAAATATTATGTTGAATGTGGTACTCCGAGCTATTGGTTCTGAGAAAGGCTCGAACACGAGTATATCACTCGATTACGGCGGAGGAAAACGTCGTGAAATCCTATTATTACCTTTTTATTTTCCTTTTCTCGGGCATTTGCGACATGTGACGACCGTAACAGGGATCCAGCCACCGGGGCTGGACTGTTCTCATACATCTTAAATATAAAGCCCGCTACGCAAAATTATATTATACTAGCGACCCGCTTCGCACGGTATAAGTCAAAAATATTATTACGCGAACAACTTTATTTTCGTGCGCGTTAAGTTTTTGCGATAACTCCTAAGATATTCCTGTAAATTATATGGTGTAGAAGATTATAATAAAGTGCATGAAATGTTTAACGTAACTAACGTATTTAGGTTGATAAGGATTAATACTGTGTCTGTCTAAATAGCTTTCCAATTACCGCATTGTACGTGACCATTTTTTTAGAAGATAGAATGGGTATAGTACGTTATCCTTAAAAGATAGATATATGTCATCGCGGACTTTTTTGTAGATCTATAAAAGAGAAATATCCCACCATGCATTTTGTTGTTATATCTCAAAAGGATTAGGCAGGCGGTCAAGGCGGCTTGAATTTTTCCGACGCTTCCAACAATTCTCGTTTTATTTCAACCAATTTACACAAAACCTTGACAAATTATATACATAAACCTTCCTGATGAATCACTCTATCTATTGGTGAAAACCGCATGAAAATCCGTGCAGTGGTTTTTGAGATTAGCGGTAACAGACAGACAAATCGACAGACAGACAGACGCGGCGGGCAACTTTGTTCTTATTCCTAGTAGAATATAGATCAAAGTACTTTAATGGTGTAAATTCTTACTTTTACTGTCCCTTACATCCTTTTCATTGATGATAGTTTTATGATTTTACAATTGAATGTGATACAATGATGCCTTTTGTATCACATTCAATTGTAAAATCGGACTTGCAGTAAAGATGACCGACGCCAAAGCTCGTCAAATAGTAGATTGTTAAACAAGAGCATAAAACGAGCCATTTAACCCGAGACAAACATATAGGTACCCGAGCCGGTGCGGCGAGGGTGGATAGTCACGTCGAGGGTAAAATGGGTTGTATGCTCGAGTTTTACACTCTGCTTTTCACTTCGATTGCAAGGAAATAAATCAAGGATTAAGCATATACAAGAAAAAAATTCGCACTTCTTTCCATTAAAGTTTCAGGCGAAATCATTATTTGACTGTCACTATCACTACTCGAAGACATCGTTTAATTACTTAAGAATAACTTATTAAATTTTCAACCGCAACACAACAAATTTATCTAGTTTCTAGTTTTGTTTGACGAATAATTTTATTACCTTCTCGCCACACAATTTTACTTAATTTTTTTTTTATTTTCATCTATGTGGCGTTCGACTATGGTCTGAGCCTTGATGCCAAGTTATTATAAATATTGGCGTTATACTTTTTTACGTAAATGCACACCCGTATTAATCGTTTTAGAGTTAGATAGTAGGTAATACATATGTCGTAATGAAATTAAGATATAACCTAAATCTCATAAAAATATATCAATTAAATGAAAGTGTATTGTGTATGTGGCTGTAAGGCCTAATTGCCTTAGTCTTAAAAGAAGAAATTACTTTATGCACAATAGCATAAAATCCCATTTTATGCAGCCTACTCTCGACATAAAGAACAATTTTACGAGCATGAGAAGTGAAAAATTGTTTAATACCAAAAGCCAAAGCATTCAATTATTGTTGTAACAATCTTTTGGCTGTAGGTATAACTGAATGTCTTGTGTGTAATTGATTCTATGCGGCCCCTGTCACAGTTATATAAGGAGTACTTACCGGCAGAGGGAAGGGGCCAGGACGGTGCTGGGCCATGGGCGCGAAGGGCATGCGGGGCTCCGGCGCAGGCATGGGGCGCTCGGGTTGCGGGCGCAGCGGCAGCCTCACGGGCCCGGACAGAGGGAACGCGAACACTTGCGACTGCGGGTCTGGGAAGTTCATCGCTCTGAAACAAAACAGAAACATTATCAGTATTACATTTTCAAAAAATTACCAAAAATGATTAAAACAAAATGAATTGCCAAACATACATATTTACAGGTTACACTTACTATATTTTTATATTACCACTTTCTTTCTATATATGAAAAACTAGTGGACCCGCCACAGCTTCGCCCGCGATATTTTCCATACAAACTTTACCACCCCTTTTCACCCCTTCAGGGATGGAATTTCAAAAAATCCCTCTTTAGTGCACCTCAACGGTACTCGAGGAATGTCTCCTCCAAATTTCAAACCTCTAGGACCGTCCATTAAGGCTGTGCGTTGTCTATAAGTGAGTCACGGCATGTCACGGTACTGTTTTATATATGTATTGATATAAAATCGTTAAGTTATCGTTAACACTATTTTAGTAACATTATTTTGTAAATAACTGAAATGTATGATGTCTCTTTTTTCTTGAAAGCAAAACTTAACGTTAGAACATACTTAGCGGTTAGCGGGGAAATTCCAGCGTGCAATTACGTAGTGTGGTTAGGAGTATTTAAATGAACAATATCAAAATTAAAAAGTGTACGGTACCTATCGATGGCAGCGCATCAAATATTTCGTAAGAGAAGCCGGAATAAAAAAACGGTACTAGTGCGAGTCTGCCTACCTAGCTACCCGCAGCTTTCTAGCTTGGTAAAGACGTTAGGAATTGGTTTGTAGGCAGGCTGCGCTACTGCTGCCTATTGTCTAAAGACGTTAGGAATTGGTTTGTAGGCAGGCTGCGCTACGGCTGCCTATTGTCTAAAGACGTTAGGAATTGGTTTGTAGGCAGGCTGCGCTACTGCTGCCTATTGTCTAAAGACGTTAGGAATTGGTTTCTAGGCAGGCTGCGCTACGGCTGCCTATTGTCTAAAGACGTTAGGAATTGGTTTGTAGGCAGGCTGCGCTACGGCTGCCTATTGTCTAAAGACGTTAGGAATTGGTTTGTAGGCAGGCTGCGCTACGGCTGCCTATTGTCTAAAGACGTTAGGAATTGGTTTGTAGGCAGGCTGCGCTACGGCTGCCTATTGTCTAAAGACGTTAGGAATTGGTTTGTAGGCAGGCTGCGCTACGGCTGCCTATTGTCTAAAGACGTTAGGAATTGGTTTGTAGGCAGGCTGCGCTACGGCTGCCTATTGTCTAAACACGTTAGGAATTGGTTTGTAGGCAGGCTGCGCTACGGCTGCCTATTGTCTTAACCCAACAAATGGTGCATCCCATAAGACTACAAAAATAGATAACATTTAAAGGCCTAAAAGGGTACCTAAGCGCTCCAAGTCACGCTGCGCTATGCGCATTTACTAATGTAATACCTACGTACCTAATTTATGAACTACCAAGTACCTAACTAAACGATCCCTGGGTCTCGATGGGCGTACCTGCTGTGGTATATACTTAGATTTGTATAAAACTGTAGACATCATTGTTGACTTATATGTGTACTAATTTGAAAAAATGATACCTCACCGAGTTTCTTGCCGGCTCTTCTCAGTAGAGGATTTTTTTCCGAACCGGTGGTAGATTAATTCCTTGACCTTCATAAGAGCTTGTAAAAGCCTAAATTGAGTAAAGATAGTTTGACTTTGACTTTGACTTTGACACAAACGCGCGTCAGCGTGTCTTCTTTACCCTTAAGACGATTTAGGGGCGTTAGCAGCACTGTGCACTTTTCAGTTTGTGTATCATTATCATTCATTTAAATAGACAAATTAATGAAACGTCAACGTATTCACTGTGTTTAAAGTAACCTAGGCATACCTCGCCACATGTAAAAGAGCGCTGACGGCTATATAAAATGTATGGCCGTCAGCGCTCTTGTTACATGTAGCGAGGTATATACATGTATGTTTGAGGTTTTCCGACGGTTTGTCGTTACTAACTTGTTAGAAAAAATATGTTTACCTATAATTGCGGTACATAAAAAGTCCAAGCTTTCCTCTAGTTCTATTTGTTAAAATGCCATGTGTGTATTCAGTTTGTGTCCGTATATGAAATAAGTAAATACCCATGATAAATATATTTACTCGGACTGCACATGTAAGCAGCTGGGTAATGGGCTAAATGATCAACAAAGACTCATGAATAGGTATGTTCAAATATCAACTTCGTATAGGTATGTTCAAATATAGCTATACGAAGTTGAGATACTGAGCATGTTTTTATGATTCATGAGTAGTGTCAACACTACCATCCACTCTTAGCAGTCTCTCTGCAATATTCTTGCGCGCTTAAAATATAGGTGTGGGTATACTTGCATCTTCTACTCTGCCTTGAAGCAAATATTATTCCCTTGATACACCTGCATAAAATTTAGTCAGTTTATTTGCATAAAATCATTTATAAAGTTCTTACTGAAAGCTTGATTCATACCATATACATATGAAATCTTACGTGTCTTAACAGGAAAACTTGTTTAGCGTTTTAGCAGAGACGTGAGTAACTAACGTACTGTGCAAAACTTCATAACTCATTTTTAAGTGACATCAATAAAGCGCGTGCAAATTATATCGATTCAATTTAAAACTGAAGTTATCTATCTATACATATAATCGTAAAGTAGAAAAAGTATGTACATTGAAGATATTCTCTTCTTAAAAAAAATGCGATAGGGGTCCTCAGAATGAGCAACACAACATGTTGTTTTAATTTCATGTGTGTTTGTCTTATTTTATGTGCACGATAAACTTTAAAACCACTGGCTGGATTTCAGTGCGGTTTTCGATATTATATTTGGGGAAACTTCCTGAAGGACATAAATTAGAAACTTTTGGAAATTAAACTGGAAGGGGGTAAACAAGGGGGTTGAAGTTAGTACTTATGGAAAAAAAATATTCGGTGAATTTATAAACTTAGTATACATATACTCTACTCGGCTTTGGGGCTTTAAACTTTGTATGGGAAAAACCGATTCCATATGTTTAACGAAACTTCTCCTAAATATATTCTTGTTTGAAGTACCTAATTGGTTTTTTCATCTCAAGATATTATACTCATGTTAATTAAATAATATTATTGCATTTAATCAATATTTCCAAGAATAATCATATCCTTGAATCAAAATATCTTTTATTCCGTGTAGGAGTGTAACTGAGAACTTCACCTACTGCCGAGGTATATGGTAATGCTGCCACGCATTTTAAGTTATTGAGGTGGTAAACCAGTAGGTACCTAGGTTCGTCTCCTCCGTGGCAGATGATTGCGATGCGCTCGGCTTGCGCGGCGCGCGGGGCGAAGGCTCCGAGGATGTTGAAGGGGAAGCGGCGCTCCACGGGCTCGTCGCGCTGGCGCTCCACCACGCAGTTCATGCGGCCCCTATAATTCAAATAAATGAAAAACGTCACATTCAACCTGTATCAACAGAATGGTGTACTGCCCTTTGGGCAAAATATTTTTCGCCAAATTTCACTTCCCAAAAATCTTATCGCAAACGAATCTTTAGCACATTTCCATGTAGCATTTTATCATTTGGTCAAATTATCATTTGGCATCATTTTGCTTTGTCATGGGTATGTTAGGTTAGGGTTAACTTGTGTCGCTTACGTAAGTATTTATTTGTCAAAAAATACTTTTGCTAACTGTATAATTGCGATAAGCTGATTTGACTAATGATTTTTTGCCAAATGATAATCGAGTGAAATTGTTTGGGATCTGATACTTTGGGTAAAGTTTTTTGCCCAAACATTAGTAATCCATCACAGCATGCAAGTAAAGAAGGCTTTTGATCTTGATTAAAAGAGCCTTTTTATACGCCTACATAATTATTAATAAGAAACTAACCGTGTGCGACAAGGCAACATCGAACACTATAGCTGCGCGCGTAGGTCGTTATTATTCCGCCTGTATCTTGTTTGATACATCCAACACCCACACCCACATCTTATCCACTTCTAGCAGGCAATGCAGTGAAACCACGAGGCCACCCTTTCAACCAATCGTAAATACTTACTTCTGTTGGTTGTTGGCTAGGAAGGCCCCGGCGAGATCGTCCAGGTCGAACTGGATGGGCAGCTTGAACATGGGCCGCATCGTGTCCAACTCGTCTTCGTCCTCTGCGGAACTGTCCGACTCGGAACTTTCCTCCCCACTATCCGAGTTAGGAGTTACATCATCAATTTTCTGCAATCAATACAAATTAACATAACGAATAAAAACTAATTATTGTAGTAAATTACGACTTAATAAAATGTATCAACAGTGGTTCAAATTAAATAATCGAATCTCGAAGCTCTAGTTATATTCGATATTTCTTTGAACCATTTGGAAAAACCAGTATCGTGTAACGCCCGTATAAAATGAATAAGCGATGCTGTATTATTAATTCTGCCGTCAGCTCGATGGGCACGTTCAATGCGCCTGCAAGTATCTGATACACGACCGCAATTTTAAACTCATCCATTACATCAAGTTTATTTTAACAATTTGACAATTACTTTTGAGGGAACGTTGGTTATAAATTGAAATCAAACAATTTTTATGGATTAACTTGCGTGTAATAATTTGAAAACATTTCCCGTTTTGTGGCCTTTCCTGGTCACGGGTAGATTGAGACCTTATTAGTCTATGACAGATTGGTTAGATACATACTGGGTCCAATTCGAAACAACGTCGCGTAAATTTAAAATTTCCTGAACTTAAAATAAGAAACGTCAATCTCAATTTTGTCTAGCACCAAGCTGTCAAAATCGAGTTCGGCGTTTCTTATTTCAAGTTTAGCGACTTATAATTTAGCGAACACACTTTCGAATAGGCCCCGACTATAATATTGAAAATAACCCAAAACTACCAGCCAACACAGATGAAAAAAAAAGAAATTTTGAATTGATTTAAATTCAATAAAAACGTTACAGACTTTATCTTTGCAGCAGTTGCATAATTTGTTATAAAATTACACTGTGTTGTTTGCAAAGAGTTTTATCTGAAAGCTTATTTCAATTTGTACAAAGCTAAAAAGGAATGACTGATGTGTAGGTGGGGCAGACTGTGTTCCTATAATTGTAATCCATAAATCGAATGTGACAAATCAGCGCCTCTATTCCTGAATATGATTCACACCATAATGAGAAGGTATCCAGATGATAATAGTCATTAAAAAAATCTATTAAAGCAAAAAATGCATCGAATTGCATTGAACAGTCAATGAAACAGTATGAAACAACGACCAGATCTCGTTCTGTACTGTTTGCTGTCCACAATGGCTCGGACATCCTGCGCGAGACAATGCGCCAGCGCAGCCATTGTCCAGCTCTCCGTTTGTAAATATTATCAGCATTTAAATAGCCTCATCGTCTTATCAAAATATGAAAGCATGTCAAGTCGGTATTGTGAAATCAACCGATTTCAATTTGCTATTGCTAATGCAAGCAGTTGTATAATATAAACTGTTTTTATACAAATTAACGTAACGTCATTTTAATTTATCACCCGCATTAAATAGCTTCGTCGAACCACAACATAGAAATCACTTTTGTATTATGATTTAATGTAACCGATTTGAATCACTCTCGTTTTACGGCTTTCGTCTATTTGAAAAATGATTGTCACGTACAGAAATATTCTGCTTCAAACCCTTAAGAGGGCACCGACCGTCCAGTGGCGCCCTCATCACTGTTATTGTGTTTTCTATTAAAGGAAAGTATTTTATTAAAATTGAAGCCGTATAAGTTGTTACGCAACTTAATACACAACGTATATGCTATGTAATATAGCTTTGCAAAGTATAATCATCATCTAATCAATTTAACAGAAAAAAGCGGCCACTATTTTCTATTAAGTTGATTAGATGATGGTTATACTTTGCAAAGCTATATTACATAGCATATACGTTGTGTATTAAGTTGCGTAACAACTTATACGGCTTCAATTTTAATAAAATACTTTCCTTTAATAGAAAACACAATAACAATGATGAGGGCGCCACTGGACGGTCAGCGCCCTCTTAAATGTTTATTTTCTCATAGTATATCTGAAACCTGTTAATTTAAATATTCAGAAAATGAATCGCTTTTGTTTCGCAAAAAAACGAGGGGTCCGCGTAAAATCGGATTATGCGGTCTTTACATCTTGTTGTGTCTTTAAAGACAAGTTAAGTTATTATCCCGAGTTTTCGCGAAACCGTAGACTGAATTTCGGGTGTCATTAAATAGCAAGAGTTTAGTAGAATGACATAATAAGTTAACCCTTAACGGTCACCCCCACGATCGCTCACCTCGCCAACCCTTCTCGCGTCTTATTGCTTTAAAGTATTTCGTCATTCTACTAAACAATTATTGCTATATCATGAAAACATAAGATTTAGTCTTAAATCCGCGTTTTCGCGAAAACACGTGATTAGTCTCGTTCCTCAGGATTGCGATACTCCGACTTTTCGCAAAGACCTTCGTTTTTAGGGTTCCGTACCTCAAATGGAAAAACTGGAACCCTTATAGGATCACTCGTTTGTCTGTCTGTCCGTGAGTCT
The DNA here is from genome assembly GCA_947859335.1 of Tortricodes alternella. Classification (NCBI taxonomy): domain Eukaryota; kingdom Metazoa; phylum Arthropoda; class Insecta; order Lepidoptera; family Tortricidae; genus Tortricodes; species Tortricodes alternella. Next base: position 7,713,182 of record OX401983.1, on the reverse strand, counting down.
GTCACAGCTAATTTGCTCCGAAACTACTGGACCGATTGAGTTGAAATTTGGTATACATATGTAAGTCGGTGACCGCAATACGGACGCGTAACGTAAATAAATTAATTTTAAACATGGGGGCCACTTTTGGGGGTAAATTAGAAAATTAAAAAAAATATATGCAAACTATATCATGACATATCAAATAAAAGGGCTTATTATGAAGATTTTAAATGTATATATTTTGAAATTTTAAGATAAATAGTTTGGAAGTTATTTAGGAAAATAGGCAAAAATTTACCATTCCCCCGACTCCTTATTTCCGAAACTACTTGGCCTAAAATTTTGAAAGTTAATAGTTCTTTACCTATAGATTACAGGAAAACCTACAAAAATTATATGATATTAATAACATAGGAAATTTCGGATAATCATTTACGGAAAGGATCCCTCTCCACGTGAGTTTAACTCGCACTTGTCCGATTTCTTATAAAAAAGCCCAAATTACGTGATTATACGCAGACATATACATTACAGAGACCGCAGCGTTATAAAGATAGGTACATATGTGTAATGTACTTAGTAAGTTATTAAGGTATAAATAAGGTATTAAGATAAATAAACTTAAAATACAAATTAAAAACTAGCACAATGAACCTAAAACTAAAAACCTTAAAAAATATAATATAATAACTAAAATATATTATTAAAAGGAGTCCCTTTAGGCAAGGTTCCGAAGATACCGGCAGCATTCCCCTTTTGAATAGCTAGACTAATTCTTTGTCCGAAGTAGCTGCCAGCTCTTCGGTCTCCTGTGATGTCGACTAACCTTTTTGCGATTTCCCTAAAAAGCCTTATAGCGCTAGGACCCCAAGTAAGTTACATTAAAATGTCTCTTATTGCCGAATTCACTAACGCCACTTAAGCATTTGATTAGAGATCAAATAGTTGAATGACCCTCAACTAGTTAACCTATACATAAACGTCACTTTAATTAAAGATCAATTTCAGTCGCCTTTATGGATTTGGCCATTAGGAGCCCTGTTAATATAAATGGTAGGGATTGTAGAAATATAATATTTGCCTACATCACAAAGTTTAGTTAGTATGTAACTATAACACAACAAAAAGACATATTTTCTTCTATCAATAGTACCTAAGTATAAAGGTAAACAGATATGACATTTACCGAAAAATAAGAACAACCTATAACGCACTCCGAGTTACTTATTAGTTTATTACTTAAACCTAAGAAAAATAATGAATGGACTAAATAATAAATGTCATAATTAATTCAAGGGATAAAATAACAAGTATTAATTAGGTCTCATATCTGAAAATAACGAAAACGAATCAGTTTTAATTCTAAAGTCATCAAAAATCGTTAATCGTTACAATTAAATTGTCGCAGCTGGAAGTAAAAAGATACATAAATACGGTTTCTATAAGAACTTTACCCCAAAAGTGCCCACAAAAGGAAAGCAACTGATATTTGTGACCAAAAAGATATTACATTTTTACATGCATTATTGTTATACCATTATTTCCTATCCTATTATGTCATTATATAATGTCGTTGACAATAATATGATCAACATGCATGTGCAATGAATAAGAACTTGTATTATGTAAAACATGACGTAAACCGCCAATCACGGAAAAGAGTTATGTCACCTAAACAATAACAAGATAGACATTACTTAAAGTAAATTTAGAAATTATTTTAAATTACAGCTGCCCAACAAACAAAACTTTATAGGGCTTTTACCTGCCAAAATGGAGGAACTTTCATAGATTTCTGGTCGTACTAGTCTGTTGGTTTTAAAGATTTAATTTCCAAATAAATGTCATTTTTCGATCTTCCTTTAAGAGGAGTGTGAACCTACGGCTTTGCATGCAAAAGGCGATATCGATTTCCACCCCTTAAATGTTAACCGATGTTCACCAATTTTCGATAGGTTATCAGTCAGAACAAAATCTAGGTCGATACGTTTTGATTTTTCTAGTATAATCTTTAAATTCAGATTTATTGTCGTTTCAGTATTCTCATACAAAACTAATTTCGGCATTATTTGATTTTCTTGATTTTTAATCACAATTCTAAAAACGTATATACCTAGATTTTGTTCTAATTAACTCAAAAATTGGTCAAAATTGGTTAGAATTTAAGGGGTGAAAATCGTTATCGCCTTTTGTATGAAATGGGTGATTTTTGACTTTGGTTCACAGTTCTCTTAACATCCATTGGAAACAGTTTTTTTTAACTTTTTATGCTGCGTAACAAAAAGTATATAATTAATACATTTCTCGTATCTACTTTAACCTTAAGGAGATTTCGTTCAGTCAGACAATTCCATCAAATCTTTAGTATTTAAGTACGTCGTTATTGTAAGCCTTTGAAACGGCTCTTTCGCCTAGATAATTACTGGGGGAACTTTAATGTTATAATTTAAACAAGACAGCCATTTTCCTTTACTACTCTACAATTATAATAATTTTATGTGACAACTCAATTAAATTTTGTGTAATAAATATAAACATTTCGCAAATCGTAACAAACCGTATAAATGTTAGTCATTGTGGCGTTATAACTATAGTTTTTTTTTAAACATAATAACACAAGTTATCAAGCTATATATGATTGGATAATATATGTTAACGTGTTTATTCCCAGCTCGTCAAATAATTCCATGCCGAACACTGCATTACACATGTTATGTTTGAGCAGCAATGAACATGTCTGCCGGGGACAAGGATTCCACCCGCCTATATTCCCCCAGCGCCGACAGACCCCGGGGCCCTTTGTATTTAGTGAACGTTGCAGCATGCATCACCACTGCAAGTCGACCGCAGAATTCAGCACCTTACAATGTTAGTGTACTTCCGGCACCGATATTTCCCCGCGCCTCTATTCGGGGACGTCCAAGCGATATTGTACCGACGCGCTATCGAGATTCTGATGCCACTCTTCCGCACGATGCGTAATGCTTAAGAGTGGCGTGCGAGTCTCGCTCGCGAGTCGCAACAATATCACTTCCACGTTCCACTCATAACTCGGGTACAAACATTCGTACTTATCTCGTTTGCCCTAGTGGGATTTGAACTCGCGACCTCTGGCACAGCGGCCCTAACATGCAAGACACAAGGATAAGTTAAAACTTCTTATCTCTAAGTGCGTCTCTCTCACACTAGTGCCGACGAAAGAGATAGTCATAGAGATAAACGAGTTTAACTTATCTTTGTGTCTCGCATGTTAGGGCCGCTGTAGGCAGTTGCATTATCATTTCACCATCAAGTCAGCCAATAGTCAATCAGTCAAACAATAAAATAGGTTATTTATTTCGTTGTACTCGTAAAAGTCAATTTGAATCGAATGATTTTATTTGACACGTGCCACTCCGAAGTATTAGTGTATGCAGTAAAATGTAACTGGAACAAATACGAAAACTATTTCAAAGCTTCATATCTATATAATCCTATCTTAACTGGCATTGAATAGTGCATTAGTAAGTACTCTTGGGACAACTGGGATAATTGGGGAATTTAAAATTAAACTTGTATTTTAAAATACGAGTATAACTTTCGAAACCCTGCACGGTACATCAATGTAGCAGCAATATAATATAAATACATTCGAAATAATGTAAATATAAGTACCGCTTTCATTTCACTTAGCCACTTAAATGACCAGTTTAGTGTCAAGCATCATTAATGAGAATATGAAATCGTATATTGCTTAAAATTGGTCAATTTTGGTTCGGTAAGTAATAAAACGATAGAGGCTGCTTTCTCGCGGTGCAGTGGTTGCAACGCAGGCGCTGGTGCTGAGTGAAAGCTGGGTGACGTCACACGTCGGCAACCACGCGCTTCATTGCACACTGGATTTGCGCCAGTCGCAATATCTACACACAAAAGAGTAACCCCACGCTCTGGGGAAATTGAAACACGAACATCTGTGCGTAACTGAAACCCGATAATCGGTACCGTAATTTACATGATCATCAATATCGTCATCGCACGTTCTCAACTTGTTACACAATGACGGAGCTGATGGATTAAGTTCATATGCTACCCCGTTTATACGACGTTACGGGCGACTATAGGCTTCTAGGTAGGCTATTAAATGCTGCTAACGGACTTTCCTTTTAGCGAGATGAATCGCCCTTCACTTTGCAAACGTAAGTTATAAATTAAAGAACACTATTAACTATATTTGTTAAAGAGACAGTGGAGTTCTACATCCGTGATATTTAATTATTATTTGATTAAAATAAGAAATAAGTGAACAACTAGTTGTATTGTAAGTCAAAGAATTGCTATTATTAAGTTATTATGCAAGTTATTTAAAACTAAGATTCCGATTTCAATTCCAAGAATATTTTAAATTCTACCTACTTGTAACCAAAATACGTGCGTCACTGACAAGTGAATATTCTTCTTGACTATTTTCTGTTGGAGTAGTAACTTCAGCCAAGGAATTATAAACAGATGTCAAATAATATTAAAATAATGAACAGTTGTCGAAAATAATCTGCAAAATGTAAGAACCGCTAGATCAAACGGTTAGCAATGTCAACAATTATACTGATTTACTATGATTTGACCTTTATAAAACAAACTAAGGATGGGTTTATGAAGATCTGATGGGTTAAATATCGGTCACGAATGAAAAAATTGTAGAGGGCTCTTTTCGACGCATGGCGTAGCAATATGGTATATTTTAAATAGTGATATGGATGTTTATTATGTTTTAAACTTATTCATTCTCTTAGTATGCGCCTATATCAGAAGTTAACAATTAATTTTGGCTGCGGCTTATTGCTCAAATATTGCCAAGCACAAACGCTTTAAAAACTGTTTAATTTGTTCTATTGTTGTTGTGTGTTATTTGTATTTTATTTTTCCTAATGTTATCTGTGGTGTGGTGTGGTGTTGTCACCACTGAAAATCGGCGCACCCAGCGGCCCTAACATCCATGCCACAAAGATAAATTAAACCCGTTTGTCTCTATGACTATCTGTTTCGTCAGCACTAGTGTGAGAGAGATGCTCTTACAGATAAGACGGTCTATCTTATCTTTGTGTCACGCATGTTAGGGCCGCTGGGATGTGATTCTCTTAAATGAAAAATGACACTTCGTTCATGAACTCACCGGCGAGCCTAACTTGACCTGTCAGTGCGTATAAACTACATGTTCGTGTGTGTATTCGACTTTGGTCGTTTTTCGCCGCAAGAATCCACGGTTGTAGGTACGTAACTCCTCATAACGCCTACGAGCGTGCAGGTCAATTTATGATTGTCGGACAAAAATGAAAAGCGAAATGAGGGACGAGATTTGTTAGAGAATAACATAGCAGCACCTCTATTCTGTAGCGACTCGTGAGCGAGATTTCTCATCCCACTCTTCCGCACGACGCGTAATGCGAAAGAGTGGGATGAGAAATCTCGCTCACAAGTCGCTACAGAATCACTTAGCGTTCCCGAATAGAGGCGCAGGGCTCACCGGATGAGATGATACCCTTTTGGACACCGTTGTTCGGCACAGCTTTATTAATTATGTTTATTTCATCCTTTTCTTTTCTTGTTATCTGTCTGTATAGTGACTGAATGTCTTTTATTATTTTTCTCTTTTAATAACATAAACCATAAACTAAAATAGTTTATACTCTTAGGCTAGGTTTTTATAATATTTATCTCTCGGTCTAATCATAAACGATACAAACTCCCGCCGCACTCTCGCCGCCGGCAACGCGGCAAGGCTCAAGCTACCACAGACATACTTGAATTTCATTTATTTGTACAGACATAGATATATAGATTTTTAGATCAAATCAAAACGAAACAAGTATTATTTAAAAAATCTTAATACAATATTGGCTGCTGGAGCTGTTTGCTTGGTCGTTCAACGTTTGCACAAGGTATAAGTAAGTTCTCGTTAACGATGTTAATGAGATAAGTTAGTGAAAGCTGAACAAAGTTTAGTATTGGCAATCATTATGATCAGGGTTCTCAAATTGCTTTCGGCTAATCAATACAAATAACGAGCATTTTCTTTAATCTAGTTGGTTCGCTAGACTGCAGTTTTATTTTTTTTTATTATTATACGGATACCTACATACATATCTTACAGAAGTTCGAGGATCAAAGAACGCGGTTTTATTGTATCTTGTTAGAAATGTAAATTAGAAAATTATTTATTTTTTGTTTGGTCTGTTAATATATATATATATTATTTAATAATTATTTAAGTTGCCATGTCCTTCTCCATGGTCCAATCTATCGCTATACCAAAACTCATCAAAACTGGTTTAGCGGTTTTGGCGTGAAAACGTAATAAACAGAGTTACTTTCGCATTTATAATATTTCCACCTATTTCCATGTTATAAAGCATACATTGTCTACGGGCTATGAACATATACCTAACGTTTTTCCTAGAAATCTAGGAGATATCGGGAATTTGCTTCATCATCCGTCATGTTTCGGGGTTATTCTTATTACCTAATATCACCAACCTATCAAACCTGATTAACGGCAAAATAACCCTTTGCAGGCCAATTCGTAACTTGAAACTACCAATAAAATATTGGAATAATAATTGTAGTCCAAAGTCATTCCATGAAAATCAATAAAGATTTTCAACTTGTACTATTCTTAAATTAATCTGAGTTTCTTGCGGCGTTTCTTCTCAGCACATGTCACCTTTCGAAGCGCCGGTAGATTCAGACATGTGAAAGAGCCCGTGTGGCCTACTTGCAAAATAAATATTTTCATTTTCATTTTCAATCGGTGATAGTTGCTGGTTATTATGTAGTTAATAAATGACCTATGAAATGAGCTGATCTTAAGCTTGTAAAAGCCTAAATTAAATAAAAATAATAATTTTATACCTGTAGTTTGTTCTCGTCTACTTTGGACTCGGCGTGGTTGAGCGCGTCGTCCTTGGTCTGGCTAAAGGCAGGCGGCGCTGGCGCCTCCGAAGGCGCTGCGGACGGCGGCGTGCCGTGCAGCGCATGCGCGTTCCCGATCGGCAGTGGTTCGTCCTGAAACAAAAAACAACAATCAGAATGACATCCATATTCATACTAATATTATAAACGACAAAGCATCGGTTTTGTTTTCATGAGTAAAGAACTGACCCAATTTTTTTAATTAGCGAAAAAGTACTATGTATACCTTTTACCCAAATGCAAAGTAGTAGATACTTTGCATTTGCAAGTGTGCCACAACGCCCTCAACAAAGCCAAATAAAGGTATAATTTAACAAAATGAAAAATATTTAAGATCGGCGACTTAAATTCCTGAGTCTCGGACAGTAAATGTTCCGGCGCGGCTCATATTTTCGTTCATTTCGTTTATTACATTCCGTACGTTTAATGTTATATTTGCTAAAGCTTTATAAAATACGAACCTAATTTATACTTTTGGCGAAATGTGAAAAATTACCTGGTAGCCGAAACGTCTGCAGAGAAAAGAATATGGACAGAATTGTGTTATTTTAGTCACAAATCAGTAAAATTGTGCATCGCATACATATTTAATTTTGACTAGACACACCTGTCTGAAGTTTATCACCCCCTGTCCTGTCTGGAATAAGAGCTGTAAATTCTATTTGTTTCTCTAAAAGACCTTGAGGCAAATTTTTCGTCTTCTACACATCTCTCAGGTGGAATATCATACAGCTACTTAACGGGTTTCCGCATCATTTACCACGGAAAATTACAAAATCTGTGCTCTTCTGAGCAGCTCTTTCCTCTTTAAGGTAAAACACAGGTGTCACGTTGCCGTATAGCGCATGCACGTCATATTTTTTTATTTAAAAATACACACATGTAAGCGCGGCAGAAGTGCATGCGGTTTATCCCGCTCGGCCTCGCACCAATGCAATTCACACCTCGCGCGTGTGAGTGCGGTGTATTGTATTATGTTAAAGTATACGTGCCCACAATGTGACCAGGCCTTTAACAGAAAAGGGTACAACGCCGCCAATCCCTCGTCTTTTCCTACAGTCAATTATGTAACTAAAAAAAAACTATAACACATATAATACATAATTATTAAAAATTTCTTTGTGTTCCATTTTTTTTTGGTAGAGCCATCGAATAATCAGGTAGAGCTTTGAATGTGCAATCTTTCGGAATGTGTTGGTGATTTAATTTAATTAATTTAACACATTAGAAAAACCAGTGTTATATAACCCTTCGTTTAAACCGCGATAAAGCAAAAACATTGACCACGATCCCCGTTCACTTTTAGCGCAATAAACATCAAACGCTCGTCACAAAATGGCGGATGCCTTTGCAAGATAACCTGCAACCACGTACGCCAGTTTAATGTACGTAGGTTAGCTAGCAAGTACGTACAGACAAATATCTACCTACCTACATAGAGCTTCGTCATTGTTCACGACAATTGCGGTGTTCTCACTGGGTAATCGCTAGAGTCGACTGCGCAATCATGCAAAGCGTTTAAAAAAACATTCATCGGAAAAGTGCAAGGTCGCTTGGCCTCGTTGGCTTGATTTATTGTAAATATTATTGTGGTATAAGTGCTAGGATGTAAAAGACATATTGTCATCATATTTTGGGGACATTGAGAAGCAAATGATCTCGGAAGTCGGTACGATACGATACGCAAATTTCTATTGAGCACTGCGTATATGAATCATATGAAAGACACGTTATATACATACTCAATGCGTTTTAAAAACGTGACTTTGTTAATTTTCTTCTTTTTCGTTTCTTTTCGGTCAGTGCAGCTTTAGGTGACATTTGACGTGCGGATATTAGACATTAATTTGGAATATGGCGATCTTGTATGAACATAATAAATGCATTTTAGTACTTCTATTTACCTTGAATGTATCTACAAATGAAATAAAGCATCAGTTCTTCCTTTTTTTTTGTAGTATTATGAACCGACATTTGGCTCACGACTGGCTTTTTGAGAACATTTCCAATTCTTTTCCAACATTTTCAAATCGACCTAAAGTCCGCGCATGACTAATTGAAAGGATCACAATTGGGTTGCTTTCTGGGTTTAAATTTTGAGCTTAAAAGACGCATCTTTGGGTTTCTAATATAATTGGGTGTATATTGAAGTTGAGTGTTAAAATGAAGTGAGGGCCGTTGACGGGGCCGCAGCCGAGCGCGACACCGCAACCAAACCGATAGAAAACGGCGATTACGTCTGTGGCACTATTGTCGTACCTATTGTACTACGCCCACAACACTTTTACTGGATTTGTGAAACATTTTATGGCATTTAGCTGCTGCCTCTAACGTTGCGTGATAACGAGGAAATTGCACCTCTTGCGCAGAGAAACTTTAAAGATACCATCAGCAAGATTTCTCATCTTATATCATATATGTGCAAATTTTTAACTATGTCTGATTCTTTTACATGTATGGGGTAGTATTGAATATTCGTAACAAATGGTGGTTCACACTTTTTGCTAGATGGGTTTTGGTTTGCAACAAAATAAATGGGTTTTTGTTGTAAGACAACGAAGACCCTCCCTTGTGCAAGAGATGAGAGTAGTTTCTCAGCATGTCTCAAGCAGAATTCAGTAAGGACGTTCTAAAAGTCAATCAAAATTAAACAGTTAATTATAATAAGTAAGTTATACAAAATTAATTAATTGGGGTTAACTAACGCCAAGCGATCATAATTTGTCAACTTATAAGATGACGCCCATCTAGAAGTATTACAATTATCTGTTTAAAACTCCACATTCTGACGTGTCCGATTTAGCAATTACGAATATTTATTTAAACTGTGTTCAAATATTTTTAAGCGAACAAAATGCATACTTATACATTTTTAACGCTTTTTTAAATATAATGTAATAGGAAAAATCCCAAAGTAGATCCCGAGACGAGACGGTTTCCGAGAACTCACAAAAGAAACAACGAACAACCCGATAACTATTTGAATTAATTATGGTCAACTTAAAATATTCAGAAATAAGTAACTTCTTATTAGGTACTTAGTATTAATCGATGATATATATAAAAATGTTAACGCCGCTTGAGTATCTACACGAGTTTAGTATAACTGACAACGATTAATCGATTTATAATCACACAGCGTAGCAGCTGAGTTGTTCCGTGATCATATCATTCCAACAGACCAGCCGTCATTTGACCAGCTTGTGTTATTTTAAGAGCGTATATATCAAGTCATTAATTAGCTAGATGACTGCATCGCGATGAGCCAGCTGGGGACGGATGTGACTGAAGATCATTGTGGTGCGCGTGCGCGGAAAATCGCCCGCTTCCGCTCACAATCCTACCTACACACATACTAATAATTTCGTGACATTCCACTTTATAGTTGTTTTCAAACTGAAATTAGTAAATTGTGTTAAATTTGGATTTCATTCTTAATATTTCAGCTTTGAATACTTGAAAAACACACGGCTTTACTCACGATTTATTGTCAGAAATAGTCCGCGGGTTGCTCTGACCGGGACCGCACTCAAACCCTGAAGAAGGACTCCATTCAAGTTCGAAACATGTCGGACTATTTCTGACGCTAAATTGTGAGTAAAGCCGTTTGTTTTTCAAGTATTCATAATGTCTCACGAAAGTTTTAATTCGACTATTTCAGCTTTAATTGCACGAGTAGGTAAATATTTTTACGTAAAAATCTAATTGATACTGAAAAGACATTAAAACTTAATAACACGATCAACTGACCGTTGAGTTATAACGTTTACAGTTCACTGCTTTTAGAACTGACCTCGCATTAAGGAATACGTCATCCTCTTTAGGAATGACCTGCGTTAATTACTCATTATCTTTCGCGACGTTCTAGCCAACCGAAAAGTTACCTTGTGCTACTCAACAAACTACGTGTTAATTTTCAATGCATCGGTCATGGCGGGTGAATCAAGGACTTTACGCTTTTCTAATGTTTACGTTCCAACATTAGCCACTACAAAATATTATGAGTAAAGCATGCATTTATTTGAAAAAATCATTAGCATACGTGGCTAATATTTATGCGAGTTTTAAGCCAGTCACTTAAGTTTATTTTTAAACCGTGAAATTCAGCGGTAATATATGTATGGCAATTGAAATAAACAAGCAAGGCTTGTACCAATATAAGTTATTTTGAACATAAGAATAAATCATTTTATACACATATAATTTATAGTTAATTTTGCAGTGAGACACGAAATCGTGAAGCCAACCAAAATATTACCTCATGAAGCAATTTGAAGGTTGCGTGTGACGCTTATAGGAACGAGCAATATACCTTAACCGTAGGCCAGTGCCTCTTGCTAGTGAAATCCTTATTTTGTAGTCATTAATATTATGATACAACTATAAAATTAAGTAGCAAATCACGGCCCTAGCAGTATACTTTAATACCATGTATCTATCTATTTACTACACGTAACTATATCTCGTATACAAGTATACAGTACTACGAGTAACTTAAGGAGCATTTATCTGTCTATTCCGCTGTAACTTTTTATACTTTTAGTTTTCCTGTAATTCATGTCTCATTTTTTTTATACTTTGGCTTAATTATTAGCAATTATCCTTACATAAATGAAATGTATGTATACTTTATATGTACATATGTATTTACTTATATTTATATGTGTTTGTTATTTGTGAGTGATTATACATTTTAGTCGATGTTGTAACTTCTTCGTAATCGAGTTTTGCAGCACCTTCCAAAGTTAAACTATTTTTGGGGATTATTTTCTGTGTTGAGGTTGTCTGGAACAGAATGCTATTTAGCGATAAGACCGTCTATTGTTCCCTAACTTTATTTTACAAATTTGTGATTTTCTGCTCTGCATTGTGGTGTTCAATAAAGAGTATTGTATTGTATAGGTACTGATTTCGTAAATTCATAAAAGACAACCTTGTGGATTGACGTTTGTCAAAACTGGCGAGAAGCAGCAGCGTGACGGCTGCACTCGATGTAGGCAACACTTAGCATGACAATAAGTGTGAACACTTACAGCACTAATACTAGCGAACAATACACGAGGAAAAGAAAGTATGGCCAGTCTTTTCAAAAATATGAAAACAATATTAATCTATGCACGGATAACTGTAACCAGCCAAACTCATTGTGGCTTAATGCGGGACTGTTAGCACTCGGCTTACAAAAGCCGTGAAAGACTGCTTGTTGTGAGGAATAACTGTGTCCTCTTGTACAAAGTCGGTATTACACCGGCCTTCAGAGAAAATAATGATGACAATTCTATCAAAAGATATTTAGACATGCCAGTAAAGAGCCGCCAATCCTGCGACATGGCAAATAGTAGAAGCCATTAAAATATTTTTAATATATCTATTGAAAACCGGTAAAAATAACAGCCTCATGAAGGAATTAAATTCAAATAAATATGTTTATTGATATGTATTGTCTATAATTTAAAACGTACATACGTAAACGTATTTTTTACTGTGCAGTTGGGATTTCCAGCATAAGTTTACATAATTTGTCGACAGTGATGACGAGATGTCTCCGTCAGTAAAAACTAAATATTTAAACTTTGTTAAAAATTAAGCGGCGGTCACTACTGCACTGCAGGCTAATATAAACTAGAGATAAAGAAGATAATATTTAAGGTAATCTGTGGCATCTATACAATAAGCAATATACTCGTACAATAAGTTAAGGGAATCGGCTAATTGCTTGCTAAGCTCCACACACCACACCATATATTAATATAGGTACTATTACCTACTAAATACTTACATATTTCTTAAGAACAACCAGGAATACCTACATAACCGACTGTATTCTTTGAGTCTGAAAGTCCTAAATACACCCGACTCTCATATTAGTCCGGTCAGGCTAATGTAAATAATTGTAGGTACTTTCACAATGACGCATTACACACAACACAACAAGTAAGTGCTATATTCGAAATGCACATGGAATACTGTGTCGAAGATGTATGCACGATTCGCGACCCGGGTTCAACGGCCAGCCGGCCGCAACTTTCGCTTCAGTGTCCCCGACCCGAAGTTAGATACATAATAACTTGTAGTCATTAAACCTATAAAGCCTCATTAGAAGTTTACATGACCTTTGTCTAACTTCACTTAACTACACACGGTACTGATGATGCAACCCAAGAAACAGGTATTACTGACTAATATACTTGAAACATAACGTAAATATAGGAATTGTATACTATAAAAGAGCCCTTACTTAAAAACTTAAAAGGTCTTTCGTTACTTTACTGAGATTGAATCGAATTTACATTACAAACACGATAGTTAATCTTTAGAAAATTATTGTAGCGCAAGCGATTGACGCTTTCTTGAGAGTCCTTTAACAGCATCAAAATCTTTTGTCCGAATCGATTCTCACGCGTGAAGTTCATCGTGTCTGCGTGCAATCTAATAGCAGCTTCGATTTCCGTGCTGAACAAATTACAATGTCACACAATGTCGACATAACAATATGCTAATCATTAAATTTGTAGCTAAAAGCAGCTGCATATAGGTATACGAGGGCTGCCTTTTAAGTCGTGTCGTTTAAAGTAAGTATAGACAATATTATTGATAATTACCATTTATTGTTTTTCGAAGGCTTCTCCGCGATATTTAATACACTTTTCCATGCGTTCGAACCAGTTTTTAAAACATTTATTCCACTCTGAAGTGGGCGTGGCCAAAATGGCCGATTTGTATGCGTCAACTGCTTCTCCGGGTGTGCTGAAGCGTTGACCACGAAGACTTTGGTTAATTTTGGGGAAAGTAAAAAAGTCAGGACTGTACGGCGGATGATCTAAAATTTCGACATTTTGGGGGCTTAAAAACGTCGTTGTTGGGCGGGCGGTGTGCGAGCTTGCATTATCATGGTGCAGTATCATACGACGTCTTGAGTTGTTTTTTCGAAATTCTGTGATAACTTGTGGCAAACAAACTGTGGTATTCCAGTCAGAATTAACCGTCTTTCGATCTTCTAGTACAATAGTGGCGACGTGACCACCCTTCGCCACAAACGAGGCAACCATTTTTTTTGAAGTGCTCCGGGTGCGTAGGACCTTGGTCGGTTTTGGTTCACCTTGGAAGGCCCAGACAGTTGACTGCTGCTTGGAATCCGGATCCTAAGCATATATCCAAGATTCGTCACCACTGACCATATCGTAAACATGTTTTGACTCTCCTCGGTTGAATCGCTGCAGAGTTTTGCGACACCATCTAACGCGGGCTGCTTTTTGGTCGTCGCTAAGCAAATGTGGTATCCAACGGGAGATCAGCTTTTTGACGCCGAGCTCTTCGTGTAGGATTTTTTGGATAGTAGTCCCTGAAATGCCCACAGAAGCCTCGATTTCACGGTATGTCACATGGCGATCTTCAACGATTAGCTGCCGCACGGCGTCGACATTATCGTGTGTTGTGGCGATTTTTGGACGACCTTCACGTGATTTGTCACTGAGACTAGAGTGCCCACGTTCTAAATATCAGCGTTCTGCAGTCCTAAGACATGGTGCTGTATTACTAAATACGTCGCGTTAATCCTCTTTGGATATTTCCATTTTTACAACCAACTTGTCACCTTTGTACAGACGCTACAACAAAACTATTCGACTTATAAAAAACATTATTTTGTTTTCGAATTCTGTCTGTTTTTTTTTAATGATTGAGGAGGTTTGCAAACGACACGACTTATTCGAGTTATTAACAATGATTTTTAGGGTTCCGTACCTCAAAAGGAAAATTCGGAACCTTTACAAGATCACTCTTGTGTCTGTCTGTCTGTCTGACTATTCGTCTGTCCGTCTGTCACAGCCAATTTGCTCCGAAACTACTGGACCGATTGAGTTGAAATTGGTACACATATGTAAGTCGATGACCGCAACACGGACGAGTAATGTAAATAAATAAATTTTAAACATGGGGTTGGCTTTTGGTGGATTAAATAGAAAATTAAAATTAAATTTTTGCAAACTATATCGTGTGACATATCGAATGAAAGAGCTCGTTTTTGAAAACTTTTTTATTTTTATTTTAAAATGTTTGGAAGTTATTTAGGAAAATAAGCGAAAATTGACCATTCACCCCCCTCCCTAATCTCCAAAACTACCGGGCCTAAAATTGTGAAAAAAATACAGAAAATAGCTCTTCACCTATAGATTACAAAAAATTCTATAAGAAGTCTATGGTATTTAAAGTAACATAGAAAATTTCAGATGATAATGTACGGAACGGAACCCTCTACACGCGAGTTTGACTCGCACTTGTCCGGTTTTTTTTTATGTTACTATGCATGTATTGCGCTTATTTGAATAATTAACTTCTTATCGTACTGCAACATCACTGGAACAGAATCACAAAAACTCTGTTTAGGATCGCATCTTTGCGTAACACTCGAGAAAAGATTCAAGGTGAACCAGTCGTGGAGTGCTCGGTTCGGCTCGACCATCTCCGTGTGAACGCAGTCAAGACATGAGTACTTACCTACTTGTATAATGTGTACCTAACTACCTCTTTACCTGTTTGAGACTCGCAACTATTACATAATGACTACAGCAAACATGTTTAATACTGGCACAAAACGCAAATAATACGGACACAGCCTCACTACGATCAAAGGAAAGACGAACAATTCCCTCCGCAACTGTCGCTATCTAGATGCCATATAATGGCGGCCTAAAAGCACGTAAGCGGCGACTTCCAAGGCTGACGACTAACGACAAAGTGACATACGCCTTTCTGTATTCGCATCGTTACGTCTTACCTTTGAATACAAGCGCACAATGTAGATGAGATGCAAGAATTAGTCACGCTATTTAATATTTCTTATGCGACCAAGTGTGATTCTAGAACCCGGAATCATTAGTCCTTCGAAGTAATTGTAGTTTTTTTAACACCATTTTCTTGTTTTATAAAAAAAGTTGAATAACAAAACAAAGTTTAAAACTTAGTAACATACAGTAAGAACGCATTGTATACGTTATAAGTGTACTCACAGCCATAAGTCCATCATTTCCGTAGGCTCTGCCCTCAAGCGCGAGCTCTTTGTCCAGCATGGCATCAAGCTGCTCCAGCTGATGGCAGGAGGAGCGCGCAGCGATCCAGCTCGAAGCCAGGATGAAGGAGCCCAGGATGAAGGAGGCCGCCACCACCGTCAGCGCTGCCAACCTCGCGATTTGTACCGACGACGACACTCGCTGGCGATACGCCTATACGAACACAATAAACAGTATCAGCAACAAGTTTCTCATATATTGTACTTACTTTTGGACTATTTAGTAGTACTAGTAGTAGAGTACAATCTAGACCATCCCATGACTCAGGTAAGTGATCTGGTTTTAAAATTAAAGGTGTTATATAAGATTCTTACTGCCATGCCAACATCAAAATTCAAAATTCAAAATTTTATTTTGCAGTTATGCCACACGGGTTTTTCCACACGTCTGTATCTGCCAGCACTTCGAATGGTAACCTGCTGGGAATAAACGCCACAAGAAACTCAGCAGTAAGCCTTTTTTCAACCAAAACATTATATGTAGTTTCAATGATGAATGAAATTCTAATACAGCAGCAAACATTTTGCTGTATTTATTGCTGATCTATACAGAGTCATAAAACATATTTAAACGCGCATTTTGGGTTCTCGAAGATGTGTCTCACGATTTTGATGTCAGCCACTGATGAACGGGTTTTTTTACACACCAAGATCTTTAAGTTTCTATAATAAACTGTAATAGTTTTAATACTGATTTCAGCATCGTGAGCAAAACCTTTAGTCTGAAATATTATGCGGATATGGTTCGGGTATTTATTTATTTATTTATTTCAGACCAGTGCAGTCCATAATTGACAATTACATTGAGTACAATTACAATACAATTTATAAATTCTTAATTGCAAATTAATATTACAAAAAATTATCAAATATAAAAAATTATAGGTAATTAATGGGTCCAATTCGAAACAGTGTTCGCTAAATTTAAAATTTCCTAAATTTAAAATAAGAAACGTCAACCTCGATTTTGAGACTCAATTTTGAACCTTGGAGCTCCAAGGTTCAAAATTGAGTCTGACGGTTCTTATTTCAAATTTAGCGACTTCTAAATTTACCGAAAACACGTTCGAAATGGCCCCAATAAGTAATCATGATTAATAATTTATAATTAAGAACTTAAATTCTGGTACAAAAAGCCTTAAAAAACACTGCAATACATATTTATATATTATGTGGTATGGCTCTTATGTTGTTGTTTTACGTTTGGTTAAATATTATGAATAAACAATATCCAGTACGCGACAACGCGTTTTAATTGACTCAAATTAATATACTTACGTTTTTCTTTTAAAGCTATTTTTTTTTTATTAATGACAAATAATACCCTTCGAACCGAGATTGGTTACATTTATTTTATTACTTTCCTGTCTAACTACCACTTACTTTTTTTAACACCGAACCGATATAATTTTGAAATAAAATTTCCATACACCAGCTTTATTACAACAATTATTGTCGATAACATCAACCATGATAAAATCAAGGCTGGTACTCTTTGGGTCACTTTGACCGACAAATGAACTTTATACACTTTGGCAGGTACAATCCCAAATGTAAAATAAGTATACCTATCTATCTAATAACCTGTAAGGTGGCTTATTGAACAATGAATGTTATGAAGTTGCTATTAAATGGTAAGCCTTGATTAATATTTAAAATAAAACATACCTAAACATTGAACGCGTGTACGCGGGTATCTTCATAATTTCTATTCTAATGCCTTTTAGATTCTAGTCAATATCTGTATTTTATTACCATGCATGTGCTCGTAAGAAGCTCATAACAAGACGCAAAACTGTGTAGGAAACCAGTTTTTCCACACTAGTGCTTTTTACTTTACGCTTTTTTAAATTTTGCTTACATCATCGTATACCAAATGCAAAGAGTTTTAGTTATTTAAAAAGGTCAACAAAATATTCAGTCACTTTTTCCTCCGCTTTTTCCTCATCTGCAATAATGGCCGCCATTTATGTTATTTCTTGTTGGTGTTACGGAAAATTTCGAGTTCAAGTGACGACGAAATGGATTCAACGGCGGTTAATATTGTTCAAGCAGGGCTCAAGCAATTAAAGGTTAAATACTTAATCATTTACGAAAACTTCTTGAAGTGATAGGTTACCTATATAACGTATACATTTTATTTTTATTTTCCTTACACAATGCACAGTAAAACTTTGTACCTATGATACATGCGTTCGTGAGTGTTTCAACGGCACAAGTTAGGAATTACCTATTTACCACCCTTGTATCATTAAGCTTATACCGTTATTCGAAGCCTATATTAATATTTGAGAGTGGCAACTCTGTTTGTTTATGACGTAACGGTTCCTGATTGGTTCATTTCCCACTCCTTACTTCCGTCCCCTACCCTTTTTCGTTCACCAGCGTAGCGCGCGGCTACTGCCGAGCGCCCCCGTCATTGGCGTCTTGTTTGTCGAGACGAACGGTTCGTACAGCAAAAATTCATCGGATTTTTGTAAGTACTCATGGTTTTTAAATATTTCATAAAAATATAACGGTTTTACTGTTCGAATTTATAGTACGTGCTTCGGCAGTACATTTACTTAAATTGGAACGTTGAAGCGTTCTAAATTTGTTAAAATTACTTTTCAGAAAGAATGTCATCTAGCTCAAGCTCTAGTTCGTCCTCTGAATCGGAAGGAGAAGTACCTGTTCCATCTACATCCCAGCCGCCGCCTTCCCAGCCGCCGCCTCCGTTACAGCCGCCAAAAGCGCCTAAAAGGAAAGCTGAAACAAAGTCTGGGCCCAAACGGAAGCGGCAACGGCACAGTGACGTTATACGGCAGTTGGTTGAACAGGTTAACGAAATCAAAGGTTTTATTGGGAATATGTGTAATATGGGTCCTGTGGCTCACTCTTCTGATATTGACGAAATTGATGCTAATGTGAGCGGCGAGTTATACACGGGATATGAACAGGAATCTCCTGAGACCTGTGAACCTTCTACGGCAGTTAAGTTCTCATTGAACACTGTGCTTAAAGAACCATCTATTCCGAAATCCTCGCCAGCTCACGTCAGCTTCGTGTCAACTGTACAGCATTTTGATTCTGAAGATTGGTCAAACGTACGTTACTCGGATGTACAAAAGTTATACTGTTCCCAACCTGCTTTTACAGATCTCGAAGCAAACGACGAGTTAAAACCTTTTGATAAATTTACAAATTTAACTATTACTGAGCGCGGATTTGCAGCCATTACTCTGGCGCTCATTAAACAAAATGAAGCGACTCAGTCTGCTTATGAGTCACTTATAAATTGGTCGCAGACCACTAAAGACTTTTCCCCTCAATCCTTGCAAAATAAATTTAAGGAATTTTTCTGTGAAGGTAATTTTCAGAAAATTGCCAATGACGCATTGCAATTAGCTTGTGGTCACCGTGCGGATCTTATCCAACAAAGACGAGATAGCATCCTTCGCTCCGTTAAAGACAAGTTTCAAAAGGAGGCTTTAAGAAAGATTCCGCCTAGTTCTCAATTTCTGTTCCAAAAAGATCCTTTTTCCGCCGCTATCGAAAAGTTTGGTGGCGTTGCTAAGATTTTTTGGCCTGCCCGGTCAGCCTCTAAAAACAAACCTGCTGCGCAAGCAGGTCTAACTCTAGCGAATTCGGCTTATAAATTACCCCCGCAGGGTAATTACAACCCAACCAACTTTATGGGTATGCCTGCAATGCCACGGCCATTTTTACCCCCGCCTGCGCAAGGCAGTAATTTATACGGCATGGGATGGCGTGATATGTTTCGCCCAACCAGGCCGTCTATGCATTTCCAGTACAAAAATATCCGACAAGGGAGCACTCGCCCCCAGGGCACTAATGCTTATCAGCAGTCCGGCTCTCGAGGCCAGGGTAGACCAACAGGTCAGAGCGCCCCGCGCAATGAGCGTAAAAGAAAATTCTGACTCGAACGATTTTCGAGCGGGGCAGCTAGCGAATTACATAGCAAATTGGCAATACCTAAATGCCCCCCTTGCGCTCATACGACTGATTCAAGGGTTCCGAATCCCGTTTTACAGGAAGCCCCCGCTGTTTACCCCCATTTTGTCAAGGTTTCAGACCCACGTCTCAAAAGACATGGAGGACAGTGTTCGAAAATTAATAAACATGGGTGTGTTAGAACCGGTAACCAACGGTCCCAGTTTCATCTCAAAGATGTTTTTGACCCCCAAAAACGACGGCTCAACACGGCCCATTTTCAATTTAAAAAGATTGAACTTGTACCTCCCAGTTCTCAAATTTCACTTAGTGAACATGCACAGAGTGCCCGCCTTTCTGCAGAGATTCGATTGGCTAGTAAAAATCGATCTAACGAACGCTTACTTTCATGTGCCAGTCGCAGAGGGGCACAAGCGCTTTCTCAGGTTGATATTCAAAGGTCAGCTATACCAAATGACCTGCCTCCCTTTTGGACTAGCCTGCGCCCCCAAACTGTTTGCATCCCTAACCAACTGGGTTGCGCAAATCCTAAGGGACAGGGGGTTCCGCTTATTGGTCTACCTAGACGACTTCCTCCTGGCAAATCAGGACCCCAACATGCTGAAAAAACAAGTTTTAGAGGCTGTGCATATCCTCGAACAACTAGGGTGGCAAATAAACCACTCCAAATCAATATTAACTCCTCGCAAGGTGATAGAGTTCCTGGGTATATGTTGGGGCCCTCATTCCAACAACAAGTACTTACCACCCAAAAAACGCGTAGGCTTACGCCAGAAAATAACCAGCTTATTAAAAAGGAAAATGGCGAGCTTAAAAGAAATTCAAAGTGTAGTGGGTTCAATAAATTTCGCCAGCTTCACCGTCCCCCGGGGACGTTTGAACCACCGCGCTTTACTCAAACACTGCCAGAGCCTTCTGCACCAAAATCCACATTGCCGCTTCTCCATTCCCCAAGAAGCGCAGAACGAATTAATCTGGTGGATGAGCAATGTCAAAAACGTATCATTAATCCACTATCCCCCCGTATCGCACTACCTGGTGACCGACGCCTCCCGAATGGCTTGGGGGGCTCAAATAGACAACCAAAAACTATATGGGCAGTGGTCTCACGACGAAGCAAGTCTTCATTCGAACCACCTAGAGATGCTGGCCGTACTTTACGCCTTAAAAGATCAAGCTCCCTACCTGGCAAACTCATCTTTGATGATACAAAGCGACAACAGAACAGTGGTTTCTTTCTTGAGGAACGAGGGCGGAACAAAGTCCATAACCCTAATGGAACCTTGTTACAAAATCTTTCGTCTCGCAGACCATTACAATATCCATTTCGAAGTACATCACCTTCCCGGAAAATTCAACCCCGAAGCGGATCGATTATCTCGTCTATCCCCAATGCCCGAGTGGCATCTCCTATCGGATCTAACGAAGACTGTTTTCTCGAAATGGGGCACTCCATCGATAGATCTATTTGCGTCTGCGACGGCGCACGTGGTGCCCAAGTATGTTTCCCTGGATGCGACAGACCGCATAGCTCAATATCACGATGCCTTCAGTCGGACCTGGCATTATCATCTGGCTTGGGTGTTCCCACCCCCGTTCTTAATCCCACGGGTATTAGCACACCTCAATACTGCGACAGGGATGTATCTGGTAGTAGCACCAAAGT
The DNA here is from genome assembly GCA_947859335.1 of Tortricodes alternella. Classification (NCBI taxonomy): domain Eukaryota; kingdom Metazoa; phylum Arthropoda; class Insecta; order Lepidoptera; family Tortricidae; genus Tortricodes; species Tortricodes alternella. The sequence continues at coordinate 7,691,568 of OX401983.1, read as the reverse complement.
GGCAGAAGGTTTTCTGGAGACCAGATCTCAAGAATCGAGCCATAGCTCCACCTTTCACTATTCGTTCCCTGGGTCAGGTTCTGATAGACACCGTAACGGGCCGGCCACCCCCTCAAGTCCAAGACATGATAATAGAAGTGTGGAAATGTGGGGGTGGGCAGAAAGCGTAAAGAATTGGTCAGATGAACAAAAAACCCTTTTACGTGCAAGCTGGAGAGAGTCTTCACTTAAGACCTATAAATCGGCCTGGGAACGTTGGGTTCAGTGGACAAAAGAAAACAAAGTCGATAAATGTAAACCATCGGCCTCTGATTTAGCTAGATTCCTTATACACCTTTATCAAGACGAAGGTCTAGCCTATTCTACGATCTTAGTTCACAAATCAGCAATCGTTACCTTTTGTGACCCTAATTTAGAGGTAAAATTGAGCTCCCATGTCTTAGTTCGACACGCATTAAAGGCTATCTCTGTTAAATGTCCTAAGCTAAACAAAATCCCCATATGGGATACTGAAATTCTCCTGAATTGGCTACAAAGCACCAATGTAAACGAAAACAGCCTTTATGATTGTTCAAAGCGAGCCTCAATTCTACTTTTATTATGTTCAGGTCGTAGAGTTCACGATTTAACCCTATTGGCGGTAAATAGTGAAAATTGTGTTTTATCTGAAAATTCTATCGTATTTTGGCCAATTTTCGGATCGAAAACCGACTGTGACACCTATAGACAGTCTGGTTGGCGCTTACTACAAAATAAAGACTGTAAAAACTTGGACCCCGTGTTTTGGGTTAGAAAGGTCATGTCTCTTTCGGACGAAAGACGAAATATCTGTAAGGCTAATAACCTATTTTTGACAGCATGTGGCCCACCTAGGGCTGCTTCGCGTACAATTGTTGCGAATTGGGTAAAAAGGGTGCTGCTGGACGCAGGCATCCAAGCTAGTCCTGGCAGCGTGCGCCCAGCAGTGGCTTCTAAAAGTTGGGTTCAAGATTGCCCATTAGAAGATATCCTAGCTCGCGGCAACTGGCGCTCGCAAAATACGTTTAAAAAGCATTATTGTAGGCAGATTAAAAGTGTAACACCAGCAACCAGCAATGTAACTAGCTTTTTCATTCCTATGGTTGGTTGATTGTAACTTGTGGCTGATGTTAATGTATGTAAATCAGTGTCTCGCCTCCAAGCTCGTAGTCCTAAGGCCTTAGTATTATTCTTTTGTGCAAAAGATATTATTGTTAAATTATATGTAAACAATTCTTTAATTAATTTGTGACACGCCACTGTGTAGGCAGAGCTGTCTAGTTTACATCTTATTCAAGTTTACTTGCATATCATATGATAAGTTTACTGCAGTTTGAAAGCAGAAAATATATATATATATATGTATATAATAATAATATATATACATATATATATTATAAAAATAAATGACTATTTATTTTAATGTTTATCTTATACAATGTATAATTTAAGGTTGTTTACGTAAAACGTTATCTTTAAAACAATATAAGTATTTCAACATTGGCTACTTACCTTATTTACCTATTTTTAATGTGCACTGTTAACAATATCTTATAAAAATATAAGATCATGATGATACTATAATCATCAAAATAAATAACATTATTTACTTAAATTAATAGTAATTATCTTGTAAAATTATTGGACTAAAACAACAGAATTATCGAAATAAAGTACTTTATTTATTAAGTGTTCAGTTTACATTCAATTAACACCTTATTGCTTGGTTTCTCTGACGATTTTCCTTGAATACATATAACTTTTATAATATGTTGTAATATATCACATTGCCGTCTTGTTCACCAGGCGATAACAAACAGATCTCAAATATTAATATAGGCTTCGAATAACGGTATAAGCTTAATGACAGCGTTTTACCTACCAATAAAACGCTTATTAAGCAAGATACCTTATTCGAAGCCTATATTTCTAACGCTGCCTGGCGATAACACATTGTCGCAATGAACTACCCGCATCAGTTTTCTTATACCTTCTTATCGGAAGCAGTAATATTCCGATATTTACGCACTGTGGCACTCACTGCACTTCATTGCACTTCGCTTCACTTTCATGATCCATTATTTAGTTGGTGTCTGAATCCTTCGACCCATCATTTAATGGCTGATTGCGATTAATAAGGTAGTACATTGCGTTAACTTAAATAGTAATTACATTTTGAGATCCAATGACGGGGCGCTCGGCAGTAGCCGCGCGCTACGCTGGTGAACGAAAAAGGGTAGGGGACGGAAGTAAGGAGTGGGAAATGAACCAATCAGGAACCGTTACGTCATAAACAAACAGAGTTGCCACTCTCAAATATTAATATAGGCTTCGAATAAGGTATCTTGCTTAATAAGCGTTTTATTGGTAGGTAAAACGCTGTCATTAATTACCATAATGCGCCTACCATATAGGTAGTACCACTCTAGTACCAGTCCAACGAGATATTCTTTCCAAGTGGTGAACCAAGTAAAACTAGAAAAATGCTGTAATATTTATTCTAATTCCCTTTTGATAACGTATTGGAGTCTCTGCGTTGTTCACTGTTTAATAATTTGTTAAAAACTTAAAAATTACTACTCAAATAGTAGTCTTAAACCTCTCAATTTGACTTTACCGTTTCGGTCTCCAAATTCTTATATCTACAAACCAAAATCTGTGCCAAAATCCGACGGATTTCTGAAACATTTTTTTATTTGTTTAGCCGTACAGAGTATGCTTAAACGATACGATGCCTTTGTACATACATAGAAACAGGACAAGACTTTCTCCTTTACTGTCTAAAAAACAATCTGGTCTTGACCATCCTAAAATCTCTTGTGAGTAACTAAGTATTTCACAAAATGTATTTATTATTAGCCTTTGATTATAAGTATAGATGGAATTAACACTGATTGAGCAACGTATTTAGTAAATAAAGAATTAAATTACGAACCGCAGCATTGTATAATATTGATTAGTTTTGGCCGCGTCTTTTAAGGTCTTTGGGATTAACTGCATTAGCTACCCACTTTCTTCTTCAGCCGCCGTCCGTGTAAATCGTAATAATATTACGCAGTACGAATGGAATACAATTGACATGCGATATTAAATTTGACAAACCTTTTGCAGTAAACTACCTTTCTAATAAATTGTGGTATAGGTACCTACTCTTCTACAAGGTGTCTTCTATTAAATTCCGTGTATCAATAGACTTTATAGCTTTTTAAGAATTCTTTAATACTATTTAAAATACAATGTACAAATTTCTTTTGAAGGTAAGTAAAATTTGTAGATTTTAAAGCACAAATAAGTAAAAATATATAATTTGATTGAATTGATGTTAAACTTAAGCAAATCAAATATTTTTTATTTCAGTTATGAGATTTACTTGTTCAATTGTGAACCCAAAGATGACTAAAAAACTATGTTATAGCATAATAAATTTTCTATAAATTTAGCCATGAAGAACTTGTGAATTCGCACACGAACTCATAACAAAAGAACGAATTCACACTTTAAGCGCCATGAAGCAACCGTTTCTTTAGCGCTACAAAGTTAATGAAGCGAGGTTTACTAACAGCTCCAAATCGGTTTCACAGAATTGCAGTATTACATAACCCCCGCGTTCTGCAGGCACCAAGCGGGCGCGCCGGCCGGGGATCAGTGAAAGTGCTTCCATGATTGCATTTGACAAATCCGTCATCTTTCGCGATCGCGCAAACTCCATAGTTTACATTTTGCTCTGGTTTAATACCGCTAGTGTGAGTCCAGCGAATTTAGCAGAAGTCAGACACTCATAAACACTAACACTTGTGTAAACTCGTATGCTAATGCAGTCTTTTGAAAACTTCGCCATTTCAGGTTTATGAGAGTTCATGCGTACAGTCATACGTATTTGTGATGGTTAAATAGTTACAAAACAGTTTACCTTACATAAAATACTTGCTAGGGTATATATGTGTATTCCTCTCTTGCGCAGTATGTAACCTATGGTTTCCTTATTATAAATTGCAAAGATATGATAATAGAATAAATTTACCTACTTGTAAATAGTCCCGCTGTAATTCATGAACTGCCGCTCAATTACGCAACACCAAGTGGTATCGCTTTCGCGAAAAGTAAACCAATTGTGCTCTTATTTACACAGAGTGAAGACTAAATTGGTTTGCATTTCGAGCCAAACCGATACCAATTGTGCTGCGTAATTGAGCTGCAGGATGACAAAAATAACTGACCAAATGCGAGTCCGACTCGCGCACCGACGCAGTTAAGCCTAGAAAATTATTACAGACGGATGACATTTTTTTTTTTTTCAATATTTGTTAAGGAACCTAAACCCAAATATAAGATGACACAGCACCCTTAAAATATGGTTCTTAGTGTTGTCTGGAAATAAGACTGAAAGAGTCGTTTTGACAGAGGCAATATGAAATTAAAAATATGAAAAGTTAAAAGAAAAAGTGTTTCTTTATATTATTATTGAAATCTGGTTTCAGCACCAAATTAATAGCTATTATTGTTAATAATAAGTGGAGTTTGGAGTAGAAAGAATATAATTAGAATAAATAAAGCATCTTTATTTAATTTCAGAGCCATACACAGGAATACAATAGTTTGACAGAACCATAGAGCTCACAGATTACAAAAACTATAGAATCTATACCATACTTAACAATTATTAAAAAAAAACGATAACACGCAAAGATATCGAAAAAGTAAGCAGTCATCATTCCCTCGCGAAGGCTTATCTAATACTACATCGTGCCATGTCTCGTGCATAACAACAGCCATATTTAGTATAGCCGCTTTCTAGTGCAATGCGTAAGCTATATTCATATAGATTGAGGAGACTGCGATGACTAACAGATATGTGCCCGCGGAGAAACCGACACCGACCTATTGTCCGCATGTCGTGTTCACCGCGTCTCGACCAAACCTACAGCCTACTTGATATTCATAATGTTCCACGCACACAGCCACTCACTAATATTGTATGATGTTTACAAATCGCGTCCCAATAATAAACATGTCGGGCCATGCTGAGTGTAGGGTTTCGCAGTCGTAATCATAAACGACAAAATCGATTTTCTTAAAGATGATAAGCTAATGTTATAAATGTAATTATCATCATTGGCGCATAGAAGCAATACCTCATACCACCACCAAAGAGCGCTCAATTTGGCTCAGCATTACAATGGAACCCATAAAAGATGGTAATAGCTGAACGAGAAGTACGAACCAGCAAGAGGTCTATTTAAACCCCACCGCCATTGTTGTTACTTGGTGCCATGCCATATGTTCGTGCAAGATATGATGTATAGCAAAAGTCGGTTTATTCCGTATTCACAACATCCCCACCCGCACACTCTATTCACCCCACTTTTCAACCATAACTCCTAAAACATAACTATTACCAAGTTTTGTATTCAATGTTATTTGATCGTGTTTTCGATAGCTTTTTTTTAAACCTAGATAAGCGTACAAGTTTTTTATAAGTATTTTTTTTTAATTTCCAGTTTTGGCTGCAGCCAAAATGACACTTTTAAAGCTCAATATTTTCTAAATGGTCCTCCAAATCGAATGGTTAGAACATACTCAAATAGTTTTCAAATAGCTATCAAACGACAACCGATTGGAGGATGTAGAAGAAAAAAATAATGTTACCTCAGCTTTTCTTATATGGAAGCTACTGTAAAAAAGAAACAAATTTTATTGTTTATTCTGCGAGGGACAAACATTAATAATCGTAAAAGACAACAGCTTTGTAAGTTTGTAACCTTAAGTCTTCGATAAAAACTGGCTGTGTGTGACATTAATACAGACCACGCAACGGACGGTCATTGCTAAACTACATATAAGGGTTCCTAGTATTTGACTATGGAACTGTGAAAACAGAAAATCGTGAGGCACTCACGGATGCTAAACGATTTACTTAGTAAATTTTTTGCAGACTCAGTTACCTACTGATAACAAAATTAATGTAACTTACCTATTGTGCCAATTTAGCGTCCAAAAATTAAGCGGAAAAATGCAACAAATTAATGTTAGGAACTTATTTACTTAATTGAATTATTACCCCTAACGCTTGTCCAAAGAACATCGGAATGCTCCAGAATTTGTGAAATATTATATTTGCCTGTTTACATTATTATTTTATCATACTGTAATTTTCCATCTTTTTGACTATTTTATGCAAATAAAGAAGTTTAAAGTATATAGTGACTGAACGGCTGACCAACCAGTAGCGTGACGCAAGATCTCGCCAGCTCTGTCACCACATTCGGCCAACAGGCCTGGCCTACTAACGATTTGAATCCAATCGGACTTAATATTTCTTATTTATCTCCAGTCCAACAAAGCCTTCGCTTTTGCATTGTTATTTATCATTAATTCAGTCAATAGCTGCCTGAGCACGTTTGACTTAAGTATAGTAAGATTCGAAGCCAAATTGATGTTGAGTGTTTCATAAGCATCGATAGATACCTAATTATAATTTAAAATATAATTATATCGGTTTGACATTAACATCAAACCGATATAATATGGCTCATTAATTGTTTTCCTTAAGCAATAATTCTAGAACCGAATTAAATACGAATTCCGCGGGCGGCCGCAGCTATGAATTTTTTTCGCGACACTGCAATTATTTTGAAAACAAAGTTTCAGTTATATTATGGCTAGATAACGACGTGAGCTGAAGGAGCGATAAGTGGCAATGTTAATGGATGGACAGGGACAATAGAACAATACAATTCCCACATTCGTACTCGACGCAGTTCTCTGAAAGGAACGCTTAAGAATTCATTTACGTGTTTCGACGTCAAACACATATTCGCGTGCTACTATCATTCATTTGTTTACCAATTACTGTCCGACAAAAAGCTCCCTGTTTCTTCCTATATCGGTCCCTTTTTAACTTAACCAAATAGATATCCATCATTATCAAACCTTGTTACAGTGCATGACATATTCTTTAGAAATTAAGACAAAATAAATCATTGACTCGCTCGTCGTACATACAGGTACCTAATACCTATGCTTAAAACGTTCTTTGAGTTGAATGAACAACAAATGTAATGCCAACAACTTACTCTTTGAGTTCGTAGGTATACTCTGCAAATTTTAAGTTGTTTTTTTTTTCGACAATCGCATTAAATTAAACGTATTAAGTCCTTTTTTGACTTAATGGGTCGAATTCGAAAGTGTATTCGCCAAATTTAGAAGTCACTAAACTTAAAATAAGAAACGTCGAACTTGATTTTGACAGCTCTGTGCTACAAAATCGAGTTTGACGTTTCTTATTTTAAGTTAAGGAAATTTTAAATTAAGAAGACACCGTTTCGAGTTGGACCCAATATATCAATATTATGAGTTCGCTTGTTCTTAAACTATCCTAAAAAAACCTGTCAAGACTGTGCCTTCATTTAGTTTTGTGTGTCACAGTCATAATTATGTTAATTTAAAATATATAGACGAATAACAAGAATAAAAAAATAGTTTCCACTGGCTTTTACAACATGCGATGGCTCTGCAACCTAACCTTGATTTCTTTCTGTCATCATATTACCAGCCTTTGTGGCTAACCGTCATACATCCTATTACGTTTGTTTGAGATTATATCTATTACGAACGACAATAAACATAGGATCTGTCAATAAATACTATATTTCTGCAAGTTTGTGCAAGACTGGGGCCAATTCGAAATTGTAATCCCTAATTTAAAAGTCCCTAAATTTGAAATAAGAAATGTCAAACTCAATTTTTGACAGTTTCATGCTATACAAAATCGAATCTGACGTTTCTTATTTTAAGTTTAGGGAATTTTAAATTTAGGCGACACTGTTTCGAATTGGACCCACTAAGTAGATTGGATAAATGCAAAATTGAGCTGAATGTACCAGCATAAATAGATCTAGCTCGACCATTTTCTTGTATACTTACCTTTCGCTTTTATGGCGGACCATGACTCAAACGACAGCCCTATACATGGAGTCAATACACTCAAAGAAGGTATGAAGCTTCACACTATGACGTAATAATACCTATGGTAAGTGAGGACACTTAAGTCTGCAAGTAATTTTACGCAACGTGTCGTTAAAACCGTCAGTATTAGGTATTGGCAAATTATATATTGTTACGTTTATAAAAGGGTACCCTTTTAATTGCGCATAAATAGTTTTTATTTCTCGATACATGGTACCTATTTCAAACGAACTTTGAAATCATATATTTCCTACTCACCTAACGGAATATAAAAAGGTGGAATTTGTGTAGCTAGGTCTACGAGCTTGTTTCTAAATTAACATATAAGCAAGGTTTTTCGCAATTGTTTCTAAATATGTGGTGTTCTTTTAGTTATAAAAATGAGCAGGTGCTGTCAAGGACAAATAAGAGCACTTGTTTACAAACAAGTAGCCACTAACACGTCAGCGCAGGCACATCACGGCGATCCGAGAGAAAGGCGCTTTCCCGCATTCAAATCGTTATACGTGGGTAAAACGCTTCTACAATATAACGCGACTTATCCATCAGTATTTCTCGCAAGGAAAACTTAAGGCATCCATCTAGTGTCGCAGCTTAAAAACGAGTAATAACGATCTGCGTTACGTGCCTAACATTATTCAAAGCGAGTAACGGGTAATACATACCGGTGGCGGTTCGGAAGCGCTGTACACCTCAGACGGCGGGTACTCCGGCTTCATCGTGATGGTAGCCATCGAGTCTGGCTGGTGCTCTTTCTCCATCACAAAAATTACTGATCGCGAAAAAAAGTTTAGTGTGGCGCGCGCGATGTCTGACGTTCGAAGTAGAAGTGCGCCAGAGTGAATGTCGCCGCGCGGCGTAGGCGCAGCAGTGGTGGGGCTGCGCGCTCACCTCGCTAGCAAACTATTACATGGAACCGCTTGCGACCCTTACACCGATTGTTTAATTGTCACACACATTTTGGAATAATAATAATAAATCTTTACTGCCGACACAGCTACTCAGTTATCAATTCGACCTAAGCCTTTATTTATCCGGTTCGAAGGACCACATATAAAACAAGTACTGTCATGAAAACCCATGCAACCTATCCTTTCGGTTATAAGGTGAAGATAAGCTAAATGAATGTTCTTTTTTAATTTAGTTCTTTATTATTTAATAATGTACATTTTCGAACACAATGTAATATTGTTCATGAAATACCCAAATTAAAATGCATTAGAGGTCTAAAGAAACGATCGCACAATACCCAATCATATTGCCGGCTCTCTTATTACTTAATAATAAATCATACACCTAAATATGAGAAAAAAATACGAACATTCCATTCTAAGTAAACGACTGCAACATTTATTATTTATTATTTATTTATTTATAGCAAAGGGGACGCACCAAAGGCAGGGCAGCATAACATAACTCTAGTCTAACCAACCCAATCTATGCTCCCCCCGCCATCGGGACCTCTTTGCTACAGTTTCACCTTTCTGTTTCGCAGTCGTAGTTGGTAAAAATCCCTCATGAAGTTATTTTTAGGGTTCCGTACCTCAAAAAGAAAAAAGAAACCCTTATAGAATCACTTGTTTGTCCGTCTGTCTTTCTGTCTGGCTGTGTGTCTGTCCGTCTGTGTGTCATGTCAACCCCTTTTTCTCAGGAACGCGTGAAGGTATCAAGTTGAAATTAATATCAAGTGTTGAGGTCTGCAATTTCTCAAAGTCGTGAACAAATCTACCTTCTAAGTCAACGCAATCAAAAGATACAGCCGTTTATGCCTCATATTTTGATACTCGCTAGGGTATCGCAAGGGAATCAAAACCTATATGGTACATTCCGTTGACCTAGAATCATGAAATTTGGCAAGTAGGTAGCCGTAAGCCGTCTTAAAGCACAAGTAAAGGAAAAAGTCCGACAACTGTAAGTTAGTAGTAACATCACAAAAAAAAATTAGTTTAACGAAATAACCTTTGCAAAGTCGTATTACAATCGGCGGTTGCACGGAGATAGGAGCTTGCGAAAGTTATTTTTTGCCTTATTTCATAGCTAAGTTGTAAATGGTTACCCGATTGTTAAAAGCTATTTCTTTCATTTTTAGGGTTCCGTACCTACACCGTACTATCTGTTTTTCATAGGTAAGCATAGGACCCTCGGCGCGCGAGTCAGACTCGCACTTGACCGTTTTTTTTTTCTTGTTATATCTTGAGGAATCGAGGATCATTGTGCGTATTTTCTTATTATTCTATAAGCTTCATGTCGATCCACTTTATTTGCGTTTTAGAAATAAAACTAGGATATATATTATTGTTTATATTATTATAAAAGGGAATGACATGATCAGGACTAAAAATTTTAAACAGTAGAACACGAGTATTTGTCTGGAAGTTTTAGGAAAAAAATACGCCTTACCGCTGTCAAATCACAAAAGACAGTTCAACTGCAAATGTCACATTACATTTGATTGCGGTAAATGCGAAGAGGTTAGTAAGTTTTATTTCATGAAATCTCAATCTACTTGGTTTATCAGTCAATCAACTACTTGAATAAATAAAGCTACAAATGGCAAATTCCGGAAAAGGGACGTTCAGGCCGGTAAGTAATTATTAGACTTAATGCTACCGCACATTGATCTTGTATGTAGGTACCTTCTACATCTGCACCTGTTTTATTTATTTGATATGATTTTCTTATATTTTAGGACTCCGATGTTCATATTTCTTTTGAAGATCAGCAAAAAATTAATAAATTTGCACGGCTCAATGCAAAAGTTGATGATTACAAAGACGAATTGAAAGTGATTCAAAATGATATGAAAAATCTCGAAGAAGCTGTGGAAGAGCTGGCCCTAACTGACGAGAACGAGAAAATTCCCTACCTTATTGGAGAAGTATTCATACACCAGAGCTTAGAGGATACTATGGTATGAAAACTTACAAGAATACTACTGTGTACTGCTGGCAGGAAAAAGGCTCAACATTGAAATCTATGAGTTTCTTATAATTTGGATCATAATGAGATCCAATTATATGATGAAAGTTTCTGAACTGATAAATAATTGTAACTGTCAACCGGGAAACTGACAATGTTGGCCTTTATTTCTGAAAATGACCATTTTGTTTTCAGAAACAAGAACTACTTAACATATTCAGTGCTGAAAACTCGATATCGGGTTTTCTATTAATTTGTTGCCACGCCGAACGACTCGCTGGTCGGGTTCTTGCTATAGCAATCTTGTATGGGGGCAATTCTGCAGCACCTGCGATGGGGCTGGCACTGAAAGTGTTAACAAACAGTTGTTCATTTATTAAGTAGAAAAAAGCAATTATAGAATGTATATATGAATGCTGTTATTAAATTATGTTTATCCAATCCTGTATCTTGTCTATCTACTTTTATCAAAAAATATAGAAATATGGATGAGTATCTAAATTTTAGCCAGACTTTATAAGCTATTAGAGCAAGTGCCCGTGAAAAATTTGTAACGTTTTGTATCACTAACCCACTTGTACTCTTTAACATGTAAAAGTGAATCACTCTTATTGAAACCTTGAAAATGATAAATACCGACACCTTGTATTTAGTTAAAAAAATTGTTACATATTGAGAAAAAACATTTCAATCACTTTTTAGTGGGTTAAACATATTGCTAAATAGTAGTTTATGCAACGGTTGCATAATGATAGGCCTTAAAACACCAGTGTGGTTTTCATGAAACGAGCTTTAGCGAGTTTCATAATAAGATCGCACATTTGTTTTAAAGCCAAATTATGCAGAGTTGCATACATAACTTTATCTACACACATATTATAAATCCTCCATGATGTATTCAGAAACAATATTTTCTGGCAACAAGTTATTTGTTGCAATCGTGGCTGCATATTTCCGATATCTGGCGCATTTTCACATCACACAGTCACTCCGAGAAGACTACTATTCATATTTTCAACTAAAATGTCAATTACAAACAACTTTTTCTATTCAATTCAACAACAATTCTACTTTCGTTCAGCAAAAAACCAACATAATGGCGGCAATTCGAACCTCCGTCAAGACCATTTTTTTTTTAAATTATAGTCAAACGAATGAAGTCTCTATTCTCACGTCACTCGAGATCAAATGTCGTTCGGTTTATATTAAAAAAACATACTGAATTGATGTTTCGTATCAATAACTGTTTAATATCTATGGATACTAGAATAGAGACCCACTTGAGTTTTGACAGCTGTTCCAAATTTAATCTCATTTCGATACTAAAATCAATACTGTAATAACATTGCAGCACTGGTTTCACCTAATTGGTTGTCACAATGGTGGTCATTTCCTACGGTTTTTGATTACACTATTGAGGTTTTATGATATGGGTGTAGATAAATTTGTTTTTCTTTTTCAGAAATCATTAGAAGAATTAAAACTGAAAAAAGAAAATGAAATGAGTGAACTTGAAGCAAAATGTGAGGAATTGAAATCACAAATGGGTGAGCTGAAGGCACATTTGTATGGGAAATTTGGAAGCCACATCAACCTGGAAAATGAGGAGGAATGATATAACAAATTATTTAATTAACATGAACTCTGCAGTGACTCAAATGAGTTTATTAAATTAAGTACATGGTTTTTCATTTGTACAATAATAGCTGAGAATACATGTAAACATTATATGTATAAAACAATTATATAGTTTCTAACTAAACACCTGGTGCTTAATAACAAACATTAATGCGAAATATGTACATTTATTATGTAGCTTTTAACACTTTTAACAAGATGTCCAAAAACTGTTTAATCTCACAATGAGTGGCTGGAATTATATAAATTTATAAACTCTACACTGTCTCTTATTACAATACAGATTAGGAACCCGGAGGGCCTAGCACACTAGCTTTTACCGCGCACATAATGGATCAGTCTCTTTTTGAGAAATATGCGGTCGCGCACGAGATGAATGCTGTATATGCACAATAATAAGTGTACTACAGGGGCAGAATTGTACAAATTTAACCACATTCAAGCTTGATATAGCACTCATTCCCAAAATACTAGATAGCAGATATACTACATTCCTGAAATTCCCAAGAAATCAACTTCCTGATGATACCAGAGTTCGCCAAAACATCTTTAAAAGATCTGGTATTGGTAGTGTGGTATAATCAGGATACCAGGTGTATTAGAAATCGGGTACTTTGGGAACAAACGATGACGTGCACAAGCAACCACACACAAACAAAGTACAATTTATCAATATTGATATGGTCAGTATCCCGTCAAAATAGTTTGTTCACTCTAGGCTCCTAATCTAATACATTTCACCCAGCGAAAATAACAGTAAGTTTCCTTAATAACCCTGAGAAGGTCAGGATATTGTCAATATGGCATTGCCCACCAGTAACAGACTGTAATCGTCCATTTATACTTTCACCTATTTACAATACCACATGCGATTGTTACACCTCTGGCACATTTCGATCCCTAATTGTTTAGCAGGATAACATAGAACTAGGGTTGCCAACCGTACTATAATGTATAGTATTGTACTATATTTTGGCTCTGTGTAATATATAATGTTGATGAAATATATAGTATGCAAAAATACTATATTTCGGTCAGTCCTTACAAATGGGCTTTGAATTGGCCAGTTCAAAAGGCATTTTCGCAGCTTGGATAGACAAAAGATGCGCAATCGGAAAGTTAGTAAGGTAAATTTTGTATTATATTTAATCAATTTTTTAAAAGGTTTTTCTTTAAAGTACTATATTTTCTTTCAGTGTACTCTTTTATTTATACCTTTGACTGGAAAATACTATATTTGCCCCTTAAGTAGTTGGCAACCCTGCATAGAACCTCCCACATAGAAAAGTTTCTAAATAAATAGAAGTTTTAAGCCTGATTTCCTCACGATCTTCCCGACACAATTAAAAGAGTGTGTGAATTGCGACTAATTATAGTATTTTAGACTTAACAAACCTATCATACTCGTTATATTTGAAGCTTTATTTCTTAGTGCGCTGAAACTTGGAATATCACACATGATCAATACAAAGAAATAGTTTATAAAGCGAATAAAGTTTATACGTGTCCTATTACTGTAAGGGCTTGTTTCATGATGTCCAACGAAAATGTATCCGTCTAGTAACTCATACAAAATTCGATGTTCGCAATATATAAATACATGGTTTCTCGGAAACTACTCCATTGATTTGGATGAAATTTTGTATTTAGATAATCTTTTACCTCCCAAGTTTATCTAGATAGGTGTCGCCCCTGAATATTCGTTTTAACAAGTTTTGAGGTATAATTAAGACGCCCAGAACTAAATAGTGAATTGAGGATTGTACTTACAATACAAATTATATGAATCCTTCAAATAATAACTTATATCACACTTCAGCTAATACGCCATCATAAAATAATTAGGTGTTTAAATACAAAATTATGTAAATAAGAATATTCTATTATTAATAAGTTACCGTTTATACAGCAATAAAGGTATTTGGGTTAATATACTTGCAATTCAACTGCTGACCATCATGTTACGTAGGTTCTTATTATAGATGAAATGAATTGGGAGTAATGTCGAGTTTTATCAAAAGTTGAAATCAGTCATCCCTTATCCATTCTATTTATACGTTTGTATGATGGACAGCGGTTGACTTGCCAGTAGAATAACCAAATGAATTTTCTCTTACAAAATAATAATCCCAATAAGGGCTCCGGATTTTCCTTTGAGGTCCTAAACCCTAAAAATTTAAAACTATGCTCATCTTTCTTTATCAAGAGAGCTCACATATGACAACATTATTCTGACTACCTTTAAAATAAAATAGGAAACACGATTCTAATACTTTTAAAACACAACCTTTTAAGAAAAAAAATATGCTATCACAATCACTGAATTGTTATCACAATACTAAATGTTAAAATTTCAACGTACTCAAACAAATAAGTGTTGAATCACAAACAAGTGAAAATAAGTAAATAAGTAAATTTATTTAGTCAATAACTTTACGTCACTAAGTCGGTTTACTGGTGCCTTGCACTGGATTTGCCTATAGGCCTTAATATTTAAACGCCTCGCTGTAGACTAGTAGATGAATTAGACAAGCTTTGCGGAGCAATTTCCTCTTCGTCTGTTTCGCGGTCGTTCGTTATCCTGATCGCCTGGTACCACTGGTTCGTCAGGTCGGTCATTTGGCTTTTACAATCCTTCAATTCCTGAAATAAGGACATCAAAACATTAGGGATTTTTTTTTCACACCTGCGTAAGGTAGGGACAATTTTTTTCGGTTTGTTCTAGGCTGGTAGTCTCAGACGACTCCCACGGCAGCACCAGGATTCATGCGAAGGCCGAAAGGGCCAGTCGAGATATAAGTGCGTCAAACGTGTGATATTGGTCGCACTTATTTATAGTGCATCAAACCGGTCATGTTCGAGACCTTTGAACACCTTCGGGCACATTCGCGGTGAGCGCCAAATTGGCGTACCTGTCGAAATTATTCAGGACCTGATGATTAAAAAAAACCGGTCAAGTGCGAGTGAAACCCGCGTGGAGAGGGTTCCGTTCCATACATGATTAACTGAAATTTCCCATGTTACTTTAAATACCATAGACTTCTTATAGGTTTTCCTGTAATCTATAGGTAAAGAACTATTTTTTTTATTTTTTTCAAAATTTTAGGCCCAGTAGTTTCGGAGATAAGGGGGGGGGGGGGAATGGTAAATTTTCACCTATTTTCCTGAATAACTTCCAAACCATTTATCTTAAAAATTCAAAAAAAAAAACATATTTAAAATCCTCACAGTATGATATTTTGGTTTCATTTGATATGTCACGGCCAGTATGTGCCAGTAGTTTCGGAGCAAATTGGCTGTGACAGACGGACGGACAGACAGACAGACAGACACACGAGTATCATATAAGAGTTCCTTTTTTCCTTTTGAGGTACGGAACCTTAAAAATAGTACCCAATTAGTAGATAGTTCAAAAAAATAGTACCTTAGTAATTTTGGAGATATGAGCCCTGTTTAACGGGTACGCTAACTTGACGTCAAGCTGGCGTACCAAGTCTGGATCTCCGGAATGGTGCTGCTTTCAAAAATGCTGTATATCCCAAAAAATACTACCCAAATAGCAGTGGCGCAGCCTGCCTACAAGCCGATTCCTGACGGCTTTACCAAGCTAGAAAGCTACGGCTAGCTGTCAGTAAAGTCTATGTTACTCTAACTAAATGTCAGACTCGCACGTATAGTTATAATTTTTCCGGCTTCCCTTAGGCAATATTTGAGGCTTCGCCACTACCAAATAGGGTACTCTCCTCTGTATATTATACAAACTTGAGATTTCTTGAGCCAGGGGTACTATTTGGGTAGTATTTTTAGGATATAGGTACAGCATTTTTGCGAGCAGCACCATTCTGCAGATCCAGGCTTGGTACGCCCGCCAGCTTGACGTCAAATTAGCGTAGACATTAAACAAGACTAAAAACTCCGCAATTACAAAGGTATTTTTTTTAACTAGGTACTAATTGGGTACTATTTCCTCCTCCTCCTGGATATCTTCGACGGATACGCCAACTTGACGCTCATCAATCGCGGCTAGTACGCGAATCCAGTCCATAAATGTTCGGGAACATTCGCTTTTCTACGAAATTATGTTCTTTATTTGAATTTTGTATGAGCACTGCCTAAACTGACTGTATTCTAATGCCGGCTTCCACAGTGCTGTGAACTCTCGCTTCCCAGGCTCGGGCGCAACGTCCATACTGGAGTGCGACCTTGTGTACCTAAACTCTCGTCTAGTGTAGTTGAGAGTGAGTGAGACTGCCAAAGCCAAAGCACAGTTTAATAATAATAAACTAACAGTATTTTGTCTCGGCAACGTCCTCGAAATAATTACCTATGGACGCTCGGTATGTAAACACGCAGTAGGGCTGCTCACTGACTGTCTTTCTTGGGTTACGTATTTCATAATGCTATATTTAATTGTTGTAGTATCTTTTCATGAATTTACTAACATTACTTCAAATTTTGTAAGTTTTAATTTTAATCAGTTCTACGTGGTTCATATTTCTAGTCTCATAAGTGACTGTAAGTCAGTATGGAGTAAAAAAATGCATTTTATGTATTTTGCTTTTAAAATATCAAAAATTCTCGTGCCATAATTTACGTAAATAAATTCATGGGAACATCTCACACTATCCACATCCGTACCCGACCGCGGCGCACTCGCGACTGTTGTGTAACGAAGTTTACCGAGATTTCGAAGCGCGTCGTTTTGGGCCGTTTGTATGAAGATGGAAGACTGTATACTTGATTATACTGTAGCCAAACGGTGACGCATTCGGAACCCACGCGAAGCCCTTCGACTTGGTCGCGAAAACCGACACGGGACGGAGAGCGACCGAGGAAGGCCGAAAATTAGAGGATTCATGTTTTTCAATCCGAAAGATATTTTGATTTTTGATTTATCATCCTACCTGATGGGTGAATCTTCGTGTGAAAAATGGAATCAAATATTTAATGTCCAATCTCACGAAGCCGCGCAGTCTGGTTGCGTGCGAGTAATTCACCTGTAAACAATAGATACTGTGATATAGCTTGAATATAACGCAATAATTCCAATTATTTCCGGTCGCCTTTCAATTATTCGCAAATCGCAAATGTAGAAAAATGTGTCAAAGATAGCTAACAAGTAGGGTTACCAACTATTTATGGGGCAGATATAGTATTTTCCAGTCAAAATTATAAATAAAATAGTACACTGAAAGAAAATATAGTACTTTAAAGAAAAACCCTTTTAAAAAGAGTGTAAGGTAGATTGATTCAATATAATACACAAAATTCGCCTTACTAACATACCGATTGCGCATCTTGTGGCTATCCGAGCTGCGAAAATGCCTATTGAACTGCGCTTCTATTCGG
The DNA here is from genome assembly GCA_947859335.1 of Tortricodes alternella. Lineage (NCBI taxonomy): Eukaryota > Metazoa > Arthropoda > Insecta > Lepidoptera > Tortricidae > Tortricodes > Tortricodes alternella. The sequence goes on along the minus strand of OX401983.1, from coordinate 7,673,679 downwards.
GAACGTCCAAGTGTTATTGTAGCGACGCGCTAACGAGATTCTCGTCCCACACTTCCGCACGATGCGTAATACGTAAGAGTTTGATGCGAGTCTCGCTCACGAGTAGCAACGATATCGCTTGGACGTTCCCGAATAGAGGCCCTGGCCAACTCAAAGCCCATTTGTAAGGATTGATCGAAATATAGTATTTCTGCGTACTATATATTTCTTCAACAGTATTTAGTACACAGAGCCGAAATATAGTACAATACTTTATATTATAGTACGGTTGGCAACCCTACTTACAAGGAAGCCTTACATTATTTGTTAGTAAGATAGGTGTAGGTAGTCGTAGAGTTCCGATGGATTGTTTTTATAATTACCTCTAATTCCTCTTCAGTTATTTCAGACAAGTGCTCTGAGTCAATGGCTTGCCCCCATTCTTTCGTCTTTGACAAACTGACTTCCTTCTGCTTACGTAATGAGCGTGATTTCTTTGGTTTTTTGTTTGCCTAAAAATATAAGCGAATTAAAACGTTATTTTCGTGTCGAATATTTTTATATTGTTAAGCAAAAAATATCCCAGCCCAGCGTAAGTTTTATTTTAGGAAAACCAAGGACAGATCGCATACTTCCCCAGCGGCCCTAACATGAATGACACAAAAATAAGATAGACTGTCTTATCTCTAAGTGCGTCTCTCTCACACTAGCGCCGACGAAAGAGATAGTCACAGAGATACACAGGTTTAATTTATCTTTGTGTCATTCATGTTAGGGCCGCAGCAATGTTGCTATTTTTTGCTTGTATTTTAACTTTTAGCTTTATAAAACCGGGTCACCGACCGATTTTGATGAAAGTTCGCAAAGTGGCTTCGACATTCCATGTCTACACATTTCCCGAGGGAATAGCAATTTACCGATTTAGGCTGCGTTTCCCCCAGGGCAGTGCAGCAGCTGAGCGAGGCAGCTAAGTGGTTCACGAGGAATAATCCACCAATAGAATGGCTTCCATTTGAAATGATCGCAATCTTATTGCTGTTTTTAGCTGCCTCTACAGCTCTGGTGGGAACGCAGCCTGAATACGGATGATATTGCGGGCTAATTCGAAAGTGTGTTCGCCAAATTTTTAGGGTTCCATACCCAAAGGGTAAGAACGGGACCCTAGTTATTACTAAGGCTCCGCTGTCCGTCTGTCACCAGGCTGTATCTCATGAACCGTGATAGTTAGACAGTTGAATTTTTCACAGATGACGTATTTCTGTTGCTGCAACAACAAGTACTAAAAAACAGAATAAAATAAATATTTAAGGGGGCTCCCATAAAACAAACGTGATATTTTTTTCAGTTTTTATAGATAATGATACGGAACCCTTCGTGCGCGAGGCAGACTCACACTTGGCCGGTTTTTTTTTTAAATTAATTTTAATTATCTGCGATCGGCTGTTTTTCTTTTCTTTATTGTGTTGAGTGGTGGTCTAGTGAGCACCATCTCCATTTTCATGTTCCAGGAGCGGGAAATATTAGGAGTGGAAAATATTAGGGCTGGATCAGAGAGATTAAGAACACCCCTTATCCAGCTGATCCAGCCCTAATATTTTCCACCCTTTCAGCGTTGTTATTTCTTCATTAGCGTAAATTTGCGTTTAACATTTATCATTTTTTTACATAGTGAGGCAAGGGTAAGCTTTTAATTCGCTCGCGACATAGAGTTCAACCAAGCTTTGTGAAATAAGTTATTTAAAAGACATCACAACTCCTTGTTAACCGTTTCCTGACCACGGGCAGAGGATATGCACACTACGCGTTATTTGACTGGGAGCATGTTAAATTAAGGCTATATAGAATTACCCGCAAAAACTTCAATAATGGCATGGTAGATCCACCCAAGAACAGTGTGGTGAACAAGACGATAATTAGAGTAGTAGTTATGATGACATGTCGAGTCTCGTCGGAAAACCCAAGGTGGAGTGACAGAGCATATGAAATAGCGCCTCGCAGCCCTGAGAAGAGTAGAAAGAAAACATCAATTGTAGCAGTAACGGCATTCAATAATACGAGAACAAAATTGCTTCTTGTATTTTATGCAGCGTTAAATCTCTGAGACTTATGGCCGAATTCACAAAGGCCGCTCAAATTGAGCTTTAATTAAAGTGACGTTTCAGTGACGTTTCTGTATCAACTAGTTGAGGGACATTTAACTACTTAATATCTAGTCAAATGCTTAAGTGGCGTTTCTGAATTCGGCCATTCGTGACGTGTTTATGTTATTATAAAATAAAAAACGACATACCGCTGAACCACATAATGAACATCATTTTTTTAGTGATTTTATGTTCCCGGAACTTATTGCAGAGGAGTGCCAGCGGAAATATGTTAGCAGCTCTACCCAGTAGACACATCACTATGCTCCATACTACCAATGCTGGCTCCACGCGGTGTCTGAAGCTGAAAATTTAACAACAATTTTTTCAAGTTCTTAAAAAAATTGAGGTGTGTTTTGGGCATTAAAACATCTGTAAGAAAAATAAAGTAACTAGTAAATGAGTTTAATATGGTCTATTATTACAGTTACATTTAAACTAGCTTCTGCCCGCAACTTCGTCCAAGTAGAATGCGTTTATCGCAATTCCCTCTGATTAAAGTTTCCTAATTAAATACCTCTCCGTGATCTTATACTATACCAATGGGTGCCATAGTCAGGCCATGAAGGTATAACAACAGACAAACTCACTTTTGCATTTATAATATTAGTATGGATATAGATATTCACCTGAAAATAGCTAATCCCAAATATGCAAAGACACAAGTCTCAGCAATAAAGGCCAGAGTCCTCATAGTCTGCTGCATGGTGACTTGGGTAACAGTCGACAAGTTGAAATGTGTGTAATGGGACATTACAATACCACAAAACAAGATAGCCATAATACCTGTAAAACAGCACCATTAATAAAACATTGAACATTTGGTTGAAAATCACACATCACTATTATAATTTTTTCCTTACCTGAAAGATGTATGCCCTCTGCCAAAGCATAAGGTGCATAAGTGAATACCAACATCATGCCAAACTCTAGAGAAGGATTTTTACGCAAATCAACATGTTTCAGCAAGAGAGCACTCACCAGTGCAAAGAGGACTCCAATACCAGCTGATGCAAAGAACATCAGCCAAAACCGGTTTATAGCTGAGAGAATGGCTTCACCAGTTGACATTAGAGGATCATTGGACCCCAACACTGCTGTTGTCAGTACTATGGCCACTGCATCATTGAGGATACTCTCCCCAAAGACCAACATGTTAAGAACAGGGTCCACATCCAGTGCATGAAAGATGGCTACAGTAGCCACTGGGTCTACAGCAGATATCAAAGAACCAAATGCAAATGACTCCACAAAACTCAACTTATACACCACTTGTGCTAATCCCAACAAATATATTCCAGCTCCGATAACTAATGCTGATATAGCTGTACCAACTATAGCAAATAATAGTATTGAACCAATATTTTGGAAAAAGTTGCCCTTGTGTAAATTATATCCTGATTCAAATATAATGGGTGGCAAAAGAACTAAAAAGAATGCAGTTGGTGAAAATGCTTCCTCTTTTCTCCAATTTGCAATGTTGCGAATAGACATAAGGTTTATTATCATACCAATCAAGGCTCCCAAGAACACAATAACAACACTCTCAGGCAGGTAGGAGAATCCAGTTTGCAGCATAAGATGAATCAAGAGGATTCCAAGGGCCAGGATACACAACACAAAGAAAATAGCCATTGAACTGTTGTGTTCATCTTCAGCAGAACTCTTTTCAGGCAGAGGCGCAGCATCGGAGGGTGCAACTGCCGACTCATTGGATGCACTGGGCGGAGAAGCAGACACTTGGACCACTGATAATATTGAATTATTTGAGGGCCCGATTTCATAAATAACATGAGAGCTTTCTGTCGATGAACTGGTAGATGACGTATTAGCACTCTCCTTTATCCCACCTGGTTCGCTAGAATTGGTTTCAACGAGTCTTTTTGACCTTGAAAGTTTCTGTAACATACGGTTGCTATCGTAGTTATTTATTAATTGCGACTGCAACATTTCTTCCGATATCGATCCACTGCTTTGCCTTTCATTTGAAGGCAGTGTAGGACTCTGACCAGCGTAAGATAATTGGAAGACAACGTAGAAACTAACACAAATTACGGTCGATTTAAACTGTATCATTTTATAGTCTTTACTCGAATCTTTTATTTACAAAAAAAGAATGTATGATTCGATCGAGCGAGTCGCCTTGATAACAAGTGGATGGAATTTGATGTGGTGGAGTAGGGGATGTCAGTTGTCAGATGAAAGACAGAAAGCTCGTGATAAGAGGCTATTTGACCTTCTGTTAAAAACTCGCATATTTTGTTAATTAAAAAGCCAAAAGCCGAAGTGAATGATGCATAACTGTTTTACGCTTGACATCTGCTTTCTTTATCTGTAGGTTATTCTTTGCTTAGTCTGTACGCAGAACCGTAAAAAATGAACTAATCGGATCTCTCTTTTACTAAAAGGGCTTTACAGGACTCACTAGCGCCACACATTTCAATTATTACGCCTACTCACTTACTCATGCTACAACTGAAATTGTCATCATTTACTTACTATTTATTTCCTACTCCGACTGTGGTGGACTTATTATTTGATTTTTAGTACAATGGATTCAGCTTTACGTGAGCAAGTTATGATAAATCAGTTCGTTTTAGCAGCAGGATGTGCCCGAGAACAAGCAAAACAGTTGCTTCAAGCTGCACATTGGCAATTTGAGGTAAATTTCCTGGTATATGTAAACAAACAGTAATCATGAAATGGCTGCTACATAATTTGACGAAGTGTTTTGCAATAGCCTTGATTCGATATAGATATATTAAAGGTGTTCCTACAAATACTTATATATGTGATACACTTATGAACTCAAAACTATTACTAACCGATTAGGTAAACTCCTATATTTACACCTGCATTACCTAATGCATATCATTATTTTGATGAATGAAATGATACGCAATAAGTAGGAACGTGCATCCAAGGCTAGTGACAATATTATGTTTGAAAACAAACATGTAAATGTTTACTTTTTTATTTTTTGTATTATGTATTATTATTTTTATACTTTCCTGCCTTGTTTTCATTACCGTGTTTAAATTTAGTTTAATTTATAGTGTAATATTAAATCTGAAAACAGTTTGGCGGATTCCACTTTTTAAGGTTAATTTAAACCTACCTAATGATTGAAAAACAATGTTCATAGTAATTGGGTAAGAATTATCTTAGTTAGTTAGTGCAGTAAAACCAGTTCATATTGGAGTTATGTGCCTTGATTTGATGTCAATATCCACATTTACGTCAATAGTCAATATTGACTTCGTTTTGACTTAGTTATGTCCTACTTTTTTATTTGCATGTGAAGAGGCATGTTTTATGATTTATTTATTTAACATTTTCAATGCCAAGAACCCAGCTACCCAGTATTTGGAGAATTTGCCACTGCCACCACCACTGAGGAGCTGTCTTGCTGAAGTATTTTTGTATGAAGGTTCTGTAGCCATTGGGGTGGAACATCAATAATCATGTTCCACCCCAATGGCTACAGAACCTTCATACAAAAATACTAGCAGTGAAAGCATTAAATGAAAATTATGACATGAATATTAAATCAGCCTAAATGATATTTTCATTTTCGTTTAATTTTACTTCTGCATAATCCTTAACTTAACTTTAACAAAAACAAGATCGAAGGATCCATGAAACCCTTAACCTCTAGTCAAATTCATGTAGGTATGTTATAATGTTACAAGCATCTGACTCTTGTGGCAATTGAACATGCAACCTCAAGCTTTGCAGTCCAAACTTGCCAACCAGTCAGTTAAATAAGAAATAACATATTTTTTTATTAGAATTTATCTTATTTCATCATCATTTTTCAGAAGTATAATTAAATGATTGACCAAATATTAATACTAAAATTGTGTGTAATATAATTTTCTATAGCCAATTCCTTTTATAGAAACTGAATCCTGGTATTGTTAACCAAGAAGAACTTAACATGAGCGTTACTTTCCTTGATTATGAAAATTAGAACTTGATTTACGGAAGCTTCATGATAAATAGAAAATACTAAATGTGTAATATAATAATCACTATTATTTATTTACAGACAGCATTATCAATATTCTTCCAAGAGGTTGCAATTCCTGCAGGCGCAAATGGCATAGCTGCACCACATTTTCGTCAGGTATACTAATCTGATTATTACAGATATGACTACTCATATACTCATAATTATGCATTTTTTGAAGATCCTTCAGTTCATGCGAAACTTTTGAATAACTGACATCAATACTATCTTGTAACAGTATTCAAATATAACAAAAAGTGACTTTCATTTGTATAAAAATATTGTTTATGTCAGCGCCATCTATCGTCAGTTTGATGTTAATTGGATAAAGTCAATAAAATAAATATTGAATATTTATATGTATATATAAAAATTTCGTGTCACGGTGTTTGTCTCGCACTCCGAAATGGCTCGACCGATTTTTATGAATTTTTTTATGTATATTTGGTAGGTATGAGAATAGGTCGTAAAGTATATTTCATACCGCTAGGTGATTAGGGTGTCCACGTGGACAAAGTCCCGGGCGGAAGCTAGTTTTTTTATATGTATTTAGTGATATATCAATGAAATAAATCACACTACCCAAACTTATATTTGTTTGACACATTTTCACAGCTAAACGGCTTAACAGAATTCCTTAAAAATTGCCAATTTACCACAAATGTAGCCTGTTAGATGGAGATCGACAGATATTATGTATTCTGATACCCTAGAAGGATTTTCAGGAATCCTCGGTAGATGGCGCTGCGCACGATAAACGAATTCGACGTGGACGAAGCGAAGTCGCTGGCAAATGCTACCAATATTATGAATGTGAAAGTTGGTGAATGTGTATGTTACTTCTTCACGCTTAAACGGCTCTACGGATTTAGGTGAAATTTGAAATGCAGATAGCCAATACCCTGGATTAACACATAAGCTACTATTATTCCAGAAAAAATTGTACATAAAACATTGTATGGCTGACATCATAACTAGTCATGGACTGTTTGTGGGGTACAGGCTGTTCATGCTCGCAAGGTCCTATGTAAATTTAGTACCGTACGATATTCGAACATGACTTGAGAAATTTCATTATATAATATATTAGCTTTTGCCTGCGATTTCGTCCGTGCGGGAAAATAAGAAGGTGGGCTTCAGGTTGGATGGGAGCGCCGCCGTGATTGTAACCTTCGGCTTCAACCTTGGGGAACTGGCTTGAATGATCAGTGCGTGGAGATCGAGCGCCCGCCTGTCACCGGCCAATCTTGCCCACCCATCATCTTTCGCGTGGAATTCGTTTATCGTGTGCAGCGCCATCTAGAAGTAGCATATTTTCTGTATTTATAAAGAGTCCTGAAGATTCTACCCGGATATCATAAAAAGTATGTCCATCTCCCATATAATAGACTACATTTGATAAATATACAATTTTTATGATATTCTGAACCATTTGGTCGTGAAAACGGAACAAACAAAAAAACACAGTTTCGCATTTTGCCTTATTAGTAACATTTTGCTCATTATTCCAACCTTGATACCACGCCTTTTTACATGTGGCATGTACATTGCTTTGTAGTATATCAATTTCTTTTATGATGTACACCGCTTTAGGATTTGAAAATATTACTTATGTTCATTAACTCATTTATTCATAATTATTCAATTACATGTTTGACTGACATGTAATTGAATAATTATAATAATAACATACATCTTCCACCACCACCACAATTTTCTCAGTAATGATTGATGATGGTCCTGTCTGAAGCAATAGTAGATTCATTTCGTTTTATTTATCTTGAGAGCCCAGAGGTGGCCAGTTTACTAAATTAACGTTTGGTTTGTCTATTATATTCCAGCAATTGATGACACCGTGCAATACTCCCGCGACGCCGCCCAACTTCCCCGACGCGCTGGCCGCGTTCTCGCGGCTGTCGACGGCGGGCAGCCCGGGCGGCGCGGGCGCGGCCGCGGGCGCCGCCGCCCCGCCCGTGTCCCCGCTCGCCACGCACCCGCCGCAAGTGCAGATGCAAATGAATACATTTGCCGGGGCACCGAACTCGCAGAACAATTATGCACCACTCTCCTGCTCCACTGCAGTAAGTTACTTCTTTTATCTACACCCATATCATAAAACCTCCATAATGTATTCAAAAACCGTAGGAAATTACCAGCATTATTACAACCAATTTTACAATAAGAACATTCTTGTCTGTGGTAGTAGGTAAAATCTGCACCTCTATTCGGGAACGCTAAGCGATTCTGTAGCGACTCGTAAGCGTGATTTCTCATCCCACTCTTCCGCTCCTGCTGTTACGAAAGTAAAATTGTAAAAAGTTGTTCGTAATTTACATTTTAGTTGAAAATATGAATAGTAGTGACTCCGAGAACGATGTGAAAACTCCACCGGATATCGTAAATGCAGCCACGATTGCAACAAATAACTTGTTGCCAGAAAATATTGTTTCTGAACACATCGCGGAGGATTTATAATATGTGTGTAAATAAAGTTATGTATGCAACTGTACATAATTTGGCCTTAAAACACTCGTGTCGGCTCGTTTCATAGACCCACACTCGTATTTTAAGGCCTGTCATTATGCAACCGTTGCATAAACTCATAACATTATTGCACTTTCTGCCGACGTGGGTGAACTCTGAATATATTACCGTGGAACCTCAGAACCTTACGGTTAAGTGTAAATCATTTAAACTGAGTTTTATAAGGATTCGCCCGTAACATATCAATATCAGTAAATCATTACAGTTCGTGACATTACTGATCTGAATTCGTTCTGACAGACCTTTATAAAACCTAGCCTTGATAGAGTAAACAACCCCTTAACTTCGATAGCATATATCTACCCAGGGCCGTCTTTAACCTATTGGAGGCCCTGGGCACCTTAGGGCACATTGGCATAATGGGGCCCCTATGACTTATCGTTTGGTGATCTCGCAGGAACTAGGGGGGCCCTATCAATCCATTCATCCAGTGCATTCCGTCCGAGCATGCCAGTCACCACGAGAGATAAGAAATCGGTGTAATCAAAGCGATTCCTTCTCAACTTTTATTATACGCAAATGAGGGTATATAGTTTTTATTTTTTGTTTTGTTTTGTTTTTAAGAATATCGTCGCCTACCGACGATCCAGGTGTGTAGAAAAACTAGGTATAGTTTATAGTACATCTGTGTAATATATAATGTAACCTTTCTTAACAAATAAATAAATAAATAAATAAATAAATAATAAATAATCGCGGACGCGCACTTGCCCAGAGTGCCCAGTGGGAAAGATGGGCCTGTATCTACCCCTACCATCTCCATTCTTCTCAGTTTTATGATTGTGTTTCAGGTCTGCAGTGAACACATGCCCAGATAAATTGAAAATAGTAGTTTAGGAGCATCTATAATTTATTTTTCTAATGGTGCGCATTGTGAGCTGTGGAATTGTGTACGAAATCGTTTACTTTATGAAACTCCATGCTGCGGCATTGCTTTGCTGCGTAATATTTGGGGTGTTGTAGGCAATCATGTTAAATATATTATAAATATTGTATCTTTATTATATACAGATGTTTCAGAAACAATATGCACAAGAACATCCTATTTAATTATTGTTCTACAGTTTTTGGTAATCAAAATTTATACCTGTGATCCTAATATGTCGGTATTGTACAATACATGAAGTCCTATGATAATTAATTATGACTATAATAGGGACAAGTTTTGAAATCAATGTTAATATTTTATTTGGTAAGTGTTATAATTGTCATACCTTTTTTTCTCTCAACACTGTTTAGAAAGCAAAGCATGTAACGGAATATTTTTATGGATTTGGTGCATTTCTCAAAAGACAATACTGACGGTTTATTGAAAACATAACAATTTGAATGAACTCAGATGTTAATACTCATTTAGAACCACATTACATTAAATGAATAACTGCATAATTCTCAGGTTTGAAATAATTTTATAAATAGCATTGTACAATTTTAGGTTGTAGGTAGCCTGTACAATTTTAGGTTTCTAAACAGTAATTGATATGCGTTCATTGTAATTTTACATCTTAATAATAAATTGAACATAACAGATAGGTTACCAAATCAGTTCTCCTTTTGGCTCCTAATTTCAAATTGTTGTGCTCAATTAATATTCGTTTTGGCGATTGTAATATAATTTATAAACTGCGTAACTTAGTTGCTACGTGTAAATGTTTTAGCTCATAGCTTTGAAACAGATCTAATAAAATAGGTACTTTGTCTTGATTCATATAACATGTTGATGTCTTATGTTTATAAGATTTAATCTACATTAATTGTATCGAAGATCGTGAATGTAAAAAGAACCCAATTGTAATTTTCTTTTTATTATCGAATATAAAAGGTACCTACAGATGTGGTAATTTTATTCATACCAGAATACCAGCATTAGGCTACCCACTGACCTACAATATCACTGGTTGCACAATTATATTGATCGTCAGTAGTCGATATTGACCGTTAATATCATCTACTGACGATCAATATAACTGCAACCAGTGACATTGCGCAGTTATATTGTAGGTCAGTGGCTAGCCTTAGATCAATCGCAATCTTGCATCCAGAGCCAGCCTTAACCATATAGGCGCCCCGGGCGAGTCATGCCTCTGGCGCCGTTTTATATCGATAGAGATCAGTGGCGAAGCGTGAAATATTTCCTAAGGGAATCCGGAAGAATTAGAACCGTACGTGCGAGTCTGACATTTAGTTAGAATAACATGGACTTCACTGTCAGCTAGCCGTAGATTTGTAGCTTGGTAAAGCCGTCAGGAATTGGCTTGTAGGCAGGCTGCGCCACGGATAGAGATAGACATTAAAATTACCTAAGTGGTGAAGTTATGCCGGGCCACACGGGGCCCTATCAGGGGCGTATTTTGAAATTTGGCGCCCCGGGCCAATAGCTTTCGCCGCCCCCGAAGTCAAGGAGATAGGGGGGGGGGGGGGGGGATTGTAAATTTTCTGTTGGCCCTAGGGTAAATACGCCCCTGCGCCCTATAGATCCCGGTGCCCCGGGCGGTCGGCCGGACATGTCTTGTCAAACCGCGGTCCTTATATTATGCTGCATATGCATCAGTTTAGTCCTTTTTCGGTGAGAGAGGAAGAGGTGCCTACGTTCCAAGCAGGATCAATGCAGAGCACTAGTCCTTTTGATAAACTTTTGAACGCCCCAGTCGGCTGTAGCCGTCAGCATTTTTCCGTGCCCCTGACGCCACGATATTACGCCATTAGCAGTGGCGTTCAAAAGGTTAATATGACTACTCTTTGGAACTAGTGAAAATAAGGCTTAAATGTAATAAATATTTTCGTGAAAGAAGTATGTATTCTCCTAAAGTCAAATGAAATCAACGACTAATCATCACTCTGTCATATCACTATACTCTTTGACTCTATCAAATAACAGCGAATTACAGGAAATGCAGAGCAGTAACTGTTGGAGTGGTTTATTTTTAGATGCTTACACGTATTCAACAAATTATTTACTTTTTACAATTGTTATTGTTATTGGTTCTATTTTCTTTCTATGGTTATATGAAAAACCGAGATTTTACAAGGTAAAGAGCTAATAAAGACGTGCCGAAGTTTGGCCTAAGAAAAAATAGGGTATGAGCGAAAGGCCTGCCTAATAGACATTAACGTGACGACGCGGTTAGCCTAGTTGGTACTGACCCTGCCTCCGAAGCTAGCGTCCCGGGTTCGATCCCCGGTAAGGGCAAATATTTGTGTGATGAGTACAAATGTTTGTTCCTGAGTCTTGGATGTTTCCTATGTATTTAAGTATTCATTTCTCTATTTAAGAATGTATATCGTCGTCAAGGTACCCATAACACAAAACTTTAGAGCTTACTTTGGAACTAGATCGATTTGTGTAAAAGATTGTCCCCTGATTTATTTATTATTTATTTATTTATATGCAATACGCCTGATCTTTAGGGTTCCGTATCTAAAACGAGGCTAAAGTGCATGCCGACCATACAATGTAGGGCACGTCCGGTCACCACCCAAGGCACGGTACAGCACTTGTGGTCATACTATAGTAAGGTTATGAAGTTGGCATTTGGAACAGTTACAGCGGGCCTAGTATGCCAGACACGGGGATAAGTTAAACCCGTTTATCTCTCTGACTATCGCTTTCGCCGGCACTAGTGTGAGAGAGACGTACTTAGAGATAAGAGGGTCTATCTCATCTTTGTGTCATGCATGTTAGGGCCGCTGGCGTAGTATGTTTCGGTAAGTTTATTTAGAATCAGGTAGCCCGGTGGGCAAAGTCAAAGTACGGCCTGTGGGCCAACTGAGGCCCGTCAAAGGCATCCACGCCCCGCCATTTGTTTAGTTTCTAATATTTAAAACATAACGCATTTTTTGTTGTAATTCTGGCCCCCCTGAAATTTCTTACGGTTATCTGTACTCTATGAAAAAGTTTGCCCACCCTTGTGCGACGCTAAACGTAGGATATCAGTAGGTATACTTACTGCCTCTACAATCGACGAATATAATATGACCAGTTCACGGTGTAAAATGGGAATAAAATAATTAATTAGGTACATTTTCTTTGTTAATTTTTATTTCATTTCCTCACTAAAGTGATGAAAAACATTGTGTGTATCACGGGCAGTAAGGGGATAACAAACTCGAGTCATTAATTAAAAGCCCTCGCCTTCGGCATCGGTCTTCTAACAGGCTCTCGTTAGTATCCCCTTCTTACTGCCCTAGATGCACAATGTACTATTGCGTACCTACACAGATCGGATTTTATTACTCATCAGTACTTTCCAATAAAAGATGAAAAAAAATGATGCATGTTCCCTATTACGGCCTCCGCGCTTCCTCCTCCTCTCCTTCAGAAGTATCTTACACATACATGCTGAGTGAAGACCCTTATTTGGTGTCACATTGCACCAATATTTTATTAGTTTAAGCTCAATGTTTTTGTCACTATACATAGATTAAGTTGGTGGTGGTGTGATACAAATAAAATATTTTTCTTTCTTTCTTATTAGTGGTGTTACTAACATCAACATATCTTTTTTATAGCTTATATTTAAGATGAGTAAACATTCAAACATAATAAGCAGCGTGGAAAATTTACATGTTCCTGCAGCTGCAGGCGAGACTTTATGTGCAGATAATCGCGAACATTCAAACGCCACGCCCAAGTGCGAGATTGAGGCTTCCAAACATCAACTTGTTAAAGAAGAATCAATATGATTGTTATGTGAAAAATGAAGATATTAAGTAACTACTTACTTTTTCAGTGACTTATTATCATAACAGACTTTTTCAAAAGAACAGATTATCGAATTCAGGATCATGAAAGAAATAACTATTTATTAGTATAAAATATTTTATTGTTCAACAATTATATTGGTACCTATGCATTTACATGTTCAAATCAATTATATAAGGGTCCAATTACAATTAGTGAGAGAATGGTCTCACTAAATATCAACTTGTCTGCATTTTAATAAACATACATTTTTGCTTTATCTACAACAAGATAAATTTACTCTAATACATATATACTTTAAATAATGTATACAGTTTACAAGTGCTAACCGGTGAGGAATCTCCTGCAGGAAGTGAGAAAACAGTTCTTTCATTTTGCCTCTTTCTAGTTCTTTTCATATGCATATCGTCGCTGCGCGTGCAATACCGCGGAGGAGCACTTTGTAAAAACCGCGTATCTGCGTTTTTTTGCGATCTTACAGAAAAAAGAAAAAACTGAATATATCAGTCATTTAAGTCAGTTTTTTCTTGTTCCTGGAAAATCGCAAAAAACGCAGATACGCGGTTTTTACAAAGTGCTCTTCCGTGGTATTGCACGCACAGTGATGATATGCTCTTTGTATTTTTACATATATAAAAATCAATGATTCCCATCCCAGGGGCCATTTCTCAAGGCATATTAGTTGAATAATGTTAGTGTTTTGTTGTGTAAATTAAAAGAGAAAATGAAACTAAACACTAATGGGCCCCAGTCTATGAAATTTAACCTCATAAATACCACACAATACACTTGAAAACACTTTTAAAATGTATACTATAATATAAGGTTACTTATGAGCAGATATTGTTATGGGCAGGGGATTTGCTGGCATTTTTTAAACCTGTTAATTTTATAGATGTATAAAATATTATGCCACTTTAAAGAGCCCAGTTTAAGCCTTTGAATTGAAATTAATTAAAATAATTGTTATTTTATAATCCTCACTTTAAGATGTGCCTGCAAATCATGTGCCCAAGAGTGATGATGTTTAAAAATTGTCTTATAATGAGACACGGGAAATAGTCAAAAAATAAAAATTTGACTAATAATATTGAAAGGAACTAGCTAGTAGACCACTTGAAACCCTAGTTCTCCATAGGTACATTTAAACTTGTTAATGGTACAAAGTAATATAGTGTGTCTGGCTCAAATGTACATCATTTCAGCCATTGATGACATTTTCTTTGGTATGTGAACAAAAGTTTCAAAGTAACTAGCTAGTTCATCAATTGTTACATCACAGGGTGGGTTAAGTGCCTGCTGGGAGCAGGAGGGACCTGTTCTATTCTTATCTGAAACAGATTCTCTACTCTGCAAGCTATTACAAGGTGCCTCTTTTTGCCACCATCTAATTCCATTGCTTGAACAGGCTTCTGCAGGTGCTTGCTCCTGCTCTGAAGATATTCTCAATTGATTACAGTTGTCCACAAGCGCACACAGAATAGAACTCTCTGGATGTTCATTGTGTGGTGGTCCTAACTTACTTGGATATGGATAATATTTATGTGGATCTTCAGTATCTTTACAATAATTGTGTAATAATTTTAGAACAGGCTTTTTAAGAACCTTATAATTTTTCTTTTTGCAGATGGCTATAGAGTTTTTATTCTTTTGAAGGGAGCAGTTACATCTCAATGTTTGTGTGGAACTTTTTGCTGACAAATGCCTTTGTTGCTGCAAGTGAGAAAATGGGTTGACATCTGTGCTAATTTTGTTTTCACCAGGTTCGATTTCTAGTTTTCCCATTTCCACCGGCAGTGATATGTCTTCTTTTGCCATTATGAACACTGAAAAACAATAAACTTAAGTTATCCACCAATGAAGTAAGATTTTTTCAATCACAACTTAAATGCAATGAAAATGAGAACATTAAGTTCTACAAAGCAGATAAATAAGTTTTCTATTTATAAGTATAATTAGTAGAATAGAGTAATTTGGTTGGCGTTTCCTGTATTATTGCATTGTGTCGTAAATTATTGAGTAAAAGTTAAACATAAGTCAAACAAATGAATGAAGCTGTCATTTTGCAAAAACAACACGTATAAGATTACAAAACACTCAATACTTCCCGCGTACAATTTAAAGTATATACTATCAAGTGACTCTTTTGTACACATTTGTACGTAGGACAAATATTATTATAATTCCATAGTGCGTAACTACGATAAAACACTACAAATGTTTAGTGAACGTTTGACTTGCCTTTACTGACAACTTCTAGAACCTACTTTTGAATAGAGAGAATTTATACGTAAGTTAATTAAAGACACTTACCAATCAATCTTCACGCTTTTAAAGCTTTGTTATTAAAATTTTACTTGTATGTGCTATAAAATAAGCAAGTAGGTATTTCAGGAATTACTAAAGTCGAAAGCTTTGTTTATCACGCCCACAGATAAAAAATACTGGTACTAGTAAGTAGCACAAGCATATTTAGGTATGTACCTACCTACACATGAATAACAAGCGTGTGTGTGGCTAGGAGATGGCGCAAAAGAAGAGTTGCCAACATGATTGTCAAAGCTTTTACGATTTTCTGTCACGGCCACACATTTGCTGACGAAAATTCGTAGCTTGTTGTCACTGCAAAAAATTCGTGTTCGCTGAACCGGCCGAAATCGCAACCAGTTGCAAAGGAAGAATTTTCCTCCTTTATTGGCAACTAGTTGCGTTAGCCAAATATTTTGTCTTAATACGCAACCAGTTGCCAACTAAGTATAATATGCCAACCAGACTGAATAAAATATTTGAGCGGTAATAAATAGGAGAGCCTGCGATTATCATCTTCGGCATGACCAAGATTGGAGTGAAATTTTGGAAGCAGAGGACAACTTGGTCGACTTCAACAGGGACCATGCAACCGACTGTTACAGCGCCATCTAGAGATGGCACAGTAATTAAATATAGCTATATAGAGGGCGCTGCATTGTGGCTATATAAGCGCTTGCGCACCGCGGCACGCCCTTCTTTCCTGTAACAGATTCGAATAAATATATACCTTGTTATAAGCTTTTTCCTGTACCAGAGTTGATCACCGACATATTACAAATCATGAAATTGCCAATGAATATTTTAAATTTTATAGGATATTTTATTATATTAGCAATATGAATTCACACCATGTCCGCTGTGCTTTTTGTACTTTGTACCTCCTTAAACTGTACGACGATGTACATAAACATAGAATGTTATTTACTACAGATAATAGAAAGTTTGTATACATTATCTACTTTATCTATCATATAACTTTTTCGATGCGTAGCCAGCACAGGTAGCCAGAGAAGAAAAATATGTTTGGCAACTGGTTGCGAAACTTAGTTGCCAAGATGGAAAATGGATGACATCTTCGCAAGTGGTTGCGTATTAAGACAAAATATTCGGCTAACGCAACTAGTTGCCGTAAAGGAGGAAAATTCTTCCTCTGCAACTGGTTGCGAAACATGGTGGCGGTGGTGGCCGAAGGGACATTAGAAGTTCGGGCGATTATTCGGGCGAGGTAAAGCAGAAGTGGTTGCGTTGTATATGTATTGTCTCGGTAATTATTACTTACTAAGTGAAGTGTGGCCACGCGAACGAAGCTAGTGATAAAACCCTTTGATGTCTGACAGCGCCGGGAAATGTATTCATCTTGTCCTGGGGCTATACTTACTATACTCTTTGTCCTGGGGCCATATCTCCGGGATTTGGCAAAGGTTTGCGCTCTGTTGATCTTTTTTCCCGTATCTTAAGAGGGCCATGACTAAATCGCGTTCTGAAAGATTAGGTATTCTGCGCACGGCCTCAACTCGGCCTCATCTGTCGAGCGCTGACGGCCATATAAGATGTATGGCCATCAGCGCTCTTTTTTTTACATTGGGAACGATCATTCGGCCGGACGCAGGTTCACTCTATTCAACCGCCGGCACGGCACTGAATTCAGGCGGCTGGCACATCACATTATGTAGTAATTTGGGAGTTGTAATTACGTTTATTTTAAGTTGTATAATCAATTATTTTTCCACAAAAAGTATTAAATTTTATTTATTAATAAACTAATGATTATTATCATATTTACGTAATAATATTAACGTAGTAAAGAGAAATTTACGGTTAATTCTTAACGTTTTTAGTAGTTTTATGGCTTTGCCTTGATTTTTTTTTACATATTCCATACATATTTCAAAATTAAGAGGCCGCTATAAACTATACGACTATTCAGGAGATATTATATATTTTTCATTTCGTTTGCTTACTAAAGTAGTTCAATCCACGAGCTCGAAAAAGTGCCCAACGTGATATTTTTTTTAAAACTTAGTAAATCGCAAAAAGCGAGGCCGCTATGATCAATAATAATAACTATACTCCACCAGTCAGCAAGTCAAATTTGTCTAAGTCTTTCAGTTTCTCATAATAAGAACGCTAAAGTTGCCCAATTATTGAAAATATCGTAATAGGCCTCTTAACAGCGTGGCTGACGCAAACCTTTCCCGAGTATAGCTCCCAATTAGCTTCCCAGATTCATACAATTGTGTCAAACGATTGTATTTACTGACGTTTAATCTCGATTGTGAGATTATCTCGAATGCATCGAGAATTGGGGGCATATACCACGATGCAATGAACTTCTTGCATCGCGGAAGAATTAATGAATGTCGCGTTGTCGTGACATGTCCATATGTCAGGATAATGCTACCTTCGCCAAATCCCGCAGATGTGGCCACGGCATTCGTACTTAGCAAATCGCTGAAAATCTGAAAATTAAATTCCAAGCAATTTCCTCACAAACTACACAGTTGATGTCACTACATCAACTGATATTAAGAATCTTTATATAAAATCGCGGAAAATCTGAAAATTAAATTCCAAGCAATTTCCTCACAAACTACACAGTTGATGTCACTACATCAACTGTGTAGTTTGTAAGGAAATTGCTTGGAATTTTATTTTCAGATTTTCCGCGATTTTATATACAGCTTCTTAGTAATATCACTATATTACTAAGAAGCTTTATATAGAACACCGCGGGTCGAGCACACTATTTTGACGTATAATATACGTCACTACATAAAATATTGTCGCGGCTGTATATATGTCGCATGCCCTAACATACTATTGACGTAGCGTAAAATTATCCCAAGAGATAAAGTTTTATGTAATGTCACGACGACACATAAAAATAATGTTGCTAGTACGTCAAAAAATTATATTTCATACGTTTCATTCGATCATTTTCATAGAACGCTCAGTGTATAGTTACCCTTTTCATTAGCCAACTTATTCGAATAGTAGGTTATCCTTCATTAGCCATCTTACGTATAAGTGACACGTTTATTTACTAGGGTTATATTGCGTGCACTTGGTGACAGACAGGCCTCGTACATCAAAAATACATTTAACATTAAGCTGAAGATGCTGCTTTATTCTCTAATGCAAGTGGAATGGAACCGTGAGGAAGGCAGTATGTCATTACTGTGGCAAGATTGGTCACGAAGGAAGAAAATGTTATTGGGTGACAAAACTTAGACTGGTGAGGCCACAGCATTCTTCGTGCAAAGCACTGGATTGTGTGGACTCCGGCGGTTTAAATCATCTGTGCAACGACAAGAACTTGCTGATGAATTGAATATCCAGTGCTTGCTGAAGCCGGTAGCAACAAAAATAACGAGTCACTATTCCCCGTGTTCTCGTGTTGGTGAAATACTATTACAGAGCACTGTACATAGAATTGAAAAGGTATTATATGTTCATAATTTATCAGCTAATTTGTAGTCTGAACCCTGATACAATAAAGTTGGTACATAAATAGGTTTTTTGTTTACAAAAATTTAGAAAAATTGGACTTTGTTGCAATCAATGCTGAGAATTTATTTTATCAATATCATTATGACATTTAATAATATGTAATAGTAATTCTAGTCAAAACAATGAAATTTTAACATCTAGTCACGATAATAATTTTGCTTTTATGGCTTTTTCAGATGCTGAAGATACCAGTAAGGCCATCATATGTAGGGAAAGTCCTGCCTGTGCCGAGTGTGGCTGACATTCATTCTACTACACTTGTGTATTATTAGGACTCTACCACCATCATGCTGTGATGATTATGTATCACACTTCTCCTTGGTCACACACAATGAGTATGACTTGCTATTGGCTAATATACTTAATTTATGCTAATAGAGTTTGGTGGATATTATTCGATAGATGTTTGATAAATGTAAATGTTGTCAATTCAAATTAATATAAAAGATGACTTGTTGCCATTTATTTACCAAGTTTCAAGCAGTGAACTACAGTTGATCCATCCATACTTGTCTTATTTGGTAAACAAATTTCTTACCCCAAAATGCACCTTTGTTGGCTAAACCAGTTAAGGAAAGTTTTTTGCACTTTTTATAAAAGCAGTATATACATATTTGTTTTCACTGGGGCTCCAGACACAGGCACTAGCCTCTATATGAGGCTAAGAGGGGAACGCTATGAGGGAAAGTGTTAAGTATAATAATATAGTTAATATAATGTATGAACAGCCTTGTCTAGTTGCTCTTTCTCTTGTCTACGATCCTGTTCTGATATTAATAAAAACCAATTTGAGGCTATCATCTTTACTTTACCTACTAATTAACCTTTTGAACGTCACGGCTGAATGCGAAAAAGCGTGCTCTGAGCGCCGAGTGACGGCTTTAGCCGAGAAAATGTATGAAAAACGGCATGCCGTGGCGTCGGGGGCACGGAAATCTGCGGTCAAAAGGCTACCTTTCAAATATTGTATAAGTGTAAAGTAATTAAACAAATGTATTTGTTTCGAGAGCTTTGTTTTTATTTAATTGGCAATGGCCGTCTAACATATAGCCCTACTCTACCTAGCAGTGTGATGTTGGGATTCATAATCAGACAACCTTTGTAGTTGAGGCTTAGATTTAATGTAATCTGAAGGAGCGGTACATGGTTATAATATATGTCACCTGGATAGTAGTATGGCGTAGCGCACACTACAGCAGTATAACTACCTATACTAAAATTAGACTAGGTAATAATAATTTGCCATAATTGAGCCATGTAAACTGAATCTTGTTTATTTTTGTGTTTAAATATCGACATCCAGTAAATGTATATCCACACAGTATGGATTTGTTTTACTGAAATAATTGTGGGTTGGTTCACTGACTGACCTAATTTAACTATAATGTTCCAGGAAGTATGAATTCTTACTGACGAATAAAAGTATAAACCTGCCAAAGATGTGGTATGGTATATCTCATGCGGTTTAAATTTTCATACCTAACCTCTGTATTGCTGGGAGTGTTTTTGCTGATTGAAAATATACACCTTAAAGACCGGTTTGGTACTTAACTCATGTTCTGGTAGTTTTGTGGATTGGATCCTTTTCCCTAAACTACGTCCAATTAATTGTCATAGTTTGTTTCAAAAACAAATTTCATCCGAGTTGCTTGGATTTATTGGACTCCCTCGCTCAAATATGAAAGAAAACGTAAGTTTGCTTCAAATTATATTAACCTTTTGAACGCCACAGTCGGCTGTAGCCAACAGCAGATTTCCGTGCCCCTGACGCCAGGGCATGCCGTTTTCTATACATTTTGGCGGCTACAGCCGTCACTCGGCGTCCGGAGCACGCTTTTTCGCACTCAGCCGTGGCGCTCAAAAGGTTAATAATAAACTTACTTTAACAAACACAAAAAGCCCGATTTTTTCCCGAGATGAGAGAATATAGGTACGATACGAATAGCAAAACAACAGCCACCCCATGATTATGACGACATGCAATATCGGGACCTCTCCTCCAAAAATTTAAAATTCGGTAAGAACTCGTTTAAACAATAGTGTAAGCGAAAATCAATTAAAAACAAGCAATAATGTCTTCAAAATAGTGACGATAAAATTTGTCGGGGTCACCGAGCCATCTACATAAAATTATCGTAAAGAACTGTCAAAATGCCATAGTTTTGTCTACTTTATCATTAGTGTGCTAAGGGTATAGACATAATGTCTACTAAATCGTCATGCGTAGACATACAAACGACGTAAAATTTATCGCATGGTTACTGTGCTAGACCACCGCGACAAAAATATTTTGTCGCTAGCGTGTAGATAAAATCGGTAGATAAACACTAGTGTGCTAACCCCGCTGGAGGTTGCACGCTGAACATCAATATGAATAAAAGTTCATTTACCTTGCTTTACTCAGTCGTCACTCAGTTTCCAGAAAATAAAGTCCCTTAAGTGTACCAGTGTGCCTAGCACACTAGTTTTCATCGCGTACATAAAGCATCTGTCACTTTTTAACTAATATGCGGGTGCGAAAGGGACGAATGCTTTATGTGCGCGATAAAAATTAGTGTGCTAAGCCCTCAGGCTCCCGTAGCAGATACATTTTTATCGCGCACATAAAGCATTCGTCCCTTTCGCACCCGCGGATTAGTTGAAAAGTGACAGATGCTTTATGTGCGCGATAAAAGCTTGTATTGTTCGAGATAATGTCACATGTAAGATTAAAAATGTCGATGCATAATGCAGGGGGTTTCGGGAGCGATAAATTGATCTAGCTAGGTTTCATTTTTAGAAAACGTCGTTTTGCTAAGCCCCACAGTCGTATGTATACATATAAATTTGTTGGATACGGTTTGGTTTCCTTTATTTAATAGCCCCTACATGATGGCCGCAATGGCCTCTACATGATGCCCGTTAGTGCAACACACAGCTCCGATAAGTGTGTTGTCTGTCTGTGCTAGGCTTTCAGTGTTGCCAATTTAGCAACTTTGTAGCTAAATTCAGTATCTTTTCGGCTAATCTAACACCTTAAATTTCTATTTAGCATCTAGAAATGTGTGTTATTCGGGCTTCTTGTTAAAGTATATTTTGGATAATATAGAAGCCGCATATTACATTGCGTTTTTTTTTGGAACCACTAAAAATAAACGTTGCGTGTGTCATTAATGCTTTCCCCGCAATCGCCTCCATGTAAACGCATGCGTTAATGAGCTAGCGACTCAGTTTAACTTTATCGCTTTAAGATTACACAAACAGTTGA
This sequence comes from Tortricodes alternella, assembly GCA_947859335.1. Taxonomy (NCBI): domain Eukaryota; kingdom Metazoa; phylum Arthropoda; class Insecta; order Lepidoptera; family Tortricidae; genus Tortricodes; species Tortricodes alternella. The sequence continues at coordinate 7,651,234 of OX401983.1, read as the reverse complement.
GTATTTTTTAGGATTATTGATGAGTACTCTTTCCTCGCGCTTTTCTGCAATCTATGGGAGTGATTTAGTGAAAAGGAACAGAAGTGTGTAACAGGAAACCGGGGAAGCGCGCGCTTATTTGATTTAATTAATAACGCTCGCAATTTGACTCGACAAATGAGCGCGAGCGGTTAACTTGAATAATGAGCGCACGCGGTGTAGAGCTAAAGCCGGGGAAGCGCACGCTTATTTGATTTGACCACTGATTTTATATTGTAAAAAAATCGTACCAAGCATTTAATGATGCATTGTGTTTTAAGAAATATCTTAAATTACGAAGTTATGATAGTTTTACCTACGCTAGTTTGATAGTAGCCGCCGCCGCTCTTAAGCGGTCACGAAATTGACTAAACAAAATAATGCCATCTTTTGTATATGTATATTATTATTGTAAACTTGTGCAGACACAGTCAAGGTAGAAACAAACTTAGCCCACGTACGCTTACGCTGCGTATGATAAGTGTGTTTCTTAGCATGCAAATTCAAGAGTATAAACGTCATAATGCGTTGCATACGTGGCGTACGTGGGCTGTTTGTCCCTACCTTACTTCTATAGGTACCTACCTAAAGAATATTTAAGATTTATACGAAATGTAACAATGTTTTTCTTATACAAAATCAAAGTTGTTTAATGAATTCTAGTTGTTTTGACTTTTTACTAGCGGTATCAAGCAAGACGAAAGATAGATTAGGTAGGTACCTAGTTTCAGGATGTAATATTAATGTTGCTTATTACCAAGGTGCGATGTCAGTGTTACACATCACATACGACTACTGTAAAGCTCGCTCGTTTTTATCATTACAATTTTAATACCATTTGTTAACAACTTTAAAATATATTTAGCAAGTTTTTGCCATATTCTAGATGTAAACCTAGCGACTTTTTTAATTTATGTGTTAGCAATACTGGTGGCGTTGGCTTGGCAGTTGTAGGCAGTTTAATTTTTGGCAGCTTCCGTCGCTGTCTAGTCTGTTGCAGTGGCTGCAACCTGTATTGATTATCACAAATTCGATAATTACATTACGAAATGGAACCAAATCCAGTAATTATTGCAGCAACCGTAAGACAGACGGCAACTGTAAGTCCAGCCATGTATTCTTGTAGAGATTAAAGTACTGTTTTTCATGAAATTTATGTTTCAGCTGATATTTTTACATGGACTTGGTGATACTGGGTTAGTATTCTTAAATCATCTGCTCTCACTAGTTTAAACTTTAAAGTGTATTACCTAATTGAAAAGTACTTCGTAGCCACGGATGGGCAAGCACGATTGCCGCCATACGGGGTCCTCACGTGAAGGTGATTTGTCCCACTGCCGCCACAATCCCAGTGACGCTGAATGCAGGTTTCCGAATGCCGTCCTGGTTCGACCTAAGGACCCTGGACGCGACCGCTCCCGAGGATGAGGAGGGAATCATGAGAGCCACTGTATTGATACATGGCTTAATTTCAGATGAGATTAAAGTAAGCCTATAGTTCAAACAGTATTTAAAGTAAGTTGTGCATATTGAATTTAGAAAACTTTATTTAATATAAATATCATCAGATTAATATGTTGCTTGATGACTTGTAAAACAGTTTAGAATGTATTTAGTGACCTCGGCCAGTGTTATGCCTTCACTATAATTTAGTTGTCGTATAATCTTCAAACCCGTTTCAACACTTTGAAGCTCCTTTTCTAATGCGAGACGAGAGTTGAAATTTGTATGGCAAAATTAAGTTTCTCTCCTAGCACATCTTTGTGGAAATAGTCTGAGCTGAAAAGTTTTCAATTCTTGTCTAGCTATGCCAGTGGAAAAGGAGCTTGATGGTGTGATTTTAAGAAAGCCCTGTCTGAGCAAGCTAAAAGGAATGTGCAGGCCAAATTTCATGTTTGTTGATTATGCATTTTTGCAGATTTCATGATTATTCTAGGGTATTTTCATGTTTTGTTTTATTATAATTATATGTGTATAGATTATTAATGAACAAAAATGTTTTGTCAGTATCATTCAAGGCTCCAACCACTGGGCAAAGCAGTTTTTACCAAAGGGTATAAAATTCCCATATGTTATGTGTAGTTCTCTATCAAAATAACAAAATAAAAGTGTCTGAATATTCATTTAGCAAATTGGCAGTTCCTGCCAAGGCTATTAACTTTTTAGCATTGTTAAAAACCGAAAACTTACTTAACCTATCTTTAACCCCCCCGTATGTGGACGCTAAAAATAAAACTGGCATTTGTGTCTCATCGAGTACCAAAAAAATATTTTAAATAAAAAAAGCAAAAGGTGCACCGAAGATAAAGTGCCGATCTGTGTTTAAGAATATGAGGGGTTAAAATATCCTGAAAAACAAATGGTCCACCAGAAAATAGCATTTGTCTAAATGAAAATTCTGAAGTGATTGATGTGTGAGAAACTTTTCAACTTGATTAATATTTTTCAGGCTGGCATTCCTGCCAACCGGATCCTGCTCGGTGGTTTCTCTCAAGGAGGAGCATTAGCCCTGCATTCTGCTCTTACCTACACTCAACCACTGGCCGGAGTGATTTCACTGTCTTGCTGGCTCCCAAGACATGCTCACTTCCCTGATGCAGTCAAGGCTCCATTGGATATGCCCGTAAGATTATTTTATTTTATTCAGAAGTAGCTGTGCTTGGGATGCATTGCATGCTTATTTTTGGTTATAAAGCTTCCCAAGACCCACTAAAGTTTCATAATAATCAAATCAAAACAAATTTAATTTTTTATATATTAGATAAATAACACTGTTTTTAGTGGGTTTAATATACGTATATATTCACAATCCACATTTTATATTTATGCACTTTTTGTTGGTAATACTAGACATAGTAAGCTGTATTATATATTTTTTCTGTGATTTGTACCTCAACGTAAAGTACGAAAAAAAAAAAACTGAAAAATTCTACAAAAAACATATAATGTAGACCAATATTTTGTCTAACGAACTGTTTTAGTTTCATTAGTGCAGTTGCAATACCGTACATTCTTTTTTTTTTGTTCAGAAATACCCACTCTAGCATATATTTGATTGATTGTCTCCGAAACACAGCAAGATGAGTGGCTGAATTTGTGTCAAAGGGAGTTTTATATCTCGCCGATGTTAGGGCACAAGTTATTTTCAAACTACCTATCTGGGGCCGTTGAGCCTACCTTATCCCGCTAGACCCTTTCAACTCAATCGGTCCAGTCGTTTCGGAGCAAATTGGCTGTGACAGACGGACAGACAGACAGACACACGAGTGGTGCAATAAGGGTTCCGTTTTTTCCTTTTGAGGTACAGAACCCTAACAAGTTAAAGTTTGTAGTACATCTGTGTAATATATTTACTAGTGGCTCCGTGAGCTGTACACCTCGCGACAAACTTATCTTTGCCGTTGGAAAACTGCCCAGTTTACCAACACCGCAAATAAGTTTGTAATTGCAAAAAACTCCCATATCTCCGCCATTTTGAAAAATTTCGAAAAACTGAATCGACAAAAAAACTTTACAAATTAAAACTTTCGTGAGACATTATTAACACTATAAATAAAATACAAACGGCTTTACTCACGAATTATTGTCAGAAATAGTCCGACATGTTTCGGACCCGTATTGAGTCCTTCTTCAGGGTTTGAGTGCGTTCGCGGTCAAAGCAGCCAATTTCAATTCGTGCAATTTGTGAGTAAAGCCGGTTGTATATATAGTGTTGACAAAATATTCTATATAATAATCGAACCTGGCCCCCAATTCTCACTGCATTCGAGATAATGTCGATTACGAGATTAAACGTCAGATTCATACAATCGACATTATCTCGAATGCACCGAGAATTGGGGACCAGCTCACAAAATTTCAATCTTTTAAATCATGCTCTTAATAGTTTTCAAAGAAATATCTAACGACATCCCATTCGAGGTTGTAACTAGAAAAAAATTATTTATTTTACCTGTGCGTTTATGTATATTATATATTTCTTTCGGTTTAATTATTTATGTTTGTACGCGGGTTAAACATTAATAAAATAATCTTACGAAATTGTAGCTTTGTAACTATACATACAATACTAATACTGTAAGTCTTCGAGAAAAAGTGGCTGTGACAGACAGACGGATGGACACGGTGAAACTATAAAGAGACCTAGTTTGACCACGGTAATATAAAAATATTGAAATCGGTGTCCATTTAGTGTGGAAAAATGTTTTCCCTTTTTGTATGGAAAGTAGTCTTAGTCGGTAGTCGATTCTGTTAGAGCGCTTTCGCACTACGTCCGTTCCGATTCCGATCCGAATCCGTGAAAATACTGATCTATAAATCTCGGACCGAATTCGGATATTGTTTACGCACTAACCCGATCTCTGATCGAACTGCCACACTGAACTAAACTGGATGCCTCCGGCCACAGGCCACTGCTCGTACGCAGCTCAGATTCGGTTCGGACGCAGTGCGCGAGCGTTCATACAAACAATACTACGGCTACTTCGGTCCGTCAATAATCTTCTCCGGAATGGAGATTCACGGATGACGGAAGCCGGATCGAGTGCGTAAACTACCATATAAATAGTTCTACGATTGCTCTGGACCTTATTTTCACGGGTTCGGATCGGATTCGGATCGGACATAGTGAGAAAGTGTTCTTAGGCTTCCACACACCGAAACGCGAAACGGAAGCGGAGTGGGTCGGAAGCGGGCCCGCGTAAGCAGTGTCAAGGGAACTAAAATGAAAGCATTCACATCAATGATCGCGCGGCAGCCGCGCGGTTTGATGTGAAACCTTCCGACCTGGCCAGGTCGAAGGCCCCCAATTCTCGGTGCATTCGGATAATCTCTAAATCGAGATTAAACGTCAGTGCATACAGTCGTTTGCAATCGACATTATCTCGAATGCATCGAGAATTGAGGGCCTGGACCGCAATTCTCGGTGTATTCGAGATAATGTCGATTGCGAGATTAAACGTGAGATTCATACAGATGTGTCAAACGACTGTATGCACTGACGTTTAATCTCAATTGTGGGATTATCTCGAATGCACCGAGAATTGGGGCCCAGCTCCGATTCCGTTCCAGCTGGTATCGGTGTGTGAAAGCCTTCAATGCGGGCATTAAGCGTAAGAGTAGTAAGATATATATATTCTTTCTACCTCTGCTTATAAAATGAAATAAAGTGGATTTCGGGTATAACGGCTCTAATTTCGTCGTTATATTCGGAAGTCGTTACAGGCAATGGTAAAAACAGTTGCTACTCAGAATATCAGTTTGTAACTGAACCATTTTAACTCTGAAACAAACACGCTTACCTACCTTCTTAGCTAATATCTATAAAACAATATATATATATAACAATCAAAAATTGATTTTGATGATTAGAAAAACCTTCAATTACATCATGTAACATTGTGTCATTGTCATGAATTATTCTTCATGCGATCCTATTTCAGTCGGAATTATTTCCCTGTAAAGACCATTGTTTGAATTAAATAATGCACAAAGTAACAGGAAGACTAGGTTATTCAACTGAGCCCTGACTTATTGAATTACTAATAAATGCAAATTTATTTTAAAGGATTTCTAAGCTTATATTTGATTGTTTCAAATATTATAACAAGTTTTTCAGCTACTGCTTCCTGCTTAAGCGATTTAGATGATACTGAAAACGCATGAATCCATTTTAAAGATGTTCAACATATTGTTTAAGGATGTTTCAACTTCGAATTAGTATTGTAGGTATCAACCGAAGTCTCATCATCTATTAAACTGCGGCTTTCAACTTTTAAGTCCTGATGTTGCAGGAGAATTGCTTATCATAACTTTGAGATTTCATTGATTGAATTCGGTTCTTGACTGCTTTTCAAACAATATTTCAACCTTCTTGTCAACTGTATTTGAATGTGAAAAATATATTTTCGTCATAAAATTTCCTCATTTTCAAGGAAAAGACGGTAAAAATATTTCGCATTTTTAAATATGCCGCCAAAACGCTATCCACTGTCATCTCTCGCATGTGACGTCATTCCACTGGCAGTAACAAACAAAAATACCCAGGTTGTCATAAATGTAAACAAGCGGGAGACAATAATGTACGACCAGGGAATGCACGACCGGATAAATTGGTACGAGCACGAGCGCGATCTGGCGCTGTGAGCGCGATTCGGAATGCATCCGATTGCTATGAGTTTATGTCGTCGTGATTACTGTTTTAAGTCACGTGACTTAAAAGTAAAAAAATATGCTTTTAAATTATTTTTCGTATCTACTTTAAATGAATAGTGTTTTAAGAGAATAGAGCCACTGTTGAACTAAAGCAGCGATTTAATTATTAATTGTATTTCTACTATGTCTTTTCAGATATTCCAAGCTCACGGCGACTGCGATCCAGTGGTGCCCTTCAAATGGGGTCAAATGACAGCTTCCTTCCTCAAGACGTTCATGAAGAATCTTGAGTTCAACACATATCAAGGATTAACACACAGCTCCTCGGAAGCGGAACTCAAGGATATGCGAGCATTCATTGAAAAAACGATACCTGCTAACAAATGAATTTAATCACAACGCCCGTTCAGAAATGACTTCAACACAATTATTATTTTTAACCTTATCAAAAAATACCTTTAATGCGTGTACTTCACTTGAGCTTTAATTACAAAATATTATGTGGCATCTAGACGTGGGTAACTCCGGATTCAATGAGTCAAATGATCCGATTCCGTGAGCGGACTCGATTGACTCACTAAATCCGAGCGATCCTTACTGAGTCCGCGGACTTACTAACTCCGACTGGACTGACAGACTCCGAACGAAACCTACTCTCGCTACCGCTCCGGCCGCCCGCGTCACTTGATGTCGGTGGTGGAAGTGACTATATACCTGAATATTTGTGCTAATATTTTTCAACTAAACTTTCAAATAAAACGAAAGTAAAAAAAAATATTACAAAAAGAAGCAAATAAAAAACAATCACTGTGCATATAAATCAAGCATTAAATTGTAAATAAAATTGATTTTTACATACACCAATCTAACACATTGTTAAGATTGACAGTCCTAAGCCTGGGAAATCTATAAACCATTATTTATACCAATCAACAAAAAAACACCATTAAAAATACTCATCACTCCGGTCCGGCTGGTACATGTATAATTAATACCGATCCGAAAATCCGATGCATTCCGATGAATCATATACGTTTAAAACGCTCCGGACGCGATACGAACCGGACTCATCAAAAGGAGTCGGAATCATTAAGCTGACTCGGATCCGATCGCGGATCCGGACTCAGTGAATCAAATCACTCCGCGGAGTCGAGATTACCCACGTCTAGTGGCATCTCTTTTCTTCTCATGTCAAAAGAAACAGATGCAACACAATACTTGGTAAATATAGCCAAGTGTAGTACAAGCATAAGATTAAATTGTACGTACTCAAATTTAAGATTAATTTCATAATTAAGATCAATTTGGGTAAGCAATATGAACTTGAACATAGTTTTACCAAATATAGATATTATATATAATGAGTACTTGTGATTAGGCACCTTTGATTTATGTAAAGTTAGTACAAAATAAAGTTCAAGGATTACAAGATTTTTTATTTCTCACGTTAAGAGGCTACCTGCAAAAATTGTTGAATTTTCAGATTTCTGGTTGTATCTAGTCGGTTAGGTCTTAAGATATAATTATCAAAAGAAGACCGGATATTGACGGTCAATACCATTATTCAATCCTGGACATTGCACAGTTATATTGTGACTACCGAGCCCAACAGGTCTGTTTTATAAATGCTCAATATAAAACCGTTAATGCGTGCCTAGTCATGGCCTAGCCTTATTATTTTTAACCGACTTCATCAAAAAAAAGGAGGAGGTTTTCAATTCGGTTGTTTTTTTTTTATGTTTGTTACTTCAGAACTCTGTCATTTATAAACCGATTTGAAAAATTGTTTTTTTAATCGGTAGGGTAAACTTCCAGTTTGGTCCCGTTGTAGTCAAAGTCGAGGTGTGATGAGAGGATCTATGAGGAATCGATAGAACTCTTCAAATATTATAGGCACGCATATAGCAATTTTAGTATAATCTGTAATAACTCAAGCAGTTACGTTCCAAAAGCATTATTTGGTGAAGTGGAGCTGTTGATGAAGACCATAGATGATCACCGGAACTCCTGAATGATAAGTATTTCACAGTTGACGATTAAATTTCTTTATAAGTTTGTGAAGCAATTTATGCATGTGGTAAAATAGAACTGGGTTTGAAGAACCAGGAGAACTCCTCAAAGATTGATGCCCTTGCACCCTGGATAGCAACATTTTGTAAATGGTGATGAGCAATTGGCATTATGTTGTTGTTGCTTGATGTAATAAATGTGTTTTATACGATAAGCACTAAAAAGTATAAATAAAATAATAATTGAACAAATAAAAAAACCGACTCCAAAACCCCACTGAAAAGTAAGAAATAATAATTGGCTTTTGTAAGTCATTTACCTCGAAATGGGAGATTGGTTAAGTGACGTCATAAATTAAATATATCGAAGTCGGTGGCAAGTTAATAAGGTAATAGGTACATGGAATAAATGGACTTTCCAATACATCCCTCATACTGTGTTCATTTACTTGACAAGTCACCACCAACCACCAACCACCAACTTGCCACCGACTTCGATATATTTAATTTATGACGTCACTTAACCAATAATATATCTCCCATTTCTAGGTAAATGACTTACAAAAGCCAATTATTATTTCTTACTTTTCAGTGGGGTTTTGGAGTCGGTTTTTTTTTGAACGTTCATTTCCGAACGAACGTTTCCATCTGTCAGGTTAATCTGTGGTAAGCTCTCAATGGTTTTTTTTTTTTTTTTTTTGAGAATGGCTTTGGTTACTTGTAGCCAATTACAAAAGTTAGGGAAACATAAATCAGGTAAATTTCGAACAGGAACAATAGAGAGGGATTTTAAACAGGAATGAAAGGATTAGGTTTTATATATATATATCATTACAAATATTATATTTTAATATCATTAGTCTCTATAAAATTGGATAATATTTTATACACATCATAAGAATTGTAATATAATAAACATAATATAGAAGTAGGAAAAGGAATTCGTATGTTTTGCAGTTCAGTGAAAAAGGCAGTTCTACTATAAAGTGGACAGGAGAAAAAAAAATGGTTTAGGTCCCCGTAATCCCCACAGGAACACAGGGGATCAGCGACAATCCCAAATTTATTTAAGTGCGCTGGGGTACAAACGTGACCCAAACGCATTCTGCATAAAATTGAAGTAGCTTTTTTTGGAAAGTGCACTTTAGTAAACCACGGTTTACGTGGAATCGACTCTTGCACAAGGCGGTAACATTTTCCTTTGGTGCTATTGACCCAGAGTCGATTCCACGCTTCAGAAAGATGCAACCTGGACATATTAGTTAAATCAGGGCAATAATTTATGTACGGAAAACTGTCCCCATCATGCACAGCCTCGTTCGCCAGCTCGTCAGCCCTCTCATTTCCAAAAATGCCCACATGACCTGGGATCCACGCGAAAACAATGTCAAGTCCCCTCAACGTGCACTGCCGAAAAGTGTCTCTAATATCAAAAATTAATTGTGATTGTTTATGAAAACTGAAAGGGAACTTTGCCAAGGACTGCAATGAGCTGAGAGAATCACAGAAAATTACAGCCCTCGGCAGCTTCATTATACGAACATATTCAACGGCCTTTAAGAGACCGTAACATTCACCGGTGTAAATGGAACATTCAGGTGGAAACTTGACTTTTTGAACTACCTGATATTGTGAATGGTAAACCCCAACGCCAACACAACTAGAGTCACAATGTTTAGAAGCATCTGTGTAGATGTGATGCCAATCAGCCCATTCATTTTCAATTATATTCTTAAAAGTTACATTTTGGTGACGATCATTCTTAGTTATTCCCAAATTAATTTTTATTTGCGGTTCCATAACTAAAGTGTTATAACTGTATTGATAGAGGGGCAGCAAGGAATTTTGATACGTAGGTGCAATTAAACCCAAACATGGGGCGTCTTTATGAACCCAGTAACTAGAATTATCAACTTCCTCAACAAGTCTGTTTAATTTAGAAAATAATGGATTATATTTTAACTGTAAGCTGCGGAAAAAAAATCTATCACTTAAATATTGCCTTCTTAAATATAAAGGCGGCTCACAACATTCTGCTTGGAGACAATTTATTGGGCTAGATTTCATCGCACCAGTAATTAGTCTCAGTGCTTTGGATTGAATATCGTCCATTTTTTTAACCGCAGTTGTATTACCCGGATGCAATAAAAATGTTCCGTAATCTAGGATACTCCTTATCAAGGCATTATAAAGGAGCCTCATTGTAGAAGGATGGGCACCCCACCACACTCCAGAAATGCATTTCAAAATGTTTAAATTACGTTCACACCTTAGCAAAATATAATCAAAATGAGGTAGACCCGTAAGCTTCGAATCTAATAGCACTCCTAGAAATTTGGCCTGGTTTTTAACTGGCAGAGCTACATCATTATACATGACATTCACTGCTGGTATAATCCGTTTACGAGAAAACAATACTACAGAACTTTTAGAAGGTGATAAGTCAAGTCCATTTAAATCTAGCCAAGATTTAAGAGCTGTCAATGCTATCGATAACGATTCATTAATATCGTCGACGCACCGCCCGGAGACATACAAAAGTAAATCATCAGCATATTGAAGAACAGATCCATATATATTTACAGAGGATTCTATGTCATATGTATATATATTATACAAAAGGGGGCTTAGTACTGAACCTTGCGGTAAACCTTTCCAAACAGTTCTATTAATAAAAGAGCTTCCACTTAAATCTAACGGATATTTAATAAATCGTTCACCTAAAATATTTACAATAAAATTAACCAACAGGCTTGGAATATTAAGCTTATGTAATTTGTTTTTAAGAATTGAAATATTTACATTATCATATGCCGCATTGATATCTAAAAAAGCAGCAACCAAGGATTCATTTTTGGAAAACGCCAATCTTATATCTGTGGTAAAAATGCTAAGACTGTCAATCGTGCATTTACCTTTTCTAAAACCAAATTGACTGCTTGCTAACAGATTATTATGTTCTAAAAACCATTCCAAACGGTTTTTTACTAAATGTTCAGCAATTTTGGCCAGCACAGATGCTAAAGCAATTGGTCTATAAGACGTTGGGTCAGAACTAGGTTTATTTGGTTTTAATAACAGGATTAAACTTTGTGTTCTCCAGGATTTGGGAACACAACCCGTGAGAATGACACTATTTATTAATGAAAGATAGTAAGTAAGGCTATTAATATCAAGGTTCGATAGGAACGAATATGGTATACCATCCTCACCCGGCGCGGAGTCTTTAACGGATGAAAGTACTCCTTTTAACTCGTACATTGTAAAAGGGGAATTCAAATCCATTTCACCATGGTTTTCGCTAATTACAGATACTGAAACTAAGGAATTGACTACAAATTCCTCAGGTGCGGATGGCGGAGCCAAACGATCCATAATTTGTTCAGCTAGAACAGGCGAGATTTTACTTTGATGCGTATTGTTAAAAGCAGATCTAAACTTTCTAATATTTTCCCAAACAATGGAAGCCTTAACATTAGGGCAAAGCGATAAACAGAAGTTACGCCATCCATCAAATTTCTTTTTTCGGAGGATCTCCTTTGTATTTTTAGCAACCTGTAAATAATTGTCAAAGTTATCATCTGTCATGTTTAAACAATACTGTTTCTCTGCCAGTTTTCTTTGTTTAATGGCATTAGTACACTCTTCATCCCACCATGGTGGTGATGGTATAACCCCAGAACCACAGCTTTTCAAGGGAAATGTTTCATTGGCTGCTTCTATTAATATTCTAGCCATTAATTCACAACACTCTGATATATTTTCTTTAGTTACTTCAGGCATATCCAATACTCTCTGCTCTACTTTATTTTTGTATTCACCCCAATTGGCATTTGCTAATTTATGTTTCAGACGTGGAGTCCTGAACTGCTTTAAAGGGTTTTTAAAAGGGAAAGTGATAAGCAAAGGGTAATGGTCACTACCATAAGTGGAGTCCATAGGACACCAAGAGAGACAGGATGCAAGATCTGGAGTACAGATAGACAAGTCTGGTGCACTTGGTGTTCGTGCAAGACGCGTTGGAAGACCAGTATTCAATATACACAGATTATGATTATTAAGTAATTCAAGTAATTGTTCACCATAATAAGTAGTAGAAGTGCAACCCCAGAGCTGATGGTGAGAGTTGAAATCACCTAAACAAATAAATGGTTTTGGTAGAAAATCGAAAAGTTGGTTAATTTCATTAAATATATCATTATTTGGACGAGAATAATATACAGATACATAACATATACTATTTACAACAACAGCAATAACAGATAATTCATTGCTGTGAGAAGGAATTGATAAACGAGTTGCAGAAAACGAATTTTTAATGAGTATGGCAACTCCACCATACCCATCATTCCTGTCTTCTCTGAGACAAAAATAACCAGGAATTTTGAAAACTGATTCCTGTTTCAACCATGTCTCCTGGAGACAGATGAGAAAAGGGTCATGATCATTGATCATACGAATTAAGTCATGCTTTTTACTGTTCAAACTGAGACAATTCCACTGGATTGCCTTGGCTTTGTTGGCCATTATGATTATTATTTGAAATTTCGTATAGTGCATCTATAACTGCTGCAACGTTGGACGGTGAAACTGAATTGGATTGTGATAACAAACTAATTAGAGCTTTAATGATATCAGAAATTTTCAAGTCACTTTCATTCTTATTTTGGAAATTAGGTTTTGTTTTAGGTACAGGAGGATCCTTTACTATCTCTGAATGGGCATAGCGATCATATCCTTTGGAAAACCTAGGTGGTGTTTTAGGCTTTAGAAAAACCGTTTTTTTATATGACTGAGATTGATGAGTGCTTGAGGGAGATTTCGGATTTGTAAGAGAAAGAGTAGCAGACATGTTTGGTGAAGGTGATGTTGTGAGAAGAGCATCCGCATAAGATAATTTTGATACAGGTGGGTGTAATTTAACTGCCTCCATATAAGAAATACAGCTCTTGCTCATAGTTTCTTTAATTGCCCTTTGCCTACTAAACTCTAAACATTTTTTACTATTAGCTTGATGAGGACCTTTGCATAGGATACACCAATAATCTTCTTCCTCAACATTACAGCCATCACCAGAGTGTCCTTGGCCACATTTAAAACACCTGGGTGTTGAACGACATTGACTTTTCACATGTCCATACCTGCAGCAGCCATAGCATTGCACAGTGGGATAAATATATAATTCAACCGGTAACGCCGTGTAACACATAAACACACGTGTAGGTAATACTTGTCCATCAAAAGTTACAACAATCGTGCCTGTATTCTCAAATTGAGTTGTATTATTAATAAAAACTTTTCTTTTTAGTCTTCTCATTTTAATTATTGGCCCGCATCCGATCGGTACATTGATATTAGCCAAGACTTCATCATCTGACCAGTCTGTGGGGACGCCCTTAATAACCCCCATGCGCGTTACATTAAATGTTGGAATAAAAGCTTTATATTTTTCATTAACCAAGTTTTGGCTTGACAAGAATATATTGGCATCTGTATAACTTGTAAACGCTAGACTTAGCCGATTACGGCCAATACGTTTAAGGCTACCATTCACAATACCCTTAAAAGCATTTTTCTTCATGAAGCGACCAAAAGTCACAGGATGAAGCGTTGTCCCGTCATTATTAAGTGATATTTCTTTTTGGATATGGACAATGTAAGGTGATGCATCTGAAGACTGGTAACGAACTCGACCAACTGGAACACGAGATGTTTCCGCACTGCTAACTTGACCAATATGACCAGTACCATCACCATTAGGTGCCGATGACTGAACCTTTTGAGACGAGGGAACCGTATTACATTCATTATTCTCTTTAATTATAGTACATTGACAGTCCTTAGGTCCTTTTCCGTCTTTCCTTTTCCTCTTATTACACGAACTGCAAACTCTGCGGGGAGCCGCGCGTTTGCGATTCGGAGTAGACGAATCAATACTAGCATCCGTGTCCATGGAGGACTCCATGGCAGTAATAAGAATATCTATAGGCGTTACATCATTGCCTGTTTTACCTTTGTACAATGGTGGGTCAGGTCCTCCACCCGGGTCGGGTGGATCCCCCATATTAAAAACTAATTAAAGATGGACTTACCAATTAATACAGCAAATATATACACTTAATGTAAAAATATACAACTAAAACTACTATATATACAACTTAATCTACTATATTACACCAATCCTTTCAATTTAATTTAATTTTCAAATTGACAAGAAAAAACCGCGACCGCTTCGTACGAAGTTTCCCGCCCTTTTTCGCTCTCAATGGTTGACTTAATTGAAAGATTTGACAAATGACAGTTGATCTGCAGTGTTGCCAGTTTAGCAACTTGTAGCTAAATTTTGCATCTTTTCAGCTGATTTAGCAACTAAAATTTCCATATAGCATTAAGCATATTTTCTAGCAACTTTTGGTCATTCAGGCTTTTTGCTAGATGTATATTTAAGATAACATAGAAGTCACATATTACATTTCCGTTCCGTTCCGATGACTAGACCCAGCCAGCAGTTCTGCTGCAAGGACGCAGAGACGTTAGGCCACACCCTGGAGGGAGAGACAAAGAGGCTCGGTAGGTGGGTTTAGGAGGGCACACTGGCACCACACGAGCAGTCGGTCGGAGGAGTATAGGAACCTTAACCGCCGCGGGCCTGGGAGCTGCTTGTGCCACGACAGCGTGTCCACCCGGACCCGTCCACGCTCCCCGCCGTCGTCTGCCGCCTAATGTGGTCAACTGCCTCTCCTGCCCGAGAAACCGGGGAGCCAGGAGTTACAGGTTGGGAGTGTAGAGGTCACTTATCTAGTCGGTGTCGGTTACCACATCTCCAACGAGCGCCTGGTCCCGCCAGCGGCGCCGGTGTTGTGCGCCCGCCCAGCATGTAGGTCTCGCCCGTGCGCCGCCGCTTCCGCCTCTATTATTTATGTATGTATTTTATATCTGCTACACCCGATAACCTTGATCTCATGTCAGGCTTGTCCAGAAACGAATTGGTCCCGAAGGTCTTCTCCTAATTGTTTAGCATAGCCGCCAGTTGCAGCTTAGTGTTTTTAACATTGTAGGTAGTCAGATAACGACTCCTCTATACTTAGTGTACGAAGACATGCCTCTGCTTGATCGCTGAACTCTTTTGGTTCCAAATATTGCGATACCACTAGAACGAACTCGTCCAACTTTTTATTTTTAAAATTTATTCGATGCGCACAGCACAAATCACACATTAACTTATACACGGGTTACCTAACTACCGTTATTAACTTTGACACTTGTCATTCCACTTTAATATCACTAAGCAAAATAGAACCGTTTTTCCCCCGAAGGGTAAAAAACGGATATTTAGGTTTCTGCCGTAGCTTGAACCACAGGTGAGATAACACCCTTGTAACTCAGCCCTATTTCAGCCATTTTCTTGACAAGCAACGCCATCTATTGCACCGAAACGTAACGAACAGTCGCCCGGTGCCCCGCCGCCGGCTGTCAGTTTGCCAGTACGTGGAGCCGGCAAGGCCCTTTGGTGTGGTTCAAGCTACGGCAGAAACCTAAATATCCGTTTTTTACCCTTCGGGGGAAAAACGGTTCTATTTAGGTGTTCATGCCTTCGCTTGAACCACAGGTGAGACGTGTTTAACCTCTGCCGGCGCGGTACTGGGCGTACTGTGATAGGAAGGTTGTTGCATAAAAGAATATGAAACTTCTGTGTAATTTGTAGAAACAAGTAATAATTTATTAGAAAACAAAATAAAGAAACATAATAAAAAATAATCAACATTTACGCTCCCATAAGTAACATTAATCAGTCTTAATTGGAATTATTTAATTATTAATAGGATTGAAGCAGCTTCCAAGGCCAGCACTGTTGCCCCTTATGTTAATTGGTTGTACTTCTCGAAAATAATGATTGAAAAATGTGTTTCTCGATCTCCAATTTCCTCTCTTCAGAACTTCATCAATGTTCATGTTCTGCTGTGTCCAGTTATCTGTGGCTACGCCAGCTCTGATACTTCCCGCCGACGATGATATATTTGCCTCTTTGAATAGGGTTTTTATCCATCCCGCTATGACCGTACGTGATGCTTCCTTGACTGCACCGCGAGTAGTAATAAATAGACTTTGTAATTTTCTAGAACCCCGACGTTCACGAGATAGAGAGATTAATTGTTTTACCCAATGAACTATATTTAATCTCATACTTGGCATAGTCTTGATGGACCATCCCGATTGCCTGTATGAAGAGCTGTCGGTTTTCGACCCATATCTCGGCCAAAAAATTAGTTCGTCATCCTTCTCCTCGAAGTTGTCTTGGTGTAAGCTTAACAGAGTTAAATCGTGCACCCTTCTGCCCGACGCTAATAACAGCAATATACTAGTATGACGGGAGACTGCAAATAAACTATTACTGTCGATTGTATAAGACTCGATGAATTTCATCAGATCTTCAATTTTCCATAATAGAGGTGGCTTTCCTTTCGGTTGTTTGGACAGGATTCCTTTCATTGCGTGGACGACAATCGGATGTGAACTTAAGCAAGAGCTTTTATGTGGGTTGGTAAACGTGGCTACTACAGATTTGTGAAGGGATATGGTACTAGGTGCTAATTTCACAACTTCATACAGATAACAAAGGAACCGTGCCAAGTCAGCTGGTTCCGGGTCATCAACTTTAATATTATTGTCGACTGCCCATTTGCACCATTTAAGCCACGCTGGTCGATAAGTCTTTAAAGTGGACTTTCTCCAGGAAGCTTGCAGTAGCTCTACTTCGGCATTGTTCCACCTGGAAAGTTCATTGGCCCAGCCCGTACTGTCCAAACCTGCAAATTGAGGTTGTCTACTCTCGAAGGTGGCAAGTTCGTTTGTAAGTCTATGAGATGGTGAGAGAGGTTTGGGATTCTCCATGGTTGTTGGGTTGCCCGTCTCTTTATTTCCGGTGCCCAAAATGCTTTGTTCCACTCCGGGGCTACTAGAAGGTAAGTTCCCGTTGATTTTTGTAGGTGGTGAAGCACTCTCGGCATCAGAGCGGGCGGGGGAAAAATCCACCCTAGGCTGTATTCCCAACTCCGGCTGAAGGCATCTGTGAACTGACTCCTGACATCGGTTGCATCCTCTGATACGTAAGTTGGAACTACCGCTGAGCGCATCGAGGCAAACAAGTCTATTTCTGGGGTGCCCAGATGATGAAAAATCACTTTCGTTATCGAAACTTTCAGATGCCATTCTGGTAGGTTTTTTGTCCGGGAAAGGCTGTCTGCTAAGCCGTTGTATGGTCCTGGAATGTAACGGGCTATCAGGATGCAATTGTATTGGTTGCACAGATTCAAGATGCTGACTGTTGTTTTTAATAGTCTTCTTGATTTCGTGCCACCTTGTTTCGTAATGTAAGCGGCTGCCGTTCGGTTGTCCGTCTGCCATATGACCGTTACGTTTTTGAGTGAGAGACCCAGTAGTTTTACGGTTTCGTATAGTGCCCAAAGCTCTTTCTGGTTGCAGTGCCATCCTTGTTGCGATTTCTTCCAACATCCCCACAATTTCCGGCCGTTTGCAATTGCGCCCCACCCTGAGTCCGCCGCGTCGGTGGTTATGAACACTGTTGGATCGGGATTGTGTATAGCTGTACTTCTGCTTATATTTTTCATCCACCATTCCAATTCGGCACGGGTTGTGTCTGTCATAGGATAACGTGTGTGACGCTTTGATATTGGAAGCCTGTTGGCCTCTATCTGTAACCAACGACAATGTAGTCTTCCTAGCGGAACCGTGAACGTTGCAAAGTTCAACTTTCCTAGTAGAATTTTCGCATCTATCCAGCTCCAGTGTCCTTTTGTGATGAAATTTTGGGATAGTGATTCGATTTGTTTGATTTTTGTTTCTGAAAGCAACTTTTTGTTCTTGCGAGTGTTCCAAATTATGCCTAAATATTCTAGGTATTGAGTAGGTTCTAATTGGCACTTCTTTTTGTTTACAGACCAACCTAACTCTTGTAACTTTTGCACCACAAATGTTGCTTGTTTTGCTAAGATGCTTGGATTTTGGTGAATCAAAAGGAAGTCGTCTAGATAAACTATCATCTTTACATCTGCTGTTTGCCTGAACCAGTGTGCCAACCAGTTTGTTATCTTTGAAAAACCATGTGGGGCATTTGAAAGTCCGAATGGCAGACAAGTCATTTCGTAAATTTTCCCTTCGTATACTAGGGACAGGAATCTCCAATGCGCTGGTACTATCGGTACATGATAGTAGGCTTGCGTGATGTCTATTTTTACCATGTAATCGTTTGGGTTGAGAACTGAGGGTATTCGATAATGGTTTATGAGTTTGAATTTGGGGGCATGAACATACTGGTTTAATCTTTTCAGGTTGAAAATCGGTCTGTTTGTTCCATCGGACTTTTCCCTGAGAAACATTGTCGACAAAAATCCCGTTTGATGTTCGCTCTTGCGAATAGCGCCATTGTTTAACATCTTCTGTATTTCGTTTTCCATTGCTTTTGAAGGACGAACCTCGAACGACTTTTGTCGGCTTGATAAATTTACCAAAGGTGGCTTTTTTCGAAAGGGTATTCTGTAGCCTGACAATATTCTTAAGATTGCTAATGGAGCTCCTATTTCGGTCCACTTTTCCCGATGGAACAATAACTGACCCGCTTTGAAGTCATGCTCTTTTCGGACCTTTCCACTTAAATTGTCCTCCTGTAGTTTTAGTATTTTTGTCGTTGGAAGGCTGATTTCTCTTATTGTAGTTGGCATTGGACGTGGGATTAAAGAATCTGGTGCCATATTTAGCGGATCCCTTTCTAAATTGTCCTCTTCTTTCCTTGTAGTCAATTTTCTGCAAAGATTTATTTTCGACTCTTGACGGTCGAGGGTATGTCTTTTTGAAAGGAAAAAACTTGTGTATTCCACCTTGGTCTTTAACGGTCTGAGATAGCTCCGGTTCTTTGAATAAATGTGAGTCTGAAGGTGGTATGCTGTGTATAATTTCGTGAAGCGTTCTATTATTTTTTATTTTATACACGTCTCTCCTTTGCTGGATGATTTCTGCTCTACGACCACAGACATATTGAAGGAGGTCATCTGAGCTTTTACGAAATTTGGAATTGTTAGCTAGGAATTCCTTTCCGACCTTGTGTTTTAACTCCTGCGGCATTTTGTCGCATAGCTCATCAAATATTTTCCTTTGCTGAAGCAGACCATTTGTTATAGCGCCCAGGGTAAGATCGGATTTTTCTAATATTGCAACAGAAGTCCAGTTCGGAGTCAACCCCGCGAACTGGTTATTCACCTTCAGAGACGAGAAAACAGGCGTGGCCTGGAACTGTTTCTGCACATCCGTGAAGCGAATATTTTTCCAGCCATCAGTACCGAGCCTTTGACAATCTACTGCTTGCTCTGCTAGAATTGGGTCCGCCTTTGAAATTTTTGTCTCCGACTCTGTCGTATGAGGTTTAAAATTAAACACTAGTGGGTCTTCAGTTGAAAGCATAGACATCCCCTTAGACGCTTTGGCTGACCGAAGCTCTTTTAAACGCCGCTCAGTTTGAGCTATTTCATCATCGAAGGACTGCTCAGCTGAGATCGCTCCCTCTGATTCAGCCTCTTCTTCTCGAGCGTTATCATAGTCGTAGCTGGCTTCGTCTATAACCGGGGAGCGCTGCTGTGTTATTTCAATTTCCTCGGTACTATCCGGGACTGATTCATACGACTCATCCAAAACGGAAACTTTCGACTTTGATTGTTTTAGCTCATCAAGCTTTTTGTTTTGTTCAGACTGCATTTCGATGAGCTTATTAAACAGATGCATTTGTTGCTGAAGGACTGTGGCCAAAAGATGATCACTGCTTCCTTGGTTCGTTGAAATTCGCTTCGGGGGAGGTGAGTCACCCCTGGCCTCTCGTAGGCGCTTGGAACCTCTCGGGCCCGTGGATGTTTCTGTTCCCCCCCCTCTTTTTTTTTCCGCAAGACTCTGTTGAGAGGGGCGAGCTACAAGCTCGTTGGGAGTGACTATCGTCGTCAGCTAGAATCCTGGAGGTCCTTTCTCGGTTGGTAAGTTTGCCTTGAGCTTTTAGTTCCCGTATATTATCCATGAAAGGCCTGTATGATGGTGCGTGAAGCTTTTCAACTATGGCGTGCGGTGAGTAAATCAAGGCTCTTCCTAACGGCCATGTTATCAAAATCTTCCTAATGTTTCTATAAGCTCTCTCAGGAAGGTCTCTTGCATTAGGATAAAACGCTCGTACAAGGTCAGTGGTTGGGATACCAAACCTTAACTTGCTGTCCGTGATTGGTAACAATTCTTTACCAAATACATCTCCGAAGGAGCAATCCAACACTTTCCATGACTCCCAATCTGTGGGATAAATGTTTTGTATGGATTTAAGTATTGCTTGGAAGGCCTCCTTCTCGTCGTCGCCATCAGGAATCCACTGGGCTAATTCGCCCATCGTTTGCGTCGGCGTAGACGCCATGATCTGCAACCAACCAACAACTACTATTTAGTAATTCAACATCAGTCGTTGAATAAGACGACATGACCCATTGGTAGCCTTAGAAGGCGACATGCGCTTTGGGATATCTCGTGAGGCGACGTGTCGTGTTCCTACAGAACATTGTCGTCTTGTAAGGCGACAGGTCCTTTTCAGTTAAGTGACTATGCGGGTGTCGTCAGGCGAGACGACGCTCGTCGCCTTATGAGGCGGTAGGCGGTAGACGACATGTACGGACAAGTACATTTTGACGGTGCCTAAGGAGGCAACTGCGTCCCGTCGCTGGGCTTAGGCGCCGAGCGGAATTAGTTGTCGTCTAACGAGATTATGAGAAGACTCTTACCAGAGATTTTAACTTCTTGTTTCGGCTTGTGTACGTGTTGCACGGCTGAGTTACAAAAGCGTACTGGCAAACTGACAGCCGGCGGCGGGGCACCGGGCGACTGTTCGTTACGTTTCGGTGCAATAGATGGCGTTGCTTGTCAAGAAAATGGCTGAAATAGGGCTGAGTTACAAGGGTGTTATCTCACCTGTGGTTCAAGCGAAGGCATGAACACCTAAATAAACTGTTTAACATTCGGATATATGATAGAGACTCTAGAAGTCGCATATTACATTTCAATATTTTATTGTTTCAGACAATAAAATAACTGTGTCATCAACATCAATACCTTCATATACATATGGGTTAAAATGAGCTGGAGACCCAGCTTTGATTATAAGCTTAACTTAAAGCTTTGAGTTTTTTAAAGATAATTGTTTATAAAAGCGCTTTCAATTGTGCTCATTAATTTTTTATTGAATTTTTAGGCACGTTCAAAAATATTTACCAACTTTTTGGCATCTTGCAGTTAGTTTATTTACCTACAAGATTTGGCGACAAAGATGGCTTAGCGACTTATTTTGACGACTTTTGGAGTACAAATCAAAACAGTTTAAGGGATATTTTTTGTTAACTCTAGACAGAATTACACAGAGAGAGATATAGATATATATAGAAAAAGCAAACATACTTTCGCGCCAAATTCAAACTTATTAAAGTTGCATTCGTATATGCTCTAACTTTAATTATTTCAAAAAATATTCCAATATAAACAACCAATTTTTTTCAAATGTAAGTTTTACATTTAATTAATAAAAACTCTAGCTCTAGTTAAATAATAATCAGTTTTAGCGACTTGATATTGAGTCTAGGCACTCGAATTTCAAGGAGCTGGTAACACTGATTGACAGCTTATGGCACCGCACCGTGCACCTCTTATGTCGTGCGCATATTTAATTTTTGTTTTTCTTTCTGTCCATTGACTGGCACAAAGTGCTTTTAGGTTAACTCACAATTAGCGTAGTTATAAGTGACTTTGTTATAAAAATGGATGATGTTCCATCCCCCAAAAAGCGACGCAAACCAAATGTAACTAAAGGTAAGATACCAACTTAAACCATTAAAAACATTTAAGTAACTTTCTTTTTATTCCTTTAACAATATAATCATAATCATGGCATACAAATTAAAACTTTCGTGAGACATTACAATCATAATCATGGTCATAATCTTTCAGATGTAGCGGTTGTAACGAAAGAAACTCATAATGGAATTTCAGAACTAACCAAGAATGTAAAAGTGGAAAAAAAGAATCGAAAACACAATGCCAAGTTTAGATTGAAAGCTACAGGTGAGACCGCTTCCTTATCCATTCCGAACAGTGAGAGAATTCCGTTGACTTTAACAGACGTACAATATGTGTTGCTGCACTCCCTGTTGGGAAATCTCAATCTAGCGCAACCTCCACGGTGGTATGTTCTAGATAAATGCTCTTCTATTAAACAAACCACCTGTCTCGTTTTGGAGGGCATCTCTATTCAACACTGGGATAAACTACAACATCAATTTGTGAATACAAAAAATATATTTGATGATTACGTAGAAATTGTAACTCCATCTCTATATGAGGGCTCTTTAGTGCAAGAACTAGCTTTAGTTCCACTATCAGAAAATGATAAAGACAATTTGATACAGAAATATGGTAGTATGAACTTGGCACTTGAGGCTAGGAAAGACCTGATGGTTATGATGAGAGCAGTTTTCCCGATTGCGAGTGAAAATAGGGAGACCTTGGATTTCAGTACCGAAGATAAATTTCCAAGAACACAGTTGTTGCTGTCTGCATGGCAATTAATAGAAGAAACTTATCCTGTACCTTTAAAGGGTAAGCTGAAAAGTGCCTACTCAGATTATGTCATGAGTAAAGATGAATATGTACCAGTGACAGATAAGTCTCCAATGTTTGGCCTTGACTGTGAAATGTGTATTACCAACGCGGGCTCTGAACTGACTCGAGTGTCCATAGTAGATGAAAAACATGTCTCCATTTATGACACACTAGTTAAGCCATATAATGACATAACTGACTATTTGACAAAGTTTTCCGGTATCACAAAAACATTGTTAAGTGATGTCACCAAAAGACTAGAAGATGTACAGAAGGACATAAGAGAACTTTTACCGCCTGATGCTATTTTAGTAGGCCAGTCCCTTAACTTAGACTTGCATTCATTGAAAATGATGCATCCGTATGTAATAGATACTAGTTACATTTATAATTTTGTTGGAGAAAGAACTCGCAAGCCTAAACTAAAAGTATTGGCAAAAGAATTCCTTAACACTGATATTCAATCAAACAAAAATGGTCATAATTCTGTTGAAGACGCACTGTCATCTCTCAAACTTGTACAGCTTAAACTGAGTAAAAATATTGAATTTGGAGATGCTGTGCATACAAACAGAGAGAAGTACAAGGAAAATCTTAAAATCTCAACCACAAAACAATATGCTATTTCAATATTTAACCATTTGATAGAGCAGAAGAAAACTTCCTTAGTTGTTGGATGTGATGACATCACTGGTGACTACTACACATACCTGACTCAAGCAAAAGAGAGTTTAAGTTCTCAGTTAAAGAAGGTGAAACCAAAGAAGGTTAAATTAATGACAGTTGATGGAGTTGATGAAGTGATTTCAACTTTAACACAAGCTGTAACAGAATATAATTTTGCTATGGCACATTTGAAATTGGAAATAAATAGTGATAATGAAGAGAAACAAATGCAAGCTATTGATGATTGGATTCAAACTGTGTGGAAAAGTCTACCGCCTTCTGCCCTGTGTGCAGTTGTGTTTGGTGGAACAACTAGTGATAATGGACTCGCTATGATAAAGATTAAAAGTAGTTTGTAACTATTAATTTTAAGGGTCACTAGCAATTATGTAAGTGTAACATGTGTTCCCAAAATAAATATAATTTAACTTTATAAATTATTGATATAATGATTACTACCCACCAGGCCGAATAAACAGCTAACACCCAATCTGGCCTGCACTAACTACCCTTACTGACTTAATTAGACTAGAGATGCAACAGATAGTGGTTTGGCCGGATACCAAATACTGGATATCCGGTATGGCCACTGACCGAATATCCCAACATCTGGCTGCAGATGAGTTACTTATCTCTAAAGTTCGCGTGGCCTTCGCGCGGCGAGCAAATTTCACCTTGTTACGAATTGTAAGTCTCTTTGAGGTTCAATACATGGTTGATTTCCATTATTTCTGATGGTTTTTAATTATTTTTATCATACTTCTGATTGCCGGCCAGATACCAGATAGTAAGATATCCATTGCATATCTTAATTGGACACCTGAACAATAACAAATAATTATTTGCATGATCCAGCTCGAAGGATCATGTTGGCATCTGGATATAGGTGTACTTTTAGTAGTAACTATACTTTTTTATAACAAGAAAACCACTGAATTTACATAAAATAATTTGCAAATTAATGAGTACACGTTACACTGGATAGAAAAGGGCGCAGAGAGAACGGGAAGTTCGTATTGGTCATGTTGCATTTACATAAAAATAACATGGTAAACAATACAATGTTTGTTGGTGTTGCCAACATGGTTGACACGAGGATAAATTATCCCTGCTTATGTCTCAGTTCATCTATTTCTTCGATACTAGTATGAGGGAGACGCACTGAGGGACAAGATGGGAGATAATGAAGTTGAGATGAGGGATAAGTGGAGACAGCTTATCCTCGTGTCAACCTTGCTAGGGCTGCTGGCTTAAATTCAGAGGAACGCGGAGGCATTTGAGGGCCCCCCAAAACCGGAGGCCTGGGGCGGGCCGCCCCTTCCGCCCCCCTGTTAGTCCGTCACTGCTGGTGGGTGGCACGGATTATCGAGCTAATAATACAAGCTCTTAGTCATCCCATCACTTCGCGTGAGTGGCGGACTAACAGGGGGGCGGAATGGGCGGCCCGCCCCGGGCCTCCGGTCTTGGGGGCCCCCAAATGCCGCCGCGTTCCCCTAATCATGGGGCCTCAACTCGAACAAATTATAATTAGACTTGAAGAGGGGGCCTCATTCAGCTTTGCCGCCCCGGGCCTCCGACGGGCTTAGTCCGCCACTGCTTCGCGTAAAGATCTGTCGTAACGGTCGGCAATAGTTTCTGCAAGATGTTTAACGAAGCAGATGTTGGTGGTGTGAAGACTCCGTCATGCTACAAGGGGATGAATGTTAGTGTTATAAATTCCGATTACTAATAGTAGCAGTTGTATATACTAATATTAAGGGATGAAAATTACACAGCGATAACTGGACATCAAAATTTATTTTGAACGACGGTATATTATCCTAGATTTTCTCCCGTTAGGCTCAAATCGAAAAGTGAGCGGTCGGGGGCTGCCACCGTGAGAGCAAAGTTCCACAGTGAGTCGGGAATACAATCGTGTGGGTTGTGTTGTTTCACTTCAAAGTGTATATTTGTCCGGTGAGGGGGTCAACGGCGAGCGAGGGCGGCAGCTCGGCGGCGATGTCGGCGAGCGCCTCCCACCGCGTCGCGCGACTGCTCTCCGATTGGCTCGGACTGAGCGCTTCTTCCAAACGCGCACTACTGTAAGTAATTATAAAATGAGATGTTAAAACACGTTTCATGATTCACTTTTTTTGACATCTGTATTTAATACTACATAATAATCATCGGTCAAAATGACACGTAGGTAGGTATCTATATTCTACTAGTGGACCCGCCACAGCTTCGCCCGCGCTATTCGTACCGATTGCAGCGGCATCTGCCGGGCTGATTTGTGAATCTAACCCATCCAGGGCGCCACCCAAAGACATACAAAAATATTCATTTAAATCGGTCCAGCCGTTTAGTAGGAGTTCAGTGACATACACACGTACAATAATACAATTACACGTACAATTATATATATATAAAGATACTTATACCAAACGAGACATTGTGTAACTGAGAGATAAGTCGGTCAGACATGATACGAGAAAAACTAGATTATGAAAATGTTTTTAGGACTACATTATCCATGCCGATTTTTTACCGAGATGCAGTGTTGTCACTAGTAGTTGGTTGCGTAGTTTAGATAGGCACTGACATCTAGGCACCCAACTATAGAGCTTTGTCATAGCTGGCTGCCCTGATAGACCCATCTGATCTAGGCACCCAACTATGACAAAACCTACTATGAAGGATCACAAAACTTTACTGTATGTAGGGTCATTTACACGTTATATGGCACTTTTCTTTTCTAATTAAAGAAATGAATGGTCCTTCGGACGCCTGACTCACAGACATGGTATTGAGCTTTGACTTTTATTTAAATACTTACTTACTTAGTTACTTACTTATCTTCTACTTCGGCTTCGGTCTCGTGAACTGCCAGGGCTTCGCTAAGCTCCTCTGTATCCATCTCACCAGCGAACTCTGTCAAATCTTCGGGAGTGTTTCGCGCGCTACCCGAATACTTTTCCGAATTCGCCATCTCGACAGCTTTCTCGACAACCTCCTCTAACTTCGATACTTTATCTTCCTCTTGCAATATTTTATAACTATCATTCCAAGCGTTTCCATTATCTATTCTAAAACTATCCGTCTGTACATCTGCAAAAATAAAATAATAGATATATTAAAGTAATAAAACCTAGACATTCCCTAAGTCAACGTCGCTTCGTAGCGTGAATCAAATTTGCATATAATTGCTAACCTCTTTCTCTACCTAAATGTTTACGAACAGCGAAGTTTAAAAATATATCGTCACGTCATACCGAAATAAAATTAATGAAATAACAACAAGTGTGAAGGCTAGACGTTGCTACTCGTAGGTTAATGACGTCGTAAAAATACTTTAGACTAGTGAGATATAAAAATCATTTATTTATAAGAATACAGTTAAATACATGGCCTTATGCAAGTACATTAGCGTTTAACGCAATGCCCGAGTAGGTACACCTTATTGCAAATGAACCCCGGGGTCTCTGTTCGTAGCAAGTTATGGCTACGACGCGGAAAAACGCTGCTATATGTATATAAGTTTGTATATGCCAGCGTAGCGCTAAATGACAGTTAAGCTGAAACAAGTTAAAAGGCAAAGCAAACAAATGAATTTCAAGTCTATTTTATTCATTGTCTAGATAGACAATGAACAAAGACACAAAACAAAGATTTTTTTAATATTTAAAATATGGACCTTAATTAATTTTATGTCAGGAATTAAATAAATGTCAATTATTTGATGAATTAATTAATATGCGAACATTCCTTCTCATCACATAAAATTTCACCCTAGCGGGATTCGAACCTGCGACCTCCAGCACAGTAGGCAGTTGAACTATCGCGGCGCTAGCATCATCATTATCCTCCGTATAACGTCCACCGCAGGACATAGGCCTCCCCTAAAAATGGGGGGATTTGCCATAGTCGCCACGCTTGGCAGGCGGGTTGGCGACCGCAGTTGGTCATGGTAGTACCCACTCGAAGGACGCTGCTGCCCATCCTTCGGTTGGGCCTTCTGTCGCCTGGTACGAAACTCAAGAGAGGAGCTGGGGTGATGCTCCACAGCCTTCAACTAACGGCACTATCAAAACAGTCAAAGTCTTGTTTTACGTAAGATTAGGTATCTAGGTACCCTATTTTCTGCAGTGCACCATTCACATGTTTCATCCAATTATAATCGACAAATTTAATGCCGCGTATTTAATGAACTTTTAAGGCTTAGATTTAATATAAAAGGTATATATTCTATGCCGTAGTTACCTACTCACCTTTGTCTATTCGTTGGCTTGCAATGTCTATCATAGATTTGTCAGTTTGAGATAAACGTATTGGTTCGTCTAATTTATCACACGTTGGAAGCACCTTATTTTCAATAATAGCCTTCGTTTCAGTAATCCTGCCGATCATTTCATTCGTTTCGTCCATGGGTTTTTCTTGCGTGGTATCCGAAAACGTTATGTTTTTCTCTGAAAGAAGATGAACAGCTTTGAATTTATTTGATTACCAGCTTTTCTCGTAGAATACGTTTATCGCTATTTCGTTGATAAATAAGCAATTTTCACTGATAAATATTTATTGTAAAATTGTAAATGATTTATTTAACCTCATAAAACATTATTATTTACCTAATGGGTTTTGAATCTTCTGCGGCCCTAACATGCATGCCACAAAGATAAATTAGAACAAGCGACTCCTCGAATGTAACGAGTGTGCGGGTTAGCGTCCCCAGTTTCATTGAAGACCAGCTGGTGCCCGCGACTTCGTCTGCGTAGAATAATAATTTAAGTAACCTATGTACTTCACCAAAGTCCAATCTATCTCTATACCAAAACTCTTTAAAATTGGCTCAGCGGTTTAGGCATGAAAACGTAACAAACAGATCTGTCTCTATACCAAAACTCATCAAAATTGGTTCAGTGGTTTAGGCTTGAAAACATAACAAACTGAGTTACTTTCGCATTAATAAAATATAGCTTCCGCCCGCGACTTCTTCCGCGTTAAATTCGCTTATAATTATTCCCTTAACAGGCAAACAGACAAACAGACATGAAATTCAAAAACCATTGGGATTTGTTCTGCTGCTCATTCTGAAGCCCCCCATAGCATGTTTTCATTGTTACCTTCAATGTACAGACTTTTTCCTCTTTACGATTTTATTATATGTATAGATTGCCTCCACCCGCGACTCCGTCCGCGTTAAACTCAGTTATAATTATTCACTTGGGAACATTTGATTTAGCCGGGATAAAAATTATGCTATTTCCTGCACACGCACGCACGCACACACGCGCACACACACACGCGCGCACTCACACACACACACACACACACACACACACACACACACACACACACACACACACGTGCAAATACATATATAATATTAGTAGAATTAGTAGCAAGTAGGATTGTTTAATTCGAAGAGTTTTTCGTACCATATTTTAAGTAGATATCAGCATGGAATCGGTTCTTCCCATACGAACGTTCAATACACCAAGGAATCTTATTTTAGGGGAAGGTTACATTTTAGGAGTAGTTTTGACTTTTTTCTCGATCGCCTACCTAATTGTTTGTTTTGAACTGCATTTATACGAAGTTTCAAGTTCATAAACAAATGGGATCAGTTTTTCCAATACAGAGTTCAATACCCTAAGACATTCCTTTTTAGGAGTAGTTTCGTTTTTTTTCTCGATCGCCTACCTAATTGTTTGTTTTGAACTGCATTCATACCAAGTTTCAAGTCGACAAACAAATGGAATCGGTTTTTCCCATACAAAGTTTAAGGCCCAAAGGCACCCCTTTTTAGGGGTAGTTTCATATTGTCTTATACCGTATACCTAATTTTCTATTCTGGAAAGTATTTATACCAAGTTTTAAGTTAATAAACTCATCGAAATCGTTTTTCCCATACTAATTTCCACCCCCTCTTTTACCCCCTTCCAGTTTAATTTCCACAAGTTTCTATAGCCTATGTCCTGCCTGAAGTGTTCCTGAATATAGTATCGAAAACCGCATTCAAATCCATCCAGTAGTTTTAAAGTTTATCGTGCACATACAATCAGATAAACAGACAAACAGGCAAACAGACATGAAATTTAATAACCATTGGGATTTGTTCTGCTGCTCATTCTGAAGCCCCCCATAGCATTTTCTCATTGTTATCTTCAATGTACAGACTTTTTCCACTTTACGATTTTATTATATGTATAGATAGATTGTTTAATATTCTAAATTCAAATACCTATCTATGTTATTTTAATTAAGAAAACGTTAAAAGATTACATAATTCTTTCTTAAAAATTTCCTTTATAAAAATCCATTGAAAATCCTTGGGCTCAGAGTTATTCAAATACACATTTGAATAAC
Source organism: Tortricodes alternella (assembly GCA_947859335.1). Lineage (NCBI taxonomy): Eukaryota > Metazoa > Arthropoda > Insecta > Lepidoptera > Tortricidae > Tortricodes > Tortricodes alternella. The sequence goes on along the minus strand of OX401983.1, from coordinate 7,621,358 downwards.
TCGCCCTTGCATTTTGGCATTGCACGCACCTGTGGCTCAGTTTAAAACAAAACTTTAATTTCATGATGTTAATTGTAATTATATACATAAATTTGATTTTAGTGATAGGTTTTAATTGTAATATAATTTTAATCATTTCACACTTTAAAATGTAATATTCGAGATTTTAACTATCGTAGACCTAGGTTAGGTACTTACTCATGTTTTAATAACCCAATTGTGGACACTGGGTCCATGTCGAAACGGACTCTTGTTAATTTAAAATTTCCTAAACTTAAAATAAGAAACGTCACGCTCGATTTTGTATAAAACAAAGCTGTCAAACTGACGTTTCTTATTTTAAATTTAATGACTGTTAAATTTAGCCAACACACTTTTTAATATCTAGAATTTTCAGGCGGGCTACCAGGTTTTCGGGTAAAATTAAGATGGCCTGATATAGATTATTATATGAGAATATGTAAAAATCGTCAAAAATATAAATAAAAATTAAAATCAATGTTTAAATCTGAAAAGACCCATAGCTAGAATAACTAATTGGTCGGCTAATGACCGTATTAAACGTGAACACACCTAGGTATTTTATTAAATTTGAAAATTAATTGCGTTTGTTGTATAACCAGAAGTGATCTGCGCCTCTATTCCGGAACGCTAAGTGATTCTGTAGCGATTCGCGAGCGAGATTTCGTATCTCGCTCTTACGCATTACGCGTCGTGCAGAAGAGTGGCATGAGAAATCTCGCTTACAAATCGCTACAGAATCACTTAGCGTTCCCGAATAGAGGCGCAGGTGATCGCACAAGAACGTCGCTATAAGCCGACCGGTGTTTTAGGCGAAGTTTTACAAGCTGATTATATTCTGTATTAGTATATATCTTCACTACTATATAAATTTGTGCGTTGTTTTAGTCGTGTTGCTAGCATATTTATTTAATTGAACTATTGATAACTTAAGAGTAAAATTAATTAACGGCCTCGCCTTCTCGAAATTTGTCGGGGGCACTGTCGACTCTGTCGAGCCCCCAGATTTTCACTAGTATTATCTAGTGCAAAAACATCCAAAATTATCATTTATTAGTGCTAATTATGATATTGTTTTCTTTTTCACTTAAAACAAACAAAAATTGCGATCTTTTTGCTTAATTAACAATAATTTACCGCTTGCTTTAGCACCACTTGCAAATAATTGAAGATAATAATTAAGGGCTACCTGTGGCATTTGCTGGGGCATTTGGAGCGCTGCTGGTGCAGCCCATGATGGGTCCGAATTCAGCAGGTAGCCATACGCGGTAAGTCCAAAATGTCCAAGTCGTGAATGTTTACAGTCGGCTATCGCCGCCACCGCGGCACTTCGGACCCTCGGACCTCTGGGGCGGCACTGAAGCCACACGCGGCCCGACTGCGCGCTACAGATTATATCGTAACAGCCTATTATGGAGGAGGGAGCCCACTCAACTGACCTCGCACCCCCATCGCGTTTTTCCAATTAAACCAACGTAATACATTCCTTTACTTTGACGCGCATATTTAGCGAGACCTTTCTTCAGACGGAATTTCAATGTGAAGGCTGTTTTAATACTAGATGAAGTTTACTATATATTTATTTATAGAGTAATGATGTCTTAGTATAATATAAAGTGCTAGCAACACTCAGATCTCTATAAAACGCATTTGTTTTCTTCTACAACCTCGAATGAGTTGTCGTTGGATAGCTCTTTAAAAACCGGACAAGTGCGAGTTAAACTCGCGTGGAGAGGGTTCCGTTCCGTACATGATCATCTGAAATTTCCTGTTACTTTAAATACCATAGACTTCTTATAGTTTTTCCTGTAATCTATAAGTAAAGAAATATTATCTGTATTTATTTATTTACGTTACGCGTCCGTGTCGCGGTCACCGACTTACATATGTGTACCAAGTTTCAACTCAATCGGTCCAGTCCAGTAGTTTCGGAGCAAATTGGCTGTGTAAAACGGACAGACAGACAAATAGACAGACACACGAGTGATCCTATTATATAAGAGTTCCGTTTTTTTCCTTTTAAGGTACGGAACCCGAAAAACTAGTATACGTACGTTGTAATCAATTTTTACATGCGGAGGGCCGTTTAGGAAATATTGGTCTCTTAAGGAGTTGTTTTTGCTGTGAAGTTACGTGTCCCGACACCCAAAGCTAAAACTGAAAATTCGAAAAATCTTAAAAATATCTTTAATGAAAGCTATAACGAAGTTATATAAGGAAAACTATTACGACTAAGTAGGCTTCATTGGCGACTAACTTGTTCATACAGTTTCGGCGGAGCACGCTATCCGTTTCGCAAAACACCCGTTCCCAAGTCATCCGTTCCCGTCATTACCGTTTCCTAAATAATCCATTTCCATAACCTACCTAGAATCATCGAAAATAGCACCTAGCAACTTTGAATATAACACTATAGCTAAACTTATGGGATTCGGAATTATAATGACTACGGAACCCTACACTGAGCATCGCCCGACATGCAATGGACCGGTTTTATTTTTATTTTATTCTTTTCTGTGCAGAAATTTTAATACTGCTTACAACTGTGCCAAATTTGAGCTTGATACGATAAGCTGTTCGTGTGAAAAATGGTCTAGATGGACAAACGGACAGACTAACTACTAAGTGATTGCAAAAGGCATCTACTTATATTTTTAAATTTTGGTACGGAGCCCTCAAAATTAGACTACACTTGTTAGCATTGGTCAAGTCGAGGTTATGTTAGGATCATATTTATAACTAGCTTCCGCCCGCGACTTTGCGTGGAATTCGGCTACATTTATTCGTTGGGAAACTGTTGACTTATCCGAGATAGAAAGTAACCTATGTTATATTCTAGGGCCTAAGGTCGAATTATATATCGTAGACATCCTAGAGTATGTGAGGATCAAGACCAAGCTAAATCTGCGGCCCTAACATGCATGGCACAAAGATCTAATTTAGTTTTGTGCCGTTTATCTCGTAAGTGCGTCTCTCTCACACTAGTGCCGACGAAAGAGATAGTCATAGACATAAACGGTTCAAATTCATCTATGGCATGCATGTTAGGGCCGCTGAGGGTCGACCGGTTGGAATCCCGCCACAAGGTGAATTTCAACTCCTTCGTGGTGAGCGTACCGATGAAAGGTCTATCGTCCTTCATGATACAAGAGTTTTCGCCGAAGGGTGGCATATTTCGGCGATTCCGCGGCCGGCTCATTGAATATGACACCGTGAAATTGTGTCACACACAGCAGAATTAATGTGTAAGTTTTAAGTTGCCTGAATTATTTGCTTATTTGCCCGAATTAAAAGGTATTATTATTATAATTATATACCAAGTTTCATGAAAATCCGTTCAGCTGTAAACAGCTGAGTGGTAACGAAACATACAACCACACACACACACATATACTTTCGCATTTATAATATAATAGTATCAGTTTCCATTGGAAGTAGGACTGTTTGTTGCGAAGAGTATTTGTACCAAATTTGTATGTATGTATTGTAGTTTCAGAGATAAGGGAATGGTAAATTTTCGCCTATTTTCCTAAATAACTTCAAAATCAAATCAAATCAAATCAAATTATTTATTTCAGACTATGTCCATAAGGTTAGTAACAGCAAGAACTTACCGGCTATGTTAGTATACAATCAAAACTAAAAACTAAAAAATATCATAGACTACCCCTCTGGAGCCCATGTGAACAGCATTCCAATGCTTCCACATTTCGCCAGCAGGGTAGTCCCAGACCAGCCTCACGAGCCCGTTGGTACTGTCCCGCACGCGACGCATCAGGGAGGCAGTCCTTTTGCGTATTATTGCACCAAAGCTGTCAATCTGCAACTCCGCAAACATCCCCGATGCGCTGCAAAAGCGAGGCAGCCCCAGCAGCATCCTTAACCCATTATTATATTGGATGCGCAGGGCATTAATCGCCTTTTGTGTGTACTTCGTCCACAGGCTGCACGTGTAAAAGGTCTGACAAAATGCCTTGAAAAGGGTTATTTTGACACTACCATCACAACGTGCAAACCTGCGAGACAGCATATTACAGCGTACAGCCAATGCCCTGCGCTCCCTTTCTACATCGACATCATCCTGTAGGTTCTCGGTGACCCAGTGTCCAAGGTACTTAAAACGCGTGACTCTTTTGAGAGGGGCCCCACACAGGTGCACGTCCGGGACCAGGTCAAGAGACTTCTTACCTGCAGCAAACAATTTATCATAAAATAATAAAATAAAAAAAATTAAGATTCTCCCAACGAGCCCTTTAATTTGATATGTCACACGATATAGTTTTCAAAACATTTTTTAAATTTTCTAGTTTACTTAAATTTGAAATCATCATTTGATTTGGTTTGTCATGTTTGAAATTCATTTATTTACGCTACAAGTCTGTGTTGCGGTCTCCAACTTACATGTGTACCAAATTTCAACTCAATCGGTCCAGTAGTTTCGGAGCAAATTGGCTGTGACAGATGGACAGACAGATAGACAGACAGAAACACAAGTGATCCTATAAGGGTTCCGTTTTTTCCTTTTGAGGTACGGCACCCTAAAAACCGCATTGGAATCCGTCCAGTAGTTTTAAAGTTTATCGCGCACATACAATCAAACAAACAGCCATGAAATTCAAAAAATATAAGGATATATGTTGCTCATTCTGAAGCCCCCTAAAGCACTGACTTTTTCGACTCTACCACTTTATATGTAACTATATATATTAGATTATATTCTACTCTGTCCCATGTAGGTAGTTCTGCTTAAGTGTATCATTCATGTGAGGTTGGTATGACGTAACAGGGTTCGTTCCTGCCTACAAAATGATCATTCATTCACTTATTACCGGTGCTGGAACGCTTGCTGCATGTCCTTAGTCTGGGAAACATACTTAATTAAATACTTAGCAAAGGCTAACGGAATTCCGTCAAACAATTTTGTACAAGCCACCATAAAACACAGGTTTTTCGGACATGTGAATGCCTGCTACGCGTGTAGTGCAACCTTAATGCAATCAAATTCGTAAAAACCCCGGTTGGCATTGGTTCAGAGGACGGACTCCGAAGCTAAAGGTCGCGGGTTCGATTCCCGGCAGAGTCATACTCGTAACATTAACACACTTCTATTTATCTGACTTTTACCGTATATCCTCGGATATATGCTCTGTGTTTGTCTTTTTTTTGATGTCAATTGATTGACAAACGAGCTGACGGCCCACCTGATGGAAAGTGGTCACCGCCGCCCATGGACACCTGCAACCCCGGAGGTGCTGCCAATGCGTTGCCAGTCTAGGGAGGATGGGGATGGGATAGGGATGAGGGAATAGGCCTCTTTGTGGGGTGTTGGCGGATCGTCCCAAGATACAAGTAATTCCAGTGTGGCGCTAAGAATAACCTTAAAATTAGCACCTTTGGCCACATATCTTTGCATAAAAATACGGTAATGCTAACGTTCAATGGCAAACTTGCCGTATCGTAATTCACCAGTTATTTATGATCAGAAACACACCAAGGTGTAATTAAAGCTTACGGTCAAGTGAAAGCTCTTTGTTCCTAAGTTATACAGCCGTGCGAGTTGAGTACACGCAACAGTTAGGTAGCTCGTGATAAATGCCGCCCCCGACCCTGCGGGGGGCGGGGGCGCCGGGTGGCTGTTGTTCTCCTTTCACGGCCGTTTCTATTCTAGAGCCTCGGCTTTTTAAATCGCCAATCAACCCCTTTAAATTGTTTTTTTTAGGACGACGGTGACGCACAACGTAGCAAATACGTAGTGATAGGTCCTCCACGACAAGCACACCTCTGTAAAGTGACGACATACAAATATAGATGTCATAGTACGTAATAGCGACTCAGCTCAGTTTAGACGAGCCTTGACCCCATAATTCTGCAATATTCACCAGGTCGTCAATCCACCGTGTGGGTGGTCTCCCCACGTTGCGCCTTCCAGTACGTGGTGGCCACTCAAGAACTCTTCGGCACCATCGGCCATCTGTTCTACAGGCAATGTGTGCCGCCCACTGCCACTTAAGTTTAGCAATTCTTTGGGCTATGTCGGTTAAATACTCTAGATCTTTTGGGGGTATCCTCATTTCTAAGTCGATCTCGCAGTGATACTCCGAGGCTTCTCCATCGCCCTTTTGGTGACCTTGAGCCTTCTTATGAGGCCTATAGTGGGCAACTACATCTCTGTGCTGTATGTAACTTATCACACACATCAACTTTCGTCTTGAAACACTGCAGCGGTATATTGAAAGAGAAGATATTATTATATGGCGTTACTTCCCGAACGCTGTTCAGCCGAGTCGGATTCGACAATTTACCTCTTTCTCGAAGTTGCCTCTACCCAATTGGACACTATGTCCCAGCGGCCCTAACATGCAAGACACAAGGATAAGTTTAACCGTCTTATTTTTAACCGGTTTAACTTATCCTTGTCTTGCATGTTAGGGCCTCTGGCATAGCTGGGCACCGTTAATCAAATAGTTACCTTCGTTAATTGCTAATCCGTTACTAAAAAAGATAACTTCGTTAAACGTTAAAGCGTTACATTTCAGAAAATTTTAGTGAAGTTAACGTTAATCGTTAACGCGTAATAGAAATTTCATTTTATACCAGCAAAACATGTTGGTATAGAAGTTTAGGCAGGACCTAAAATAAGGGTGTAACATTAGAGTTCGTAATTATATATACTAGGTATCTGACCTAAGGTGCATATTCCCGTTTATAAACATTAATATATTAAAGTCAATATACAAATAGTAGGTACTTAATTAACGATTAACGGACTTTAATTATTTTAACGGAAGTTAATGAGTCCGTTAACAATTCTGGCAGTTAACTTAAAAGTTAATCCGTTACTAGGAATGTTAACTTCGTTAATGAACGATTAACGGATTAACGGTCTTGTGCCCAGCTATGACCACTTTTATACATAATCATCAACAATTTCGAGCGTGAGCGACATTCTGCAACTATAGTTATCGGATATTTCGCCATTATCGTGGAAAAATGACACGTGTGTGTGTATCAACAAAATGCCGGGTTTCCATATGCGGCGTTGTTCTACGATCACACCGATTTTATCCGTATGCGCCTATTGTGCTAAGTAATGCCTAATATATACGCTATAAACTTTCGAGCCACCTAATAAATATTGTGTACCTAAGGAAGATAGGGTAATTTACTATCGCAGTTAATTAAGCACGTAGTAATGTTTGTAACACACATACACTAATAGAATTTAACTTGCCTCATTGCATAAGAAGCACGTTTGTATGCACTGTGTGGCTTTCATATAGTGTTCTTATCGTTACTTTTGTGTGATTTTGGGAGGGGAGGGCAATTGTGCCATTGCAACCTGTCCGTGCCTGGTTGAAAGGGTTAATACCTGATCCTACAAGCTAAACCTTAGCTTCTGTCAACTTATTGACCTCGTAACACATAAGAAACTCATCATCTTCAGCCTATATACGTCCCACTACTGGGCACAGGCCTCCTTTCATAGTGAGAGCGATTGGGCAGTAGTTCCCACGAGAATTTTGAATTTTTGATGTTTTTGATATATTAAAAGCACAATACATAAAATGCATACCTATGAAAACTTACAAGTTTTGCAGTAATATAATATAGCATTATCAAATACGTAACCCAAGAAAGACAGTATGTGGGCAGCCCTACTGCGTGTTTACATACCGAGCGGCCGTAGGTAATTATTTCGAGGACACTGCCGAGACAAAATACTACTTACTTACTTGATTATACTGTGCTAGAGGCATAGAGGCTTGCTTAACAAAGGAACAACATTCCCGAGTATCGGTGTCCCCTTAAAAGATTTTTGTAAATAACTGAAAATAAGTGCGTCGTTTACTACGAGGCCAGTCAGTCGACAAACTAATCTCCAATTGAGATCTCAAAGCCCTATTTTCTGTGTCACACACACAAGAGTCGAGAAGGTATAAATTTATTAGATCTAAGCCGCAATTAATAGTTAGGCACCTAATCAACACACGCACATTTAGGTCGACCGTTCGCGTGGTTGTTTTAGGTCCACGACCCACAGAAGTCAGTGGCATTACCAATGTGATACTAGTACAGTCTGAGATTCAGTGGATTAAATTAAATAAATATTCTACAATTGAATCGAGCAAGCGATTAAAAGCGCTCGGCACATTTTAGTGCGGACAAGCAGGGCCGTCTTAAACTAGCCTGGGGCCCTTGGGCACACAAGAATTTGGGGCCCTTTTGGAAAGTAAAAAAAGCGAATTAAATAAATGTGGGAGAGAAATTGTCGGTCCTTCGGGGCCCCCTGAGAATGGGGGCTCTGGGCACGGGCCCCGTGTGCCCTTATGGTGAAGACGGTATTGCAGACAAGGTTGACCCGAGGATAAAGTCGTCCCCAAACGTGCGTATCTCATACAGTATCGAAGAAAGAAATGGACAGACAGATAAGTTGAGGATAACTTGCCGTCTACCTTGCCAGGCACCCAATTCTCGATGCATTCGAGATAATGTCAATTGCGAGATTAAACGTCAGATTCATATAGTTAGGGAGGCGAATAGGGGAATTTTCGGTAATACTCGAGCATGGCAGTTTGAGATATGAGAGATACCTTAGACCTAATAGAACAACCTTGTAAAGTATTTAGCTCTATATGTAGTGACGCTCGCCTAGGATAGACGATCAGATTAGTAAAAAAAATCGATAGTCTGAAATACTCGAGCGCGTCAGATTAAGATATTGAGGGTTGATTTTAGTGTTTTAAGACTAAATTTAACTAATCTGACGATAAGTCATTGACGCCGCCGAGTTATAGGGTCGCGAACTTGTAAAAAAAAAACGTTAATCCGGCATTCTCGAGCGCGATTTTTTTATTTTTTATTTTGAAGAATATAATCTAAAACTTACTAAAAATACAAAATCTGCCGGTTTCCGCATGACCGGAAGTGTGGAGGAGCCATTTCGTCTTCCGAAAAACGCGGCAAATATATATATTTATATATATATGTTTATGGCCCCCTACCGTAGACCTATGTGCCCTCAGTATGACGCCGATTGAAGAGAGAGAAAAGACCCGACGGTATATTTCTCGAATGTGCCGAAAACTAAAAAAAAGAAATCAAAAAACCTTTTTCGGTCAGATAAAGAGAACCCACCAACATTTTTGTCAGATTAAGAAAATATGCTTTCAGGATACCGAGATAAACCTCCCCTATGAAAATCTGACGCGTTCGAGTATTTCAAAAAACTTATTTTTTTTTTTGCATTTTTAAAAATTCATCGTAACTTATTGTCACGCCGAAATCGTCAGTTTTTTTAAAGGGAGCTTCCTCTGGGCCTACTTAACACCCCTTCCGAAAATCTGACGCGCTCGAGTAAAGTCGAGTTTTTTTGCATTTTTGACTACTTTATATGGCTACCCCCACCACGCAAACCGGCAGATTAGTATACCGTTGTTATCAGAGGCACTTGGGGCATACGTAGTATGAATATCTGACGTGCTCGAGAATGCCCAAGTAACTGTTTTTTTTAACATTTTTGAAAAACCGTACACGCCAAACCCACCGCTAAAATGGTTTTTACCATACGAGCTTTTCTTTTCGAAATTATTTTATCTTTCGATTTTGATAGGTCTCGACGGTGCCGTTGAATTACGCCATTTAGCTACCTCGCCTCCCCAACTAATACAGTTGTGTCAAACGACTGTATGCACTGACGTTTAACCCCAATTGTGAGATTATCTCGAATGCACCAAGAATTGGGGGCCTGGGCTGCTGAATGCCAACGCCGCATATAGGGGCGCCGAGCGTCCAGTGGCGCCCTCATCACTATAATTGTGTTTCTAAAAATAGACTCAAAAATGGAATAAATACGAGGACATGCCCACTACTCATTGTGTTATACCTAATAATAAAAGTGCCCTATCTCGTATGACCATACAGCTGATAATTAAATATGAATAAGTTACAAATGTGAAAAAAACAGACTTACAGTTCTAAAAACTTAACTTCCAGGGTAAAAAATACTTTTTTATTATTACTTTCGAATTAGAGTAAGTCATTCAGCATCTAGGCTATGCGTCTCATCGTAGCTCAGCAGCCCTAGCATGCCACACGCGGGGATAAGTGAAACCCGATCATCTCTCTGACTATCTCTCTCGTTGGCACTAGTGTGAGAGAGACGCACTTAGAGATAAGACGGTTTAACTTATCCTTGTGTTAACCTTGCTAGGGCCGCAGTTGTGAGATCGTTCCCTCGAATTTCGGGTTTCGGGCACGGGTTCGAGTTCCGCTAGGAGTTAACTGCGTTTTCTGTGCCATTTGTTACTTTATAGTAAGAATATAATGCTATTAAAAACACAAAAAATTTACGTTAAATAAATATTTATTTGATTTAATGTTTCACAGTAACCGCAAATACAAACTTATTTATCTATGTTTTTTTTTAATTTCTTCTTAACTACAAAACCTATAGAGAGAGACCGTTGTATTTTTCCGATCATAAGTATGAAGTAGATTTCTACGGGGGAAACACGATATATTTTTTTAGGTACCTACCGTTTCTCAAATAATGACGAATATCTCTCAAACGATCCAATATTTAAAAAAATTATGCTACATTATTAAAGATTTTTCATAATCCACATGTTAGCGTAAAATAATTTATTTATTCTGGCTGATTGTTTTTTGCTGTATTGTGAATATTTTTTGTTCTTTTTAACATTTTCATTTTGTGCGGTCATTTAATAGCTACAACTATGCCAAAATTAAGCTCGATAAGTTGAGCCATAAGTAATAAAAGATGCCGACGAATTGAGAACCTTCTCCTTTTTTGAAGTCAGTTAAAAATAAAATAAAAAACATAATTATTACAAAACATATAATAACAAATAAACAAAATCAGGAATGTTAATTTAATTATTTCGAAATAATACGCCAGCTACTTCACCAGATAATTTGCATAAGTAGGTATTTGAATTTCTACTATAGGTATGTCTGCGGACCCCTGCATGTTACATTTAAGTTTGGACTCAAGTGTACTTACTTTAGCTGCAAAAGAACGCCAAAATTCTGTACTCTACTTTTTTTTCTTATAAGTCCTGTAAAGTTATACAGGACTTATAAGAAAAAATGTACAGAGTCATAATAATAATTGATTGATGACATCTTATTTCTATTAAGAGGACGACGTCACTTCGACTTCGATTTTGAATGAGCACCTACTGGCGTAGCTCGAGTTGTAGATACTTAGTCTTCGTGGGAAAAACGCTTCAAACTTCCGAATGACCCCTGTATGGTCTGTAGCCTAAATGGTCCCACGATTTTTTTATATTTTAGAATGGGTGTTGTCCCCGCCTAGTCATTCGCGGGCGCAGGGGCAGGGCCCCGCCTCGTTGACGACGAGGTCACCGCTGAGGGCGATGGCGTCGATCTCGACGGCCGCGCCCGCCGGCAGCTTGCCAACCTGGAAGGTCGCGCGCGCCGGACAATCCTTCGGGAAAACTGAAACAACAAACGAAATGTCGAAAACTTTATTTTGACACAGTTGAAATTGAGCTGCTAGCACGGAATGTTATCTAAGTCCGATCCGTGTGAAATAATTGATGAAATTAATTATCGCCATGGGAACTATTCAAGCGAATAGGAAAGCTGTGTAACTAAGTTTACATCTAGTAACCACAAATGTATCCCCTTACTGGAACTAAAAACAGTTCTTTGTACTAGTTATAAGCGACATAAAGATGCATCCTGCCAGGAGGTATCAATGATTTATTATAATATCTTTGGGAGGTATGTGCTCCTGGTAGGTTGCATCTCAAATTCCAAAAATTTCATTTGCTTCCACAATCTCACACTCACTCCACACACATTCCATACACACACTGGCTTAACATATCCACAAATACCCTTCACACTCTTTTCTACTACGTAAAAATTTCATATACTAAAGCTAACCGTACACAACCGCATTATCACACACCTGGCTATTTGCAAACCAGGCCTCCAACTCTCGGTGCATTCGAGATAATGTCGATTGCAAGATTAAACGTCAGATTGATACAGTTGTGTCAAACGACTGTATGCACTGACGTTTAATCTCGATTGTGAGATTATCTCGAATGCACCGAGAATTGGGGGCTAGACTGCAGTATTTAAAAAATACAAATTATTTATACGTTCTCAGCTATTACCCTCATATTTTACTATTTTTATTCACATTAACTAATCAACTAATTATAATTGATGAAATCGATAATACGGAGGTTGTGTAGTCTTTCCAATGTGAACCCCAGGACCTCTCTAAATACATATTCTCGGTAAAATACAATTTCACTATCGTATCGCAGAATATCTGTAGTATTTATTGTAACTTTGGTGATTTTCAGATAACCCTATCGCAACTAGATTTTGATCCAGACGTATTAATTCTAACCAAATGTCGTATCCCATTTAAACCTATCCCCCTAACTGCAATTCTATGCCCGCCATACAGTCGTTTGACACATTGACTGTATGCACTGACGTTTAATCTCGTTTGTAAAATTATCTCGAATGCATTTAGAATTGGGGGCCAAGCCCCCTATAATGATTTCGAATCTCGAAATCGACATTATCTCGAATGCACCGAGAATTGGGGACCTGGCCCCCAATTCTCGTTGCATTCGAGATAATCTTACAATCGAGATTAAACGTCAGTGCATACAGTCGTTTGATACAACTGTATGAATCTGACGTTTAATCTCGCAATCGAGATTATCTCGAATGCAACGAGAATTGGGGGCCTGGTTTTGCGCACGGATTCGTGTGAGGCGCTGCCGCAGGCCTCCAAAAATAGGCTCGGGTAGTTGCGGAGTCCCATACTAGCACGCAAATTTTTTTCTATGCCCCATATAGGCGTCGAATCTTTGTTGACGAGCGAAGCGCTTTGCGTGTTAGAGAAGAAAATTTTACTTACATTCCGTATAAACCTGGTTAACCATGGGAAAGTCGCTTATATCATTTAGCAGGATGGTGGTCTTGAGTACGGACTCGAGCGAGGCACCGCCGGCCTCTAGCACGTGCTTGAGGTTGGAGAGCGCCTGCCGCGTCTCGGCTTCTGCGCCGCCACACACCAGCTGCGCCGTTGGGTCCATGCCCAGCACGCCCGACACGTAGAGCGTCTTGTCCGCCAGGATTGCTTGGCTGGAAGGCAAACACTAACTTAAATCATAATTCAATCAATTTAAGTCTTCACTTCCAAGAAGGACGCTGGGGTAGGTACCCCATCGGACCACAAAGCTGTAATTTTATTTTAAAACTATATTTTAATGAAAAAAATCAATTTTGATGAAAATGAAGCACAGAAGTAGGAGCAAGACTATGTGTAGGTATTCGGCAGCACCGGTATTTTTAAATTTTTCGGTTTTTAAACTCTTAAAAGTCCCAAAAATGCAAAAACACGGGTGTTGAAAAAAATGTCAGTTACTTTCTTTATCCGTAGAGCACCCGAATTGGGTAGGTAAAGTTTTTTATCTACACCCATATCATAAAACCTCCATTGGTTAATCAAAAACCGTATGAAATGACCACCATTTTGACAACCAATTAGGAAAAACCAGTGCTGCGATAAAGAAATAACATGACTTTTTAGTAAAGAAATGAGATTAAATTTGGAACAGCTGTCAAAACTCAAGTGGGTCTCTATTCTAGTATCCATTATCCATAGATATGAAAACAGTTATTGATACGAAACGTCAATTCAGTATGTTTTTTTAATATAAACTGCACAATATTTGATCTCGAGTGACGTGAGAATAGAGCCTTCATCCGTTTGTCTATGATTTAAAAAAAAATCGAGTTGCCGCCATGTTGACGTTTTGCTGAACGAAAGTAGAATTGTTGCTTAATTGTTGTTGAATTGAATAGAAAAAATTGTTTGTAATTTACATTTTAGTTGAAAATATGAATAGTAAGTAGTCTTCTCGGAGTGTGTGTGATGTGAAAATGCGCCGGATATCGGAAATATGCAGCCACGATTGCAACAAATAACTTGTTGCCAGAAAATATTGTTTCTGAACCCATCATGGAGGATTTATAATATGTGTGTAGATAAGGTTATGTATGCAACTCTGCATAATTTGGCCTTAAAACACACGTGCGATCTTATTATGAAACTCGCCTATCGGCTCGTTTCATGAAAACCGCACTAGTGTTTTAAGGCCTATCATTATGCAACCGTTGCATAAACTACTATTGAAGACAGGCATATTATGCTTTTTTTGATATTGGACATCTCAGGGACCACCACAACACCCACCACCACAAGGATCTAAAGATAATATTTTTTTATTTCATATCGTTTTTAAATGACTGTGATGACATTTCCCTTTTGCTCGGCTGTTTGATGAAATCTTATTAAGTTAAAATTAAATAAAGAATAAGAAAGTGAAAGTTCTTCTTCATTGAGCCGTCACTTTTTTTTATATACCTTTAGATTCTTGGTCCCTGAGCTGTCCACTATCAAAAAAATTATAATATGCCCGTCTTCAAAAACTTTACCTACCCAGGCTAGTCAGAGGTTCAATGTTATTGTGTAACGATAGTATTATACAGAACGAATGTAATTCAATAGTTAGCCTAACGTTCGAGAACAAGACAGTAATTTTTGGTAGTTGTAGAGCCAATCAGTAATCCTCACTAGATGATAACTGTTCGAATGGGCCGGCTCGACCGGGGTAGTACCACACACTCACAAAATATCGGCGTAAAGTAATAGCTTGCTATTGCGTTTCGTACGGTGAGTGACGAGATCCGGAGGCCTATTCGCTCATCCCCATCCCATCCCCATTCCCCATCCTTCCTAGACTGGCAACGCATTGGCAGCACCTCTGGTGTTGGAGATATCCATAGGCGGCGGTGACAACTTTCCATCAGGTGGGCCGTCTGCCTGTTTGTCAGCCTACTCCTTTCTCAAAGGGTCGGCAACGCATCCGTGATTCCCCTGGTGTTTCGGGTGTCCATGGGCGGCGGTGATTGCTTACCATCAGATAACCCGCCTGCTCGTTTGCCACCCTCTTAACATTAAAAAAACAAAACATTGACCGGTTTGAAGGACCATATCGCCATTGAAAATTGAAATTGAAAATTTATTTATTCCAGAACCAGGTTCCAGCACAAATTTAATAACATTACACAATTAATAAATAATTCCCATTATTCCATTGTTTCTTTCGCCATTAGGTTTAGGTATATACATACGACCATTCAAAAACTGCTACAGCGAATTTCCTTTCTAACTATAAGCTTTTAATGGCCCTGAGGGAATGAGATTTTTTCTGCTAATCACATTGAAAACTAGGTAGGTATATAATATACACTGAAACATTATTTGGAGCTGATAGATCTCGAATCTAGCCGAAGCGCTTTCGGGAAAGAATAAGTCTTATAAGAAATATTAAGTATAAACCGTAATTCACACATACACACTAAGTATGAGTGTAATTTCACAATAAAATTACCTACATAATGTTGAAGGTTGGTAAATTGGATAAAGTTGAAAATAGCTCCGTTGCATTTACGTTGCATCGTTTTAATTAGTTCATATCACGTAGTTGTGCTCGTTCGTACCCGTACCATGATAACACAGCGGCCCTAACATGCAAGACACAAGGACAAGTTAAACCGTCTTATCTCTAAGTGCGTCTCTCTCACACTAGTGCCGACGAAAGAGATAGTCATAGAGATAAACGGGTTTAACTTATCTATGTGTCTTGCATGTTAGGGCCGCAGCATAAGTTACTTACTTAATAGATAGGTTTTAGAAAAAGGCTCATAAAAGGCAAAGTACCTGCCTATATCATTTAGTATGCTAATAATAATAATAATCGTTTATTGACCAAATCAAGTAGCTAGTACAAGTAGGATTTCTAATAGTCCCACACTAGACAAAGCCTGTGTCGTGGCGACCTTACAATGATTAAAGATACAGCGGCCCTAACATGCATGGCACAAAGATAAATTAGAACCGTTTATCTCTAAGTGCGTCTCTCTCACACTAGTGCCGACGAACGAGATAGTCATAGAGATAAAGGGTTCTAATTTATCTTTGTGGCATGCATGTTAGGGACGCAGCTTGACTCAGCGCGCGCGCAATGTGCAATTTTTAAACATAGAAAAATGATTATTTATAGGTAAATGTAGGTAACAAACATTCCGTAAACAATTTAACTAACATTAAATTCGCAAACGGTATTTGCTATGGCACATGGAAAGTCGTTTTTAATATTATAAACTAACTTACGCATGAGTGTGTGTGTGTCTGTGTGTGGTGTGTGTGGTGTGTGTCATCGAATAGTAGACCCTAGACTTCGCTTCTTTTGCACCCACCCAGGCCCCCAATTCTGGTGAATTCGAGATAATCTCACAATCGAGATTAAACGTCAGTGCATACAGTCGTTTGACATTATCTCGAAGGCACCGAGAATTGGGGGCCAGGCTTTTATTATTGCATATATTTTGATGTTGATAAATACTTACTTGAAGTGACCATATCGGACATGAATTTAAATAAATAAATAAATATCGGAAATAAACTAAAAGTCCTACAGTATTTTTAATAATATTTTTTTCTATATTATATTTGCCTAATGTTTTTTTTATTCCTGAAACGTCGGAGGTCTGCAACAAATGAAACCTTTTTCACGACCAGATTAAGAAGTTTCATACCTACATTCTGAGGTTTATGCCCGTTGACCTGAGCATTGTTCAGGCTTCTGCAGACTGAGATGTTAAGCGCGAACGTACCCACCCGGTAATCAAAATCATCAATCAACACCTCGCGTCTCGCGCACGCAATAAACTGGACTACCTTCAAAGTAAATGTTCACACGCTGCCGCATTGATGTAAATCAGATTAAACTTTTTACCTATTTTAATAGAAATAAGTGACTAATTTACGTACACATTTTGATGTTATAAAAACTAGGCTAAATCTAAATTAAATCAATTAATTTAATCTTAATTTAGTTTAACCGAAGGATGTTCTGAATTCAACTACATTTTTTATGTACCTATTTTCACTGATTCCTCGGAGATGGCTGAATTTATTTCGATGATTCTTTTTCTTATCGATAGGGTATATCTCCAAGTTGGTCCTGCTGTGACTAAAGTCGAGGTTTGATGAAAGGATCTATGAGGAATCGATGGAACTCTGCAAGTATTATAGGCATGCATTAACTCATTCATAATGTTGAGTTTAAGTTGTTGAAATTCACAACGGTTTACATTTATGGAAACGAGGCTAAACTAAATCCCTTGCGTGCGAGAAAGTAACATCTATACCTAAGTAATTTTCCAGCATTTCAGCTTCAAGTGGATGTGACATATATACAGACGGAAAGACGAATATGGCGTAACAAGGTATAAGGGTTCCTACTTTGACTCTGAACCCTAAAAACGATGGGGTCAAAAGATGCTTACACAAATGCGTAACTTACTAAGCTGCTCAGGTACAACGCTCTACAACGACGAACTCGACGCTGCGAAACATCGTAACACAACGCCGCACTCGGCGTTGATGCACCAACCACATCACGAGCCTTCAACTTACCGACACACAAAATCACATAGTTAATGTCGACCCTATACCATAGTAATATCGTACGCCGACAACTCGCACGCATAATTGTCAAAATCCAGTCAGTGGCGGCGTAAAGGGGAGGCGGAGAGGGCGGTCTGCCCCAGGTACCAAACACCAAGGGATGACAAACAACTCACTCGTACCTACATCCAAAGAAGACGCACAAAATCTCCCTCTTTAAAGACATATCAACACCAAGACATGACACCAGACACCATAAGCATTATTTAGTATTTGGTATTTTATTTTAAGTAGGGGTGCTCAATACAAAACCGCCCGGGGTGCCAATCTACTGTACACCGCCATTGAATCCAGTTTAAGACAAGATAGAAGTATTACATAATTATTTTACTAACCTGTACGGTCCGACGGGCTTGTATATGTGAGGCGAGCTGACGATGGTCTTGGTCACCCTGTGGATATTGGTTTTGGAACCCGTGTTCTGCATCTTGGACAGATGATTCGACTTTGCCAGCAAGTCCGACTTCGCTTTGATAGTACCCTCCTGCGCGTCTGAACTCATCGTTTTATTTGCTTACGGCCGGCGCGGGTCAAAGTTCAGTACCGATACCGATAGGTACTCGATAAAGACTGTTTATGTATTCAAAATTATTTTCGGACGATGTTTATAGAATTACAGTGAAGAGCATTAACTGACATACAAAATTCACTCACTGACTTATGTCATTTGTGCTTCATACTTAATGTTAAAAGTTTATTATCAAAATGGAAATTTGCTCTTAACCTTTTCACAACCCCGATTCTAGTGTGTGCAAACCGAAAACCCGCCCCGCCCCGGGCAGCAATTTAATTTATTTATTAATTTATTTCAGGTTTAATATATCCATACCTAATACATAAATACAAAATAGTACATTGTGCATCTAGGGGGGAACGGGGATTAACCAAAGACAGTCAATTAGAAGCCGGACGCCGGCTTTTAATGCCTCGGATTTGTACACACAATGTTTTTCATCACATTTCCTCAAAAATAAAATAAAAAATAGTAAAAAAAAAAACATTATTTATTGAAGTTTAAACATTACTCCACATTTACTCTACATTGGCCCTACATTGACTCCACATTAACTCTACATTGACTCTTCATTGGCTCTACATTGACTCTGCATTGACTCTGTCTTTCCGGTGAAGCTGTCGGGGTCGTCTTTCCGGTGAAGCTGTCGGGGTCGCCTTTCCGGTGAAGCTGTCGGGGTCGTCAGAGACTAACAGCGTATGTCCATTCTAAAAAAAAAAAAAATTGACTCTACATTGACCCTACATTGACTCTACATTGACTCTATATTGACCAAAATCAAAAAAATCTAAATCATTTATTTGCTGAACATGGGTACAGTTGATGACATTTGATTTGCAAGACCAAGCCAAGTTCTGCCGGTAAGCATGCAAAATAGGTTGTTAGGTAGTAATTTAATTTAACTTAATAACTATATAATAACAATCAATTATAATTTATAGTCTAGTATTTATAATTTACTATGGCTCCCAGTTTTCTATTAAAAAATCATTGATGGAGTAGTACGCTTTATTGCAGAGGAAATATTTTAACGATTTTTTAAAACTGGTGTTATCCTCCTTCTCGATTATGAATTTTGGCAACTTATTATAGATTTTTGACTCTACATTGACTCTATATTGACTCTACATGGGCTCTACATTGAATCTGTATTGACTCTACATTGACTCTATATTGACTCTACATTGATCCGCAGGATCACGAGTTCACGACACGCTACAAAACAGAAAATTCACGGAACACAGAATATTTAGAGTATTCTGGGATGAGAATAATTTGATGAAGTTTGATGAAACAGGTTAGTAATTCTCACAGTCTTTATTCCAAGGCGGCTCTATAGATGTAGCTCAGCGGAAGACTGGTCGTGTTAAACAAAGTAAAGGTTCTTAGACGACGCGGATAGCCTAGTTGGTAGTGACCCTGCCTCCGACGCAAGCGTCCCCGGTTCGATCCCCGGTAAGGGCAAATATTTGTGTGATGAGCACGAATGTTTGTTCCTGAGTCTTGGATGTTTCCTATGTATTTTAAGTATTTATTTCTCTATATAAGTATGTTTATCGTCGTCTAGTACTCATACCACAAGCCTTTAGAGCTTACTTTGGGACTAGATCGATTTGTGTAAATATTGTCCCCTGATTTATTATCGACCGAGCGAGCGAAGCAAGCGAAGCGTCTCCGTTTCAGCTTGGGCAAAAATGCTTTCGTATGTCCAATGTCCAGCGGATGTCCATTTGTTCTCGTCTACAGCTCGCAGTTCTCAACCGATTCTCGTGAAATTTTGTGAGGAGGTTCAGTAAATGTATACATTTTTTTTATCGATTCCGTTTTTCGAAATATTTGAAAATGGCGGAGATATGGAGGTTTTTGCAATTACAAACTTACTGGCGGTGTTGGTAAACTGACTCGATATATGGAGATATCAGTTTTTCAACGGCAAAGTTAAGTTTGTCGCAAGGCCAATCATTATTTCTTACTTTTTCAAAGGGTTTTTGTTTTTGATTCAGTTTTTTGAAGTCTTTTGTCGCGAGGTCTACAGCTCACGGAGCCACTAATTTATTTATGTTATAAATTCACAATTCTTAAATAGTAGATATTAGTCCCTAGTAATAGAGTTGCCACCAATTCCAATCTTGGCGTCCAAATGACTATCTTTGATATAATCCTAATTCCCTATTAATTATAAAGATAATGTTCACATACCTGGCCCCCAATTCTCGGTGCATTCGAGATAATGTCGATTGCGAGATTAAACGTCAGATTCATACAGTTGTGTCAAACGACTGTATGCACTGACGTTTAATCTCGATTGAGAGATTATCTCGAATACACCGAGAATTGGGGGCCTGGATGTGAAGAAAACCTTCCTTCCTAGATGAGTCCCGAAGAAGTCCCAAGTCGACAGCCTGGGGAGCGGTCCGAGCACACTGCGTTTCACGCCACAGTGTTCTCGGATAGCTACAGCAGCTTATCGAGGTCTGACCGAATCCTTGTAGGTAACTTAGGTACCTATAGCACGCCTATCAAGGTGGGTTTCACCAAGCCCCCAATTCTCGTTGCATTCGAGATAATGTCGATTACGAGATTAAACGTCAGATTCATACAGTAGTGTCAAACGACTGTATGCACTGACGTTTAATCTCGATTGTGAGATTATCTCGAATGCACCGAGAATTGGGGGCCTGTTATATCTTACTTGTCTACTTTGCTTAAATAAGGGTGTTTCCTGGGTAAAAAATAAAAATATATATTCTTCCGTCAGTTAAATTATCAAAAAAGATTGAACACGTATTTTTTGCTTTATCGAATAGATCAAAATTGACAAAGATAACGCGCATCAAAATTCAGGACTGGGGGCTAATGACGTCATTTAATGGTAAAAAGTGTACAAAGTCGTGACGTCACGCGGAATTTCAACGCACCAACTATATATTCGTAATTTTTTGTTTAATTGACATAAGAAAAAATAAGTGTACAATTTTTTTTATAATGTAAATGACGGACTAATTAGATTTTTTCAGGAAACTAGCCTATTACTGGATGTTCAAGTACCT
The DNA here is from genome assembly GCA_947859335.1 of Tortricodes alternella. NCBI lineage: Eukaryota > Metazoa > Arthropoda > Insecta > Lepidoptera > Tortricidae > Tortricodes > Tortricodes alternella. The sequence goes on along the minus strand of OX401983.1, from coordinate 7,600,156 downwards.
AATCAATGGTCAATGTTCTTATCCAAGCAAAATAATATTTTTTATTCCAATGGTCACGGGGCGTGGCGGCGTGTATATAGGTAACCCACCCGAAATAGTTCATTTAAGTCCACGGAAAAGTTGGTAAGCCTATTAAACACTTTGTCAAAGCTGCCATCGTACCACACTAATTTTTATCGCGCACGTAAAGCATTCGTCACTTTCGCACCCGCTTAGTAGTTAAAAAGTGACAGATGCTTTATGTGCGTGATAAAAGCTAGTGTGCAAGGCACTCTGGTAAGAATTTTGGTCAAGACTTGGTCTTCAAACCCTCAAGTAAATTATAAATATTATTATCTTATTACACCTAACTATCCCGAAAAAAATCCAATTCAATTCCAATTCCATCAGTGTCAAAAATATTACAATGAAAGTGAATATTGGTTGAAAATTACCAAACGCTATTTAATTCTGAACGCGCCCTTTGTCAAATGTCATTTATATCCAGGCTTACCAACGTAAGAGTTTTACCCCTAAATTTATGGGAAAGAGGTTTTTTGTAATAGCAGAACATTGTTAGGGTATTTTTAGTGGTATTAAAAAACTAATAGCGAACATAAGAGCGAAATTAATTGTAAGCTTGATAAACGAATTTGCAACTTACGTCCGTTCGCATTGAAAACCGTCCTTCTTCAGAATACTTGTCGTCTACTCGTCTATAATTCTTAGTATTGTACGTTCTGACTACACAGACAAAAGTATGGTTTAGTATGGGTGTATGATGGGTTATTGGTATGTGCTAAAGAGAGCCTATAAAAAACGGGAGTTAGTGTTTTAGGCATAGATAACAGTGTATATATGAGTTTTCGACTTGCTTTTAGGGGCAAACTTCTCTTAAGAGCTGACAACCCTGCTTATTTCATGCAATATACCTACTACCAATATTTTGAAAAGAAATAACCTCTTATCGTTTCTGGTCTCTAATATTTAATTACTTCTATATATTTCAAGTAAGCTTAACAACTCTTTAAGACATCATTAATATATTTACATTACGGAACTGCCCTTTTAACTGCAAATTTTAAGTTTCAGGTAAGATGCAGCGACTGGTATCATTGGCAAAAATGGTTTCTACTGTTAAAATAAATGGAACTCTCACTATGATACCATCTTTCTTCAGCACATTTAGAAATCCTTTAGCAAGAGAAAAACTATTAACGTCAAGCACGCCTATCTTCAGTCAAGTTTGTTCATTTAAAGTGAAGGGGAGAGTACGAAGGCGATGCAAGGACTGCTATGTCGTGGTTCGGGATCAGAGAACATACGTGATTTGTCCAAAGCTTCCTCGCCACAAGCAGATGTCAATGAAGCCTAAACCTCACAACACCTGGATTTTAACACACGCCACCCAGAGCCCGGTGCGCGCTTGGTGAATGCGATTTATATTTAAGATCTTAACATTTTTTTTTAGAATAATTAGCAGTATGTTAGTTAGTTAACTCCTGACACAGTTCGTGTCCCATACTGTTGTTGAGGGGTAAATAGAAAATAAACAACAATTATCTACATACAACTGTATTTGTTTATTTTTCATACCTAACTGTATAAGTAACAAATATGTTTTTCAAATATCTAAATCTAAAAAACAACAGTAAAAAGATATAATTTAGCTGATAAAAGTGAAGAATGTGATTTATCCTCCTATAGTACCGTTTGGTAAACAAAATTTCGTAACCAGCTTCAAAACAGGAAAATAATCCCTATCGGTAGTGATATTCCCTTTCTGTAGCCAATTATGAAACTTTGGTTAACAAACGGTACTAAAGGTTTATTCTGCACAATAAATAATCTTATGAGACCTTCTAACATGAAATTATTACTAAAGGTGGTACTAATAACACTAAATAATGATCACTTAGTTAAATTCCGTACCATTCACAACAAATTAATAACAATGTAATCACTTTGACAATCATGTGTCTTCATTCGCATGGCTGGTGGGGTCCAGCAGGTTGATTGCACTGTAATTAAAAATGAAACTTAATTATGTATTTCCAACATATTGTATTTTCAGTTCCCAGTCAACAACACAAAAAGTAATATAATTGCAAATTTAACCAAATGTATCCAGTTAGCAAAATCTTAATTCTGCATTACATCAGCAAATTTACTAGAAAATTAAATCTAAACAACCATCATTATTCATTAATGAAATCCAACATTGATCATCCATTAATTATGTGTTTTTAGGGTTCCATACCTCAAAAGGAAAAAAGGAACCCTTATAGGATCACTGGGTTGTCTGTCTGTCTGTCTGTCAAGACCTTTTTCTCAGGACCGCGAGGAGGTATCAAGTTGAAATTACTATCAAATACTCAAGTCTGCAATCTCTTGAAGCTATGAAAAAATCAACCTTCTAAGTCACCGCAATCAAAAGATATGTCTCATATTTTGATACTTTCAAGGGAATCGAAAGGGAATCAAAACCTATAGGGTACTTCCTGTTGACCTAGAAACATGAAATTTGGCAAGAAGCAGTGTCTTACAGCACAAGTAAAGGAAAAAGTCCGAAAACCGTGAATTTGTAATTACATCACATAAAAAAAAGTTTAACGGAATAAACTTTGCAAAGTCGTATCACACTCTACTATAGATAGAAGCTTGCAAAAGTTATTTTTTGTCTTATTTCATAGGTAGGTTGTAAATGATACCCGTTGTTAAAAGCTATTATTTTTTCTTTTTCAGGGTTCCGTAGTTACAAGGTACTGTTTCTTTTTCATACGTAATTGCGGAACCCTCGGCGCGCGAGTCAGGCTCGCACTTGACCGGTTTTTTTTACATTGGTAACCTATATTAAAATAGAAATGTTGCGTAAACCACATATAACTGGTATTGCTTTCTCTGAATTAAAAAGTTGACATGAGATTTGCTTAAACTTATAATGCTTAAGAGATATGATTAGTGCGTAAGCGATATCATGAATTAATTGATTAATTATAATTATAACATTACCTCCAATATTTACCTGGTTCTGTGTATTAATTCATTGACTATATTTTCTTGGCTTGTGTTGTTCTCATTGGGTTCCTCATCAGCACTGTCCACAATCTCCACCGGCTCAGCATCACCTTCATTAGTTGTGAGGTCAATAGTGTTCACCTCTTCAGGTTCATCTTTAACTTCTACCGTTTCACTTACAATGTTTTTAATTCCAGCAATACCTAGTAAGAATATAATTCTATGATCACAAAGCAAATTAATAAATCTACCCTATAATAGAATTGTAGAATGGTTGTTTTTACATTGAATTTATATTGGAATGAATATAAATATTTAGGATACTATTTGGATAGCCACAAATAAAATATTTTTTATTCTTGTCTTTCTAATAGTGCATCATGCAGAAATTAGTGGATGAATCTTGATCGAAATTAGCATAGCGAAAAATTATATAGCTGATCAAATATAGTCCTTCAATCCTTTTTATACAGTTACAGGATTTTGACTTTTATCAAGATTTAGTAAAAAAACCAATAATGCATTAATAAATATGCTTCTAACTGTAACTGTAACATTGACTGCACATTTATATGACAAAAATATATTTAAGTCAAAAAGTATTAACCCTTAGCTGGCAATGTAGGTGTGTCTCTCTGAACTCTACGGCGTCTGGTCCTGTCGCTCTGTCGCATCTGCACCATGTTTTGAAAGTTGATTCTGTACAGGGCTCCAGCAAGGAGCAGTGTACATTCTACATTCCCAGCAGTAAATGCATTTTCTAGCTCAACATTACTTCGTTCATCATACTTCCACCAACCTGAAAAGTATACATTTGGTTAATGGAGTACAAAAAGCACATTTTTTTTTTTATCAGTAGTAACACTATCAAAGTCTTTATACGAAGGCTAAAATTTTTCTGTAGAGTCATTAATCATTAATGTAGGTTTCCAATGATACAAGATGTGGGATCAATTGTTGTACCTGAACTCACATGACCGGGAACCACATATGGGTCCCACACCATCGATCAGGGCCCACAGGTGGTACCCTGGACTGTGAAAGTATTAAAATTCAAACAAGTCTTTTTACTAACAAATATTTGTGGACTCATACCATTCCTTCCTTCATAATACCACTGGTATCCTTCATTTACTTCTTCTGCGCTGACTGGAGATGTTGTCTTCTCTAGTAGTACGGGGTGGTCCAAATAATCAGATGGTATTTCTGCTCTGCACATAGCACATCTTCTGCTTTGTATTGCAACACCCTAAAACAATACAATGGTTGTAACCTTTGCTAATATTATGTATTTGTCATTATTACATCAAAAAACCAGCACCTGATCAACATGAATTTTTTGCTCTGAGATAGTTGGATAAACAAATTTTACACAAAGTTATGTGCTAAAGCTAAATCAATATAAATCAAGACTTGTCAGTTTATTGCATTGCTTTTCATGTGTAAGTACATTTGATCTTAAAAATAGGTACAGTTTCAAACATGAGCCCTGTGAGGGCTGAACAATGTATTTACACCTATAATTGGATGTAATTTAGGAAAAAGGATCCAATCCACAATAAAACCTATTAGGATTTTAGACATTATATCGATGACATAGAAATAGAACTTAATTATTAATGGCAATTATTTTGGTTTGGATCCTTCTTGCTAAACTACATCCAATTATAGTATGAATTTGTATGAAATTTCGGTTCTTTTGCCTCATTCATTTATTTGTATATGATTTATTCTATAACATTCATTGTTATTGTGAATAAATACAAGTCTAGCGATTAATGTACAAACAAATACACAAAATACTTTATTCCATAATAAAAGATCCAATATGACACCTCAAAACGCGGGTCAGAAGCGGAGCGGGTCGGAAGCCTTCATCATCAGTGACCGCGCGGAACTTGTTCATTGCAAAATGTAAAAAGCTAATACGAGTAATGGATTATACTTATTGCCAAGGGGTAAATATTTAGGCTCACCTTTACACATAGGAAACAGAAGATGTGACCACATGGTAACTGGGTAGGGTGATGGCACTTTTGTAAACAAACAGCACAATCCTGCTCTATAAACAAAAATATGTTTTTAATCTGAAGAAGGTAGTAGCTGGGATAAGGGTAGTTGATTTCGTTGTACTCATTCTTTTACCTTGCGAATCATTACTCATTGTGACAAGAGATGTAACGTTAAAACACTGAATTTTAAGATATTGTCTTTAAATTACACACTTATGAAGGTAATTTCTCAATAGAAAGTTATAATAAGCCAGACAAACAAAAATGCATAACGAATGCATCTGTCTGTTCATATCTGTCAAACAAGTGTCAAACAAATACATATTTTTAAATCCATTTTGACCAAAGGCAAAGCAGAAGCCATGCAGCCATAGTCTTATCTTATTATTGTTGTGATTGTGTTTCAAATGTATGTAAGGCCGGACTAATTTCTATTAAATTCAATGCTAACGCAACCATTTGCTTTACGCAACCAAATTTGGTGGCCCGCTTCGAAATGGGAAATATGTTTTCCCGTGTTGTAGCCAGTCCAGTTATTAAATGGGAACAGTTTTTCCATCTCGTAACCAAATTGGTAGCTAGCTTCGAAACGGAAAAAAAAAACAATTCTAAACTGGCTACGAAACAAGAAATTATTAAGGCCCATTTCGTAACCATATTTGCAAAAACCTTTAGTTGTTTATAAATTATAAATGCTTAAGGGATGAGCCACAACACCACGGCACGACGTCGTGAACGTGAAACGGCGCCGCGTCGGTCCATGGCGCCGCTACATGACCACGGTATGACCACGTGCCGTAAAAAAATCCGAAGCACATCAGCTTTATAGGTATACAAATAAGGGCGACGTGCAACGAGATGGGCCTAAAGGACCATTTGGTGGTGGCAGACCAACATATTTGACCTCGAGATCCTAGTAGTCAATAATGTGTGTCCCTGCCTCTAACTTTCCAACTGTGACAGAAAATTCTGAAAAAATCAAACTTCTGGCAGGTAATATCCATAACTTAGGTCTTTCGGATCACAGATAGATTTTACTAGTCTTCCCCCTTCGATTATAGAATAGTAATTGTTATTCTATAATCTAATTTGTAGGCTGTAGCAAGCTTTGAACTTGAGGCATTCCACGGTTGCAAATGCGAATGTTATTATAAATGCGAAAATAGAGCTGTCTGTCTGATAAGATTTCACAGATTTTGATGAAATTTGGTATAGAGATAGTTTGCGCCCTGGGGAAAGACATCTGAAAATGGGGTAGAAAGTAGTAGTAGCAGCATTAATTTACGACGAGAAATTCATGCGGCCCGTAAGAGCCCGTTGATGTATTTTTATGTATCTGTACGACTTACGGCTTAATTGCTGAACCGATTTTGATGAAATTTGGAATGGAGAGAGTTTGTGCACCATGGTTAGGATACTATTTGTAAGACAACCTACCCCTAAAAACAGTGAAATTGGGGCTGAAAAATTATTTGACGGCAAGTTCGCCCGTAATTAAAATATCTACGAGGGGCGGCTGAAAAGTTATCTACCTAGCCTATATGTTATGCGAAAATAATACTGGCCACTATGAGGTCGTGTTCACTGGTTATTCTTTTTTCAAAATCACCAACATTCATTTGTTTCTTGCTTCCCGCTTTTTTGGGACTGGATTGTTTTCAAAATGTCGCAAGAAAAAAATAATCTGATTAAAATTGAGCAGCGTGCAGTGATAAAATTTCTCACTAAAGAAGGAAATACACCCTCGCAGATTAGACTGCGTATGTTACCTGTTTTTGGTGGTTCGTGCCCTTCTGAATTTACAATAAAGTTCTGGTCGAAACAGTTTAAGCTTGGCCGTGAGAGCCTTGAAGATGATCCTCGTAGTGGGCGACCAGTTTCCGCTGTCACCGATGAAAATGTGGCCAAAGTGAGAAATTTTATTTTAGAAGACCAGCGAATTAAGCAGTGGGAGTTAGCCAGGGATGTGGGCATTAGTAAAGAACGGGTCAATGAAATAATTCATGAACATTTGCACGTCTACGATTAGTGCACGCTGGGTCCCTAGAATGTTGACTCCGTTTGACAAGGACAGACGTGTTCAATGTTGCGAGGAATTTTTAGACATGAGCCGTGGAAAAGAGGAGGAAATTATTTCTAGAATAGTAACCTGTGATGAGACTTGGATTCGGCAGTGGGATCCCGAAAGTAAACAGGAGTCATTACAATGGAAATTCAAGGATGAAAAGCCTCCTCGGAAATTTAAGGTTCGCCCGTCAGCAGGCAAAGTAATGGCAACATTTTTTTGGGATGCGGAAGGAATTCTGCTTGTAGATTACTTGCCAAAAAAAACTACAGTGAATGCTGAATATTACGCAGATTTACTTGACCAGCTCAGAGAAGCCATAAAAGAAAAAAGAAGGGGCAAACTCAGTAAAGGGATTCTGCTTTTGCATGATAACGCACCTGCGCATACTGCTCGGTTAACGAAGCTAGCAATTAATGGAAACGGGTACGAAGTAATCAACCACCCTCCATATAGTCCAGTTTTGGCCCCATCCGACTACTTCCTGTTCAGACTTTTGAAGAAAGAACTGAGGGGACGAAGATTCGTAACCGATGACGACATGAAGGCTGCTGTTAATGACTTTTTCGATGATAAACCTAAAGTTTTTTTTTAACGGGTTAATTTCTTTAATTGATAAATGTAATAAGTTCATTTCCCTGTCAGGAGACTATATTGAAAAAAAAAAAAATCTAGTCATGATCGTCTTTTGTTTCATAGTTAGGTAGATAACTTTTCAGCCGCCCCTCGTAAATTTAAGTCAGTAACTTAAAAATTCGTTATAGTTTTTAAAGATTCATTTCTATGCACATGACATTGCGGGTAAAAGATAGTATATTCATAAACATTGTTTTATGTTACAAATAGGGAAAAGCACCAAGTGAGATAAAAGAAAAGCTCGAGTTAGATTTACTTTATTGAACATTTAATCCCCATTTTTTATAAAATGTCTGAATTACACAAAAGTAATCTGGAATGAAGTGCCAAAAAATTTATATTTATCTCTTATAAATTTACTTCCACTTATCTAGTTAGTTGAATTAAGTAAAAACAACATGAATCTACTTGTCCTTTACTTTGATAAGATCATTTAGATCTAATGCTACACATATTTCCTTAGAATCAGTGCGCGGATTTCTGTCCAGTATTTCTGTTATAGGATAGTAGTTTTCACGGTTGTCCACATTCCATCCTGAATACTGCAAAATAAGAATAAATTTAAACAAATTGCAAATCTATACTGAATTTGATGCTGTGTCGGTTTTTGTGAATAGCACAATACTTACAACACAAGTACATTTGTGCAATATTTTTCCACTGGACTCCATGGGGATAAATTTTTGTAAAAGTGCTTTCCCATCAATTTTCCACAAGTTCAATTCATCCAGTTTGGATGTGACTGTGTCTCCATCCCATTTCACATCCGATTTCAACAGGACAAAGTTTCCGGACTGAAAAAAGCAAACAAAATTCCACTAATTAGGCCCAAATCATTTGCTTCCAGAGAAAAGAAATACATATTTTTAACATCATGAGAACAAGTTTTCACTCTCTATAGTTTGTAACCTTTGCCCAAGTCAGTTTAAGCAAAGGTCAAACCTTTTTTTAGCCTCTTGGAGTTTCCCACTGCTGAACAAAGGCCTCCTTTTTTTTTAACCACTTGACACTATTAATTAATAGAGACCATCTCATCGTAAATGCCTTTGTGTGTACCACTACTACTAGGATCAAAGTAATTTATTATGGTTATAGTAAGTAAGTAGAAAGTAAGCAGCCAGACCCTAGGTCCAACAGACTTTCCAAGCCACATTTTACCATATCAAGTGAATAAGTGTTGAATGAAGCATTTGAGGCATTTAATGAAAGCAATTGAGGCAGTGAATGTATTATGGAGAAAAGACAAAATTATGTACAGCCAAGCTATACAGAAATCCATATACAGCTACTAATTTGGAAGGTTGTCATCCAGACTAATAATATAGTGAATTCTGTTCTCTGTTGTGGACCGGTTTCTATGCAAATTTGGCTTGGAGATAGTATGCTTTTGAATGCCTCAGATACCTATATACAACAGCGGATTTTCATACTACAGATGCTGCAATGCCATACATTTGCATTGTTGGCGTCCATGACACGCTTTTTGGCATTTGGCCATGGCATTCAAAGGGTTAACTTTTTTGCTACCATGCCATTTACAGTGTGCAGTGCCAAGAGTGCCTGAGCCATAAAATATGTCACACCACTTTTAACTGGAATGTTCAGACAAGCTTATAGCTTAATTTGTTTTTAATCTTTCATGAACTCATTAATTATTTAGGATGATTATGTTTTATTTTAAACTATTGTGCAATTTTAGAAGGATAATCTTACATGGAAATGCTTTGGTACATCTTTAGATTGGCTGGAATCGGACTTGTTTCCATCAGAACCATTCTTCTCATCATCTGAGCCCTCTTCCTCATCCAGTTCTCCCTCATCTTCTTCCCCCTCGCCCTCTTCATCTTCTTCCCCTTCACCTTCACTTTCTTCTGATGACTCTTCATCCTTGCGTTTCTTTTTGGAATTGTTCAAAGGTGTTCCTTTTGGCTGAGTACGTTTGCGGCCTACACGACCAGCCCCCGGTTGTTGTTCATTCTGTAAAAGTACAGTGTGATAATAATGTAAAACTTTAGATTCAAGCAGTAGCATCTTTACACCCTGGAGATATATCTTCTACTTCTAGATTCAGCAGAATGTGCTGTTAGCTCTTTATAACTAATTTCATTAGATTACAATTACTACAGTACTAGTTCAGTCAGTAAGACCATTGCTTTCTATTGTTGCCAGTAAATATTACTTCATAACCAAAATATAGTTGGTGCAGAATGAAAGGATCACAACTCTATAATCTATCGTATATTAATCTCGGAAAAACAGAGAGTTATGTATCGAAATCTAACCTCAGCAAATTAGTTGCAACATACAATAAAAATCACAATTCTTTAGCAGTCTGTCTGTGAAAATACACAATGGGAAAAAAATATTAAGAAGGAACACAACCTAATAAGCATGTCTGCAATACTTTAAAAGTTTACAAAGAAAATAATGTCACAATTTAACGTACCGAATCGGCATCCGGCGTCCAATCTTCACCTGAGTCTTGAAATTCTTCGGGCTCGGCTGCAGGCTCGGAACCCTCAGAGTCTTCGTCAGCTTTCTTTACAGATTTACGTTTACGCATATTTAGGCTTATTTGAGGGAAATTATTTATATAAGAATTGTTTTCAGCGAAACCCACGCCGCTGATATTAAATGAAAGGTGAAGAGCAAGCAAAAGCAACGCTTTTCTAGCAATCGACAAGGCTTGCCCACTTGCTTGCTTGCTATCTTGCCACAGACAATTTTTTTTTTTTTGTGTATATTGTAGCATAGATTTTGTACCTTACTTTCACGCGCGCTGAGTGGAGGCGAGTGTAGGTGCGAGCGTGAAGTCAACCCGCTCGGCTTGACTATAGGCTCGGCTCGCTATAGTTGTCGGTTTTTTGTGCAAGATCAAAGTGACGAGTGAAATCGCGGGCGGCCGTCCTCACGCTGGCGTACATTAGACATTAGTGTGCCACAGGTTATAAAATAGTTCACGTACGATTTTCCCTTAATATAATACAACAAAATTAGATGAAATAACCCTCTTCGGAATAGGACATAGGGTAATTTTTGTCCCGGAAAATTCTAAAGTTCCCGAGGAACTATAATCGAATTCCGCTCGGACAATGTCGCAGGCAAATGATAGTTTTAGATATAATATGAATTAAATGAAACTTTCCTTTTATTATTTAGGCTCTGCTAACATCTAAGAAAGGAATAAACAATAAAACATGTTCACGCACGTCCCTCCATTACATACTTAATAAAGTAAAGAATCTTGATACGTATTTATATAAAAATATCGATTTCATAGGGTAGATAAAATATGTTCTTACACCGTTCTATTTTTGTGTATAGTAAGCTAAGCATCCACCATCTCCAAGTCAGTCAGCTAGCCTTAGGCTAGCCACTGACCTACAATATAACTGTGCAATATCACTGGTTGCACAATTATATTGATCGTCTGTAGTCGATATTGACCGTCAATATCATATAACTGTGCAATGTCGCTGGTGGCACAATTATATTGATCGTCAGTAGTCGATATTGAGCGTCAATATCATCTCATATATTGTAAGTCAGTATCTAGCCTTACAAATTTGCTTTTATTCTATACTAGTCATTCCGTTGCGATTTAGACTTATAATTGTATTGAGAATAAATCAGAGAACAAAGGGTAAAAGCATAAATGCTTTTGACATAAAGGTTAAAAAATATTTTCTTAAATTAACCTTAATTAAGTCCACGGAATTTCTTACTTATACATGGCAAGCCTGATGATAGATCGAATTGAATCGAAGCCAGCTAGCGTCGTAGTCGCGTCGTTGTCATATCAGCTGATTGCGTCATTGCTTGTAAAGACAATAACGCAAAAAACAAAAAACAAGTCGTAGTAGTCTCATTTGGCTTTGTTGTGATTATATTGGAAATTACAGTGAATATATCACAAAATGAAATTCCAGTACAAGGAAGAGCATTCCTTTGAAAAAAGGAAGACTGAGGGTGAGAAAATACGCAGGAAATATCCGGATCGTGTACCAGTGATTGTCGAGAAAGCCCCGAAGGCTAGGCTGGGAGACCTCGACAAGAAGAAATATTTGGTGCCGTCTGACCTGACCGTCGGCCAGTTCTACTTCTTAATTAGGAAACGTATTCACCTTCGACCCGAAGACGCGCTGTTTTTCTTTGTGAACAATGTGATTCCTCCTACTTCCGCGACTATGGGCTCTCTGTACCAAGAACACCACGATGAAGATTTCTTCCTGTATATAGCATTCTCTGACGAAAATGTATACGGTGTCTCTGCTTAAATTTCATTTTGCGTATTCTTAAAAGTATACCTAATTATAAAATATTATGAGTAGAATTATTTGACCATATGGTGAAATCTATGTTTTAAGACTTAGTTTAATATTCTTGTATTATGTGTTAAAAGGTGATAATTGATTTGTTTGCTGATTCCAGACACAAGTTGTGTTTTTTGCACTGTTATTATTTTAGAATTACACAAAATATGGGTAAATAATGATGCATTGTTTCTATCTCTGTTTGATTATCAATATGTAATTATTTCTGTAAAAATAAAAAAACCAAAAAAACTATATTGTTCTTTCTTGATAACAAAGCATTATAAATGGTATTAAATGGGTATTAGCACTAAAAGTACCATTTTATTGATGTAGTCTGAACATATATATTATATTTATATTCAATATATAAAGTCAAAGTTGAAATATCTTTATTCATTTTAGGCTTTTACAAGCTCTTATGCAGGTCAAGGAATGAATCTGCCACTGGTTAGAGAAAAACCTCTAGTGCGAAGAGCAGACAAGAGTGAGATATCATTCTTTCAAAAACAGTACACATATAAGTTAACAATGATGTCAATTGTTTTATACAAATTTAAGTATATACCACAGTCGGTATGCCCATCGAGACCTAGCGATCACCAGTGCAGGTCAGGATTAATTCCACACATCCCTGTCCATAATGTAGTCTGAGCAAGTAAGCACCTGATTATTTGCTACCAAAATTATTATAATACACACACCATACACAGGCAATGGGTGGTATCCTTTTGAGAAATATAATCAAACACTCAAGTTACCCATCCAGTACACACTGAAATTTTTGCTTTGAAGTTGCTCCACTAATTTTTTTTTTTTATTACCTGTACCTGTATCATAGCAACTGCAACCGGAATCGTCGCGTGCTCAATGCATACTAGTGAGAGTTTAATTAAAGTTACTAAACCAATTTTGATGTTTTTTATACTGTAGGTAGGTAGTTTTGCTAAACAATAATTGTCTTAAATTGTGAAGCAAAGTTTATAAGCAGATCTGTGAAATTAAGAATCTAATTACTTAGTAACAAATAGGGATTACAGTATTTTGTAAATGCAAATATGAAAGACTGTCAAAGTGCGTTCAGGAGTGTCGGGATAGAAGACTCGTAATGATATTCGGTGACAGTTTAGGACCGTTAGGTGCCTTTTAATTTTAATCAAGGACAACTACCTACTGTATAGCAATAGCCGCGGTAGCAAGATAACATTCCATTTGAATGTATAATTTTGCTTCAAAACATTTGTTTCTATATGAGAATAGCAGGAAGAAAAGCATTTCATTTTCAACTAGCTTTTACCCACAACTTCGTCTGCGTCGAAATGTATCTCTAAAATACTTATAACAAATTTTCATGTAAATGACTTTTCAAATTTAGATTTTTCCCCTGAAATTATGAGCTTTCGTCGGGCACGTACGATACATGCCGTTAATTCTTTTTTACCCTTTCAGGAGTTGGTTGTCTTAAAAGTTGTAGCCTTATGTCCTTTCACAGCGACCCTAGCAGGGTTGACACGAGGATAAGTTATCCCAGTTATTAACTTATCATAGTGCCAACAACCTTGCTAGGGCCGCTGCGCTCATCTCCATACCAAATTTCATCAAAATCGGTTCAGTGATACCATGAAAATGTAACTTTTTCTTAAAAACGTCTTAATAGGCTAGTTTCCTAAAAAAATCTAATTAGTCCGTCATTTACATTATACAAAAATATTGAACACATATTTTTTCTTTTGTCAATTAAACAAAAAATGACGAAGATATAGTGCGTTGAAGTTTCGCGTGACGTCACGACACTCTGTACACTTTTCACCATTAAGTGGCGTCATTAGATCCCTCTCCCGAACTTTGATGCGCATTATCATTGTCAATTTTGAGATTTATTTGATAAAGCAAAAAAGACGTGTTCGCTATTTTTTGATAATCTAACAGACGGACTAATTAGAATTACATTCTTTTTACCCTGTCAACATCCCTATTAAGTAAATTTTTTTTGAAATTCACCCATAATATAATATTATTTCTTTCTCCATCTTATGAATTATCCTAGGGTAGAAGGATAATTTTAGTCCGTTCAGGTCACAAAACTTTACCCTGTAAAAACCGCTTACTTTGGTGCCAATGAACATTTAAGGATTATGAAAAGGTTGGAAAATTCTAACAAATTTAGCTCAAATGCACGTGATTTTTCATCGATCGAATAACTTTTATAAATCTTGCGAAACGTTCGCCCATTCTACATCTATAGCACTCTTGACAGGGCGCCGTAGCTAGGGGGGGGCATTGTGGGGCAATGCCCTACCATGAGATACCAATGCCCTACCTTAAAATATACCATTAACTTGTTTGTTGATAGTACCTGTAACCCCCCCACTACCCTACCTTAAACCACCTTTGCCCTATCTTAAATTGAACTCTAGCTGCGGGCCTAACTCTTGAGGTGCCGAAACTTTTCAGGTGTGGGGTTCCTCGCCCGAACCTGTCTTTCGAGCTTATCCCAGAGAAGCTCAATAGGATTCAGGTCAAGACTTCTTACTGGCTACTCCATGACGAGGTTATTGACGTCCCCAAGGAGTGCCTTAGTGATCCTGTGAAGGCACCCGACTGTGGAGCTTTTACTTTAGAACACTCAGACGATAATCGGCTTAGGTCATAGACCATATATCCAATAGACTATAGCCGGGCGACCCCGGTTGGCAGCATGAGGCAAAAGGTCATTAGCGGCGGCGCTATAGGCAGGGCCCGGGGAGCGCCTAACCTCGAACGCATCAATCACAGAGCACTAAAAACCGCGCGCAACTCGCAAGTTCGGCAACTTAATGAGCTAAAAAAATGAGGCTAGGCGGTGTCTTTAGGATATTAAAATTTGGTCTGTGGCTTAGGTTGTCTTTCAGCCACGACACTGACCAAGTCCTGTCAGCATCAGAGCAACTACTTAAGCAGCTCAGCTTCAGACCGGGTCATATCCATTTTTCTTCTACTTGTTGACGTAGACTGGAGCGGAGAACTTTTCAGGGAGAGGTTTGATGCACAATAATATTGTGCAATTAATGAAAACCTTTGATGGTATATTTTATGTGTGTTTTATGTATGTTCAGTGTACCACACTGAAAGTAAACACACGGAAACCCGCACGTTCATGTGAAAACTTCAAACAATAAAATACTTTAAAGTTTTTATGTTTTATTACTAAATTATCAGGAAATTATTACAAATGGAAATGCTTCGCTTAAATTCTATAAAATAACGACTTATTTATAATTATATGCTTGCTACTATCGGATAGGTACATTAATTACTTACTTTCTTAAAGAATACAGAAGTCACATACTTGAAATAAGTCATTTTCTAAATTACCGTTACGAATAGCTTTCATTTAACAAAATATAGTATTATTTCTAATATATTAAAAAAAGTCCCGAGTTTTAGAGAAACGCATGAGACAAAATACAAATATTCGACTGTCAAACAAAATTATTATCTTAGAGCAAATTGTATAAATAAAAATATTTGATAAAACCCTTATCTCCTTAGATTTCAATTACTGTCGCACACGTGGCACGCTTGGTTGGAGGCAAGAGCTTCGCATGGCTACGCTAAGTGCTTAGATGACGTGACGTAGCGAACAAACTTACGATAATCTATGGCGCTCGCCACACCGCGTGCTTAGTGGCATGCCCGCGCGCGCTCTTATTAAGTAATCTTGCCTCTAAGTGTGCCACGTCCGGTGTGGCTAAAGCCTTAAGCCCACTTGCACCAAAATCTTAATCATACAGTGTAAACTCTTTATAACGTCTTCCGATATAAGTTAAAACTTCCTATAACGTAGAAATTAGTTCACTTTGGTTGATTTATCTTAAACCCCATACACTGATATACTCTTTATAACGCAACAGCCATTCTCTATTACGAAGAAATACGTTCATATTTAGACGTCAGTAAATATGTTTTATCAGCATTACTGTTTATGTTACCAGTTCACAAAAGGCTTGAACTAAAACTTTAAGGTGCTGAAAAATCTACAAAAGACACCTGAGGTCTTAAACTGTTGTCTTGATTTTGTTATTGTTAATCGCCTAGACTACGTGTGACATTACTCTTGGATTGCATTGTCTTTAGGAATATTGGCTCCTAAACACACTAGGTACCTCTCGTATTATCAGTCGTAAACCAACTTTGAAACTGTTAACATGGCCAGTAAACATTGGAACAAATATTCAAAAAGTATTGTGATTAGTATTTTGTCGTTTCTCCTTCTTCACTCGACATAACGAAAAAAAAAATGCTCGATCCCTACGTTTCGTTATAAAGAGTTTATTATATTTAAATCGTTAAACGCGTTTGAGGTCTGTATAGTCAGTCGTGAAACACAATTAGAGTTATTTATAATTTTCGTGCAAGCCGTCTTAAGGCTTCTACACACCGAATAGCGCAACTAAAATGGAAACCTTCACATCAGTGACCGCATCAGCGTGTGAGTGACCACTCAGCTGCCGTGCGGATATATATATGTGACAGCTTCCATTTTAGTTCCTGTGACACTGTTTACGCGGGCCCGCTTCCGTACCGCAATTCGGTTTCTGGAAACCTTTAGTTTATCCACTACTAGCGGCCCCGCCACAGCATCGCCCGCGCTATCTTCCACACAAACTTCAATCCTAGTTCCCCCTTCTCTTAAAACCCTTTCTTAGGGGATGTCTACACCCTAAAAGGAAGTTACCTACCAAATTTCAAGTTTGTAGGTTTCTGAGCTACCTTGATTAGTGACTGAGTGGTAATTTGCTTTTGAATATATAATTTCAATACTTTTTCGCTGTTAAGTTGTGCGACATATACCATAGGATCATTAAAATCAAACAAAATACATTCAAAGCTACCGCTTTAGTCACAACTTAAGAATGATCACAGCAAAACAATGTCTCCTATTAGCAACAACGTCTACTTGGAACTCGCTCCGTATTTATTAAACGAAAATGTCTTAAAAATATTATAAGAAGATATGAATATGTCATTGAAACCCTAGTACCTATAATTTTGGGACCTTCGGGACGGTCGGCCGCGGGACCTCATGCCGCGCCCGCGTGGTCCACTCTCGCTGTCTGTAAACATCCAATGTTAGAATATTAAAACCTGTCTATTACCATTAATGTATACATACAATATGTAGTCGAAATCGAAAATATCTACGCGGACATAGTGAAAAATACATGAACACGACTTAATTGTCAAGGGCGTATAGCGCTCACATATTTGTGACCCTTTGGTAACGTAAATATTTATGACCACGATTGTACATTTCTCACATTACAGATACAACAATAACAATCATTTCTCATTAACCTTTTGACCGCCCCAGTCGGCTGGGTAAAAAAGTCCTTCATAACCTTGACTTAAAGTTGAAATTCGTGTTACTTAGCAGACATGCTTGGCGGTCAAAAGGTTAATTAGTTGGTGGCACAGCTGTATTATATGAGGCATCATACAAACATACACTTCACTATACCTGAGATTGCTTTCAATGTAGTGTTTGTTCGATCACAGGCATTTATTCATAGATCTCATTTACTCTGACCGTGCACTGACATTGAAAATGAAAATATTTATTTTGCAAGTAGGCCACATGGGCTCTTTTACATGTCTGAAGCTACCAGCGCTTCGAAAGGCAACATCTGCTGAGAAGAAACGCCGCAAGAAAGTCAGGCAAAGCGATCTCCCTATAATAAACAGTGTACATACAGTGCCCGATGGTAAATATTGCACATCGGCAATCATCGCATTTCCGAATACAAACGAATGCCAATTTCCATGTCCATATATTATTAGATTTATCGTTTATGAATGAATGAATGAATGAATGAATGAATGAATCGTTTATTCACAAGACATATGGTACATTAGATCTTAGATTAGTTACATTGTGACCCTTGATATGTTCCGCCATGAGGCATGTGAAAGTTAAAGTACCTAATACTAAACATTTTAGGAAATACTAATTAAATATACTATAATTTTAATTTTTAGCTGCTCATGTGAATGTCTTATAGTTAGTTACTTATTATTATTTACAATGTTATAAGATTGAGAATAAAATATCACTATTATTTAATATGCTATGTCAAATCGTTCTTACTTTAATATAAATTTATGGTTAAAATATTCGTCAATACTATAAAAACAGTTAGTACATAATAATTTATAAAGCTTAGATTTAAATTCAGAAATGGATAGTGTTTTAAATGTCACAGGTATCTTATTAAATATTTTTATACACATAATATAAGCACTCTTCCTTCTTATGACAAGTTTTGAAGGTGGTAGTGGTATTTGGTATCGCCTTTGTGTTCTATTTGTTAAGTTGCTTGGAGGGGGAAAGAGTTCTGGATTTAATTTGAAAAATACTGCAGCTTCATATATATACAGACTAGGAACCGTTAACAAGTCTAGTTTTATAAAGAGAGGACGGCACGACTCTCGATGTCCTACTCCACATAAAGTTCTTAAACATTTTTTTTGAGCCACAAATGCTCGATTAGCATCCACTGAATTTCCCCACATAACAATGCCATATCTCAGGACTGATTCTACATAGCCATGATATGTCATGAGGGCTGTACTGTGCGATACAGTTTGTTTCACTCGCCATAATGCAAAAAAGAATTTGTTTATTTTCTTACAAACACCGTGAACATGTTCTTTCCAATTACTATTTATCAGAATTTGAATTCAGAACTAAGTACTTTATTGTTGTTTTGTTTTGATTCCAGCGTGAACTACTATATAGAGCTGTAAAACTACTTCCTTTTTATTTAACATGTAAGTATACCAACGAAATTATTGGAAATATTAATTAAAATAAAAAAATATTCTTCAACCGACTCCCAAAAAAGAGAAGGTTCTTATGTTTGACAATTAGATATGCAACTAAAATTAATATTTATCCGAAGACTAACGAAACACGAAGTTTGCCGGGCGACACTAAGAAAATAGAAGCTTTGTAATATAATTTCTAAATATAATTATTTCTGTTTTTAGGTGGGAATAATAAAATATACAAAAAGAATATAAACAACTTTGGACTGGACGCGACCGCACTCTATCGCATCTAAACCACGACTAGCAAACGTTATTTATAAAAGTAGTGTGGGACAGAGATAACGCTCTACGTAGCCAAAATTTGCCGATTCTCTCTTTCCAAAGGTCGATGTGCAATATTTACCGCCGGGCACCTGTACTTGAGTAAGTTAAAACACTACCCACCGCAGGTTCCTCATCGCAGGTAAATGGGAGGGAAACGAGATTGTTGGCGTTAATAGGGCATTAATTGATGTTGTTAAGTGGTGTGGAGTTAATTGGAGTAATTACCGGCGGCCCTCATCCAGCGCTGGTGCGGAGAGAGAGCGCGCGGGTGCGGCGCCCGGCGCGGAGCCCCCGCCGGCGCGCTCGCCTCTGCCTCGCGCCCTTCCTCGGCCACCTGTCGGCGCAAAGCCATCTCTAAAACGTTCTAGGGTTCCGTACCTACAAGCTAAAACCGGCCAAGTGCGAGTCGGACTCGCGCACGAAGGGTTCCGTACCATTATCTATAAAAACAGCAAAAAAATCACGTTTGTTGTATGGGAGCCCTGTTAAATAATTATTTTATTCTGTTGTTTAGTATTTGTTGTTATAGCGGCAACAGAAATACATCCCGTTTTACCCTTTGGGTATGGAACCCTTCTGTTGAGACTTCATTGTCAGTCTGTGTCTGTCTGTCCGTCTGTATGTCGCACCCATTTATATCAGCGACTTCTGTTACAAACATGAAATTTGTAATAGGCATCTGAGAAGAAATTAGGTTTCGATGTTCCAAATATTGATGGTTTTCGGGAAACCAAAATAAAACGGAATAAACTTTGCAAGGTCGTATCAAACACGACGTTGTTCATAGGATAGGAGATTGCGAAAGTTATCCCTTGTTTTATCTCACAGGTAGGTTTCCAGGGTTACCCGATTATTCAGGTGTGGTTTTGGTAAAATAGATACGGAACCGACTCACACTTGACCGGTGTTATAATTTAAATTCTGCTCAAAAGACGTTTATTACATACCTAAGCGTATTATTTGTTTCGTGCATCTCTATTTTATTCTCATTAACTTGCCACCGACTTCGATATATTTCATTCATTACTGAATTAACAAATATATCTGATGTTTGTAGGTGATTTACTTTTGGAGTCAGTTTTGTTTTTTGGAAAAATATTTTTTATTTTTACCTTTTTAGTGAATAGGATGTAAGTAATAATAAAGTTCAATTATATCCACAAGCACCAGATGACGATAGCATTATGTCAACTAAAATATTGTCATTAGAATGTAAGTACAGTAGATTCATCCATACTTGTCCTATTTGGTAAACAAGTTTCTAACCTCAAAATGCACCTTTTTTTGGCTATAACAGCTGTGTTGCAAATAAAGGAACCAGAGACAATATTTGAGACGTCACTTTGCCAATTTTTAGCCTAGATTTGCTTTGTTTAGGATAAAACAGCTGTTTCAACCAAAAATTGCACATTATGAGGTTAGAAACTTGTTTACCAAATAAAACAAGTATGGCTGAATCCACTGTACTGTTGATCTTACGATATTTCTTCTAGTTATTTCGCAAACCCAACTATCAGTTCCGATTTACCAGATGTACTTTAATGAGCATAATTTGATTAGCAACGGAGATGAAGAAATGTCATTATTATGTAACTGTCTATCATTGAAGAGTTCTATTTAGTAATCCGTGGACTCCATCATCACCCCGCTTGACAAATGATGCTGCTCTTGTGTAAATACAACAGTTATCTTATAAAATGGCAAAAACTGTATGTTTGCTTACAAAATTTGAGGAGTTCCCTTGATTTCAAATGGATCCCATCATCAAACCCTGCCAATTTTTCTATGGGACCACTTCTAATCTATGAGGTTCCAAATAAAAAAAAAACATCAAAATCGATCGACGAGGTAAAAAGAATAGATAACCTCATTTTGAATGAAAGCGTAACACATAGACAGAAAGACGGTTCCTTTCGCATTTAAATTATTAGTATGGATGGATATGGGTTATTCGATTTTACAACAACCTTGACAACTACGGAACGAAGATTCGAATGTAAAATGTTTATTATTCATCAATAAAGTTATGCAGAGATATACGAATACTTTGTTGAATTAAGAATACGGGTGTTTTATTTTTCAAGGTTAACCGTAGGTCGATCAGAAATGTATACATACAAAACTTATAATGTGTAAACAATACTTATCGTTCCTCATTTTAGAGATAAAATGATTAACAATCAGCTTTTTGTTTGACAACGCAAGTATACAATAAAAGTTCAATAACCTCACTCAATTCGGTACACGGCACGTACTTAAACGCGATTATTTGAATGCATGTAATTATGTCAAATTTCTTTTATCGTACATTTGAATACTGACTATTCTACTCAAGGAATTGTTTAACGGTTATGCGTATTTTGGCATACTTAAAATAGAAAGAAGAAAACGGTACAACAGAGTAGTAATGATTTTGTGAGCCACTTTAGACCTAATCTTGCCACAGCAAGTTAATGCGAAGCTATACCTCGTCCATTGTAAAAAGAGCGCTGACAGCCATACAAAATGTATGGGCGTCAGCGCTCTTTTTATAAGGGGTCGTCCTCATGATGAGGCATTTGTGCCGGGTACATGAATCGCGTAAAACTCAGTGTTTAAAATAACGCGAATCCAGTGATTAGCGATGTACAGAGTAGAACCGCAGTATAAAGAGACACAGTAGTCCGACGCCTTTGATCTCGCGGTAAATGCCGACAGCGTCTGGACAGTTTGGAAACGGCGTATGTAAACTAGGGTTACCACAAGTAAACCATATTTATGTAATTTACCAATTTATTTATTTCAAACGAACGTCACCATCATCATTATTATTAATCACTAGCTTTTACCCGCGACTTCGTTCGCGTCAAATCGTTCATCACTTTAACCTGGGGAATAGTGTTGTTTTTTCAGGATAAAAAGTATTTTTTATAACTCTTCGATTTTCCTACCGTCGCTGTGCCATAAATCACAAAGAGGATAAACGTATTGAACGCGGACTACTACTTTTCTACTAGAAGGTTCCATGAAGTTTCTAGAAAGTTCTATGAGGATTCGAGAATTTATGATGGAATTACTTGAAACTTCTTTGAAGTTTCTAGAAGGTTCTATGAGGTTTCAAAAAGATTCCACGAAGCTTCTAAAACGTTCTATGGAGATATCTAGAAGGTTCTATTAATTTTCTGGAATTTTTTATGAACACTGAAGAAATTTCTAGATAATTCTATGAAGTTTCCATGAAGTTTTAAGAAGATTCTATGAGGTTTGTAGAAGTATCCTTGAAATTTCTAGAAGGTTCTATGAGCTTTCTAGAAGATTCCATGAAGTTTCTAGAAGGTTCTATGAGGTTTCATGAAGGGTCCATGAACTTTCTAGAAGGTTCTATGAAGTTTCTGGAGTTTTCTATAAAATTTGAAGAATTATTTATAATTTCTGGAAGGTTTTGTGAGGTTTCCAGAATTTCATGTACTGTTGCTGGACGGTTCTATGAGGTTTCTAGAATTTTCTTTGAAGTTCCTAGAACATTGTGTGAAGTTTTTATGTCGTTAGGACTATGGTAAATAAATATTTTGAGTTAGTAATAAATAACAATATTAATATGACATGCGCGAGCGCGAGCCGACAGCCCTTAAATACAGGTCCCTTACTACGAAGGCCAGTATGGGACGCCCCCTCGCCCCGCACACACCGACGATTGCTCCGCTAGACGGCTTCGTCGGACCTCTGTGTCTAATATCTTTACTCTGTGGTAGAACGTCTAGTACGACCTGCCCGCGAGCCATTCGCTCAGTGCATCCCTTACATATTTGACAAGTTTGACAGAGACGCACTGAGCGACAAACGACTCGCGGGCATGTAGTGCTAGCCTCCCGGCATGGGCATGTAGTTTGCGCATGTAGCAGGCGCTTAACCCATCGGATGCTTAGGCACGGATCTGTGCTCTTTCTTAGGAGCACTTTTTGCAAAAAAAATATGGTAAAAAAATGCAAAAAGTGTATGTAAGAAAAAGCACGGATCCGTGTCTTAAGCATCCGATGGGTTAAGGCGCTGACAACACCTAAGTCGGCTTCACTTAAACAGTTTTTTAACAAAACCTATTTGTTTTGACAAAGCGCAAAAAAATTATGTTCATATTCCTTTACGTCTGAAATTCTTTTTAAACAGTTTTATGTTCTATTTTTTTTAACTTATGGGTCTATAATTAATAACACTATTACATCACGCCCATACTCAAAACTTGACTTATTTATATTTTACATGTAGTGTATTAACTTATATAATTCATCCGTTTTTTATTTTTCCCATACAAATAACCGCACAGTGCTTCTCGTTCACTCCGGTGCAAACAGACAGAGACCGATTGCTCAAGGATATTGGCTGTTGTCAGCGTCTTAACTTAAAACGTGTACAAGCACCACACGTTTCTTCCCTGAAGTTCTTTCTTCTTATATCCAAGTGACGAGTTGTGTGGTAAGCATAAAATGGAAAAGATCAAGGAATTTCACTTAAGTAAATAAATCACATACCTGGTGTGGAGACGAAGGCTCGCTCCCTTGTGAACTGACAGCTGTCGCCTCCTCGTCAAGTCGGGACTCCTCCCACTCGCGACTCTCGTTGCCCTCTGATCCTAAGGCGAAATACAATAGCTGTTTTTGGTTTAAAGGTTTCTCTGAAATGTGTCAAACTCTGCTTTATTGCGATTTGGTAATGTGTTTTTTTGTTAAATTGTCACAATGTATCTAATGAGTGGTTAAGGGTTGTTTGACACGTACCACAACCACACCACGTCGCAGCGTTAAAATGAGGTCCAGCGGTGGTTACGTGTAAATGGTGTGCGATGTGGTCGTATCGCACACGCGGTCGATAATGACGGCAAAATGTGGTACGTGTGAATTGTACTATTCATTTTTAATACAAAATATGCGCCCGACCACGTGTTGTGGTTGTGGTACGTGTGAAACCACCCTAAATAAATATAGAACAATTTTGAAGTGAAAAACCATCGTTAAATTATCACAATTTTTTTAAATAATGATTCATCTTGGTTGATGTCTTACCGTGTCTCCACTGGCACTCACTACATTCATAATTATGTATTGGAGACATATCAAACAGCAAAACTCAAGGCTTACATCGAAACGCGGGTCGTGCGACGAGCGGGTCGCTTGCGAGCCCCTGTAATCAGTGTTACAGGAATTAAATTGGCAGTTTTCAAATCAAAGAGCGCGGGCTCACGGTCACTGAAGTGAAGGCATCCATTTTAGTGCCAGTGACACTGCTTACGTGGGTAAGCAAGCGACTCGCCCCGCACCGCGACTCGCGTTTTGTTTTGTGAAAGCTTTTAATCAAAAAGGGCAAACTATGAAATCTAATAAGGGTTCAATATTTGTACGTAAATTTGCCAAAGTATAATCTCACTTTCCAGCCTAATTTCCGAATGTCATACTAAATATTGGTCGGTTGTTTCAGTACGCTCGAGATCTTTTGTGATCGGGGACTGTTCCCCGTCACATCAAAATAGGCATCATAAAGTATCTACGCAATTTAATAACATGTGTAGGCTGACGTGCGTATTGTCAAAGGAGTAAAAGCGATTATTATATTCTGTGGACACTTATGCTAAAGTCTGTTCGTCGAGAGTTGATAAGTATTATGATGTTTCGAAATAGCGACTGTCGCTTAACTATCGCAAACTGTATGACGGGCGTCGCTTATCGCCGCGCGCACCGTGTTTTGTGGTACGAGGGACGCAAATTTGTCAAGTGCGGTATCGCACCGGGCGGACGGCGGCGAAAAATATATATTTGTTTTGTTCATATACAAAGATGTCTTATGTGTGCGCGTCAAATGTCACATAAATCTGCATTGGCCGGAAAATAACGAAAAAGTTTTTTTATTTATCTAAGACACATTTTTAAAACGCGTTGAGTATGGATATGACGTGTTTTGTGTCTTTTTATAATATGTCATTGGCTTCGGGTGTGTCGTTTGGGGGTTCGCGTTTTGCTTTCTATTTATAGTTAGGCTATTTAATAATAATATATTATATAAAAAAAAAAAAAATTTTTTTATTATCATCGGTAAAAACAATTAGCGGGCCGGTATTTGTAATGAGTTAAGAAGCCCTGACGTTTTACTTTTTTTATCAACTCTCGGCGAACAGGGGCCCATTGGATAACGAATTGTAACTTGTAATACAAGCGGAAGTCTCTTTCTAATAAAAGAAGTTGAAAAGAGGCTTCCGCTTGTATTACAAGTTACAAGTAGTTATGCAATGGGCCCCTGACCTTATACGGGGAGACAGTTCCCGATTGTAAGAAACTGGCTGTGCGTATAGTCGGATACAAGCTGAAGAAGATGTAAGATACTGACGGGAGTCGGAGGTGGCGGGGTGCGGGTGCGGGTGCGCGGGCGGCAGCGCGGCGGCCAGGTCGGCGTGCGTGTCGTGGTGCGACGCCGTGCCCGCCTCCGCGAACGTGAAGCGCGCGCCCGCGCCCGCCGCGCCCGAGCCCGAGCCGGCTGCGCCCGCGCCCGAGCCCGCTCCTGCCCCCACTGGCGACACTACCGCTTCGCCGAACCTGCACAGTAAGAATCTCTTCAGCGCCACACACACACACAAACGACTCGATTCTATTCAATAATCTATGCACCAAGCAGGAATCGATTCATTATTGCGGAGTGTTGGTTTGGAGCAGTAGGTCTCTGAAAACGCGAATGCAAATAATACATTCATTAAATGCGAAGTTTACCTCAATCAGTGTAAAAAGAGCGCTGACGTTCATACATTTTATATGGCCGTCAGTGCTATTTTTACATTGGAAGAGGTATACGTTGTGCTTCTGTCTCCACTACTGCAAAAAGTTGGTAAAAAGCTCAAATCGAATGAATGACCAAACAGAAAACTTGTGTTCGATTCTCGTTCGCGACAATTTATTTTTTAAATCATCTACATTTATAGTTACTGTGTTTTCAGCCAGTACTTTGAGCGTAACCATTTGGATGGGGCAATCAAAGTTCGATATGGCCGCCGACATGACATCGCTCGGTCTACGAACCACCGTTCCTGTGGACTCAAGTGGGCTGTCTTGCTAAAAGTTCTGAACTTAAATAAGACGGATGTTGATGCCGATGTAAATGGGCGGAATCGATCGCTCGTCGAAAAAGAAAAAACACAAAGTACGATAATGAATTTTTCTTCCTACTACGCTTTAATTTCATCATAATGGCCTCAAATACTCAGCACAAAGCAGCCCTTATTTGCTCTAGAGCAAATAAAGTTGCATACAAATTTCATTATTGCACTGTTTTTTTTTTTTTTAATTTGGTTGGTTGATCAAGAAGTTTACACCAACAGCTACCCAATCCGCCCATTCACAGTCCGACGAGACAGCCGACCACACTTCTGTGGACTTACTGTTAGCAAAAAAAAAAAAACAGGCCAAATATCGGCGGCCATATCGAACTGTGATTGTCTCGTCTAAAATGTTATGCTCAAAGTACTGGCTGATAAGATAGTATGGGTAACAAAAAGATTTAAAAAAAAAAATGGCATAATATGACAATTAATAGACTAGATACAAATTTTCTGTGAAAATTTTCGGATTTTCGACTTTAGCTTCAGAACCAATAGACCGATTTTAATAAATAGGGTATCTTAAGATTCGGGGAGAACGTGCGAGTGTCATAGGCTATATAAAAATTCTAAGGGTGCGTCATAACAGGTGCCAATATCCTTTTTAATTCGCTAGTTGGGTTTAACTGTACCTTTACGTTTTTTACCAACTTTTAGCAGTAGTAGAAAGAAAAGCAGATTATGCACCTCGCATCAAGTGATTTGTTATTGCGCTCGTGTTTTTAGAGCCCTCACTAGCGTTCGGGCTCCAAATCAACACTCGGCGCAATAATGAATCACTTTCTGCTTGGTGCAACAATCTACTATTGTAAGCAACTTTATAGCTCTTAAGCAAAAAAGTGCTGCTTTGTGCCGAATTAAAGCGTAGTTGGAAGAAACATTGTTATTGGAAATTATCTTTTATACGGTACCCGTCATTTCGCCTCGGTACGTAGAGCGTCGGCGTGGAAGGCACGATGCTGTCGTCACCATCGTCGCCGCCGCTGCCGCCCAGCGACAGGGCTCCGCTTGCTGTTTGACAAACAAATAAATATTAATAAATAATAAATCAGGGGACAATCTTTTACACAAATCAATCTAGTCCCAAAGTAAGCTCTAAAGGCTTGTGTTATGGGTACTAGACGACGATATACATACTTATATAGAGAAATAAATACTTAAATACATAGGAACATTCAAGACTCAGGAACACACATTCGTGCTTGTCACACAAATATTTGCCCTTACCGGGGATCGAACCCGGGACGCTTGCTTCGGAGGCAGGGTCACTCCCAACTAGGCTAACCGCGTCGACTAATACCCCTTTTAGTAACAATACGAACTACGAACGGTCAAAGCAGCAGTTTAATGTGTCGTAGCAGCAGTATTCTTTGCTGGTACGCAGTGCCTATAGACCGCCGCGTAACTATTACAAGCGACACTATCTACCCCCACCAGTGCGGTGGGAACGCGGTTTAAGGGAACATTTACGGGTTTGAACTTATGCCTGTCACTTGCCGTATACCTTGCCCAATGTAAAAAGAGTGCTCACAGCCATATAATATGTATGGCCGTCAGCGCTCCTTTTACATTGGGCCAGGTATACAAGTGCAGTTCAAGTCAGTCCAGTCAATTAAAATAGCTATGAACACTTTTCGATAGGCAAGTTATCATAGGCATGTTTGTTAATATATTATATTTGATAAAAAATATGCGTCATCAAGTTATCTGATGGGTGAAGGTCGGTGTTCCACGTCTCCTCTACTATTAATGTACGTACGCTCAGTGCCGCTGCTGATGGCTTCGATCTGCTGTATGGCGGGCGCGGGCTCGCTGTCGGCCTCGCCGCCGCCCTCGCCGCCCTCGCCCAGCTCCTCGCCCGCCTGCGGGGACTGCGCCGGGGACTCCTGGACACAACACGGCTATACTATAGGCCCTTTGCACACGTTTTACGTATCTTTGTCTCTTTTGATTTTGAAATGCACACAGCGACGATTCTAACTAAACTCGCGTAGACTGCGCGTGAAAAATGTCACCGCGTACAAGAGCCTTAACCTTGCGATTTTACATGAACAAGAAACAACTGACTTAAATGACTGATATTTTCCGTTTTTTCTTGTTGCTGTAAAATCGCAGATACGCGGTTGTTACAAAGTGCTCTTCAGCGATATTGCACGCGCAGCGACGACTTGTAAAAGTTATGAGAATCAAACAAAAATGTCCTTCATATTTCCTCCTCTGCTGCACTGGGAGTGACGAAATAGCATAGAATGCGTGCAGATGCTTATCATCCTGGCATGTCGTAAAAGTCGACTAAGGGACGGGTCCTCTCCAACATGGTGGACTATCTGTATGGGCGATGGGCTGATCCCCTGTCACCATACGGTTCATCATACCATCTTAGTACTAATTAATCGAACGTGGCCACAAGTAGTCTTGTGGCTCTGCCCACCCCATTAGGGATTTCGGGCGTGATAATATGTATGTATGTATATTAACGGCAACAGAACTTAGACCGGGTTACTCTCAAAAATCCAAAATTGAAATGAGCAAGTAGCCAAACGTTTGGAAATATAAATAGTCCGTGTGATTAGAATACCTAATTAACCGAAAGTAAAATTAGTCGATTGACATGAACGAACATAGAAAAAGTTATTAGCAAAACGTCTGGAAATTAAAATAGTCCATATGGAAATGAGTGGGAATTATCAAGTGTCATATCAACACTTGCCATTCTAAGATCGAGACGTTTTATTAAAGATACATTTAGCGTTCATGTCTATATAGCAACAAAGACATTACACAATCCAGACGTTTGAGGTATATTGTCATTTGGCTAAAAGGGAATTTTGATATTAACCCCTTACTTGCCCGCGAAATGCTCTACTAGAATTCGTTTAATACTATTCCTTCGGGATATGCGTTGATTTCCGGGATAAAAAATAACCTCTCACTCAGCCCACGAACTGTCTCTGTCCAATAAATCAAGGCGTTCCAATTCTCCGCTGCGACGTGCAAAAACAAAATACACTTTCGCATCTACAGTACTAAATTTTTATACGCTGCCTTTTCTCGCTTTCCCTTGTCAACTATAAATAGTTAATATCGTTCATAAAACCGGTTTAGCTTCGTTCATCAATTAACCGCTTAACTAAGGGAGCGCTATTAAACAAAGAGATTTCTAAATTTGAGAAATTAACCGGTATCCGAGTCCTGGTTAAAGCACGTGTTATACCTGATGCGCGGCGGTGGCATCTCCGTCGCCGCCCTCCTCGACTTCCTCCTCCTCCTCGCCGTCCTCGACCTCCTGCTCATCCTCCATATCCTCCTCGTCTTCTTCACCTTCCTGCATTGAAATAAAGCACAAACAATTTTTTATTTTGTTTTGTAGGTGTATGTATTAATAGTCTTCCCTGCTATGTAGCCTCGCAGTGTTAGCTGCAACAGAAAATAGTTTGACATTTGCCAGTTCAGAATCAGTTCAGTTCAGAAATCATATTGTATGTCAAAAAGGTTCAAGTCTTATTTGTTTGTGTGATAGTCAGTCGTCCATGTCCGTGCTGGGAATATAAATTTATCGATGTCTCTGCGCAGGACGCCTCTGGATAGAAACGGTTTGCGATTTCATGTTGCGTTAATATTCTACGAAGTAAGCCTTCATCAAAAATCGCCATGATTCATCTTTAAAAGACAAAACATAGCAAGCGCCAGCGCGCCTATAGCGATCAGTTAACGCCGCAATACCAAGTGTCGATGTGGCTTACCCGGTACATGGTGCCGGAACAACGCTCGTCGTCCTCCTCGGAGTCGACGACGATGACGCCCTCGTCGTCCTGGTCGCAGCGCGACGACGTCGGCACCTGGTACTCCACCTCCACGGATCGCTCGAAACCCTGCCGCAACACGCATCAACAGTTTTGATTAAGATTTCATTATGAAAAGACCCGGAGTTAAGGTTAAGACGATAAAATTGCTTACTATGACTTAAAAATTTACATATTTTGTACGCGGCAAATGTAAAAAATTTACCAAATATTTTTTTTTGTATTTTTTATGGTTTAATATTGTTTGTATATTTTTTTCTTTAATTTTTTTTTTGTAACATATCTATCTGCGGATTAAATATTAGGAATGGCCATATGGACTGCCATCGAATCGTGAAGTATCCGTAAGTCGATTCAACCTTGATCGGTTATTTGTATCTTACCTGCACTCGTGTCCTCTTAGCGGTGACAGGGCGCGATTGTAGCCGCCGCTTGGGCGGGCGCGCGTCGGGCGGCGCGTGCGAGGTGCTGACGCCGGGCGGCGCCTGCGACGTGCTGACGCCGGGCGGGGTCTGCGAGGTGCTGACTCCTGCCGGGGCATGTGAGGTGCTGACTCCTGCTGGGGCGTGGGACGTGCTGACTCCGGGCGGGGCGTGGGACGTGCTCACTCCGCCCGACGGCTGGGCACTCGCTGCGGACGTTGGGACCCCGCTTGTAGCACCTATACCAGTATTATGAAAACATTTAGAGTGCCAATCAAACGGCATTGATGCTGTGTTAATTTTAATGTTTTCATGTCTACAATGGACGGAAACTGACTTGACTATTTCAGAGAACGCGGACGATAAAAATGTTTTGCCAAAAATCTCCCTTTTATGTTTATGTACAAGCCAGTAGTCAGGTCAGAACAGACCGGACAAGTGCAAGGTGAGCTCGCATGGAGAGGGTTCCGTTCCGTACATGATTATCTGAAAATTCCTGTTTCTTTAAATACTATAGACTTGTTATAAGTTTTCCTGTAATCTATAGGTATAGAACTATTTTCTGTATTTTTTTCAAAAATTTTGGCCCATTAGTTTTGGAAATAAGGGGGATGGTCAATTTTCGCATATTTTCATAGATAACTCCCAAACTATTTATAATAAAATTCAAAAAAAAAAAAAATAAGATCCTCACAATATGCCCTTTCATTTGAAATAGTTAGCACAACATTTTTTTAATTTTCTAATTTACCTCCCAAATATTTACGTTACGCGTCCGTGTTGCGGTCACAGACTTATGTATACCAAATTTCAACTCAATCGGTCCAGTAGTTTCGCAGCAAATTGGTTGTGACAGACGGACAGACAGACAGAGACACACACAAGTGATCCTATAAGGGTTCCGTTTTTCCTTTTGCGGTACGGAACCCTAAAAAAGAACATGTTTCATGATGATATAACTAAGACACTAAATCCGTAGCTTCTAATAAAAAGCATTATTGGACTGAATGGGAATTGTATTTAGTACGCTGATGGCCGAATTCAGAAACGCCACTTACGCATTTGACTATATATTAAGTAGTTAAATGTCCCTCAACTAGTTGTCAACCTATACAGAAATATCACTGAAACGTCACTTTAATTAAAGCTCAATTTGAATGGCCTTTCTGAATTCGGCCATCAAACAATCTTTGGGAGAGACCTAGGCGTAATTAATGATGATTACACTCAGTTCTAGAACATACCTTGCAGTGATGCGGCGGGCGCGGCGGGAGCGGCGACGCTGGTGACGCTGCCGGCGGCCGCCGAGCTGCCCGACACGGCCGCGCCCGACCCGCCGCCGCTCGGCTGCTCAATGCGCGGCATCACCAAGGCAACGGCCTGTGACATATCTTAGCGTTAACAGAAACCCTACGGCCGGGATGGGTCATACACACGTTCAGGTTCAGAACTGTCCCCTCCTGTTCCCGAAAGTTAAGGACCCCGAGGCCTGATTTTGGACTGTATCCGCACGTGGGACATTAGGCATAGTTTTGGCCTGCATGAAGAAAACGTAAAATTAAGTAGTCGTTTGCGGTAACTTTTGGCCACAGGAGGGACATATTTTGTTTCTTGAAGTTTGTATTACCCGAATGTTTATTTTCGATAGTGAAACCAATTTTGGCATCAGTTCAACTCCGCTTTCGGTGCATGCAACGGGAGGAAAATTTGGAACACTTCATTCTTGGGCATCAAAGCAACGTTGAATACGTACTGCTAGTTGGCAAGACGTATCATAAAATAAACACTTCTCCTTCCACATGGCCTTCACACCGTCACACGCGACCTGACATGAATAAAATGCTTATTTACGAAGATCTCAAAAGAAGGATATGCCTATCAGTACAATTTCGTGTAACAAGTCTCATAGAAGGTTGTCAAACGCCAGCGCCATGGCTTAATGATGCTGCTGCTGATGTCTTAGTTCTAAAGACGAATTACATACAAAAGTCTAATATTGCTTGATTCACACGCTATCATATCATTGTGGAGGGTGGGTTCGGTGGTGCGGTCTCACAGGTTGTAGAATTGTACTGAATACGTAATTATAATAGTGTCACTTAAACGGTTGTCGAGGACCGTGGTTGCCATGCGATTGAACCTGCGATGGTGTCAGATTTGCGTTCTGACACCTCAAAAATAAGCATCGCGAGAATTGATTTGAGCATTTCCTTACTATTTATTTCAATGCTAGTTAATTTATCACCTGTTGTGGAGCTTGCGAATGTGTTGACGGCTGCGCGGTGCTGTCGCTGGACCCGGAACTACCCATGCCGGCTTCACTTGTATCCATATCCTGAACAGCAACGATATAATTAGCAATATTTGTCGTAGTAGCTCGACGTGTTGCTGCAGTCGAAAATAATCAGTTGTTACGGCGGCATTGCTTCACTTCGCCCAATATTTTGTTACTTAGTTTGTAAAAGTAAAAAAACTAATGTTCCGTAGTCTAACACATGCAAGTTTACACACCAAAACTCTCACACGAAAAAAATACTTACGAAACCGACAATTATGACAAAGTTATATAATACGAGAAATAATTATAATTAGAAGAACAATAAATTCATAATTAGATGTCAACAAATAGAGAAAAATAAAATAAAATAATAGTTAAAATATAGGAAGATGCCAAACAAAGTTATTTTTCCAGAGTGGAGTTCAGGTACAAATTGACGTGCTTTATAGAGTGCCTAAGCTATCATCAAATATATCAGCATTCGGAACCTACATGAGCATCATACATTTTGTAAGTACATGACTATGCATAAAGTCATATTTTTAGTTTTTATAAACTTTAATTAAAACACTTGATGGGTCGTTTTTCTTCGAAATAGTACAGTTATTTCCAAAATATAAAGTAATGATAGGTGACATTAGTTCGATTTACAGCACAATGCATCATGTATAATAACAATGAAATGATTGAAAAAAAAATATATGCCTTACCCTGACTAGATAGAAGCCACTCTGGGGCCCATTGCATAACTAATTGTAACTTGTAATACAAGCGGAAGTATCTTTCTAGTAAAAGAAGTTGAAAAGAGGGCTCTGCTTGTATTACAAGTTACAAGTAGTTATGCAATGGGCCCGGGATTGAGAACGGTACAATCACGAGCATTTTTAGCATAAATAATAATTATAAATAACGTCACATTCAACTCAATGGCCCAAAATAGGATATCATGTATCTTGGGTCCGTGAAAAACAGAAAGACGCATAATCGACCAGACCTCAAATCAAATAAAAGTATGTATTTGAGTCCATAATCGGAACCGCTAGGCCTTCCGGTCGGTCACCTTGCACCTTATCTATCATATAAAACAGTACCGTGACTCACTTATATGTAGACAACGCACAGCCTAAACGGGTGGTCCTAGAGGTTTGAAATTTGGAGGAAACATTCCTCGAGTGCCCTAGAGGTGCACTAAGGAGGGATTTTTTGAAATTCCAATCCTTAAGGGGTGAAAAGGGGTGATAAAGTTTGTATGGAAAATACCGCGGGCGAAGCTGTGGCGGGTCCACAAGTTGCTTCTATATAACTAGCATTAACAACTTGAACTTTGACGACGCAGATAGCCTAGTTGGTAGTGACCCTGCCTCCAAAGCTAGCGTCCCAGGTTCGATCCCGATAAGGGCAAATATTTGTGTGATGAGCACGAATGTTTGTTCCCGAGTCTTGGATGTTTCCTATGTATTTAAGTATATATTTCTCTATATAAGTATGTATATCGTCGTCTAATACCCATAACACAAGCCTTTAGAGCTTACTTTGGGACTAGTTGATTTATTATTATTATTAAACATATCGGCAGCGGTGAGTTACCTGCGTGGACTCGGGCGGGGCGGTGGAGGCGGCGAGCGCGGCGCGCGGTAGCGGGCGCGACGACGACGCGGGCATGTACTCGGTGGTGTGCGCGTCGTGCGGCGCCGTGGGGCCCACCTGCGCCATCGGCCGGATCGACGCCAGCGGCGTCTCGCCACCGCGCGTGCGCGACATCGCGTGCGCGCTCTGCTGCGCCACACCTACGCAACACAATGTATCAAGTTGTGTGAGTCTTAACCCATCGGATGCTTAAGACACGGATCCGTGATTTTTCTTACACACACTTTTTGCATTTTTTTTAGTACCATGGTCATTTATGGTCAAAAAAATATGCAAATAGTGTATGAAAGAAAAACCACGGATCCGTGTCTTAAGCATCCGATGGGTTAAGGCAGATTTAGACAGGGTCAGTGACTAACTTCGAATTCGAGACAAGCCAGCGCTGACCCGAGAAAAACCTAATGTAAATTGATTTGAAGTCAATACAGCGGTGGGAGGTCAGCGCTGACTTGTATATTCGCATACGAATATTTTGAGGTCAGTCGGTTCGGCACCGATACTGACTTGTGCACTGACCCTGTCTAAAGCTGCCTTTAGCGTTAAGAAATATACTGCTTAAAGTTAATCAATTTTTTATTAATTAAATCTAATTTATGATTGTATGAAATTCTCATATGTTAGCTGTAAAAATTTGTAATGACTTAGGTTCCTTTACCTGTAATGTTGCATTTTTTTTAAATCTAAATAAAATAAAAATAAATAAACATGCAACATCTATTAGGTTAATCTCTATATTTGCCATTGTACGGCGTTTATCTTACCGACACGACAATCATACTACACCTATTGCCGGTCAGCAAGGTATGAGAACACACTAGAAGGGGACCTAAACATAAAATTGGAGCCGGCACTTGGTTTTTAATTGCACTGAGCATTAATGTTTACAGCACAGCTTGTTTCGATTGTTTTTCGTTCAGACATTTTAGTTTGTCTATATTTTTGACCCAAGAACTGATAGGATATATATATATATTAGAGATGCAACGGATAGTGTTTTGGCCGGATACCGAATGGCAGATATCCGGCATGGCCATTGCCCGGATAGCCGGCCGCACACGATGTTAGCTTGCGCGGCCCGTGGCGAGCAAGTTTCAACTTTTTACGAATTATAAGTAGGCGGGGGGCCCTTGTAGGTTCAATACGCACTTTATAACGTCAGTTGGGAGTATTTGAACGTGCACGAGCTGATGTTACGTGAAGTTTTATATTTAAATAAACGGATAAGTTTAAATTAATAACTGACGATGATTTCATTTATTTCTCATGGCTTTTTATTTGTTGTCCTGCTAGATACCGGATACCAGATAGTAACCGGCCATCCGATGCGTCTCCACAATATATATGTAAATATATATACATGTAGTACTTACCAGCCATGGGCTTGATGTTCGCCGTGGGCGGGTCTGTCGTCGTCTTCTCGGCAGTAGCCTGCTGCTTGGAGGCGGAGGCTTGGCTGGCCAGCTGCCGCTGCAGCATGGTCACCTTCTGCTGCAGTGCCTCAATCTCCCTAATTTTCTCCGCCTGTGCTTCCCCTCGCTCCTTTTCCAGCCGAGACACGCGGCCTTCGAATTGCGATTTGATCAGACCCAATCTCACATCTTGCTCTTCACGATTACTCTGCTCGATCGCACTTATTTTAGTGCGAGACTCTTCTAATTCACGACTCAATGAATTTTTCAATTCGGTCAGTTGAACTATTTTATTCTTAGCTTGCTTTAATACTAATTTGGCCTTCTCCTCCTTGTCGGTATTTGCTGACCTCAGTGTTTCGAGTTCTTGTTTCAATTTCTCGTTACTACCCTTTTCGACTTCGAGTTGCGCATGTATTTCGGTAAGTTGCGTTTCAAACTTTTTCGCAGTCTCCGCTGAAGCAGCGTCGGCAGCGGCAACTTCCCCTTCAGTCTTCTTCTTATCTTCCTCAACTGTTTTAGCTAGTTCTTCGTATTGCAATTTGTATTTTTTGGCGATCTTTCTAATCTGCATTTCCTTATTTCTAATATCATTCAGAGAAACATCTTTGCTAGCTATTTCCTCTGATAGCTTAGAATTCGTTTCGACAGCACTGGCTAGTTCAGCCTTGAGTTTGGTCAACTCTTCTGTTACTCTAGCCATATCTTCCTTAACAGTGTTTAATTCTTCATTAAGCTTCTTGTTCTCTTCTACTAGCGCATTCTGCTGTCGTGATAATACTGTATACTGTTCCTCTAACTTACTCTTTTCAACGCGTAGAGTTCCAAGTTCTTCATTTAGTTTTCTGACACTTTCTTTCTCATTTGTTAACATTTTCGCCAGAGTTTCTCTTTCGTTCTGAAGCCGCTTCCAATCTTCAGGGCTGGTTTTGTTAGCGCGCTCGACCAACGCATTAACTCTAGTTCTCCATCTAGCAGAATCAGCCTTCAAAGATGTGTTTTCTGATTGCAAAGTCTCATTTCTGGACGTCATGTCATTGATCTTTTCTTGTAATGGAGCCAGCTTTTCTTCGAGCGATTTTGTCAAGGCCGTGAGTTCTTCCTCGCGAGCTGTAAGCGTATCACGTTCTTCTCTCAGAATCCTATTACTGTCTGTTAAAGCGTTCAATGTTTCAACTTTCCTAAGTATATCAGATTGCTTGTTAACAGTCACCATACTAACTTCAGACGATTCTCTTTCAGCTGCTAAGGCTAGTTTAGCATTATCAAGTTGCTTTTCTGCAATTTCTAACTGTGATTTGAGTCTCATGTTTTCTGTTTGTAATATATCTGATTTTGCCATTGAAATATCTTTTTCTTTTCTAAGGAACTTAACAATCTGGAATAATTGTTCAGAGGATTTTCCATCTTCTTCCGAAATCGACGCATTCATAGATGTATCAGTAGCAGATTCATTCATGCTTTCTGACATTGATCTTGAGGCGTGTGTAACAGACAACTGAGTACCTAATGCTTGAATTTGGTTGTGCAACAATGAATTCTGATCATTTAAATCCTTAAAACGTTCCATCAACTGGGCGTTTTCTGTATTAAGCATTTTCTCCCTCTCAGACCAGGCAGCCATTTCCATTTCCATTTTTTCAACAGCGCTATTTTTCAAGGCTACCAATTCATTTATTTGGTTTTGAGCTCTTGATAGTTCTTCTTTAACGTGTGTCAAAGCTTGAATATCACTAGAATGTAACATCATTTCATGATTATATTTCTCTTCTGCTTTAATAACAGCTTCTGACATTTTTGCTATCTCTAATCTCATGGATTGCAGTTCTAACTGGGTATTGTCGTAATTAGCCAAAGCACATTTTAATTCTTCTTTGGCTTCTGCCAACTCTCTTCGAAGGATATTATTGTTATTAGACTGTTCTCCATTTCCTTGAAGTGAAAGTTCTGCTTCTAACTCAGCACATTTTTCTTCAAGATGTTGAAGCTTTTGAACATACTCAGAAAGTTTCGTTTGTGTCTCAGCTTTGTATGCTTCATACTCAGAATGAAGAGCTTTAAGTTCTTTTTCGGCGCTTTCGGATATGTCACAGTATTGCTTTATGTGTTCCTTTGCAACATTCAACTGCTCTTGGAGAGATTTGATATCACCCTCTCTGTCTGATAGTTTATTTTCGAGTTCTTTTATCTTTTTCAGTGAATCGAATGAACCATCTGAATTTGGGGCAAGTGCCGCTCTGAGTTTCTTCGCAAGTTCTTCATTATTCTTATTTTTCTCAGCCATACTTTCACGAAGTTGCGCCATTTCTTTTCTCAGCTGATCTGCAGCGTCTTTTTCTTCTTGCATACGTGATTTAGCAATTTCAGTTTCCCTTTCAAGGTGTGCTGCCAATTCTCTAAATCTATCTTGTTCCTCCTGAAGTCTACGTCTTAATGCCGAGCACTCCCTGGTCGATTCATCCAGTCTTGACTCAATTCTTGCTCGACTTTCAACCTCTACACGCTCCAGGCTAGCTTTAATTAATTCCAAGTTTTTCAATAATAATGACTGACCCTGTCGTTCACGGTTCAATATTTCTTTTTCTGTTTGCAGCCGTAATTCAGTATCTTTGACCAGCTTGCATTCCAATTTCAAGTTTCCTAATTGAATTTCAGCGGCAGCAAGTTTACCTTGTGCATTTAAAGCCTCGTCTCGCAGATGTTGCAGGGACACTTCATGCTTTGCAATGGTGTTGCTGTAAGCTTTGTTTTTTTCTTCAAGAGAAGCAATTTGTTTTTTATATGTAGTAACATTTGTTTGCAGAATTTTAAGTCTTTCGTTATTATATTCGGAAGTCGACGAACATTTGCTATTGGCTGCAGTAAGCTTTGATATTTCTTGTCTCATGTTATCAATTTGTTCAAATAACATCTTTTCATTAGTAATTTTTTCTTCTTTGTATGTTTTATATTCTTCCTTTAATAGCTCGAGATGTTTTTCTGATTCCCTATACTTTATTTCAAATGCTGCTGGTTCAGCCGCGGGTTTTGGCGTCTTTTCAGTATCCATTGTAAATGAATCACCTTTCTCCATTTCTATGTCGTCTATTACCGAGCTTATTTCATGGCGTTTGCCTTTCATTAGATCGTGATACAATTTCTTAAACATATCGCGTTGCCTAATTAACCCATTAACCATTTTCGTCTGTCTATCTTGAGCTTCAGTCAGTTCAACTACTCTATTCTTTAAAGACTCTATTTTACTTTGCATTTCTCCTGTCTCAAATTGCTCTTTATGACGTTCAAATTCTTCTTGTTTATCAGTCAAATCACGAACCATTCGCAAAAGTTTTTGATTATTCGCTTGCAGTTCCTGAATATCACTGAATGTCACTAAGGTTTTAGATATAATCCTCGATGAGTCGGATGAATTAGTTGCATTAGATGGAGTATTTGAAGTATCATGATCTCCATTAGGAAGCAAACCACCTCGACTATGTTCAATTTCCTTTAATAAAAAGCAAACCTGCCGTCCCAAATCAGCTAGTTCCCCTTTCAATCTAGTGTTTTCGCGGCTATAATGATTAGCAATTTTAGATGACTCATTGTAATCATCTCTCAGCCTGTTACACTCAATTATTAAGGAATCTATTTGTTGAGACAATGCTGTATTGCTTTCTATTGCTTCTTCATATTCTACTTTTTGTTTTTGTAACATTGGAGCTTTTTCTTCCAATTCTTGAACAATAGTGTTAATAGTTATATTGAGACGTCTATTTTCTTCTTTCTCTTGCGCTAACTCATCGGAAACTTTGACAAGTTGTGAATAAATCTGAGTTAATGACATTCCTGATTTTAAAAGCTTACTAGCAGTCGCTGCCGAAGGAGCCAAATCGCTTAAAGCCATATCAATATTTTGAGCATTAGCGGCTTTCAATAGATCATTTGCATGTTCTAATTCATTCTTTAAAGATGAAATAATTTCATTCTTTTTCTCCATTAGTTCTTCGTGATCACATTCAGATTGTTTATACTTAGTTTCCAACTCACCATACTTTTCTGTGGCTTCATTCAAAAGCTTTTGTAACTCAGAAATACCCTCAGTTAGCTCCATGGTCTTTGCCTCGGCGTCATCATGCATAGTTTTGAATAGATCTGCTAGTTTTGTTTTAGCATCCAATTCCTTTTTATAATTTTCAGTCATTTTGTTTTCAATTTCCCTTTGTTCCATTAAGCGCTGAGTTAGATTATCAGCACGAGAATTTAAATTTTTTTTAACTTCGTTTAGCTGATTAATTGTTTCATTAGCAGCATTCAATTCCTCAATTTTTTCGGATAATTGGGTTTCTACATTAACGAATCGGCTGGTGGTGTTAAGTCTTACAGTCTGAAGTTCTGAAGTCAGTCTATTCACTTCCTCAGTCAAACCAGCAATTTGAGAGTTCAAAAGGGTTCTTTCTTGTTCTATTCGTTTTTCACGATACTGCAAAGAAAGTTCCTTGCTTTGGATTTCATCATTTAGTACTAGAGCTTCACATTTAGCATCAATAGCACCACGCAGTTGTTGTGAAAGTGCCAGTTCATTGGCAGTTAGTCTTTCTATTTCAGTATCGCGCCTCTGCAAAATGCGTGTTAGGTCATTTCTTTCATCCACTGCAGCATCTCGTGCGCTTTTAATAGAAATGGCTTCATTTTCTAAACGGCAGATTTTATCGCGTGCTTTTTCATGTTCCGCATTTAAACCTGCAACCTGTTTTTCCAGTTCTGCAACCGATTCATCAGCAACTAGCAATTTTTTTGCAGCATCTTCATATTTAGCTGTCAGTTCAGTTATTGCTGATTCGAGTTCAGATATTTTGTCCCCTGAAATATGATTTATATTAAATCTTTTTTTTTACGGAGAAAGGAGACCTAGGACATGGGATAAAGTTGGAAAGCCATGTAATAGGGTCAAAGGGGTGTTATATGAAAGAGCTTTCATAAAAATTTTTTACTTGTTACCAAAACATCTAAAATTTTAAATTATTCATGCTGAAAGAAAGTAAGGTTTTTTTTTAGGTTTTATAAGTCAAATTATGATTAACACATTATGAAATTTAGTTCTGAAATAAATGTTTTTTTTTTTTTTTTTACAGGAAACATAAAACGAAGATCCAAAAATTTGGGGTTGAGAATGAAATAAATGACAGTCATAGCAAGCTCGTATCATACTCGACGGTGTACTACGACGTTATACAACCGAAGTACTGAGTGATAGCTAGCAATTTAAAAATGACTCGGTGGCATATATGAAAGGTATGTTTGTGTTTCGTTGTCAACTCGCTGGATAAAAATCTGCTCGCGATTTCATCCGCATGGAATCCGGTCAATTATTATCTCGGAAATA
Organism: Tortricodes alternella; assembly: GCA_947859335.1. Classification (NCBI taxonomy): domain Eukaryota; kingdom Metazoa; phylum Arthropoda; class Insecta; order Lepidoptera; family Tortricidae; genus Tortricodes; species Tortricodes alternella. The sequence goes on along the minus strand of OX401983.1, from coordinate 7,558,964 downwards.
ATTAAGTTTTCTGAGATAAAAAGTAGCCAATGTGTTAACATTCCAAATTCCACTCAAATCCGTTCAGCCGTTTCAGCGTGAACAAGTAACAAATATACACATTCACTCACACAAACATTATCATTTATAATATTAGCGTCGTAACTAAAATATCTTATTGATTATTAATTAAGACTGTTAAGGATTTAAGGTAAAGTAATACTTATACAATCACACAGAGCCTTCTACCGCCTGCATTAATTTCTACACTACTTAAATTACCCGCGATACCAGGCGCCGTGTTTTATCCATACAAACCCGTCGAATGTTTCGGTCGAGCATGTTTGGCTTGGTGAGGCTGTGGCCCTATCCTTACATACCAATTAAGAAGAAAATTGGCAGGGACAATGCTTGACACTCGAAGGTGAACTTAGGATACATTTTTAGAATGTCCTATGCTTGAATCCTTGTTTGGGACTATATCAATGTATTTTAGTGTCCAAGATAATTATTATTAATAGTATATATTGTGTATCAGGTGATGACTCCATATTTCCAAGGAGTTCCATATAAATAAATAAATATTTAAGTATAAATTACTATACTACAAATTAAAATAAAGTTAAAATTACAATTACAATTCCATTCAATACAATTAAAACATCAATTTAAAATACAAAAGCGATTAATTAAAACTCATTAAATACAAATGTTGCATTCAATAAATAATGATATAACTAAAGATAAAAATTTTGCTCCTTAATAAGGATCAATTATGATTTTAAAAAAAGTTTTTTTTTTTAAAATAAACATATCAATGAAAACCGATTCCTAAATATTTTTTTTTCATAATGCAAACATTACTTTAACCCACCCCACACAGTGCTGGAGGATAGGACAGTCAAATTTTGTCGACAAAAATTCTAAGAATGTCATTGTTACTCCCCCTCAGTCTGCCCATAAGTGACATACTTTTCTTGCATATTATGGCCTCAAGATCATCCAAGCGCGCCTCCGCAATCATGGCAGAGTTTGAGTTAAACCATCTAGAAAGCTGCAGCAGCATTCTAAAGGCATTGTTATACTGCACTCTAAGTGCATTATAGGCTTGTTTCATTTGGAGATTTTTGACCCCCCCCCCCCATGTAACGCGCCGTAACGTTTTTCTGTACCCCCTCTCCCCCCTAGTAAAACATTAGGTAAAGTCACAACCGATCCCTACGCGACCCTTCTGAAGGGTTAAAAAAAATGTTACTTAATGCGTAGTTCAAACCTCTCTTCTCGCCCGTGTAACCCATCATAACGTTTTACTAGACCCCCCCCCCCCCCCCCCCAAATTCGTTACGTAATAGTTGAACGCTCCCAAATCCACCATTACTATGTGACCTAAGGTATTTGACTGTATCAACAACTTTAAGTACAGCTCCATCAAGTATTACCAGAGGTATATATGTAGGCTTGATCTTACTTGCCTTAAACACTAGTACCTCACTCTTAATAGAATTGTACCTCAAACTGTGTGGTCTAGGATAGTCGTCACACCATGCCAACATCCTTCTGAGTGCACTGACAAACAGACACAGCAGCACCATATCATCGGTAGCTGATGTTATTGACACAAGTGTCATCTATGTAACAACCTGCATCATGCTGCAGATACCATCTACCAACATTTACATACTAGTTGAAAAGCTTCCAAGACATTATTCCTCCCTGCCGTACTCCACCTTGAGGTACCAGAAACTTAATAATTGTATACATACTTCCAGAGTGAATTAAGGTTTACTTTTTTCTAGCGTAAGTCGTAATTCACTCTATGAAGAGCTTTTGTCAGATCCAAGAAACTGGAGTCAAGCATAGTGAGATGGGCCAATAGTTAAATTTGTCTCATAAGTCTCCAGTTTTGTACTTGACAGCAGGTCTTCATGAATGCTTCAGGTAGGTAAGAATGACACTTGTTTGCGTCAGACGTAAAAAGGCCACTGACGGCAGTAAAATATAGGCACAGAACACAGAACGTTTGCCACTAGCAGGTTATAAACCTGTGACCTATGGTACAGTAAGCAGTTCCACTACCACTGCACCATCAAGTCAGTCAGCTGTTATCATTAATAAAAATTTGAGTTACACCCTGAAGAAATCGCAGGCAAACGCTACTTTCATATGAGTTCTAAGCAAAAGCTATTAATTCCACATGCACAACTTTGTTTGAATTAAACCCATAATTACTGCATCGAATTCTTATAGAAATAGTGTTACTCTGATTAAGACTAAATCATGTCATCATCTGATCATTGGAACGATGGACGTTGCTGTAAACATGTAAAGGTATTAATTTATTTATAAAGAAATGTGGAACCAACAGAATGTAACCCTACCCTACATTAAAAAAACGTAACGATTAAACAATTATGAAACAACAAATTCAACTGAAACATTATGGGATAGATCAGAAATGCAAACAACATAGTGTTTTTTCCCAATTTACCTATTATTTGTAGGAAAACGGTTGATTAGCACAAAACACACCGGGTTCTTACCTATTTGTGTTTTACTGGTTTCATGGAGGGCTTTCGAAGTTAAATATTCTCCAAACTTTTGATCAATATACGTGTTAATTTTATCCGCAACAGCTGCGGGCAAATGAGAGATTTCACTGTCTGATAAAGCATTTTGTAGATGATTTTTAGCGCCGGCGTCAGCGGCTGCAGCTTCCATTTTTGATGTGTGTGACCATAGACTTGTTTTGATTCATTTATCCTCAGAGGGAAAGGCACAGGGAACATAGCTCATACAGCCAAATATGTTGTTCTGACCATAGATTATATAACATAAACCTAAAAACATATCACGGGCCTACCTACTGGCGCCTAGCCTACGGGGGCCTACACGGGCGCGATAAAAGCTAGTGTGCTAGGCACTCAGAGAGTGCGAAAGGGACGACTGCTGCATTGCTGCTCCCGTAGCACACAAATTTGTATCGCGCTCATAAAGTATTCATCCCTCTCGCACCCGTATATGTGTAAAAAGTGACAGATGCTTTAAGTGCGCGATAAAAACTTGTGTGCTAAGCACTCAGAGGGCCTAGCACACTAGCTTTTATCTGTCACATAAAGCATCTCTCACGTTTTAACTGTTTGATTGATTTTTAGGGTTTTGATGGCCCCATCAATGTCTTGATGATTCTGCCAATGTCGAGGTTGGATAAAACACGGCCAGAAGACAATTGGTCTGTGCGGTAGCTCTACTATGTTCGGTGAACACGTTTTAACTAATTAGCGGTTGCGAAAGGGACGAATGCTTTACGTTCGCGGTAAAAAATAGAGTACTACGGGGGCTGTGTATTTATATATGTGTAATATAATATTTTATCATGATGAGCAATTTAATAACCAGTGGCGCGTTTCACGAAGCTGCAAGTTACAATTTCACAAGCAAAAACTGGTGGCACTGATGACATAATTATCCCATACATTTGCCTTCAGTGTCGCCAGTTTTTGCTTTTGAAAAAATTGTAACTTGTAGCTTCGTAAAACGGGCCACTGATAATAAACGCGAACAGTGCGACTTTGCCAGCTGAACTTTGTAAGATGCTTCTTACCCAAATTCTATTTGGTACTATTTAAATCCTACTGCCCCGTTTCCTCACTTTTGATATTTAGGCAAAATGCTACTCGCGAGGCTATAGCTTTCAAGGATCTGAGTCCATAATGCTGCATATGAAAAAAAAAACGAAGTTCTTTCTGACAATTTGTCATTTTTTTTATTTGATAGTCTGTGTTTTTGATTTTCACTCACTTTCATTTATTTCATAATTCGATCGAAATAAAGTGGCATGTATCGGATCAAATAATGAAGAAGCCAAGTAGTGTTTAAATTATTAAAATAGAATGATATTATTCGGAATACCATGCTATGAATTGTTTTTATTGGACAAATAGTATTTTATGGAGAGTACGATATAGAAATGGAGGAAGAACACTGTTTACATGAATGTGAAAGTTACATCCAGAGCCATAATATCCAATTATTGTTAAAGGACTGTATTGTTCAACTTTGTGTTAACAAGCCCGAGAACCCTGTTACATTTCTCAGGCAATATTTACAAAAATTGGAACGGGTAAGTCAAGTCTTTCTCGTGGCAAAAATATGATAAATCGAATGAATTAATAAGATCTCGTTAGTCACAACAATAGCTAAAATGTCATAACAAAGACAACTTGATTACTGTAGCATTTTTGATGTTGTGAGCACCTTTGACCTAATGCTTAACCATTATGGTTAGTCTCTACCATACTTTATCTAAGATATACTGCATTTTGTTTGTATCTAGATTATGCTTATCTATTGGTACTTGTTATTAGGATTGTTTGATAAGGAACTGCAAGATAAGGATAAAACCACACAAAATCCTAAAATAAGCTACAATCTACATAAGTAGCACCTATTGAATTTAGTATTGAAATTAAGTATAGTGATAGATACCAAACACATCAAATTGGGCAGGCACAACAATTATCTACAACGACTGCGAGTGACATAATGTTAGTTTCTAAATTACTTACCACTGCTGTTATAGGCAACTTACAGTAAAGTTGCTTTATATGAAACTTCACAGTGTATACTTAATATATTATAAGTCTACCACTCTGTGCTTGGCCCAGGAGTTTTTTGGTTCCATACAACTATATCAACATTAAGAAAATAATTATACTGTAAAAAAGAAAGAAAGAAAAGAGATTTATTAACAACAATAAACATTTAAGAAAACTGTGAACCAGAGGCAAAAATCGCCCTTTTCATACAAAAGGCGATAACGATTTTCACCACTTAAATGTTAACCAATTTAGTGAGCGTCAAGTTGACGTACCCATAGAAGATATCCAGGATCTGATGATTCCAAAAAATTGTGCCTAAATAGTACCCAATTAGTACCGAGTTAGAAAAAATACTACCTTTGTAATTTCGGAGATATGAGCCTTGTTTAACGGGTACGCTAACTTGACGTCAAGCTGGCGTACCTGTTTTGGATCTCGAGAATGGTGCTGTTCCCAAATATGCTCTATATCCCAAAAAATAGTGCACAAATAGTACCCCTGTCTACCGAAGTCTCAACTTCGTAGCTCTTATAGAAACTGAGATATTTCATACCAAACATGGGTAAATTATTTTGCACCGTCAAGCTGGCGTACCCGACTGAGATCACACAGAAAGCCATTGAATTTCTAAGCCAGCTATATACCAAAAAATAGTGCCTGAAGTAGTACCCCTTTTACGACAAAAACATAAAAGAAAATAATAAATAAATAATACTAAGGTACCGCAAAAGGATAAAACCTAGTTTGCTATAAATAATACTTTTGTACGTGACAGTACTATGACAATGAAGAATATTCATCCATTATTTTTTCAATGTTCCACTTAGCTTTTCTGTTATGCTTTTGTCATAAAAGGGGTACTACTTCAGGCACTATTTTTTGGTATATAGCTGGCTTAGAAATTCAATGGCTTTCTGTGTGATCTCAGTCGGGTACGCCAGCTTGACGTCAAGTTAGCGTACCCGTTAAACAAGGCTCATATCTCCGAAATTACAAAGGTAGTATTTTTTCTAACTCGGTACTAATTGGGTACTATTTAGGCACTATTTTTTGGAATCATCAGATCCTGGATATCTTCTACGGGTACGTCAACTTGACGCTCACTAAATTGGTTAACATTTAAGTGGTGAAAATCGTTATCGCCTTTTGTATGAAAAGGCTGATTTTTGCCGTTGGTTCACAGTCCTCTTAGGAATTAATGAACAAAATAAATAAAATAATTATTTAGCTATGCATTTTATATTCTATCAAATATTAACCATTATTAAGTAAGTCTTAAGATAGTTGTTTGCCAATATGCTGCAGAAGCAATTGCATGGTTAAGCCAAAGACAAGCCTCAATAGCCATATCCACCACTCAAGCAGAACTAGTTGCGGTTAGCGAAGGCGGAAGAGATTTAGTCTGGCTACAACATGTGCTATCAGGATGAATGACACTGAAATATACTCCAACTTTAAGTGTCCATAAAAATTCACCGAACATAGTAGAGCTACCGCACAGACCAATTGTCTTCTGGCCGTGTCTTATCCAACCTCAACATTGGCAGAATCATCAAGACATTGATGGGGCAATCAAAACCCAAAAAATCAATCAATCAAGTGTCCATAAGAAGGCAGCTATTTTACTTGCTGACAATTTGGAATTTCACAAGTGAAACCAATCATATATGCATGCATTCCAAATTTTTGTGTTCAACAACTTGTGGCCAAGGAAGCAAGTATTCGTCCCCTTTCGCGGGGCACTGGATCTTGTGTTGTCTAAATAGATCTCTACAACAATTTGTGGCCAAGGAAGCAAGTATTCGTCCCCTTTCGCGGGGCACTGGATTTTGTGTTGTCTAGATCTCTACAACAACTTGTTGCCAAGGAAGCAAGTATTCGTCCCCTTTCGCGGGGCACTGGATCTTGTGTTGTCTAAATAGATCTCTACAATAACTTGTGGCCAAGGAAGCAAGTATTCGTCCCCTTTCGCGGGGCACTAGATCTTGTGTTGTCTAAATAGATCTCTAATGAGAGAAAGTATTAAACTACTTGTTCCTTACAGAAAGTATGGATCTACTTTGTCTCTTGTCAGGTCACTTGACATTCTTCTATTTCCATGTTTACATGTTGTCAATATTTATAAGAATAAGAATGGTTTATTGTTAACTGTGTATACAAGGTGGTTCATAAATATGGTATAGGAGTAACAACAGTTGCCCATTACGAGCATACAATACTGGTTTGCCTCAAAAAGCTAATTTTATTTCAAATTTACGTGAGGTGTTTTGTAGTTCCTAAATTGAATTAGCTTAGTTCTGCTTAAATTTATTCTAAGTTTATTATATTAAGCCAATCAACTACTTTTTTCAATGTTCCACTAATGTTCAGCTCTAAGGAAGAAATATTGGATTTATCTTCCGAAAACAGTATAGTAGCATCATCTGCAAATAATACGCATATTTCATTCACAACCTTCAGAAGTTCATTGATGTAGATTAAGAATAATAGAGGTCTCAAAATGCTTCCCTGAGGTACCCGTATATGACTAATTTCAAAATCTGATTTGATTTGGTATGATTTATTTCACTAATGAATAGTTACTGCTATAATTACTATTTTGCTACCTATTAATTATTTCACATCTAAAAGGCCACTCTGCTATTCTATTTAGTACTTAAAAAATTTAAATCACTCACCTAGGACATGTCTAATATCCATAAATCCACACCAATATTATAAATGCGAAGATTTGCGTGTTACCTTTTCGTGAGGGATCAGTGTTTAACTAATTCTACACGGACGAAGTCACAGGTAAGAGCTAGTATTATATACTTGCGACAACCCTTATTATTGCGACAGGCGAGAGAAAGGTAAGGTGGGGCGTGGAGCACCACATAATTAAATTATTCATATTGGTTCTGCTGTCAAACCCATACAAACCCGCGCAAGTTGGCCTTCTAATAGTATTTATTCTTATGCTCATAAGACAAAATTTGACCCTAGCAGTATTGAAACCCCTGACATCCAGCACGCAAGCAGTAGCACTACCACTGCGCCATTGAGTCAGTTTAATTTGCGTTAGTGGAGTATGTTTATGCTCATTATAAGATGTGTTAATTAAGTTAGAACATTGCAAAAGCACAATGAAACCACACGAGCATTTTGTAGTCTATTTCAGTTAGTGTTAGCGCTAGCTATTGCAAGTTAACTAATGAAAAGCAATCATACAATAATGAAACAATTGAATAAAATATTAGGTTTAATATTATGAGTAACAGTACTTTCCTTGCTAAAGTGTGTGTGCATATCTTTTAGTATATTTAGTGTTGGTGATGGTTGACATAATAACAGGATATTTTCCTTATAAACTGCACATTAAATTAGAGTGACATAGTGAACACAGTGTTTTCATTTAACATATTAATTTAAAACAAAATAATTCTAATGTGGATTCAGGTATTAGAAGTTTTTTACTAAAGTTTGTGATTAATGCTAACTATTAATACATCCTACTATTATTATAAATGTGAAAGATTGTGTGTGTATGTTTTTTACCATTCGGCTCCGTAATGGATTAACGGATTTTCATGAAACTTGGTATATAGTTACCTTAGGTCGTAGAATAGGACTAGGGTACTTCTGATCCCGGAAATTTCAAAATTTCCCCAGGGGATAACTATAACCGAATTCCATGCGGATGAAGTCACGGGCAGTAGCTAGATAGGCTGTAAAGGAGGCAAGCTCCCCACATTTTCAGAGGTCCTGTGCTCCCAGGTTTTTTGCTCGGTGATGTAATAATCAGCTGTGCTATGGAACTTTACGTGGTGGCTAAATCTGGACTTCGTTGGTTTGCTTATAGAGATTATGACTGGCGTTTTGATATTTTCCAGGAGCAGGTAAAGGCAGCCGCTGCGGCGGCGGCGGCGTCCGAAGGCGAGGCCGACGGCGAGCTCTCGCCGCTGCCGGCGCCGGGCGGGCAGCCACCGCGGCGCCGCGGGGGCATCAGTGCGGAGCCCGTCACTGAGGAAGATGCTACAAGCTATGTTAAAAAGGTAAAAATCGCAATTGTCATTTCGAATCTGTCCAGCATACGTGAAATTAAGCTAGTAGACAAAAATTAATATGTCAATACGATCAGAGGCCTAGCTGGGTAAACGAAGGCCCTGACGCCAAAAAAAAACTGGGGTCCTAACTCAACTGTGGGAGAACTTTTAGCTAGTTCAATACGAGGTTTGCTGGTCAGGGTCAAGGGGGGGGGCTTAGGGGCCCCAGTGCACAACAGCGTCTAGCACTTCGGTAGTTACGCCACTGAATACGAGTTATTAAGTAACATAAAAGATCGATTTAATGAACCTTCACATGAGTTTTCAAACAATCTTTCCTGTTAAGTGACTGTTAGTTATCTTACGCAAAAAACAACACGGCATTGTGGTTGATGACTCGATGCTGATGTTTTCAGTTTGAAATCATTGTAGTAGTCACTGTGCTTATATAAGCCATTTAATCAGTTTGCACTGTAACAATGATATATATTGAAAAATACGAAACCATAGTATAAAGAGGGAAGTAAGTTATCTTCATGCAAACGCACCGCGCGCGGCTTGTATGTGTGCGCCAAAGTATCTATGCGTCGCCGCACGCACACTTAAACAAAATCTCGACCCGTTTCTCAGTGCGCCAGTCGGGGCTAACGCCGCTTTTCGGCACCGCTAAATGAATGAAAAATGTGTGATAATCGTAGGAGAACGTATTGCTGTGTGTTTGGGTGTCTTAGTAATTTATCGATTCCAGAATTGTCGTTGTTCAGATTACCTATTGAACAGGAACAACCCTGAGACAGTAGGCAATTATATCGCGGATCGGGCCGGAGATAGCCTACTTCCCCTCTTTATACTATGACGATACGTTACCTTGAAACATTTATTTTTTCTATCCTAGTACAATATTAACCCATGTACCTATAGGGTTCCATAGTTAAGCTAAGAAGTAGTTCTTAGAGGTAGGTTACACGCTCAGTATTCCATCAGTTCAGTCCATCAGGCGGGTTAGAATGACCGTAAGACGATCATTTTCCGGTAATTCTGACCAGACTGAAGGACTGAACTGATCAAATACTGAGCGTGTAACCTGCCTCTATAGTTTCGCCATGTTCGTCTGTCCGTCCTTATGTAACAGCCACTTTTTCTCAAAGAATATTAAAGCTACAAAGCTGAACTTTTCTACAAGTATTATATATAGAAGGTGGCCCCGCACACAAATAAGCAAAGTACTTATAGAATAAGTAAAATCTAATTTTGTTTGGGTAACTCCCATACTCTTAATGCAAATGTGTATTTTTTTCTTCATACAACCTTGAATGGATAATCGTTGGATAACCCTTTGAAGAACATTATAAGCCAATTTTGGACCGTTGAGGAAATATTGAGTTCTAATGGCGTCATTTCTGTCGGAGTCACGTGTTCCCCCCACGGCCAAAACGTTAAACTCGAAAAACAAAACCGACTTCTAAAATACTTTGATAAACCAAGAATCAATAATAATGCGGCTTTCATTAGCAAATTAACTAGAAACATGAAATATGTGAAACACCTAAATTTCGAATAATTTGTCGCTACCCGAACGGCCCATATAAAGCATAACACATTAACTAAAAAGATGAAAATAAAATTTAATATTATTAAAAACAAAGTACCCGACTGCGAAATTGATTCTGCCGCTCGTGGGGTCAATAATGGACATAGCAGTCGGCGACTTCAAATAACTATTATAGAATTTCATGGGGAGTCACCGACTGCTATTTCCATATTGACCCCACGAGCATGGCAGAATCGAGTTATGTTTCTTTATTTCGGAGTGCATGCAGTCGGGTTTCTGTTTATTATAATTAATATTTTTTTGTTATTTTATCTATACTTCTATACTAGTATAAAGAGAGACTCCTGCCTGACTGACTGACTCATCAACGCAGAGCCAAAACTACTGAAGCTAGAAATACGAAATTTGGTCAGTAAATTCCTTTTATAAACTAGACAATTAATAAGAAGGGATTTTTTTAAAATTCCATCCATAAGAGTGTAATAGGGGATGAAATTTTTAAAAATGTTTTCTTTAGCCAAATTACTTGAAATTTAGCGCATGAACTCTAAAGAACAAACAATTAAGACAAAAATGGATGTCTTTGTACAAAAGTATCTTGTTGTGTACCGAGATTTTTACCCGAACAGCGGCCCAAGCATGCCAGACACGGGGATAAGTTAAGCCCGTTTATCTCTCTGACTATCTCTTTCGTCGGCACTAGTGTGAGAGAGACGCACTTAGAGATAAAACGGTTTAACTTATCCTTGTGTCACCTTGTGTTGCTAGGGCCGCAGCAAGTACACCTTTTGTGTCGCAATTGTAACTGGTTGTTTGTTAATGACGTGGGTTTTCCAGCGGAATTATGTCAAGTTTCATATCTAGGTATTTGACCGTATCCTCATGTGGTACTTGTTGTTCATTTATATAGGTACTTGTACTGGGTGATACTCGCTTTCTTACGTAAAATATATACGAACCTACTTTGACTCGTAAGTTTAATCCGCCATTTTTTAGTCCAATCATATTTTATTAATGACAATGGGGCCAATTCGTGTGTTCGCTAAATTGGACGTAGTTTTCCAAGAAGGATCCAAACCAAAATAATTGCCATTAATAATTAAGTTCTATGTCATCTATATAATGTCTAAAATCCTAATAGGGTTTATTGTGGATTGGATCCTTTTCCCTAAATTACATCCAATTTAAAAGTAGTCAATTTGATTTGAAATAAGAAACATCTATCTCAATTTTGACAGCTTGGTGCCATACAAAAACGGGTTTGACGTTTATTTTAAGTTTAGGTAATTTAAAATTTAAAAGACACCGTTTCGAATTGGACCCAATGTGTGCTTTCCTCGTTGGTGTCCCCTACAGGCATAATAGTGGTATCATCAGCAAAGGTCGTAATAGCATTGCGGTCTGTTATTGGAATATGACAGGTGTACAGTAGATACAGGACCAGGCCTAATACACTTCCCCGTGCGATCCGGCTTTTGTTTTCTTGTCAGTATGCGCTTCGTCTCGCCTTATTCTGTATAGTAGGATTTAATAATTGCTGAAAATGGTTTGGCGCTACCCAATCATATATGTAATATCTTATATAAACCATTTCCATACTTCCACCCTCTTGTCATACTTTATCAAAAGCTTGAACTACGTCAAAGAAAACGGTTGAGCATAGGTACCTATCTTTTCTTCTTCTCAGTTGCTTTATTTGTTTAAAGTAGGTATCAGCGGAAACTGTCGCATGTTTTTGTTGCCTTCATGGTGAACATTTCGCAAATCTTTTATTAAACCATTAATAAAAAATGTGGCTAATCAAAACTATTTATCGTTCCTACATTTAATGAAGAAGATAACTTTTAACTACACCCATATCATAAAACCTCCATTGGTTAATCAAAAACCGTAGGAAATGACCACCATTATGACAACCAATTAGGAAAAACCAGTGCTGCGATAAAGAAATAACATGACTTCTTTATCGTTTTTAGTAAAGAAATGAGATTAAATTTGGAACAGCTGTCAAAACTCAAGTGGGTCTCTATTCTAGTATCCATAGATATTAAAACAGTTATTGATACGAAACGTCAATTCAGTATGTTTTTTTAATATAAACTGCACAATATTTGATCTCGAGTGACGTGAGAATAGAGACTTCATCCGTTTGTCTATATTGTCATTTTAGTTGAAAATATGAATAGTAAGTAGTCTTCTCGGAGTGTGTGTGATGTGAAAATGCGCCGGATATCGGAAATATGCAGCCACGATTGCAACAAATAACTTGTTGCCAGAAAATATTGTTTCTGAACCCATCATGGAGGATTTATAATATGTGTGTAGATAAAGTTATGCATGCAACTCTGCATAATTTGGCCTTAAAACACACGTGCGATCTTATTATGAAACTCGCCTATCGGCTCGTTTCATGAAAACCGCACTAGTGTTTTAAGGCCTATCATTATGCAACCGTTGCATAAACTACTATTTTGGGGCCAAAGGTGGCCGCGTTACGTTACATCGATAGGATTATATACCTAAGTAGAAAAGTACCTATTTATGGATTATTATAAACGAATAAATATTTTTATTTACAGAGCTATACATACAAATTGAAATAAATTAAAGTAAAAAAGCTTATTTAAAAAATAATTAAATTAAAACCTATATAAATAATTTTGCCCCCGCCACCATCACCCAAGCTTTATTCCCACTGGATGGCTATGCTACCCTTTGCGAGAGAAAATCGACTGCGTGAGAGTCGCCATTCGCCTCCCTTAGTGTCTTTTCACACGTCCCGGTTGCCGGGTAGCCGGTGCCGGGTGCCCGGCGGCGAAGTATACATATAGCCATGTATATTTTAATTTACTTAATATTCATTGCAATAGCCAGATGGGTTGGCATAAAGGAGATTATAGGAAACTAGGTTTTATCCTTTTGCGGTACCTTAGTATTAGGAGTATTTCGGTCCTATAGCTACATTTGCGTACATTTACTCAGCACGTTAAACATGGTTAAAAACATAACATTAACGGCATCTGTTCACTTAAGTTTTCAACATAATCGTTTACTACCCGTTATAAAGTTCCTCTCTGTTTGCGTCTGTACCAAAATGAGTTTTTATGTAGAAGAATGTTCCATTTAGCTTTTTATGTTACGTTTTTGGCGTAAAAGGGGTACTATTTCCGGTACTATTTTTTGGTATATAGCTGGCTTAGGCATTCAATGGCTTTCTGTGTGATCTCGGTCGGGTACGCCAGCTTGAAGGTGCAAATAATTTTACTCGTATTTATCATGAAATATCTCAGTTTCTATTAGAGCTACGAAGTTAGGACTTCGGGAGCCAGGGGTACTATTTAGGCACTATTTTTTGAGATATACAGCATTTTTGGGAGCAGCACCATTCTTGAGATCCAAACTTGGTACGCCAGCTTGACGTCAAGTTAGCGTACCCGTTAAACAGGGCTCATATCTCCGAAATTACAAAGGTACTATTTTTTTAAACTTGGTACTAATTCGGTACTATTTTTTGGAATCATCAAATCCTGGATATCTTCCACGGGTACGCCAACTTGACGCTCACCTTTCACAGTAGTGTATGGAGGACGCACCATGCTTTCACACGAACCAGCGGCCGGCCAGTTGCTCAACAACCCAGAGAGGACGCGCACGCTACTGGGTCGTAAAAGCTACAATACCGAAAGTCAGCACCGGCTACCCGCAGCAACCAGGTCGTGTGAAAGCTAAAATGTTTACCGGACAGTCGGCGCCGGTTATCCGCCAACCGGGACGTGTGAAAAGGCACTTAGGCGCTTGCTAACCTTGCAAGCCCGGCCGACACGGACCTAGTGTCTTGACCCCAAAATTTTATTGCTTTATGTACATTTATTGTTTAGGTGGTGCCAAAAGACTACAAAACCATGGGTGCTTTGTCGCGTGCCATCGCCTCCAACGTGCTATTTACCCACCTGGATGAGTCAGAGCGGGCCGATATGTTCGACGCCATGTTCCCAGTGCAGTTTTTGCCTGGTGAAACAGTCATTCGGCAGGGCGATGAGGGAGACAATTTCTACATTATACACTCGGGAGAGGTTGAGGTATGTATTTCACTAAACTGATCAATTACATTAATCAATCATTGATTTATTGTGAATAGTTAGTGCGAGCTAGAACCACTAAGTGCTCTTTCACCCATTATAATTTTATTATTAATACACCTTATACATTTCTCATTTTTTGTGATACCGATGAGGGGCGAGCTACCAGTATAACTCGTTGGCTCGCCGACTCTCCTTGGTGATCCATTGGTGAACAGTCGACTTTCGACCGCGGTTTATAAGACCTGGTTTATACCGTTGCTCACTGGCTCGCTGGCATATCAGCGGTCTTTCTAGCTAATAATCATCCCTTTTAAAAGCACAAGTTATTTTAACGAAATTCGACCTGAACACACGATGCAAATGACTAGTATACGAAACCGGCCAAGAGCATGCCGAATCTCTGAAAAGTTAAGACAACACACACACTTTTTAACGACTTCAGAAACGCATATCTTACCAACTATTGCCTTAACTAAAAAAGTCATTGTGAAACCTTTATATCATTTTTGAAGTCTTTATATAGACGATTAAAATTTCCAGTTCCACTGGTTTTTTTTTTCCATTTCGGCCCTCGGGTAAGTGTAGGAGTGAGTCCTAATTATTATATTTTTTCCGTAATTTCACTGAAACATTGTATAGCGTTTCACAGATAACACCTACCTTCCAAATTGCATATAACTGTGGTATATCGTCAAATTAAAACTTCTTGAGTAATTACGAAAACTTGAAATACTTAACTGTATGCGTTTAAACGAAATTAAGATTTATTTCATAAATTGTGTTTCTGTGCCACCATCGTAGTGTAAAAACATAGCATAAATAAAATGAGAATCCAAAAGAAATTCAGGCCTAAAGCAGAGTTTATACGTAGCCAGTAATGCTGGCGCCAGTCACTGGCTAGAAAAATAGACGGGCGCTCTCTTCTCGCCCGCATTGGCAGCCAGCGCAAGTTTACACAAGACAAATATCAAGCCAGCGCTGGCTGCCAGTCTTATTGGCAGCCAGTGTTGGCTTCGTGTAAACTTAGCTTAATGGCACAATTAAATTTGTCCGGTCGCTGTATGCGATTGGGTTATCTTACGGTTTAGACGGTCGTGTGTAAAGGAAGCGACGTCAGACGACGACATTATGTGAACGAAGTAGTCTAATCCGTTTGAGACTGTTGACAGTGCCGTATCAAGTGCCCCACTAGTGTAAGTAAACAAGCGAGGTAAGTCGGTCGGATCCGTGTGAGACTGACTCGACCACGGTTTGAAACGAATTGGAACCATAAAAAACCAAAATATTTGTACTAATTTTAACATCTTTGATAATAAAAAGAAAGTTTTTTTTTCCTTTATTATGCTTTTTGTTTACATTTGCTTTCATAATAAGTACTTTAAACTAATTTTGATTTTCATGCATACAACTATTGGCACAGCGTTTCCTCCTGTGAAGGGAAAGATTTGGGTTTATATCCCAGCCTTGTTTTCTATGTACGTTGAATAAATAAATAAATAATTTTAAAAAATGAAACCAGCGCCAAGTGCGATTCGGACTCGCGCGCGAAGGGTTCCGTACCATTATCTATAAAGATGGCAAAAAATCACGTTTGTTGTAGTATTGCTGTATTCTGTTTTTTAGTATTTATTGTCATAGCGGCAACAGAAATACATCATCTGTGAAAATTTCAACTGTCTAACTATCACGGTGCATGAGATACAGCCTGGTGATAGACGGACGGACAGCGGAGTCTAAGTAATAGGGTCCCGTTTTACCCTTTGGGTACGGAACCCTAAAAACATAGGAATGTGGTGATAGGTACTGGTGAACGGTGAGCCGGTGACGTCGATCGGCGAGGGCGGCAGCTTCGGCGAGCTGGCGCTGATCTACGGCACGCCGCGCGCCGCCACGGTGCGCGCGCGCTGCGCGCTCAAGCTGTGGGGGCTCGACCGGGACTCGTACCGCCGCATACTGATGGGCTCCACCATCAGGAAGCGGCGTATGTACGACGAGTTCCTCTCGCGCGTCTCCATACTCGGTGAGTGAGGACGTGTTTGTTTAGACGGTTGGAGTTTTGCCTTTCAAACCATAACACCATCGCCATACCATTCGGGTTACCATCAGGTAACCCTCCTGCTCGTTTGCCCACCTCTTACTATAAAAATTAAAAAAACATCGCCTCTAGCAAACCTTGATGGCACCGTGCACGTGCGCTCCGCATGCTGGGGCCCATTGCATTGCTACTTGTAACTTGTAATACAAGCGAAAGTCTCTTTCTAGTAAAAGAAGTTGTAAAGAGGGTTACAAGGAGTTATGCAATGGGCCCCTGATGGCCTCTACCATAAACAAGCGGTGCATATACGACAATTTCCTATGTTACTTAAAATATCATAGACTTGTTTGTTATAGATTTTTCTGTAATCTATAAGTCAAGAACAATTTTAAAATATTGTTTCAAAATTTTAGGCCTTTAGTTAATTTTCGCCTATTTTCCTAAACAACTTCATAACCATTTTCATAACCACCTTTAAATTATTAAAAAACAAAAACTTAAGATCCTAACAACGAGCCCTTACATTGGATATACATGTCACATGCCAAGGTTTGTAAAACTTTATTTTTATTTTCTAATTTACCCCCCAAAAGTGGCCCCCATGATTAAAATTCATTTATTTATGTTACACGTCCGTGTCGCGGTCACCGACTTACATTATGTAATGTACCAATGTTCAACTCAATCGGTCCAGTCGTTTTGGAGCAAATTGGCTGTGACAGACGGACAGACAGACACACGAGTGATCCTATAAGGGTTCCGTTTCAGGTACGGAACCCTAAAACAGCTATCAAGTATTCGATTAATTACAAACTCGAAATTCTTTTTGAATACTGGGATGGCAGATATTAATTTCATTACATTTCTTATATACCTAACTATTATTTCATTTGAACAAATTCTGCGACAAAATCGCAGCGATTTTGCCACCGTTTTTAATTTAATTGAAAATACCTTATTGAGGGATTTTTAGTGAAATTTACCTATAGTATAATAAGGTACGAGCACGGGTCTGACTCTTGTATAGGTATCGCCACGAGAGTTGAGGTCACGCACACCGCGGCATGTCATATGTCTACAAGACAATTTCGTTCGAATTTTCAAATTTGTGTTTTGTTTTATATGGCATTGTGTACTTGTGTGTGTAATCATTCACCTCAACTCTCGTGGCGATACTATACACGTTGTCGTTTGTTGGCGTTGTTGAAAATACTGGTGCTTTGTTCCGCAGAGAGCCTGGAGAAATGGGAGCGGTTGACGGTTGCCGACGCGCTCGAGCCGGTCTCGTTCACCGACGGAGAGACCATCGTGCGCCAAGGCGAGCCCGGCGATGACTTTTACATCATTGTCGAAGGTATCACACGGACACCGACCTTTAGACCCAGTAGCAATCCCTATAGTACCTATCTCGGATTTGAAGCCTTAACTAGCTTATTACCTAACGCATTGTACGCGAACGCATAACGATGTCTACCAGAAACTGTTTATAGCATTACTTGAGGACCCGCCACAACTTCGCCCGCGATTTTTTTTGTTTTTTTTATTTTAGTTGACATGCAAACGAGGTGACGGCCCACCTGATGGAAAGTGGTCACCGCCACCCATGGACATCTGCAACACCAGAGGTGCTACCAATGCGTTGCCAGTCTAGGGAGGATGGGGAATGGGGATGGGATGGGGATGAGGGAATAGGCCTCCGGATCTCGAAATCTCTCGGTAATTTCCATACAAACTTTATCACCCCTTTTCACCCCTTTAGAGGCCGAATTTCAAGAAATCCCTCCTTAGTGCACCTCTAGGGTACGCAAGGAATGTCTCCTCCAAATTTCAAACCTCTAGGACCACCCGTTTATAAGTGAGTCCCGTGACTCACTTATAGACACTGGTTACTGTTTTACATGTATATATTACATCTTTTTGACTGAAATATTTGTTATTTTTATTTTATTACTTGACCTGTTGTACGAAGGTACGGCAGTGGTGCTACAGCAGCGTAACGGGCAGGCGGAGGGCGCAGGCGTGGAGGTGGGGCGCCTCGGGCCCTCGGACTACTTCGGCGAGATCGCGCTGCTGCTGGACCGGCCGCGCGCCGCCACCGTGCGCGCCGCCGGCCCCCTCAAGTGCGTCAAGCTGGACCGCGCCCGGTGAGTGTGTAGTGCCGGGCCCTCGGACTACTTCGGCGAGATCGCGCAGCTGCTGGACCGGCCGCGCGCCGCCACCGTGCGCGCCGCCGGCCCCCTCAAGTGCGTCAAGCTGGACCGCGCCCGGTGAGTGTGTAGTGCCGGGCCCTCGGACTACTTCGGCGAGATCGCGCAGCTGCTGGACCGGCCGCGCGCCGCCACCGTGCGCGCCGCCGGCCCCCTCAAGTGCGTCAAGCTGGACCGCGCCCGGTGAGTGTGTAGTGCCGGGCCCTCGGACTACTTCGGCGAGATCGCGCAGCTGCTGGACCGGCCGCGCGCCGCCACCGTGCGCGCCGCCGGCCCCCTCAAGTGCGTCAAGCTGGACCGCGCCCGGTGAGTGTGTAGTGCCGGGCCCTCGGACTACTTCGGCGAGATCGCGCAGCTGCTGGACCGGCCGCGCGCCGCCACCGTGCGCGCCGCCGGCCCCCTCAAGTGCGTCAAGCTGGACCGCGCCCGGTGAGTGTGTAGTGCCGGGCCCTCGGACTACTTCGGCGAGATCGCGCAGCTGCTGGACCGGCCGCGCGCCGCCACCGTGCGCGCCGCCGGCCCCCTCAAGTGCGTCAAGCTGGACCGCGCCCGGTGAGTGTGTAGTGCCGGGCCCTCGGACTACTTCGGCGAGATCGCGCAGCTGCTGGACCGGCCGCGCGCCGCCACCGTGCGCGCCGCCGGCCCCCTCAAGTGCGTCAAGCTGGACCGCGCCCGGTGAGTGTGTAGTGCCGGGCCCTCGGACTACTTCGGCGAGATCGCGCAGCTGCTGGACCGGCCGCGCGCCGCCACCGTGCGCGCCGCCGGCCCCCTCAAGTGCGTCAAGCTGGACCGCGCCCGGTGAGTGTGTAGTGCCGGGCCCTCGGACTACTTCGGCGAGATCGCGCAGCTGCTGGACCGGCCGCGCGCCGCCACCGTGCGCGCCGCCGGCCCCCTCAAGTGCGTCAAGCTGGACCGCGCCCGGTGAGTGTGTAGTGCCGGGCCCTCGGACTACTTCGGCGAGATCGCGCAGCTGCTGGACCGGCCGCGCGCCGCCACCGTGCGCGCCGCCGGCCCCCTCAAGTGCGTCAAGCTGGACCGCGCCCGGTGAGTGTGTAGTGCCGGGCCCTCGGACTACTTCGGCGAGATCGCGCAGCTGCTGGACCGGCCGCGCGCCGCCACCGTGCGCGCCGCCGGCCCCCTCAAGTGCGTCAAGCTGGACCGCGCCCGGTGAGTGTGTAGTGCCGGGCCCTCGGACTACTTCGGCGAGATCGCGCAGCTGCTGGACCGGCCGCGCGCCGCCACCGTGCGCGCCGCCGGCCCCCTCAAGTGCGTCAAGCTGGACCGCGCCCGGTGAGTGTGTAGTGCCGGGCCCTCGGACTACTTCGGCGAGATCGCGCAGCTGCTGGACCGGCCGCGCGCCGCCACCGTGCGCGCCGCCGGCCCCCTCAAGTGCGTCAAGCTGGACCGCGCCCGGTGAGTGTGTAGTGCCGGGCCCTCGGACTACTTCGGCGAGATCGCGCAGCTGCTGGACCGGCCGCGCGCCGCCACCGTGCGCGCCGCCGGCCCCCTCAAGTGCGTCAAGCTGGACCGCGCCCGGTGAGTGTGTAGTGCCGGGCCCTCGGACTACTTCGGCGAGATCGCGCAGCTGCTGGACCGGCCGCGCGCCGCCACCGTGCGCGCCGCCGGCCCCCTCAAGTGCGTCAAGCTGGACCGCGCCCGGTGAGTGTGTAGTGCCGGGCCCTCGGACTACTTCGGCGAGATCGCGCAGCTGCTGGACCGGCCGCGCGCCGCCACCGTGCGCGCCGCCGGCCCCCTCAAGTGCGTCAAGCTGGACCGCGCCCGGTGAGTGTGTAGTGCCGGGCCCTCGGACTACTTCGGCGAGATCGCGCAGCTGCTGGACCGGCCGCGCGCCGCCACCGTGCGCGCCGCCGGCCCCCTCAAGTGCGTCAAGCTGGACCGCGCCCGGTGAGTGTGTAGTGCCGGGCCCTCGGACTACTTCGGCGAGATCGCGCAGCTGCTGGACCGGCCGCGCGCCGCCACCGTGCGCGCCGCCGGCCCCCTCAAGTGCGTCAAGCTGGACCGCGCCCGGTGAGTGTGTAGTGCCGGGCCCTCGGACTACTTCGGCGAGATCGCGCAGCTGCTGGACCGGCCGCGCGCCGCCACCGTGCGCGCCGCCGGCCCCCTCAAGTGCGTCAAGCTGGACCGCGCCCGGTGAGTGTGTAGTGCCGGGCCCTCGGACTACTTCGGCGAGATCGCGCAGCTGCTGGACCGGCCGCGCGCCGCCACCGTGCGCGCCGCCGGCCCCCTCAAGTGCGTCAAGCTGGACCGCGCCCGGTGAGTGTGTAGTGCCGGGCCCTCGGACTACTTCGGCGAGATCGCGCAGCTGCTGGACCGGCCGCGCGCCGCCACCGTGCGCGCCGCCGGCCCCCTCAAGTGCGTCAAGCTGGACCGCGCCCGGTGAGTGTGTAGTGCCGGGCCCTCGGACTACTTCGGCGAGATCGCGCAGCTGCTGGACCGGCCGCGCGCCGCCACCGTGCGCGCCGCCGGCCCCCTCAAGTGCGTCAAGCTGGACCGCGCCCGGTGAGTGTGTAGTGCCGGGCCCTCGGACTACTTCGGCGAGATCGCGCAGCTGCTGGACCGGCCGCGCGCCGCCACCGTGCGCGCCGCCGGCCCCCTCAAGTGCGTCAAGCTGGACCGCGCCCGGTGAGTGTGTAGTGCCGGGCCCTCGGACTACTTCGGCGAGATCGCGCTGCTGCTGGACCATTCTCACCGTTGCTTACTACGATTTGTTAGATGCATTTTCGGATATTTTTATTTTCTTGTATATCCGATCGACTTTTTTCCCTGTAGACCAATTTCCGAACGCCTTCTTTCCCTATAAATATATTTCCTGGTATATTTATTTTCTTGTATAAAAATTTCCGAACGCCTTTTTTTCCTATAGACATATTTGCCGATATATTTATTTTCTTGAATAAAAATTTCCGGACGCCTTCTTTCCCTGTATTTTTTTTAACATACTCAAATTTCGTAGTCGTTCATTTTACTAGGGGCAGAACTTCTTTTTCGCTTGTGACCTGTGAGCATTGTGTGCTCGTGTGGTCTGAGCCTGTGTGTGTGCATGTGTGTGTGAGCATTTTTTCGATGTAGTAAAACCTAACCTAGTAGATTAATAACCTAATCAGAGGTCTAATCATTCTACTTTGGTTTTACACTCATTGTAACAATATGATTACAATTTATACCTAACTCTACCACTTTTACTATAAAAGTCAATAAGATCTGTCACAACGTTGATATCAACTTACAAGTAGTAAGTATTCATGCAGTGACTTAACGGGCAAAATCGCGAATACATATTATAATTTCGATACTTGTCGCTAGATAATCAAATCTATTTTTAAATATCTGATTAGGAAAAAGGACGACCGGGAATTTGTGCCCCTAGTAAAATGAAAGACTACGAAATGTTGCGTATGTTAAAAACAAGAAGGGGCAAGAAGGCGTTCGGAAAATTTATACAAGAAAATAAATATATCAGGAAATACATCTAAAAGGAAAGAAGGCGATTGGATTTTTTTATACAAGAAAATAAATATATCAGGCAATTTGTCTACAGGGAAAAAAGTCGATGGGAATTTTTTATACAAGAAAATAAAAATATCGGATAATGCATCTAACAAATCCTTACTACTTTATGAACACCGAACCACTTGACTCAACCTGACGTTGGATATAGTCGTGGGCAAGTGAGGAGCATGAGAGATAAACATTTTGCATCTTGTCTTCAGTTCTCCAATGTTCATATTATTTGTTACAGATTCGAGCGTGTTTTGGGGCTCTGTGCTGACATCTTAAAGCGCAACATTGCACAGTACAACAGTTTTGTGTCTCTGTCCGTGTAAAAAGTGTTCAGAAAAACTTCGTCGTTAGTCCAATAATATTAGACTGAAACCTAAGTAGGTTTGAGTGAAACTTTTTATACGAAAACGGAAGAAGGCAGAAAACAACAGTTAAAGCGGAATCGAAACATTTACCTCTATAATATGTTTATCTTCCAAAAAGTATTTTAACCCTAAATGATGTTTAAATGTAGCTTTTTATTTCGTTATTTAAATATGTTCTAATTATAATTGACGCCAATATTGTGTAGTCCAATATTAAACTATTTAATATGTATGTATTGTGTATTAACCAAGTTTACAATATGTTTTGAATTGAAATAACAAAACTTTTGGCTGAAATCTAAGTACAGGTAACCGAAACGAAGCTTTTATGTTTTTAATTTTTATTCATAAAACTTAAGCATAAGCTTTTTAAGCGCCTGTAAGAATTAAATAATGAAAATTATAAACGTTTTAAGTTAACTGCATTGTTTGTGGCTGCATATACAAATGTTTTCAAGATGATATTTGAATATGTATTCATTGTAAGTCAATTACTGTGAAGGATAAGTGTTGTTTTATTCTGTACTGTATTAAAAATAATAAAGCAGGAATCAATTGTTTTAACACATTCACTGTCTCAAACGCATACAGGTGAGCGATCCAAATGGGTACGGTTCTTTAACCTTTTGAACGCCACGGCTGAATGCGAGAAAGCGTGCGCCGGCTGTAGCCGACAAAATGTATGGAAAACGGCATGCCGAGGAGTCAGGGGCACGGAAATCTGCTGTCGGCTACAGCCGACTGCGGCGTTCAAAACGATAAGCATTCAATTCATAATGCCTTATTCTTTGATTCGACTTAATCTCAAAACGACTGTACCAGAATGCCTGAAATCACATACTAAAATCCCGGAATTCAGGTATTTTGGTAAAGTACAAGTACAAGTACAAGTCATACACAAACAAACGGGAATCGAACCACCATAATATTCCATGTGTGAAAAGCTTTTGAAAATATTTGAACGCATATTTTCTTTAAAATTGATGTACTGCTTTTTTTAGAACAAAGCCTATCTTAGTGTAGGAGCACACTAGCATCTTTTGAGCGTCAGCATCCGTGTAGCAAGACGTTCGCGCCGCGACGCCAGCGGCGTCTTTCGAGCGTTGACGTCTTGCTAGCACCTCTGAACTTTCTTCCGAACGAGCCCCTGAGGTCTTAGCACAATAATTTTTATCGCGCTCATAAAGCATTCGTCCCATTCGCATCCGCTGATTAGATGAAAAGTGACAGATGCTTTCTTTATGTGCGCGATAAAAGCTAGTGTGCTAGGCACTCTGAGGGCTTAGCACACTATTTTTTATCACGCACATAAAGCATTCGTCCCTTTCGCACCAGCATATTCGTTAAAAAGTGACAGATGCTTTATGTGGGCGATAAAAATTAGTGTGCTAAGCCCTCTGAAGCACACAGATTTTTATCGGGCACATAAAGCGTTGGTCCCTTTTGCACCTGCATATTCGTTAAAAAGTGACAGATGCTTTACGTGAGTGATAAAAGCTAGTGTGTTGGGCCCTCTGGGCGATGTGTGGAGGCACAGTTTGTACGAGCCAAACTCGCGCCAACGTGTCCGAACCAACGGGTGGACAATAAGTTTGGGTGTTGGACGATCGTGTGGTACCAGCAGTGTGTACCATCATTACACGTAGGTTCAACAGATATTGCAGTGTTGGTAAGGGGGAAAATCGCGCAACTGCAT
Source organism: Tortricodes alternella (assembly GCA_947859335.1). Taxonomy (NCBI): domain Eukaryota; kingdom Metazoa; phylum Arthropoda; class Insecta; order Lepidoptera; family Tortricidae; genus Tortricodes; species Tortricodes alternella. Next base: position 7,534,903 of record OX401983.1, on the reverse strand, counting down.
GTGGATGGAATCTATGAACCTCTAGTATCTCACGATCGCGCAATTCGAAACGCACGACTCGACTCGCGCGTCAGTCAAAGTCAGGTATAAAATTAAATTGTGTCTTCGTGAAACGGGCTACAGGGAGACAACTTTATTTGGCCTGTGGAAGATTTATTTAATTTAATTTATAATCTGTCTCTGATCTGTCAGACTGTCAAGTCATCTTACGCGCCTAAAACTAGAAGAACTATATAGGACTGATAGGGAAATGACTTAAAATTACAAGATTTATAAAACCTTACTACTCAGAAGAACTAAAAGAGCACCTTAACAATCTCTATTATTCTCAAGAAATCTGAATGTAACCAAAAGCTGAAAATATTAATTTTGGACCGACATCGAAGTTGTATCATATTTTTGTTTTATTTTAATAGTGACAAGTGAATAAGATCCCGAGTTATCGCGATATCTTGGGAGCAAATTGAAATTGAAAAGCAAAGAATGCCTCAATATAAACATTGAAATTGTTTATTTGCACATAATATGGATGTCATTGAATCTATCAAAAAGGACAAAGCCTATATCAAATATAAAATATTAGTTAAAAACTGGGAGAAAGAATTTAAAGTTAGCCATTCGCGCACTCCTTCAAAATTTGATATTAAAGAGGCTCCATCAAAGATAAAGTATGCATACAAAAAATATTTTCAGTTGAAAAGCTCAGCACTTGAAAATTCCTTGTTAATTTGTATGGATGACGAGTCTATTGGGTCACCTGATCATGCTGAGCACTTTGACAGTGCATTTGAAGCCTTGAGTCCTCCTACCGAACAACTAGTTGCCACACTACCTAGTGGACCTCAACTTGAGAAACTATTGTCAAATGTACCATCTTTTAGTAAAGAGCATTATAACAATGTCAAACCACCAAGTCCATTCACTGATAATTTATCAAAGAAACTGTTTCAAAACCGAAAATTCTCTCTAAGAAATCCAAGAAAACAATCATTGAATAAATCACAGTCTATCATTGAAAACAAATCTGATTATGATGGTGGTTCTGCTACATCTGATTGTTTGTCAACCGAATCAAAAGAAATAAACAATAGCAATGAGATATTTCCAGTAGTGGAGAATACAGTTGTGATAACTGGCAAGAAGGATTTAAATTTTGGCCACTCGTCAAATATTAGGAAAAATTCTTCAGTCAGGCAACTCAATGAGGGCTGGCTGGAGAGAGCAACGGGTTTATCTTTAAATGAATTGGCTAAATCTAAATCATCCGAGAGCCCTCCAACCTTTGGTTTGAGAAACATAGTTATGCCAGAGGCTGAACTGGACCCCGATATTGACAAATTGGATTTTGTAGAAAACAGTGAGTCTGAAGAAGATAATTCATTTTCAAAATTGAAACCTGCCCTTAAAAAGAGGAAAATAGAGGCTCCAGCACATGTTGAACCTGTACAAAGTAAAACTAAAAATATCCCCATTAAAAAAGAAGTCAAGACAAATGAAATGGAATTAGATAAAAGCCAATTCCCTGAAGAAACTAATAAAAACAAAAGGAAAAGGATAGCAAAGAAAGTTCCCAAAGATTCAACTACTAAAATCATTGAACAGCAACCTCCAGATTTTGCAGAATATGTTCCATTTGGCATTGAGAATGTAAGACCTCGACATTCAAATGTAACAGATATTTTGAAGACAGTAGAAGATCCAGTCAAGTCTGAAAATAATTCAAATAATGCTGGAGGTATTGAAAAACTAGAAAATAAAATAAGAAATGGTACCTTAAATGAAAACTTTGTCAAAATTAATATAGAAAAAAAAGTCTTCGTGCGAGGTAAAAAGACAATGAATTTCTCAAAATACAAAAAACAGCAATGGAAGGACAAAAAAGCTCTTCACGCTGGAATGGAGTTTCCAGAATCAGGAAAAATGTTATGTTTTAAATGTAATTTGCCAGGTCATATGGCAAGGTACTGTACAGCACACCGAGGAGAAACTCTATTGCCATTAGAAAGTTATAATGAAGATAATATCCCTACATTAGAAGACATAGAGATTATAGTTAATAAGGAAACAAACAAATTATCCTTGCCAGAACAATTAAGTACATCAGTCTATGAAGCCAGTGCTATACCAGAATCTTTTCTAAAGTTGTTGACTGATACTCCTGCCAATAATGATGGTAAAATTAAGCCAATTTACTCTAATTTAAGTGAAGAAAATTCAGTTATTTTACAAGAAACTCTTGATATGTTTGGGCACAAATCTTTTCGGCCTGGTCAAGAACATGCAATTAAGCGTATCCTGTCTGGCATGTCCACATTATTAATATTATCAACTGGAGGAGGGAAATCTCTTTGTTATCAACTCCCAGCCTATATTTACAGCCAACACTATAAGTGTATTACTTTGGTCATATCACCACTGGTTTCTCTAATGGAAGATCAAGTGTTAAGCATGCCCGATTTTCTCAAAGCTGGGTGTTTGCATACAAATCAACCACCAACACAGCGCCGTAAGATTGTTCAATGTTTGAAAGATGGTGAGATAAACATTCTTCTTATTTCACCAGAAGCATTAATATCAGGAGATTCCTCTAATGGTTTTGCAGGTTTATTTAAATCATTGCCACCCATTGCATTTGCCTGTATTGATGAAGCTCATTGTGTCTCTCAATGGAGCCACAACTTCAGACCAAGCTACCTAATGATTTGTAGAGTTTTACGGGAAAAACTAAATGTTAAATGCATCCTTGGTTTAACTGCAACTGCGAGTCAGTCTACAATAAAAAGTGTTATAAGCCATATTGACATACCTGATGGATTGACCGGCGTTATAACGAATCCTGCCCTCCCAGATAATCTGTACTTATCAGTTTCATTTGAAAACGACAAAGATAGGGCTTTGGTGACATATCTTACTTCAGACCGAATTAGTTCTTTTAATTCGATTATAGTATACTGTATAAGAAGAGATGAATGTGAAAGAGTTGCTGCTGTATTAAGATCTTGTCTCCAAGAACCAGGAAAAGTTAGCATGGAGGCACAGAACAAGAAACGTAAAAGGATGTCTTATATATCTGAAGCATATCATGCTGGTATGTCTGGAGCCCAGAGAAAGAAAATTCAAAAGCAGTTCATGAATGGCACCCTAAGAATCATTGTTGCTACAGTTGCTTTTGGTATGGGCATAAACAAGTCGGACATTAGATGCATCATACATTACAATATGCCGAGCAGTTTCGAATCTTATGTGCAAGAAGTCGGCAGAGCGGGTCGTGGTGGACAAACGGCGTATTGTCATGTTTTTATGAGCAGTAGCAGCAATGACAAAAATGAATTGCTTAAACATATTCATGCTAATACAATTGATAGGTCAGTAGTTAGAAAATTACTTCAAAAAGTATTTGTTCCCTGTGAATGTACAAAACCAAATGACGAATCTGCATCAGCACCATTAAATTCCTTACAAAGATGTAAAGGTCACGAAGTTGGAATTCCAATCGACACAACAGTGGAGGAACTTGACTTGCCTTCAGAGAATATTGCGACATTATTGTGTTATATAGAACTTCACCCAAAGAAATATGTAAAAGTTCTTAACAATGCTTATACTATGTGTAAAATTTCTTCGTATGGAGGGCCTCAAAAAATCATTGAATCTGCAAAAACATGCCCAGGGCTAGCAATGGCTCTATTGATGGAATCAAAAAAGAAAGTAGATATTACGAAAATCAACGTTTTGGAATTTGATGTTATCGAAGTTGCCTCTGCTATAGGTTGGGAAAGTGGTATGACAAAATACCATTTAAAAAATTTAGAATGGATGACGGACGGCGCGACATCTAGACGATCTCAATTGAAAGTCGAATTTAACACTCTTGGGTTTAGGATCAAAGCTCCTGGGGATCTTACACCAGCTGAACTTGATACCATGCTAGACGATCTACATAACTTGGTATTGACACAGGAAAAAGCTATGTTGTATCAGCTAGAAGAAAGTCACGCAGCATTTAGTAAACTTGGCAGTAACTCTTTAGAACATAATGAATTATCCCAAGATATTCTTGTGTCAAAATCGAATGAACTTAAATCAACAATACGCAATTATTTCCAAAGGGAGGATAACTTTGTCAGTGATATTGAACGCCAAGCACGTCCAATCGATACAGAGAGAGTTATAAGTGACGTGCGAGCTTTGATTGCCTCATACAAAGACTGCAGCTTCAATGGACGGAGCATCGCAAGAATATTTCAGGGTATATCTTCACCGAACTACCCCGCTATTGTTTGGGGAAGATGTAAATTCTGGAGATCACATATTCATGAAGATTTTTATGGAATAATCAAATTGGCAACGCAGCAAATAATTCAAATGAAAAATATATAAATACCAATAATAATAAAACCATGTGTAATGACGATGATCTGATGAGACAATAAACAAATGTGATAATGTTAAAAATAATATTTATTTCTTTAACACTTAGGTACCTATCATAACTAATCATATCATACCATTTACTTGATAACAAACATATGAAATGTAAACTGCAAGAGTAAAAAATGCAAAACCGGCGCCATAAAGGTTAACTTTTTTCCCGCCAGTCAATAATCAGCGGCCCTAACAAGGTTGACACGAGGATAAGTTCCCCATGTCAGTGCATCTCTTTCTTCCATATTAATATGAGAGAGACGCACTGAGGGATAAGATATACCTTGGGTATATTCTTGGTTTTTCTTCGCCTGCCCCTTTAACAGAATCCTGGCTACACCCTTGCACAGAGTACACTGCTGTAAGTCGACATTAATGTCTGATTTCATCAATTTAACTCTATGGTCACGGATATTTCCAACGCATTCGGTCACCCGAAGTGTGCAGGTTTCCTCACGATGTTTTGGGCGACATTAAAAACGGCAATAGGTAGACGTGGAAAGTGTATGAAGTAAAATTAATCAATGATACAATGTGTAGATACTTATTACAAATTATTTTCCTACAAACACGAATGATACTTGGTGGTAGTTTACCTAGCTAACGTTTTTTGAATTAGTAAGGGCACCCTGTGCGGAAAGAAGGGATCTGAAAAGTTGATTTGCCTATTTATTTAAATGGGGATACATAATTGTTCATAATAAACTAAAGACTTCAGTAGGTGGTTTCCGTTTTCTCAGAAACAACGTTTAATTCGTATTTGTTCTTTGTCATTACAAGTTCATAGACTTGTAGTACGAATACTTAACCTAACTTCCTGCCGAGACGAATCCTTGCTAAGGTCCTCATCAGCCACATAATCTCATTACTTACAGCTTATCAAAATACTTTAACGTAAAACTGTTGGAAAAATAGGATATGTACACAATTTATAAACTAAGTACCTATTACTTTTAATGAAAGCCTTTGTCAAACTCGTTCGAGACGACCAGTCTTGCTATTTAATTTGCCTATTGATCCTTTCGGATCTGGAGATAAAGAGCTCCATTCTGTTGATTTACAATAATCAAATGTATGCTTACCACAAACAAATTTTTTGTTAGTGTTATTAATAGTTGAAGCTACGCATGACCCTAAAACATTATAAAATTCTGTATTTAATCCGTCGATCCACTCTTTTAAATCCTGATGTATTCTTTTAGTGTTTGAGTACGAAATCTTTTGCAATAATAAGCTGTCATCATGACCAGGCACAAAATTTATTGGTTTTATATATGAATAATTTTTGTAGGCACTCTGAGATCCGCTGTGTATTATGTTTGCCTCTTGCTGAGACACCTCCTTTCCGGAGAAATATTGTAAAGGTGTTATTAGAAATTTGGTTAAAGCTACTAAGTTAGATTTACTTTCAAATAACCCAACTTTCCAAACACCTGGTAATAGAGGTACTTTGAGGCTAGGTTTGATAAAATTGGTAAGGTTATTTTCGTCCAGATGGATGTAGTTAATGTCCGCTATAACACCAGCAGGATCTAACCACAGGATTGTTAAGTTTTCAAACTGCTTATCAATGTTAGGTCCAAACTGATACAATAAATGGGGCTCAGATAGAGGCCCTAAAATATTACCATAATTTCTGAAGATCTGTTCTTTTTGATCATAGTTTGAGCTGACCTTAAATGTTTTGACATTATCTACATAAATACTTTCAAAATTAAATTCTAAATGTTTTTGTGGCTTGTACCAAGTTTCCATTAACACGCTTTCGCCTTTGTCTACAAAAGCTCTATGCAATATGAGATTGCCTTTATAAACATCTGCATAGTTGTAAGTGTTTATTTCCAGTATTTCATCAGAATTTATTATGCATCCCTTGTCAAGTAAAATTTTAGAGCTTTGTCGTATCATGCTTTCTGCATGTGTTAATATTGTATCATCAGTGCTAGCCGTCAAGTCATCTATGTTGTAAATACTTTGCCAATAGGCTTCCAAATTAGATATCAAATGATGATCATCAAATCCTATGTACTTTTCAACTCTGGTAATTATTTCCTGATTTATTATAGGTTCAAATTTCCTCGCGAAGAATAGCTGCCTATCTTGTGTGTTCTGGATCCTGGGCCAATCTTCAGTTTTGAAATCATTAGGAGAGCACCCACACCAGTCTACCACGTGTTTATATTGACATTTACATCCTAATTTTCTTTTCCAATTGGTTACATGCAAATTGTTGTCTACGTATGTATTGCAGAAGTGAGAGTTCCTTAGTACAGTGTGGAAGAAGGATTCAGCTGGTAGTAGGGTATGCTGGAATATTATATCCAAGCCAGTCAGTAATTCATCTTGCTTCCCAATAATATAAGATACAAATTCCGGCGACAGTGCTACCCAATCACTTCCCCCATCAACTACTATTCCTCGAGGTAGCTTTCTGTCACCTACTCGCCACATACGAGTTTCACATTCAATGAATGTTTTATCCAACCCTTGTTTCTTGATAAACCTTTGAACTTCTCTCCCATGAGATTTTACGAAATTAAGACCTTTGTTTACAGATAGAAAATTTTCAATTTTTTCTAAAGACTTAATTGGAAAGTCACTTTCACTTAAATTGATTATGAAGTCCCATTGCCAACCAAGTTTCGTAATTTCCTTCATTGATGTCAAAAGGACTGTCAACAATGATGCACCACCCCATATCGTAGAAAATCTGTCTGTAGCCAGCTTGATGTTTTTAAATTTTCTCTCTACTACCAAAAGCTTTCTGTAGAGATAGTCTTGCCTCTGGAACAAAATGTAAGTCAACATTAAGGCAAGTTAAAGTTTAACATTTAGCGTCTTCATTGAACAAGTTAAGAAATGTCATGATTATAAATGATTCAAACACTTACAGCATCAATGTGTATATAAAAATAGTGATTTGTCCTGAAGAGTGAGTTTATTAAACGATGAACTTGTCGTAAAGCACGCCCATTTAAAGTCAAAAGAAATATAACCCTGACTGGGTCTTCAGTGGTACTTGAAGTAGCTGGGGTAATAGAAGTGAATTCTGAAATTGAATTATGAATTAGTAATACATTTTGTTCATTAGTATTTCTTGCAATCAAACTTATCAAAGTCACTTACTTGCAAGTCCAGTTTCAAATACATTCATGGTGAAATAGCCCCCACAGCTGCTTGAAAGATCCGCTGGGCACTTCATGTCACAAGATTCATCAGAAATTTGGGCTGATGCAGTAGGCACATTCTCTCCACAGAAACATTCAGAGCTAAAATAATAATACAGCCACATGTTATATATGTATACAGCTTCTTAACTGATTTTAGATACTTTGTAGCTTATATATAAATATATATATGAGATTAATATGAGACATAAAATTCACCATTACATGAGATAATAAAACAAACAAAGTGATAATTAAAGATATTCAAATATTTAACTCACGCATATTGAACCCCTGCATAAGGAAAACCAGCCTGTACACAGATGTCCAAACAAGTCCTCCTTGAATTTGTGTTGACGTAATTACCATAAAAACTAGAAAGCAATCTCATCTTTTTTTCATCCTGATAACATCCCAAATGCTTTCCGTAAGTCCTTCCTCGACCGTGACAATTATTTGGTAATACTTTAGGATAAAAACTGCCACTTTGTATTAGGCAAGTTTTATTAACTATTTGTTCTTTACAGGTTTGTGTTTTTGCTCGGTGTATAGCTGATATTGCTTCTCGGCTTTTAATCTCACAAACCGGCTTAAAGTCTAGTTCTTCTAAACGCAGATGGGTAACGGGTTTATTTTGGGTCTTGGCTCTAGCCGGGAAGTCTTCATCATCGTCAAAACCTGCACCAATTTTTCGAGCCGAGACATCACCCAGTCCGTGCCTTGCAGATTTAAGTCCATTCTCATGTAATAAGTTATCATTTACAGACGGAAAATAATTGATTGCAATGAGAATTTGGACAAAAAATGCTATCAAAACTGTTATCAGTAAACACTTGCCATACTTATAATATATCATCCGACGGAAAATTGCCATTATGATAATAATATACCCTCATTTTAATATTTAATCAAAAATGGACATTTTCAACATTATTTATAATGTTAATAACGTGAATATATTGTTTTGAAAAAGAACTACGAATAAATCACAGACGACCCAACCGAACGGGCTGACTGACAACTGACTGCAACTGACAGTGACACTTACTTGACAGCAAGTTGACGTTTCGGTATAACTTCATGTCAAATGAGTGTTGCCATTACAAAAAGAAACAATTCTACTATTCATTAAGACTATGAAATATTATTTCTGATTGGTAGTTTTTATGAAACTTTGAGGTAAATCCAGGGTTAGGGTTTTGTCCCTGTTCACCCCTTGGTTCCTATTCACCCCGTTTGACGGTATAGCAGGATTGGATAAAAACTTTGACACTTCTCAGATGAGTTTGTATTTCTATATACTTGTTGTGTGTGGAAAAGACGAAGTTTTGTCCTTAAGACATAATTAATTTTATCTGAACAGTAAAGCTAAAGATAATGTGGATAGACGTTGGAGATAACTTCTGACATTTAAATAAGTGCAAAGTGCAGAACTGTACGGTACAAACGAAGAAATGATACGGTCAACGAGAATGTTGATTATGGGAAGCAAACTTTTTTCTTCAGTGCAACCATTCAGCACCAGTGCTTCCGAGATGAACAACAGGTTAAAGGGAAAAGTGGCTTTAGTAACAGCATCCACAGAAGGGTAAGAAAATGACCACATATTACACCAAATCTCATGATATTTTCTTACAAAGAAGGAACTCGGATCCTTTTCAGGATTGGATATGCTATCGCCAAACGACTTGGTGGCGAGGGCGCATCTGTAGTAATTTGCAGTAGAAAAGAGAACAATGTCAAGAAAGCTGTTGAAGATCTTCGAAAAGAGGGAATTACTGTTGAAGGCATTGCATGTCATGTTGGAAATGCTGAGCAAAGGAAGAAGTTATTTGATATTGTAAGTTGAAATAATTTGAAACTTATTCTCACTAAATTTACAAGATTCATATTGCTTTTTTATTTTATTTTAGGCAAATGAGAAGTTTGGTGGTCTAGATATTCTTGTATCAAATGCTGCTGTTAATCCAGCAGTGTCTCCTATTCTAGAGGTAAGTTTTAGACAACAATAAGATTTTATGCTTTTGTATATTTTCTTCTGGTGTCAAGTAAAATAACAAACATTTGCTTCTGTTGCAGACAGATGAAAATATTTGGGACAAAATATTTGAAATAAATGTGAAGAGCTCATGGCTGTTAGCTAAAGAAGCATATCCTTGCCTTGTAAAGAGAGGAGGAGGCAGCATTGTTTTTGTGTCGTCCATAGCGGGGTACCAACCTATGTCTGTAAGTGAACCATAATGGTTGTTGTGGCCACTGCATTTGCAACTTGCAAGCTATTTGACTGCCAGTGTTGGGTATACTTAACAGGGTGTCTAGGTTAATAGAGACCTATACATTGTAAGATAAATAAAGTTACTTTAAAACTCCACAGCCCAAAAGCATTTTGCACCTGACTTGGCAAAGATAAGTGTTTTAAACATTTCAATAATAAAAAAAAAAATAGTGTCTCATCTTTTAGTAACCAGATAATGGAAGATTAGTATATAGATAATATTGTCTTATCAAAGAATACTTTTACAGCCTTTAGGCGCTTACAGTGTTAGCAAGACAACATTACTGGGTCTGACCAAGGCAATTGCGAATGAGATTGTGACAGACAACATCCGAGTCAACTGTGTAGCCCCTGGTATTGTGGCTACAAAATTTGCTTCAGCTGTGAGTATTATGATTTTGTTAATTTCCTATTCCATTTTGCCGGAAGCACACAAAAACAGGAAGGTCCTTGGAAGTATGGATCAAATCAAACAGGGACAAAGAGGTGTTCATTTCCAATAATTTTAACTGATCAGTGCTGGTTCGATTGGTGACGGTTCAAAAGTTATGATTAAAAAAAAAAAACATAATAAATTTGCTATATCACCGAACAAAAAATAGTACAAATAAAAACTACTGTAACTCTATCGGCTAATTTTTTTGATAGTTTGTGAGATAATGTAACTCTCCCGAATGACACATTCCTCGAGTTCCCTAGAGTTGCATAAAGGAGGGATTTTTTGAAATTCCATCCCTACAGGTTTAAAAAGGGGTGATAAAGTTTGTATGAAAAATGCAGCGGGGGAAACTGTGGCGGGTCCACTAGTAATCGCTAAAATTTTAAACGAAAAATGATTTACATATATCAAAAAAAAAAACCCTATCCAAAAACCCGTAAATTAGGTTACATGTCTCGTATTGTGTTCATTTATTGATACTGATTTCGATATATTTAATTTATTCCTGAATTAACAAATATATCTGATGTTTCTAGGTAATTTAAGCCAGTGCTAATTTCTGAGTTTTCAAAGGGTTTTTGGAGTCAGTCTTGTATGTTGTTAAAAAAAAAAAATTATGTAACAATATCTACTGCACTAACAATTTTACAAAATATATCAGAATTATAGAACAGACTGCTAATTACGGAAGAAGATAAGTTTCATTTTTTCATTTTTTTTCATTTTTTCATTTGGAGTTTTTTGACCCCCCCCCCCATGTAACAGGGGCACAGATTTTTTTCTGTACCCCTTCCCGCTAGTAAAATTTCAAGAGGTCATTCCAAAAATGAGTGATAGAATGCGATCGTTCTGAAGGGTTAAAAAAATGTTAAAATCTCTGGAATGCATCGTAACGATTTACAAGACCCCCCCCCCCCCAAATTCGTTACGTAATACTTGAACGCTCCCCAATGCAAGAAGAGATACATTCAAATACTGAAATTATTCCTTCCTTTCAGATCACCAGTTCAGAAGCGGGTAAGGAACAAAGCCTATCAAATGTACCAATGAAGCGGTTTGGAACTCCTTCGGAAATCGCTGCAGCAGTCGCGTTCCTGGCGTCAGATGACGCCAGCTACATGACCGGCGAGACCATCGTTGTCGCCGGCGGAGCGCACGCACATCTATAATACCATTACATTTAATTTGAAAATGCATTCGATATAAGGGTACACGGAGTATACACCGACTACTTATGTAGGTGTTACGAAATTATATATTTTTGCAAGTTATACCTAGTCATCCGCCCTTTACCATTGGGTGGGTTTCCCAATATGTTCCCGATCCCATGTAGCAGGTAACATGAGCATGTGGGGACAATTGGGTTAAATATTTGTACTATAAATTCGTTCAAAAACAAAATTCGGGCGGCGAGGATTCCCTACGTACGTTTAAAATAAACGATGGATAACTTACGCAAACTCTTAATGTCTTTATGCAACGTCGAGTCTGATCAGACCTAGGAGAAGATATTCCGTTTTATTTCATTTTCTCGGAAACTTTAAATATTTGGAACTTTATTTTATTTTTAGGGTTCCGTACCTCAAAAGGAAAAAGGAACCCTTATAGGATCACATCTTTGTCTGTCTGTGTGTCTAGACCTTCTTCTCAAGAAGGCGTGGAGGTATCAAGTTGAAATTAAAATCAAATACTCAAGTGTGCAATCTCCTGGAGCTGTGAAAAAATCAACCTTCTAAGTGAACGCAATCAAAAAATACAGCCGTCTATGCCACATATTTTGTTACGTTCAACGGAGTCCAAAGGGAATCAAAACCTATAGGGTACTTCCCGTTGACCTAGCATCATGAAATTTGGAAAGAAACAGTGTCTTACAGCACAAGTAAAGCAAAAAGTCCGAAAACTAAATAGGTAGTTCATCACATCACAAAAAAATAATTGTTTAACCGTTTGAACGCCAGGGCTCACGGCGAAAAAGCGTGACACGAGCGCTCGACGACGGCTGTAGCCGACGCAAATGTATGGAAAACGGCATATCGTGGCGTCAGGGGCAGGTACAGCCGACTGGGGCTCCAAGAGGTTAACGGAATAACCTTTGCAAAGTCGTATCACACTCGACGGTTGCACGGAAATAAGAGCTTGCGTAAATTATTTTTTGTCTTATTTCATAGGTAGGTAGGGGCGTTGTAAATGGTCACCCGGTTGTTAAAAGCCTTTTATTTTTAGGGTTCCGTGCCTACAAGAAGTTTTTTCCTATAAAATATTACTTACTTGTCTCAGCATGAATAATTATTAGGTTCTTGGGTTGGTAAGTTCCAGAGATAAAGTTAGTTAGGATAAGGTAAGGGGACCAGTGTTTCTGCAGATTTTTGGTGATTGTCAAAACAATATACTGATAAAAAATATATAAAAAATACTTTTAAAAAGCTTACACCAAACCCTTTCATATGATCCCTCTTAAAGACAGTTTGATTTTTAAAATTGAACACTCATCCATACTTCCTAGGGCGACTTTTTAAGAGAACCAATTCCTAAAAGGGTGAAATAGGGGCTGACAAATACATTAACGGTAATTAGTATATGCCCGTAATTATAGTAAAAATAACTAAATTTATAAAGAAGGTAACATGAAGATGTTTTTAGTAAATTTTAAAGAAACATTTCCACACGCAGACTCAGTTGCGAGTAAGTGTATGAACACACTATGCCGAAATTACGCGGCAGAAGTTCGGCGTTCGGCAGCGGCGGTTTCGTACGACAGATACCTAAGCAGCGTGTGATGTGTCGCGGGTAATATAGAAAGCATTGCGGGCATATTCAGGCGGAAGTTCTGTCGCGTATTTTCTGCTTGATGTGATCCTACCCTAAAAATCAGTTTTTAATAAAATAATAATAAGTTTAAAAGAAATACCATCGCTTTTCATTCATAACCTTACTAGTTGCTGACTACCCACCTGATGTTAATTCACGGTGTACAATGGGAATAAAATAAATAAATAATTTTGTTTTGTCTAATTTTTATATCATTTCCTCACAAATGTGATGAAAAACATTGTGTGTAACACGGGCAGTAAGGGGATAACAAACTAGTTATTATTTATTAGTTAGTGCTTTGTGCTGAGTATTTAAGGCCATAATGATGAAATTAAAATGTCATTGTAAGAAAAATATAATTATTAACTGGTTCCAGATATTCTAAAATATAATGCAGCAATAGTATACTCATATAATCAATCCATATATATCACTCATCATCATCAGAGTCTATAAAGTCTGTCTTATTAAATCCTATGGTCTTCATTAAATTACTAGTTGGGCCAGATAAACCTTCTTCTTTCATGCTTTGAACTATGTTTTGCAGTATTGTGTTGCTATCTTGCTGCTTGATATCTTTAAGTTCCTCATCATCCTCTTCAAGTTCATCTCCGCTTCCACTACTTTCAAAATATTCATCATCACTATGAGAAGCTGTCCCTTTCTCGGTTTTTCCTAAAGTTATCATATCTAACATTTTTTGAACAGAATTACTGAAGTCATCTGGATCAAATTCAATGTTTTCTTTGGAATCTTCTATTTTGCTAGTCTCAATACCTTCAAAATCTGATGTTTGCATCAAAAAAGATGACAATTGTGTTGTAACATTTTGTGCAGTAAGCATACCATCATTATCAAACTTGACTTTCTTACCATATCTAGAATTAAGCATATCATTCAACTGATCAGGTTTAATATTGAGCCAGTCTTCATTGTCCTCTATAAGGTCATCAGGGGATAAGCATTTTTCTAGCAATTCCTTCTTTGTTCTTGCAAAATTACTTGAAACTATTAATTTTGAAATCTCATTGGAAACTTGTGAGTTTATTGGACATTCTATTACAGAATAAAATGCTTTGGCATTTTTGAGTAATTCATTATAGTCAGCAGAGCCTTCAATGTTATTTTTGAAATATCCGTTTGCATTCAACTTGCTCATAAAGTTCTTAAATTGTTTTGTAGAAAATATGTCTAAAGTTGGTTTATTCATTAGAATTTGATAACCAAAAGTTAACTTTTGACCGATAACACTTCTCTTGTCATTTGCTTCTTTTAATTTTACATTACTGAGAGGTTTTGCATGCATAAGCATGGCAAAAAGGCATTTGGTAAATTTGACGTTAACAAAAACGGAGTCTTGAAACACAACACTTTTACATGCTTTAGCATCAAGTACATCATGATTGCAATATGCACTGACTACAGGAGCTATTAGTGCTGGTTTCAGGGTTAACAGTGTAGCAATATCCACAGGTAGCTTTGCAGTTGATATGTGAAGGCTCTCCTGTATTAACTCTGGATATTGCCCAACTCTTTGCAATATTGATTGCTGAATTTCACTTGAAGCTTTTGTTTTTTCAGGGGCTTGAGCTATAATTTTTATAGCATCTTCTAAGTCTAACTTTGAATCCATGTCCTGTAGATTAGGTGGTATTATGTGAAGTTGATTTTGATGAATGAAAACCTGGAAAAAATGGGAATGTAAACTTAACATAATTTTAAAGTTAATTTTTGTATATAACAGCTATTGTTTCCCATATTAAAAAAAAGATATAAATTGCACTCTATTGTGCAATGTGGGTTGAGAGCATATTAAAAAAACTTACCCTATTCTCTGTGCTCTCTGGATTGGCCCATATAGGTAAATAATTGGCTGCTTCAATGAGCAGGAACTCGCCATCATTGTCTTTGATTTGTATAATTAAATCTTTGTATTGTTTACTCAGTTCCAGACAGAGATATACAATGAACCACTCATCCTCAATATTATCACCGAAACACGTTATGCTTGCAAGATGACGAGGTTTATCTAAAAAATAGTCACAAACATGATTGCGTATTAAAGTATTATAATATTTTTTTTTAGGTGGAAACTAAGGGATCCCTTTTTGATTTATTTGAATAATTTGGTCATCAGCAAAATAATTACCATCTTTATTGTCATTTGCAATAGGATAATGAACTTTAAATTCATCTTTGTGCCAAATATAATTCTCGCATAATGTTTGTATTGTTATGTTCAGCTGCTGGCACAAGTTTTTCCAATACAAATTGTCTGCTATACTCGACAATGAAAAGAATAAGCACTCAACAGAATCTTCAAGAAGTGGTTCCACTTGTACTCCGTTGTTTTGAGCCATTTTATTTATTTATCAATTTATCCTCTATTTATTTGAAACTGCCTCATATGTAACCTCAAAAGGAGAATTCAGAGATGTTATACTCTTTTTTTTTTTGGATTTTTTGGCCTGGTTCCAGAGACCTTTAAGCCAAGAGGTATATGTTAAACAGCAGTGTTGCCAAGCCAATGAAACAAGAAAATGGTTAACTGTTTCGAAAAGTGACTAAAATTAAAATCTACAATTGTCAAAGTGACAGATGCTTTATGTGCGCGATAAAAACTATAATTAACTATTATAGTGTGCTAGGCTGCTGACACTCTGGAGGCCTAGCACACTAGCTTTTATCGCGCACATAAAGCATCTGTCACTTTTTAACGAATGTGCGGGTGCGAAACGGACGAATGCTTTAGTTAGTTTACTGCTTGTGCGCGATAAAAATTAGTGTGCAAAGCCCTCTGGATATGAGAGCAGAGAACATAAAATAAAACGCTTTTCAGGCCAAATCTGAATCAGAGTGCCTAGCACACTAGTTTTTATCGCGCACGTAAAGCATCTGTCACTTTTTAACTGATACGCGGGTGCGAAAGGGACGAATGCTTTATGTACGCGATAAAAATTAGTGTGCTAAGCCATCTAGTTATTATATAATACGTTTCGGTCCAAATGCGATTAATCCCCTTTATTATATATACTGGGGCCAATTCGAAAATTTATTGCCTAATTTAAAAGTATCTAAATTTGAAACAAAAAATGACAAACTTAATATTTGACAGCTTCGTGCTATACAAAATCGAGTGTGATGTTCTTATTTTAAGTTTAGGGAATTTTAAATTTATGTTACACTGTTTCGAATTGGACCCACTGTGGGCTCAAAGTTCATATTCTGGCGTGATTCTGACTATTTCTGACATACAGCTAGGATACATATACTAATCTGTGCATATGATACCTATAATTGGTAAGAAGACGCAGAATCGCAATTTCTAAAGTGAAAGAGAATATAATCACACGTTTTTCTAGCATTTCCTGGGTTCCTAAAATTACGCATTATGCGCATATTTTATTTCTGAAATTCTCATGTCTAGTTTGTCTTATATTTGTGAATACGGATCTAGTTCAGAGGACAGCGATTGTCATTCCGAAGATTTGTTAAAGAACATTAAAAAGTGGGTACCTAGGTATGTAGAAGTCACAGCGTTAATCGTAAGAAATTTTACAATAGTAACTAGAATGTTTTATTTAGGTTCGCTAATCTTATTTTCAGGCCCAAATTACCAACACCTGATTTAAGAGGAGTTGCAGTGGTTGAGACTGATGACCGTGTAGATGACCCAGACTTACACAAAGGGCGGACACGTTCCTTTGCACACGTGAGGGGAAATTGGGCATCATATGTTTTTATCAAATGTATGTAATATTTTCAGCAAACCAAATTTATACTTACCCTGTTTGCTATGACACTTACCTTGCACATTTTAGAAAGTTAACCTGTTCTTTACTTTTAGACACTGAGGAGGAACATATATCGAATTTAATAACAAAGTTGCTAGCTGTCTGCCCCACTGGTGATTTTCACATCTGTGATGATTTCCATATAAGTTTATCGAAAACTGTGACTTTGATGTACCATGTCATAAAGCCATTTACAAATTCACTGCAGTCTGCTGTTGATGGCATAAAAAGGTAAAATTTGTAAAACAATTAGTAGTTGGCAATGTTCGCGGTCGCGCGCACAGATGGCTTTCATGCTATAATGCGGTAGAAGGCTGCCTCTCTTCTTCATCGTGTGTGCGGCAGCCGCAATAGCATCTTGAAAACGTTTGCGAGCATGTTTGATAGCCCCTTGGTGTGGCACTTGGTTAAAGTGGTCATTGGTGCCAAAAAATAAGTGTCTTAGTCTACATTTTGTTTTTTGTGCCTTAAATATATATTTTATAGTTTTTAAGTACTTACTAACATAATGATAGGTAAAATATTTGGTCATACTAACATATTATGGTAAAATAACCGTAATAAATGATTTATTATTATTATTATTATTATTATTAACAATATATCACTGAGTTAAGGATTATTTTATTGCAGCTTTGATTTCGGATTTGAAAGCATCAAATTATTTTGCAATGAAGAAAACAATAGGACATTCATATCTTTGGCTGTTGATCACATAAGTAACAGATATTTGTTGAAAATTGTGGAGAAAGTTGATGAGATCCTTACTGACTACAAGCTGCCTCCTTTCTATGATGTAAGTTTTGATGTTATAAAGTATCCTATGTATGTCCATGACAGATTAAATTGTCACTATAACTCGCTCAATGTAAAAAGAGCGCTGACAGCCATATAAAATGTATTACCGTCAGTGCTCTTTTTGAATTGGCTGAGGTATCCAGTGTAAACTCCTTATAATAAAACTCAAGTGACTGAGTATTTTATTATGTTATTAAAAGTTTTAATTTATGTTTCTTTTGCCTTTTGTGAGGACAAAGCATTTTCACCTGCTAATGGTCATGGTAACACATTCCAGCGAATTCCAAGGAATGCACAAAGCTGCATTTCTTTGAAATTTCGATACCATACAGAGTATTTGTAAACCAAAAATATAAAGTTATTGCTCTTAATGAATGAAGTATTGTTTTGCTATAATGGTAGGTTTTTTACATAATGACCAATTTTCGCCGCCAAATACCGGCGCTAGCACAAAAAAAACCGGACAAGTGCGAGTTAAACTCGCGTAGAGAGGGTTCCGTGATTATATCAAATTTCCTGATTCTTAAAATACCATAGACTTCTTATAGGTTTTCTTGTAATTTGTGGTAAAGAACTATTATCTGTATTTTTTTTTGGAAATTTTAGGCCTAGTATTTTCGTAAATAAGGGGATGGTCAATTATCGCCTATTTTCCTGAATTACTGAAAAATCAGGACGAGAGTCAGTATATATGAGGATCTAACATAATCTGACAATCATAAAAAAATATACGTTATATCCTCACAACGAGCCCTTTCATTTGATACGTCACACGCCAATGTTTGCAAAACTTTTCTTTAAATTTTCTTATTTACATGTGGCCCCCATGTTTAAAATTCCTTTCTTTTAGTTACACGTCCGAGTTACGGTCACCGACTTACATATGCGTAATGTTTAAATTTCAACTCAATCGGTCCAGTAGTTTCAGAGCAAATTGGCTGTGACAGACGGACAGACAGACACACAAGTGATCCTATAAGGGCTCCGTTTTTTCCTTTTGAGGTATGGAACCCTAAAAAAGGATATAAGTATACTTTTTGTGTCATTTTATCAGAACACAAACACGGAATAGAGTACTCTTCTATTTTTGCCGCCAGTGACCTCAGCCTGTGTCCCTCACATACCATTGCATGCCAACATTTTTGGACACTTGTAAACATGTCGCTCTAGTCGCTGGCATGTAATAGTAGTTTATGCAACGGTTGCATAATGATAGGCCTTAAAACACTAGTGCGGTTTTATAAAACGAGCTTTTAGCGAGTTTCATAATAAGATCGCACGTGTGTTTTAAGGCCAAATTATGCAGAGTTGCGTACATAACTTTATCTACACACATATTATAAATCCTCCATGATGGGTTCAGAAACAATATTTTCTGGCAACAAGTTATTTGTTGCAATCGTGG
Organism: Tortricodes alternella; assembly: GCA_947859335.1. Lineage (NCBI taxonomy): Eukaryota > Metazoa > Arthropoda > Insecta > Lepidoptera > Tortricidae > Tortricodes > Tortricodes alternella. The sequence continues at coordinate 7,515,789 of OX401983.1, read as the reverse complement.
CTGCATATTTCCGATATCCGGCGCATTTTCACATCACACACAGTCCGAGAAGACTACTATTCATATTTTCAACTAAAATATAAATTACAAACAACTTTTTACAATTCTACTTTCGTTCAGCAAAAAACCATCATGAAAGCAGTAATGGCGGCAATTCGATCCTCCGTCAAGACCATTTTTAAAAAAAATCATAGACAAACGAATGAAGTCTCTATTCTCATATCACTCGAGATGAAATGTTGTGCAGTTTCTATTAAAAAAACATACTGAATTGACGTTTCGTATCAATAACTGTTTTAATATCTATGGATACTAGAATAGAGACCCACTTGAGTCTTGACAGCTGTTCCAAATTTAATCTCATTTCTATACTAAAAACAATACGGGAATAACATTGCAGCACTGGTTTTTCCTAATTGGTTGTCAAAATGGTGGCATTTCCTAAGGTTTTTGATTACACTATGGAGGTTTTATGATAAAATATGGGTGTAGATAAAATATAATAAAATATAATATTTAGTATAAAAAAGGCGTGCTGCGACGCCAGTCATTGGCACGGAGATTTGGCAGTGGAAAATAGTCATAAAAAGTGGATGTTATGTTATACAGAATTTATCTATCTATAAACCAAACAAAGCGTTTCTTTTATGTTTTTGTCGTAAAAGGGGTACTATTTCAGGCACTATTTTTTGGTATAGCTTAGGTATGGCTTAGGAATTCAATGGCTTTCTGTATGATCTCGGTCGGGTACGCCAGCTTGACGGTGCAAAATATTTTACCCGTGTTTGGTATGAAATATCTCAGTTTCTGTAAGAGCTACGAAGTTGAGACTTCGGTAGGTCGGGTACTATTTGTGCACTATTTTTTGGGATATAGAGCATATTTGGGAACAGCACCGTTCTCGAGATCCAAAACTGGTACACCAGCTTGACGTCAAGTTAGCGTACCCGTTGAACAAGGCTCATATCTCCGAAATTACAAAGGTACTATTTTTTTTTTACTCTGTACTAATTGGGTACTATTTAGGCACTATTTTTTAGAATCATCAGATCCTGGATATCTTCGAAGGGTACGCCAACTTGACGCTCACCCGCGAACACTAAACTATTTCCAGTTGCAACGTGTCTGCCTCAGGGAGAGTACTTAGATCTTTTGCGCAACTGAATTATTTAGTATTAATATGGTGTTGTTGAACGCACTACGAAAATTGTTCTGAATTATTTAGCTTTATTTCAGTGTTGGTGACTGTACTTAGTAGTAACAGTAGAATGATAAGGTATTATTTCAAAATGAATCAGTAAAAAGAGCATAACTCAAAATAATTATTTATTATTTTGTTCAGTCATTCCACAACATTGAATTAAGTCGGAATCTGCAGTATTTTGCTTTATTAACGTGGTTTGAATCGCCTGAACTATTATAATGCTGATACGCATTGCATTCTTCACATGCTACGTTCAAGACATTTGCAATAACTTTGATATAACATGAGATAACGGTGTTTCGGCGATTCTGAAAAAAAAGCTTTTTTGACTTAGTGCAGTATTGTATTGGGGGTGCGATATATAATCAAAGGGCTCGTTGTGAGGTTCTTAAAAATATATATTTTTTTTATAATTTTAAGATAAATGGTTTTGACGTTATTTAGGAAAATAGGCGAAAAATTACCGATGAAATTTCTATCAGGAGTTAACGATTAACGTTAACTTCCGTTAAATCTTCCAAAATGTATCGGTTTAATGTTTAACGACATAATTTTTTTTAGTAACGGATTAGCGATTAACGAAGTTAACTATTTGATTAACGGTGCCCAGCTTGCATAGGGCTCTTATTTATTTCTGACTTTATATTTTATCATATTGCTTTAAATTCATATAGCTGAAAAAAATATTACTTTTATACAATCAACTTTTCACAGACACTCCACTTAGAAAATTGTCCATAGACAAACAGATGAGGTGAGGGACTTTGAATTATAACATATATAAAGTTAGGATTTGTTGTCATTGCAGGATCCCAAATTTCACATGAGTATTTTGTGGACCCACGGGAACAAGAAGTCAGAAGTAACTGGTGCCTTGGAAAAATTCAACAATATTCTTTATCAAGAGATAGAAAATTCTCTTAAAACTATTAGAGTGCAAACAGTAAATTGCAAAATAGGTAACAAATTTTTTCAATTTGCATTACAGTAACAAAGGAAAGTAAAGTAAGGTATACAAAGAAATATGGATCAAGGACGGAATAGAGTGTTCATCAACCCTAATTTTAATAAAGGGCTAAAAAACAGTGGCGCGATGAGACCAATGTGCCTCATGCACGTTAATCCCTCTTTCAGTGCGCATGTGCAGAATATACAACCAATGCCTAAAGCAAAAATTTACATCAACCCCAATTTTGTTAAACGAAATGAAATCAGAAGTCAAGATTCAAATATGAATGCACACTATTCATTTGAAAGAACAAATCAACTTATAGACAACAGTGACAAGTTAACTCCTCGTGTTTCTACTGTGGTTAAACATGAAAGCATTGGGTACACGACAGTCCCAATGCAATCAGCGTCGGTCCAACCTTATCAAACCAAGTCGCGCTACTCATATGTCAGACATAAGGGAACTGAACTGCCACGTCCTATTGTTCCTAATACACAGACACACACTGTAAAAATAAGCAAGTACAAATCAATCAATATAACAGATATCAAGAAGAATCTTGACTCTGTGAAACCTCTAAGAAAGTCTATATCCACCAAACTTGTTAATAACCCATCCATTTTACAAACAAAAAATGACAAGATAGTTTATTCCAACGACTCTAATACTCGTGAGAACAAATATAAACTTGTTAGGCCCTCTGCCGATGTAAATAAACCTCGGTTTAAACGTCAGATCTCTTCCAATTCTAAGAAAGTTGTATGCAGTCGGACTAGAATCAAGGCTATTGGGGTATATAAGAAAAATAATATACCTTGCCCCCAGTTTCGTAAATATGGTAAATGTTTACGAAAGTTACAAGAAAAATGTGAATTTTTACATGATAAAAAACATGTGTCTATCTGCAGAAAGTTTCTCACTGGAGTGTGCCATGATGAAAAATGCCTTCTCTCACACGAACTTTCAGATAAGAAAATGCCAACTTGTTATTTTTACCTAAAAGGTATGTGTACAAAAGAAGGGTGTCCATATCTGCATGTAAAACTGAATGACAAGGCTAAAATTTGCTCTGACTTCATAAGAGGGTACTGTGATAAGGGTGATGAGTGTTTGAAGAGACATGTTACTAAGAGTTCAGCCATTGACGTTAAACAACGACACAGCTTAGAAAAACAGTCATTGCAGAAATCAACAAAATATAAAATAGAAAAGAATAAACTGAAAATGAATATAAATAGTTCCCAAAGGAGAGAAACTAAAATTCGATCCAATGACCAGCCTCCTTCGCAGGGAAATGAAGACTCCAGTTGTAGATACTACAAAGAATCAATACAAGAAGTTGGTTTTAGTGAAAGTCTTGAAGCGATTAAACCTTCCAGGTGTAAATTGGGCACTTTACCATCTTTCATACAATTATAGTACCTATCTAAGCTCCACGTCCAGGCGTCAATATTGGACTAGATTTCTATACTCCAAAAATAGTGTATATCTAATCGGAATCTGCATAATATAAGGTATAATTTATCCAAAGTTCTAACTGCCAGTTTTCACAGAACAATTAAAACTGATCGTTTGTAGGATAAAAAAGTTATCCTAGGCTAAAAAGTGACGTCTACAATATGATCTCCGGTTGCTTTATCTGCAACGAAATTGCTGTTTTAGCCAACAAAGGTGCATATAGAGGTTAGAAACTTGTGTACCAAACAAGGCAGAAGATGAATTCACTTTACACACGATCACTTTTAATTGTCATTTAAAACTGTTCAGTCAAAACTGATGGTGAGTAGCCGTCTATTTCTTTCAAGCTTTGTCTAGACTGATTAGAATACAGACAACTGCGCCTCTTTTCGGGAACGTTAAGTGATGTTGTAGCGACTTGCGAGCGAGATTTCTCATCAGACTCTTCCGCACGACGCGTAATGCGTAAGAGCGAGATGAGAGTCTCGCTCGCGGATCGCTGCGGTATCACTTATACGTTCCCGAATAGACGCCCGGAGTCAAGCGAACTTAGCTAAATCATGACTATTTCTCTAGTACTAGTATATGTATTGTTGAATTGTATAAAGCTAAATGATATATTTTTAATAAAGACAGATGATTTCTCATATTTTTTTATTTATTGCTATAAATCATAAACATTACTTCCTTCTCTTTAAAAACATTAACATTTAAATATGGTAATTAATTGATAAATGTTACTGGTGAGTAAATATATTTATTTATTTCTTAAACCACTTGGGAACTTTGCTATTTTTTGTTGATGAGGTTCCAGCACCAGAGGTTTGAGCGGTATCGTTTGAATTTTCTTTTCTTCGACTAGGAGCTCTGCAAAAAACAAAGAAAACAAATTACTGCAATGAAAGTTACTATCCTGCCTAAAGTTTGCTTGCTATAGGTCTATACGTTTTTGAATTTTGATTCAAGATCGACAAATGCAAGTAATTGCCGAAATTCGTTTTGTATGAGAATACTGAAACAGTAATAACTAAATTTATTAATTTTAGTGAAAAAATCAAAAGTATAGACCTAGATTTTATTCTGACTGATAAACCTATCAAAAATTGGTCAAAATCAAACCTTTTTACCTATGTAATTTTTTTGTACTAGGTTTTTTAAATCATCAGTTATTGAATATCCTCAACGGGTACGCTAACTTGACGCTCATGCCGCTTGGCGTTCAAAAGGCCCATAAAAAGGCCAACTGTAACCGTAAAGTCGAAATTCGTGTTACTTGTCAGATATAGGTAGCTTTTAGATTATTCCCATTAGGAAAGATGAGTATTGCTTATTATATTTTGCATTTAGGGCGGCGTTGTGAAAAATTTAACTGGCGAAACCACGGCGAGGTTCGCTAGTATAACGTAACATTACAATGAGATTTACTAAAAAAACGAAAAGACTACCTGTATTTAGAAGCTAATATAGAAGCTGCATCACTGGGGGTTGTCTTTAAATAAATTTCCTTCTTCAGATATTCTGCATCTTCTTCCTCTTGTAACCACTTGAAATGCATATGAACGCATGGAACGAATTTTGCTTGAAGCAACGTCAAGTTAGGATCTAGGGTCTCTTTGAGTGGTGTAGTAACTGAAAATAATTGAAACTTATGAAATACAAATTCAAATGAACTAGCTGACCCGTGCGAATTTTCGCACAGTATCGTGATCAAACACCGGATAATAAGAATATAATAAAGTGAGAATAAGTAAATGCAAGTATTATTAGTACTCTATTTGTGTATTTTTCGTCAATAGCAGATAATTTTGACAAAGATAATAATTAACGGAGTACTAGCGGGTGTGCCATCTATTGATTGACATTTGGTCTGCAAATAGCCAAGACACATTTAAGTTAAACAGACTGTCAATAGATGGCGCTTGCAATGCGGTTGATTTTATTTTCGTACGCGGCTGTGAGCCACGCGCTGTTTTATAATTGAAAGTCTTAATACGTATTATTATAATACCTATATACCTAGTGACGGATAATTTTGACAAAGATAATAATTAACGCAGTACCCTCCATCGGCCCTAACATGAATGACACAAAGATAGTAGCGCCATCTGTTCACATTAGTCTGCATGTGCAAATAGCCAACACAGATGTTAGTTAAATAGCCTGTCAATAGATGGCGCTTGCAAATCATTCAATTCAAATAGTCATTTAGTTCAAATAGAGTACACCACAGTTTAGATACCAACAGTTGGGCAAGTAATGTACTTGCGCAGAGCAATAGTGGAGGGCCTTGCGGGGTGGCAGGTGTCGCGGGCCGCAAGTAGGTTTCCTTGATCACAAAGGCTGTAGGGGTCGGGTTTATATATTTTTTTAAGTCACAATATTTTAAATTTCTGGGAAACGGCTATAATGATTTGGATTACATTTTGTATGTAAATAATGTTTCACTTTCGAAGTTTATCTAGATAAGTGTCAAAACTGAAAATTTATTTTACATGTTTTCAGGTATACCTAATTAAATAAGTTAGTAGACTCTGCTCTGGTAGAAACTTTGATATGGTGACTAAATGTGAGATTAATCCTTATTTAAACCTCATCTTGATTTTCATGCATACACCCTATTGCTTGTTGATATCAAATCGGCACAAATAATCCTTATTATATCGAGTAGGGTTGGGTATTGAATATAGACTTACATATATGGAATGGTTTATCAGGGGTCTGCAGATTTGCTTTAATAAAGTTGTAGACATCTTCTATAGTGTTGTTAGGTTCAAATATACCCTGAAGCACAATGTGGTCTGGGAACTGCACTCGAACCACAACATTCTTATATAAGCTGAGTCTCTGTAGAGAAGTCTGTAAAAAACCGAATCAATTATGATAATATAATATTGTATATAATTTTTCTTTTTTTTTTCATAATAAGATTTCTTATTCTGATACATCTGCACATTGCTTAGATTCGCTTTTCTTTTTGCAATTAACATATCAGAACAACTTTTTAAAAAAATTACCTCTTTTGAAATGTCTTCTCTTTTATCAGCTATGATGAGAGGTGTGTTTTCTAGTTCTAATCGGTTATTCTGCAAGTTGGCATACAATTTCCGCACCTCTTCTACTGTTAACTCATAAAAATCGTCAGGGAGGTCTTGTAATTCACACTCTGAATGTTCTGGTATAAAAGCAATGGCTTTTTGTGTCCCTAACTGAAAAAAGACTGATTATTTTCAATGTTAGTGATAAAAATGCAAGTCAAAGTAAACAAATATTTTCTTACAAATGTAACTTCTTCCTCTATTTTCAGTCTCCTTTCTAAGTTTTCTTTAGACTCAAGTGATGTTTTAGGTGGACTTTTAGCATTGCCAGCGTTATTAACTGCTGTCATATACTTTTTTGTTGTACTTGGCAGGTTTTCATCACTGTGTTGAAATTGAACTGGCTTCTCAGGCTCAAAGTTAGCTTTCATCATTTTCTCCTTTTCTTTTTTAATTAAATCGATTGGGTCAACCTTTTCAGTATAAACTTTTTTCTGAATGTCAGAAGGTCCTGGAGATGCCAAGTCTTCATCTGTGGGTGACGGCAGTTTATTTTTTTTGTCTTCCAATTCTATGTCATCTCTTGCTGGCAATGGCCTTCGGTAAATAGCCGACACATTTGCTTGCCTAAAAAAAAATGTTAAGAATACCTTCTTTAGGAAGCAGCATAGAAAGAGATGTCTCAAACCTCAAGTACAAAAAGGGTCCATAATTGGGCTCAGCGTTAAAATAAAACCCATGAAAGACGATAGCTGAAGAACTTGATGATCCAGCGTCACAAGAGGAATTGGTAAAAAAAACATTGTCTAGGTCCCAAAATGTTCGTGCGTTGTTTGTGAATCAGTCAGTTTATTCCAGTTTAGCCCCGAAATAATAACTATCAGCTAGTTTCCTTTTCAAAAATATTTGTTGCTATTCTCGATGATTTTCAGCAGTTATTATTATCTATACTTCTATACTTATAATAAAAGGCTAACGAAGGATTTTGTACATGAAAGATATTTAAAAAATAATGATAGATTTGGCAATTAGGCGTTTAGGAGATGCCGAACACCGTTTAATTATCTTCTTGTCTGTCTCTCTGTCGGTTAATTTGTACTTCAATCACGCTAAAACTACTGGACAGATTTTCATGAAATTTGGTGTGGTTATAGTTTATGATCTGGAGTCACATATAGGATAATATTTATTTCGAAATTCATCCCTTAATTTGGATATATACGGGATGAAAGTTTGTATGGAGATACGTCATTTTTGAAGTTTGAATCATGAAAATTGGTATAATGATAGCTGGTTACAAATGAAGAATTATAACTTAAGAATTTAGAAAAATCAAACCTTAAAGGTGTAAAATAAGGGTTGAAAATGTCTATGGGAGCACTCTAATTTTTGAAGACGGAATCATGAAAAATTATTTTAAGCTGTTGGTTTCAAATTATGAATGACGTATTTGAGTGTTTTTGGACAATCGACCTCTATAAAAGTAATCTAAATATTGGAATTTGGTATGGAAATCTACACATATAATAAATCAGTAGAAAAGTCGTGTCTGTAATTACACCACTTTTGGAAAAACGCAGTTTGACGGACTATTACTACATTGATATAAGCGCCATCTAGTGAGACATTAAAACTCTCAACAATTAAGCAAGTGCAAATGAGGTAGCTATATGAAGAGACAAAGATAACAGTGTTTTACGCATTTCGTCTGCTTAAACTTCGATAAGCTACGCCCACAAATTACGCTGTCTTCCCGTCGGAAAGCGAAAAAATAGGCCTACTTTTATCATTATCGTAAGATTTCTGTAAAAGTCTTGCTTTACGGTAAAGATATATATAGACACGGATCTAACAAAATGATCTGTGAGGCATGCAACAAAGTGATAAACGGACATTCTGAATTACTAGCATGTACCGCCTGTCATGAAAAATATCACTATTTATGTCTTAATATAACAACGGCATATTTCATAGAAAAAGCACGGGAACTAAAACGAGCTTGGAAGTGTCCTTCTTGTACAAATATAACATATAGACGTAAAGATGATAATACTCCAGTGCGGGCACAGTTACACCCCACACAGCTAAATGACACAAGCATGTCCGTCGATGATCTCTTAAACAGCGAACAAAGTATAGCTGGTAATACTGAACACTCCTATCAACACGTGGATACGTTTTCCAGCATCACCCTTGACCAAATCAGTAATCTTCTGGACAAAAAACTCGAAAAGAACAACGCAACCATTATATCAAATATGGAAAACTTAATACACACTGAAATAACATATTCTATAAATAAACTAAAACAAGACCTACTACAGAAAACTGAGATGATTGAAACACAACAACAAATCCTGCATAAACAGCTGCAGAGCACTAATATTAAAATAGATAAGCTAGAAAAAGAAAATAAAATACTCACAGCTAACATACAAGAGTTACAAAACCGTATCGACAACCACGGACATCAAAACAGCTCAAACGAACCGAAAAAAATTGTACTCCACGGACTAGACGAATATTATGGAGAGGTAGAAGCGGACCTCTATCCGCGTATAAATGAAATGTTCGCCGACATACTAAACATCGAAATAAATGGCTTCATTGAATCAGCTGCACGAGTAGGGAAAGGAGGGAAATCGGGAAAAAGCCGCCCTATTGTCATTGAGCTGATAAGTAAGCGCATGAAAAGGTATGTTATAGAAAATGCGTACCATTTCAAAAATAGCGGCTATGCAGTATCTGAATTCCTTGAAAAGGAGGCTTTACAAAAGAGACAACAATTAATAAAAATGCTTCGAGATGCACGTCGTGATGGAAAATACGCAATCATACGCAATAACCGATTATTTATCAACGGTGAAGAAACTATCCCTTCCCTAAAACAAGCGAGCCCAGTGACAACAAAAAACAGGGACACTAGTAATGAAGTAGGAAAAATACACAACAACGCTAGTCAAGACACAACTTTTGAAGCGTCCAGCATAAGCAGCGAGAGCAAACTTAGAGATACACAAGAAACACAAAACCGCACCTTTCGAGAATAACTTTAACGTTTTAATACAGAATATACAAAGCATAAAAAATAAAGCTCATATATTAGAAACCTTTCTTATTGGAAAAGATATAAAAGCCATTTGCTTATCAGAGACGTGGATCTCTGAGATGCAAAAAGACCTAATAAAAATTAAAGGATACAACTTCGTCTCTGCGTACTACCGCCAAGAAAACATAGGAGGAGGAGTAGCAATTCTACGGCAAGAGGGAATCGACTACATAAACCGAGAAGACATCACGCAACTATCGAGGGAATTTATCTTTGAGTGCTGTGCTGTAGAAATACCCCAGGAAAATGTTTTAATGATAAGTATATATAGGCCTAATCGCGATATCGATATTTTTTACGAAACTTTGCATAACCTTCTCGACAAAGTAAAATTAAAAGAGCAAAAGTTACATGTAATAATCTGTGGTGATTTCAATGTTAACATGGCAATCACCTCGCCAGCGTCTGAAAGGCTTTTAAATACTATGCTGGCCTACAACCTACATCAAATAGTTAATGAACCAACACGTGAAATTAGAACAACCGCCACATGTATTGACCTTATATTTACTAATAGGATAGATAAGAAAATAGTAACAGTAAAAGAATATGGCATATCTGACCATAAGAGTCTTATCTATAAAATACCGAGTAAGCAAATATATAAGAAGAACCAACAATGTAAAGTATTTAGTTATAAAAGAATTTTTAGTATAACAAACATGATCAAATTCAGAGAAGAATTATCTAACACAGATTGGAATAAACTCCTTAAACATAATAACGTAAATGAAAACTACAATTCGTTCGCCGAACATATAGGACAAATATTGGAAAATAATATACCTAAACAAAAAATCCTATTATACACATCTAAAAGCAACTCGTGGGTTACATCAGGGCTAAAGGGTGCCTGTAAACATAAACGGCTACTAAAACAACTTTTAAACCACACCGGAAACGCCACTTTAAGAAAATACTATAAAAAATATGAAAAGATTCTTAAAAAATGCGTAAAGACATCTAAAAAGCTAAATTATATAAAAAAAATGAAATTATCTAAAAATAAGACTAAGACAATGTGGAGCATAATTAGAGATACAACAGCTAAAAACATGTTTCATAAACACAAAAATATGCAATTAAAAACCGCGTCATCCATAATAACTGCTCCAGTAGAAATCGCTGACAAGTTCAATGACTACTTCGCATCTGTGGGTGAATCATCGAGCAACCCCGGGCACGACCCAGTAGCGCAAGCGCAGCGCATCGACGCGACCGCTTGCCGGGTGCTCACTCCCGCTACTAACTCGATATATCTAAAACCGGTCACACAACGTGAAATCTCAACTATTATCCGGCACTTAAAAAATAAGAGTAGCTTCGGGGTAGATGAAATTCCAACTAAACTTATAAAAATATGCACGGCAGAATTACTAGAACCGTTGACACTATTAGTGAATCAATCGTTTGAAGAGGGAACGTTTCCGGAACGCTTGAAAAAAGCAAAAATACGACCTATTCTTAAACCTGGAGGGGACCCAGGTAACACAAATCAATATAGACCGATAGCACTATTACCAAGTACATCAAAAATATTCGAAAAATGTATGTCAAATCGGTTATACAATTTCTTCGAAAAGTACAAATTAATTGATGAAAACCAGCATGGCTTCCGAAAACAACATTCAACCGTCCTAGCAGTTTACAAGTACATTCAAGAGGCACTACAACATATGAACCACAAACAATACGGAGTCGGTCTGCTCCTTGATATGACCAAAGCCTATGACAAAGTGGTGCACGATATTCTGCTAACTAAGTTATATGGTATGGGAGTGAGAGGCAGGGCCCACGACTGGTGTAAATCATATTTACAAAACCGGGAGCAATGCGTACAAATAGACTTTTACAATGAACACACGGGTGAAGTTCAAGGCAAAGAATCACAAACTCGACTTGTGACGTCATCGATCCCACAAGGAAGTGTAATCGGGTGCGTGCTATTTATTGCCTACATAAATGATCTACCGAAAATAATTGATACTACTTGTGTAATGTTTGCCGACGACGTCTCTGTGTTGCTGAGCTGCTCGGACAGCAACGAATGCAACGCGCGCCTCTCACACTACCTCCACGTGATCCTAGAATGGCTAACCGCACACAACCTTGAAATTAATTTTAAAAAGACAAAAATTATCCAATTTAAACCGTGTCAAAAAAGTAAATTAGATATTCAGTTAGCAGTTAATAACACACAAATCGAACAAGTTGAACATTTAAATCTTCTGGGTATTACATTGGATAGCGGAGTAAACTGGAAAATTCATATCCAAAATGTTAAACTAAAATTATCGCGGTTTATTTATGCCCTCAGCGTACTTAAGGCTAATACTGACTTCAATACAGCCTTAACTGCATATTATGCGTACGCACATGCGTGGCTTCGGTACGGAGTGGTTCTATGGGGTGCCAGTGTAAACGCACACGACCTTTTCGTGATGCAAAAAAAATGCATGCGTATTCTTATGAACATCCGGAGCAGAACGAGTTGTAAACCATATTTTACCCAACACAACATTCTTACACTTCCATCACTTTATATCCTAGAAGCGCTTACATTTGTACGGAAACATGGGAACTTATTCGTGCAAAAAAAAGATGTATGCAACTTTAACACCAGAACAAAAAATAAGTTAGTCATACCCGCGTCAAAACTGGCAATATTTAGAAAAGGTCCATATTGCAGATGCATTAAATTATATAATAAAATTCCTTCAAATATACAACAGGAACCAAAAGATAATGTTTTTATAACTAAAGTAAAAAAATGCTAATAGAAAAATGCTATTACAATATTGAGCAATTTTTGACAGATGATAAATTGAAAATATGACATGACTTAATATAATTTATAATGAATTACATTGCATTAAATAAATTAGTTTGTATTATATAAAATGATTATTATATTTGAGGATTATTATATTTGAGGATTATTATTATTATTATTATTATTAGGGTAGACCGGGGACAATTGAACCAATTTTACTTTAACAGTGTGTAGTGAAGCGTTTATTGTACTTACGGTTCCAATATTTTCATAAAATCAACTATCGTTGTCTGGCTCCTAAATACAATATGTTGCGCAGTTTTATCTCAGCTCTTTAATTTACTATAAGCTAATGAAAAGGACCAGGCAATGTGGTTCAATTAACCTCATGCTAGGGACGATTGAAACAGTAGGTAGGGTTAGTTGAAACACTCTAATATCTTTCAAAACAAGTTTATATTTTCATTCCATTTAACAGGTATCTACACTACACAATTATTTAAATGAGATCGTGAAAAGTTAGTAAGAAAACGATAAATATTTCAAAAATTATGACGAAAACAATATCTTAGACACAATAATTAAAAAAAAAGTTATTTTCTGCATTGTTCTGAGATCCAAGTTGTAGGTACATATTATTAAGAATAATGAACGATTAATGCGTAGGTATTATTATATTGGGTTGCAAATTATTAATCTAGGATGATGTGATCAATGTTAATGTACTATTTAATTTTTAATTTTAAACTGATTATTTGTTTTTAATGATTCTTTAGGCTAAGTTTATATTGTAGTGCCCTTGCAGGGTGTCATGTTCTGACTTTTTTAAAGATAATATCACCTTTCTGTAATGTATGCATGACAACAATTGAATAAATAAACAAATAAATAAATAAATATTTGAGTGATACTGAATCCAAATCAATCATTTTTAGAATTTTTGGCTGTCTGTCCGACTCTCTTTACCTACGTTTGTATGTATGCATAAAACTTAACATCTGCTAAACCGATTTCCATGAAATTCGGTATGTAGATAGCTTGAGTAAATTTTTTATCTCAAGTACTTAAAAAAAAATGTACCCTTCCACAACTGAACTGTAGCGAAATTTCCGTGCGTTTGATAAAATGCTGTAACGTTTGTTGGCTCAAACATGTATATACTTAAGATACGTAGTCGTCTAACGTCTAACCATTTGGATCAGGAGGCTTGCAAAACCAAATGTCCTCAATTGAAAAAACAATCGTATTGCAATATTCGACATGGTAGCAAGCCGTTCGCAACTTAAAAGGTACTTACTGTGTTAACAAATCAATTTATGTCGTCCCTTTCGTATTATATCTATTCCTAATTGCTTGAGCGAAGGGAAATCTCCGTAGTGTCGTATACAAGACATTTGGTGAAGTGAATAAAAAATCTTTACTTAAACATAGTGATTTTTAGGTGTTCATTCAGATAATGTATGAAAATTTTGAAGTAAAAGTTATTATTTATTTTTATTCACTTCACCCATTATAAGGATTAAGTGCACATTTTGTCTGGGGACCACCTGATCCGAATTCAGTGGTGTGGTGTGCACTAATGGTAAATAAAAAAAATATTTTATTATAAAATCATTCATTTAAAATCTTGTTAGTTTAAACGCTTGCCTGGGAATTAAACTTATTCTACGCGAACGGAGTCGCGGGCACAGCTAGTACATAAATAAACAAGGTATATGGGGTGACTGGTTCTTCGATACATTCCTTTTAAGGGGATATAGTACAACTCATTTGCAGCAATAAAAGTAATATAGTGCGCTGTCCGAAAATGACGAGTTTCTGAGATATTGAAGATTTAAGCATTTTTTTGTTTTTTCATCAAATCTGCAAACCATAAAATCATAGCGAAACAGACAGACAGATTCAGTGGATGCAACATACACAATACAGTAGAAAAGAGTTGAATGGAGGTCCACTATAGCAGTTTGCAACACTGTTGGTGCCAAAACAGGGATAGTAGCTGGATGGATATGGATGAAATTTGGAATAGATTTATACCCTGGTAGCTCTGGATTAACACATAGGATACTTTTCATCCTTATCCCATGTGAACAAAGTCACGGGCACAGTTAGTATTTGAAATAAATAAATAAATAAGACTATATTCTGCTACTTACTTGGCTTCCTCTGCTTTATTCAATAATCTTAAAATAGCCCGTCCGCCTATTAGTCCTAGCTGCCGTAAGGTCTTGGATTTCAGTGCAAGCTCTCCTTTAACTTCTTGCCGCATGTAGAGTATGGTTGGATGAGTTAGGGTATTAAACTCATTTGGGGCCATTGTATTGACAAGTTCAAATAATGATGTGTTAGGCGAAAAATCTGCTGTCCGTCGTTCACCTAGTGGAAAAATATTTTGTAAGAGGTAAGACCAAAGACTGATTAACACTAAAATTCCATGCTTTTCCACTTGAGGCATTCATGAAAACATAGAAGAGGCAAAGTACGAAGTAAATCCTGAAGAAATTTGAAATGCATCACAACACTCCGCATCTATCGGGATTTACTTCTTGCAATAAGGTCACTTATTAGAGATTATATATTAAGTCATATTATTAGAGATGTAGCAATAGTGGTTTGGCCGGATACCGGATATCCCGCATGGCCATTGGCCGGATATCATATATATTTGGCTTTTATTTGTTTTATCGTATTTATGTTCAATGTTTTTACTATCTGGTATCCGGCCGGATACTGACTCACTATCCAGTATCCGACCGGATAGTAAAATCATGGCCAGATAGTAACTATCCGTTGCATCTCTACATATTATTTTGCGTGTTCAAATAGGTTCAGCAGGAAAAGTTTAATAGGAGATAAACATTTTTAAAGTCTTTAAATTGAAATAAAAACACCGCAAGAAAAATAATATTGTTTTTATGATGAAATCAGAACTAGCATACATTACCATCTTCTAATAACAATCCGATAGTGACATTCCTTTCTTCTCTTGTTCTTTCAGCTTCTACCAACTCTAGCATAGCTTTATTTGGTAAGTTGGACCAACGCACGGAACTCGTCAAATCTAGAATATGGTTATGGTGTTTCAAATCATAATCTGTAGGTTGAAAACCTTGCTTCTCGCAAACATCTTCTAAAACCTTAAAATACCAAAAATAAAACAGAATTTAAGTAAGCCGTTTGTAATACGGTTCATAATTGTGTTCTGTCAAAGATTTAGAAAATACATACCTGTAACATACTTGTGTTTGGAGTACAGTGGATCTTCTGCCTTCTTCCGTTTGGAGTTAATACAATAATATCTTTAGACATGTCGAAACTTAATAAAACGTAATATGGTTAAATTCTATAAAAAAATAAACTGGATTATCATCGGCAAGCGCAAAATCAAATAACTACGATGGAGCCGTCAACTTTTGCTCTAATAAAAAGTCTATTATCCCAACTAGCCAATCCACATTGAACTTTATGAATATGACTAAAAGTAGTAAATTGTTTATACAAAATTGACATTCATAGTATTTTCATATAAATTCGCTCGTACTAAAGTACTGCCAGTGTCAAAATGGTTGATTCAACTACAGTAGTAAGCAGTGCTACCACAAATTACATTATGGCAGCACTTCACGCTCGTACGAGGCGCTCGGGTGAGGCGCGAGGCGAGTAGTGCCAAGGCGAGTGGCACTCCACTTCACGCTCGCATAACTCAGTTGCCAACTTGCCACCGAAACGTAGAAGACGATGGACGTGCCGCGACAGCTTTGTCCGCGATTGCTCATTATGCTTTTTTTACGTTCATATTGTACAAAAAAGGTTCCAAAACCTTGGAGGAAAAGAAGATGGTGGAAGCTTAGCTTACAATATGCAAAAATAGAACAGTGTAAGAACATTATGTACCTTATGAAATTTATATTTTTATATTATCGTATCAATATGCAACACTCCACCCTTCTATAGGTTGACCGATAAATGAGTCTTCGCCCGCTCCACAATGACTCCACATTGACTCCACATTGACTCTACATTGACTCTACATTGACTCTTGAGTGTAAACATCTTGATCAACTAACCAAATTAAAAAAAAATACAAAACAGAGCAATAATGAATTTTGTATGCAACTTTATTTGCTCTAGAGCAAATAAGGGCTGCTTTGTGCTGAGTATTTAAGGCCATATTGATGAAATTAAAGCGTAGTTGGAAGAAAAATTATTTGGATATATTGACTATAATGCCCTATCTACAGTTTATTTAACTTTTTTTTTTTTTATGTCAACTGACTGGCAAACGAGCTGACGGCCCACCTGATGGAAAGTGGTCACCGCCGCCCATGGACATCTGCAACACCAGAGGTGCTGCCAATGCGTTGCCAGTCTAAGGAGGATGGGGAATGGGGATGGGATAGGGATGAGGGAATAGGCCTCCGGATCTCGTCACTCACCGTACGAAACGCAATAGCAAGCTATTACTTTACGCCGATATTCTGTGAGAGTGTGGTACTACCCCGGCGAGCCGGCCCATTCGAACAGTAATCATATAGTGAGGACTACTGTTTGGCTCTACCACTACTAAAACTACATTCAGTAGTTTACTGAAGCTTGGCTGAGTTTTGATTGAAAGGTTGGCCTGTGATCATTCTAGTGTGTATAAAGTAGGACCCCAAGTTATGGACCGCGAACAGTATCCCAAGCTCTTTTTATGGAGAATATTATGGCTTCTAACTATTAACAATTTTCCTACCTGATATTTAACCTAACTTGTCGTCATGCCCCGCGCCCCTGTGCCGCACGGGCGACGACTCATTTAAGTGGTCAATCTATACCTTTACATTAGTAAATGTCTGGATAACGGTGTCCAGGTCGACGTTATTTATCTTGACTTCCGTAAGGCCTTCGATACCGTCGATCATGACGTGCTGTTGCAAAAGCTTTACGATATTGGGTTTAATTACAAACTGCTTGCTTTCTTTGCCAACTATCTCAAAGACAGGTCTCAATTTGTTAAATACGGATCTTTTGTCTCCCCTTCCTACCAAACACGCTCGGGGGTAAGTCAGGGATCGAGTTTAGGACCATTGCTTTTTATAATAATGATAAACGACCTCGTGAACAATCTCAAACACACTAACTGTTTGTTGTACGCGGACGATCTTAAACTCGTACTAGGCATCAAAGATGAATCAGACTGCCATAGGCTACAAATAGATTTGGAGATTATACATACCTGGAGCAAGGAAAATAAGTTGTTATTTAATAATAGTAAGTGCCAAGTACTGACTTTTTCGCGCCGCCTATGCCCGATAGCTTTTAACTACACCATGAACGCAGAATCAATAACACGCGTGGAGGCGGTAAAAGATCTAGGTGTTTAATTTGACCGCGAACTTACATTTCGTGATCACATAAATAACCTAGCCAAAGAATCGTATAGACGGTTGGGTTTTGTCATCAGGAACGCTAGGGATTTTCATAATCCTGCTGTCGTAAGGCTTTTGTACACAGCACTGGTCCGGAGCAAACTAGAGGCTAGTGCCTGTGTCTGGAGCCCCAGCGAAAACAAATATATACTTCTTTTAGAAAAAGTGCAAAAAGCTTTCCTTATATTCCTATACAAAAAACTCTACGGTTACTACCCTTATCTGTACCCCACAAAATACCTGCTCGGGGTTTTAGGTTTTAACTCCCTCGAGGTACGTAGAAACTATGAGCAGATGAGTAACAGCTTGTAAGGTGCTCCGTGGCACCATTAATAGCACCGAAATCCACAACGCTCTAAACCGCATAGTTGTTCCGGGTAGCAAGTCGCGTCGGCGCAACTACATCCAGCTGTCGGACGGCGCGGGAGCGCGCGCGTCCGCAGCGCGCCGGCGCTCGCCGCTGTGCGCCATGCACGCCGCGCTCAACGGCCTGCTGCGCACAGATCCGCGCGTAGACCTGTTCACGGACTCTTGGGCCAAATTAACGACCAATTGCCTCGCTTTCTGCGAGAATCGATGATAATTTTAATCTGTTATTAATATGTAATTTTAATCTTATATAATCTTTAATATACTAGTCAATAATTTATATTAATTAATAACTATTATAGCTAATATAACTTAACACTACTAACCTAACGAGTGTAATTGGTGTATGCCGTTCTTGTTATTGATAAATAAATAAATAAATAAATAAAATACATATCTTTAATCACCATAAATAGTTTATAATAGAGAATTATATCCTAGCTCTATCAGTCTAAAGGCAGCTATATTCATCAGGAACGATATCACTATGATTTTCCTAGTTACTTAAACCTATTTCAGTACAGGTTAAGGTTTTAAGTTGATTTGACCGTTGGCAAGGTCGGTAAGTATGCATGAGCCCTTATGAAGATTTCTAAATTAACTATAGGAGATACACATTTGTTTTTAAAAATATTTCCATCTAATTCTAGGGGTTAAAGAGGGGCAAATGTAGTTATCGGATACTGTAGAATAAAGAGTTGGAGCGGAAGGGTCGGTATGCTTCAGCGCGGTTCCTTCAATTACCAGTAGTTTGTCATTTTATAGTATGACAACGGAAAAAGACTATGAAAATATTTACATGCCGATTGACGGTCATACGACAAACAGCGCTGACACTCAAGGCACTACGCGTTGCTTATCAGCGAAAAGGTACTTAAAGGATTGGATACAGGCAGAAACAAAACAAAATTATATTGTCCAAAAAATATATTTTATTGTAGTAGACAACACGAGGGCGCGCGCCCGGCGCCCAGCCCGCCCCGCGCGCGCGTCCCACAACAACGCTTCGCTATCTACTTCCAGCTCTCTGTTTTAATAATTGGAATAATTTATTTAATAATTACAACGCTTTTTTAACTGTCCATATTTTTAACATTAGGTATAACTAACTTCGTCTTGTATAACTTGGTGTAAGAACAGCCTTCAGGAATTGAAATAAGGTGGCGCAATATACGCCTCACAGCACTGTTTCCATTTCGACTTGCGTCCGCTCTCTGCAACAAAAATAGGTACATAAATCTTCAGCTGAAGAGTAACTGCTAAAGTCAAAACGCGTTCCATTCTTTTATAACGGGGCCAATCTGAAGGTATCGACTATAATTATGGGCTATTCTAAGTACCCCCTAAAAAAATATCGTCCAAATCGGTTAACAAATATCGGAATTATGAGGAAACAAACATTTAAAAACACACGCAACGAATTGAGGACCTCCTTTTTTAGGGTTCCGTACCTCAAAAAGAACAAACGGTACCTTTATAGGATCACTCGTGTGTCTGTCTGTCTGTCACAGCCAATTTTCTCCGAAACTACTGGACCAATTGAGGTGAAATTTGGTACACATATGTAAGTTGGTCACCGGTGGCGCCAGCCCGTGCGCCGCCAGCGCCGCTGCCGCGTCACAGTATAATCAAGTAAAGCAGTATGTTGTCTCGGCAGTGTCCTCGAAATAATTACGTACGGCCGCTCGGTAATAATATTAATTGTTTCTACTTCGTTCTTATTTCTAGTTTCAAAAGTGACACTGTACTGTATGTATGTATGTATATGTATATACATATATATATATATATATATATGAAAACAACATATCCAAAATATCAAACATTCTCGTGCCATCATTGTGTAAGGAATACCGAAGTTTACCGAGATTTCGAAGCGCGTAGTTTCGGCCGTTTGTATGAAGATGGAATACTGTATACTTGATTATACTGGGGCCGCGTCGCGCTCGTGCCGCAGCAGTCCTGCCCACACACTTACTTGGCGCGCAAGTCGCCGCAGGAGAGCGGTCGGTCGAGGTCGGGCAGCAGGTCGGCGGGCGCGCGGAGCGTGCGTGGGCGCGTGGCGTCGAGCGCGCCGCCCGCCAGCAGCGCCGCCGCCGAGGCCAGTCGGCGCGGCGGCGGCGCCAGCCCGTGCGCCGCCAGCGCCGCCGCCAGCTGTCGCGCGCGCGCCATCGCCGCGTCGCGCTCGTGCCGCGCGCGCCACACCTTACCGACGCAAATTGTTTATTGCGTATCATTTATGATTGTACTACACCTACTGCTAACGCCATTATTAAAAATGGAAATCGACATACACTGTATCGGAATTACGACTAGAAGAAATCTATTAATCACAAATATAAATCAGTTCTTTTCACGATGACTTGGTTGTATTTTTTTTTTATGAACAGTTTGTCAAACTCTATTTTGTAAAAAAAAATATGTTAAAAATTAAACCCAAAGGGCGGAGTAAAAAGCGTAAATAAATAAGTAATAGTGTCCCGTTTTTACCCTTTGAGTACGGAAACGTAAAAACGACCCCAAAAACCGCTCCAGTGACGCGGCGTTCGTTATACTAAGGCTAGCCACTGACCTACAAATTAACTGTGCAATATCACTGGTTGCACAATTATATTGATCGTCAGTAGTCGATATTGACCGTCAATATCATCTACTGACGACCAATATAATTGTGCAACCAGTGATATTGCACAGTTATATTGTAGGTCAGTGGCTAGCCTAAGTCTACTAAGTAGGGTTAGTACAGACGGTGTTGCCAGTCACTAGAGCGAGCGAGATGACGACACTCACTTAAAGAATGGGGATTCCCCGGTTTTCATAGATTAAAGAATTAAAAAAAACCGTGCTTATTTTAATCGTTGCGACAAAAACATGAAATGAAATGGATTAAATTTTTAGTTCTGATTACAAGATTATTATTTACCATAATATTATAAAGAG
This sequence comes from Tortricodes alternella, assembly GCA_947859335.1. NCBI lineage: Eukaryota > Metazoa > Arthropoda > Insecta > Lepidoptera > Tortricidae > Tortricodes > Tortricodes alternella. The sequence goes on along the minus strand of OX401983.1, from coordinate 7,494,538 downwards.
AGAGGTTTGTTTGTTTGTTTGTATGTAAGATGTACTCCGGAAGTACTGAACTGATTTTAAAAATTCTTTCACCAATAGAAAATTACATTATCCGTTAGTAATATTGGCTATATTTTATTTTGATAAATATAACTTTTCAGTTCGAAATCTCCATGTTTGAAAATTAAGTCGGAAGAAAAAGCGCTGCTTTATCGGTGTGCGCCGGCCAAATGGTTGGGTATCTAAACGGGAAAATGATGTAATACAAAAATATTAGTCATCACTAGATTATTAATAAAAAATCGATGCAGTAATTTTTTTAAAGCTACTAACAATGCCTTGATATTTACTATTTTGCTCCTAGAACCCTAAGCATTACACTCCCACGCCTATGACACTCGCACGTTCACCACCAATTATATACACTTACCCCATTTATTATAATTGGTCCAGTCGTTCAGGTTCAAGAACTTTAGAACATGGAACATCCGATTTTTGCTCAAATACATACATACATACTTATATAGATAGATTGTTAAAACCAATACTCTCCTTTTGGCTTCGCGCATTCGGATATAAATATGACAATAATATTTATTTGATATAAAAGGGGTTATTTTATATATATAATATAGATTTGTACCTGTGCGGCGCAAACAGCAGAGCGACAATGGCCCCGTCCTCCCGCCCCGAAACCTTTTTGTGCCGCCTCCACCACGGCCCCGTGAAACGACAGAGATTGCCCTGCAAAACACAATTATTATAGTATTTGAAGGATAGAAACAAAAGTTTATTATATGTGTATAAGAGGGTCGAGTCCAGGTATATATTTAACGTCCGCCAATAGACATATATCATATCGTCATCATCCCCAGTTTACAGCGCTGGCTTGAGGAGGGGACGGCCCGGGCGAGCGCCCGGGGCCCCTGGTCCAGAGGGCGCCGCGCGGCCCGGCATAACGTCGTCACCACATAATTTTAAAATCGTACTGTATCGATATAAAAGGGCGCCAAATTCATGACTCGCCCGGGAAACCTAGGTGGTTAACCTTTTGACCGCCACAATCGGCTTCAGCCGTCAGCCGATATAGGGTAAAAAAAGTCCTTCAATACCTCGACTTAAAGTTGAAATTCGTGTTACTTCTCAGACATGCTTGGCGGTCAAAAGGTTAAGGCAGGCCCCTGCCAGTTTGTCGCCTATTAAACCCAAATAATTCTTGATTAGGTACTTCCCATTTATCTATACAGTTCTATTAACTGAATAGATAATCCAGGTCTTCGTCAACCGAAGCAAGAACACCTCTGAACAAAAGCCAGTTACCCATAGACAAGGAGACGAGGGCGCAGCACGGGCCCATGGTGGAGGCGGCGAGGTGCGCGCGCATGTAGCGGAAGTACACGTGCTCCAGCAGCAGCAGCAGCGCCGCCAGCAGGATGCCGGCCATCAGCAGCAGGAACGCCGACAGGAACTGCTCCAGCGCCAGCGGGTCCGACGACTTGTGCTCCTGCTTGTTGGGCTTGCACGTGCCCGTCATCCAGTATCTACACAATAAAAGCTTTCAAATATAATAATAACATTTATTGGAGTCCACAGAAAAGTTGGAAGACCTACGTATCAAAGTTCTCTAGTTCTTATCGCGTCGGCAAAAAATATTTTATTGAACGATGTATAATTTATAAGTGGTAGGCTACGAGAACATAAAGCTTTACTTTTTTTTTCACTAATTGTTCGTAGTCTAGTTAGTTGATTGAGATGTAGATATGGCAAAAGGTCATGGTATGAGGTGAGGCATGCTGGTACGGTACGGTTATGGAATTCATTCATTTAGTAATCTTTGCCTGCGACTTCGTCCTCGTTGAATTCATTTATAGCTATTCCCTTAGGAACTATTTTTCCTGGGTAAAAACTAAAAAGTAGCCCGCCATCTCTGGGCCTCTGAATATCGCAAAAAATCAAGTCAATTCGTTACTCGTTTTATCATGAAAAGGTAACAAACACACAAACACATTTTCGCTTTCATAATATCATCGTAAAGGTCATCCTTAGGCATCCTTAAAGGGTGCCTCGCTCTTACCTGACAAAAAACACCACTAATTAGTGAACATATTTACTAATTAATGATATAAGGCCTATGGATCCGGGAGTGGTTAGATCAGTTCCCCAAACGCGTTAGTTCCGCGTAGCAGAATTTCCATTAGCGTTTTTCCCCACTCGAGTTTGTTTTCGGTCATGTATGTCACCATTGGCATAGTTCCCCAAACGCGTTAGTTCCGCGTACCACCTATTCCAGTCGCATTTTTCCCCACTAGAGTTTGTTTTCATTCATGTATGTCACCATTGGCATGTATTGACTGGCGTTCCCTTCTCTAACAGTTTTTTTTCTAAAACTTGAATTTTACAAACGCAATTAGCACTAGTCGACCTTTGTCTAATAGCATTTTATTTTCTTCGATTGATGCTTCAGACGGAAATATTAACAGTCGCTCTTATTATAACTTTCTTACTAGGTAATAACTACTTGAGATTACAAACAGGTTTTATTTAATCTCCTTAAAAGGCTTAAATAATTGATATCTTTTACTTGTCAATTGTCAATATAAGTACACAATACTTGGGTAGGTACTCACCTCGTTTTATTTCTAATCCAAGTTTAAAGACTCACCAGTCATGGACAGTGATGTCAGAGATTTTGAAAGGACGCAAATAATGAGATTATCGATAATTGAATTTAATATATTTAATCATTAGTTTACATACATACATACATTGCAAGTTAAATAAAAGCTTGTAAAAATAACGACAAATATAGATTTTCCGTAACAGCTCGTTTTTGATCAACCTAGTCAAAAGAGCGACTATTAATATTTGCGTCTCTAGCATGAATCGAAGAAAATAAAATGCTATTAGACAAAGGTCGACTAGTGCTAATTGCGTTTGAAAAATTAGACTTTTAGAAAAAAAAACTGTTAGAGAAGGGAACGCCAGTCAATACATGCCATTGGTGACATACATGAACGAAAATAAACTCTAGTGGGGAAAAATGCGACTGGAAATGGTGGTACGCGGAACTAACGCGTTTGGGAAACTATGCCAATGGTGACATACATGACCGAAAACAAACTCGAGTGGGGAAAAACGCTAATGGAAATTCTGCTACACGGAACTAACGCGTTTGGGAAACTGATCTAACCACTCGGATCCGGTACTAATTTACATAGTGTGCCTACACCGCACACTATGATAAAAGACTGAATTTCTCTTACTAAGATTTTCCAACCATCTAGCGGATATTTGAATTGAATTAGTATTAATTACCTACTTACGAAAATAAGGTTACACAGAAAAAGAAGTTGTCAATGTCTTACCTACGCAATCTTTCAAGGTCTCCATTAGAACGCAAATCTAGTAATCTCTTGTTGAACATACTAAGATATTTTGAATTTCTCGTAAATGCCAATCCGTAACCCGACATGGCATACCATGAGCCTACCGTCAAAAGTCGGCAGTCCTCATCCTGCAAGAAAAAAGGAACAAATAATAAATGCTGTCCCTATTCACAATGCCTTAAAAGACATGAAAATACTGACTTGGGATACCAAATAGTCCAATACGGTGCCATCATAAATGAAGGCATCCAGCTCTGCTGTGAGAACACCTGTTACGCCTGCACTCACCGTGCTGCGATTATACCTGTTAAATATTGTTTTTTCTAAGTTTATCTCGTTGATTTGAGGCAGTTAAAATAATAATAAACAGTTAATTATGATACTTACTGCGCCATATAAGCATGTGGCTCTGGGAAATACTTGGCTAGAGTGGCATCCGTGTGTGACCAAGGGACTGTGCCGAACTTGAGTGGAGGCCGAATGGTCAGAGGCCTCGCTATACGGTGGTCATCTAGGCCGCTCAGTTCATGGAATTCTTCACGGGTGATCATGAACGCTGCCAAGTTGGCAGTGTATATGGCAAGAAACACCACTGCAAACATAGCCCACATATTCGTCATGAACCGAGCTGTGAATCCACGTGGGGAATCCACATGGACAGATGCCTGCAACATTATGTATTAGACGATAAGACGAAATTCTTCTGAAAAAAGTTGTCACAATTGTATCCCTCAGTGGATCCCTGTAGTCGATATTAGTATGAGAGAGAAGCATTGAAAGGTAATTTATATTTAAATTGTACTTGCACTGCACTTGCCTGGAAAAGAACCGCCCAAACAATCCAATACGTCCGGCAGAGCGAAAAGCGGTTCTGTGGTACTCTCTTTGAATTGTGGCCTGTTGAGCAGTCGAAGCCACTTGGCGACAGCCATTCAAAGAAGAAAATTGAGAATGTCGCAGCCTGAATGGCAACTGCCCCGACGAGCATCCATGATGCAGTGTCAAACGGCTCTAGGAAGGCAGTGGGAGAGATGATGCCGGTTCTCTTGGCCACCACGATCGCTACTCCGGTCTCCATGAACGGCACGCTGAAATCTACAACTGCTTCTCGGTCGGAGTTTATTATAAGAGATGTTAAGACCTGCAAGAAAATGAGCCTGTTACATGAAAACATGCAAGTTTTATCATAGGAATCTAGTTACAAGAGCTAGATTTTCTGTGATATCACGTTACCATGTCAGTCTTTTTGTTGACCAAGTCGGCGATGAGCCCGTTCCATTTGCCGCCTTGCAGCGTGCCCCAGCGGCCGTCCTCGACACGCGACAGCTCGTACGTGAAGCCCAGTTGCTCCGCCAACTGCTGCAGCAAATCTATGCAGAAACCGCTGCAGCACTGGTACAGCGAGCTGTTTCTGTGCGCCGTTCCCGCTTCCAACCTAGGCAATCCAAGTCCTCTCTAATTATGATACGATTTCCGTTTTAAAGACTGTGGGAGGACGAGAGTTCATTCATCCAACATGCAATTTTATCAGTCAAAATAGAATCGAAAGAGCTGACAATAGCTTAACCCGTGGTGCTAAGCTAACATCGTCCAAACGTTGAAAATTTTATTTCTGACTAACTGCTGATGCGTTAATGCGTCACCTGCGCAATGTTGACGCATTAACGCACCCTTGGTAGCGGATCTAGATTTGCGCAGTACTAAAAATCAGTGTGTCAAAATATGGCTTTTGTTTTGGTTTCTTGTATTTTGGAACTTTTGGACCAGTGACTTCCCACTGTCCTGAAACCTGGACCCACCCTTGTCCCCCATATACAGTTTAGTTAAAAGATAAAAAAAAGCTGTGTTGTTCTGAAACGGTTTACGGAAACTGACTTACCCTGCCACTTCAGACTCCGGAGCAACTCGGCAGATGACACCGCGATCCAGGGAGCAGCGCCCGCTGATAGGATCAGGCGGCGCCAGGTTTATGTACGGGGGCTCCTCCAGGAAGGTGATGCGCATGTGGAACTTCTCCGGCACTCCTTGCGGCGGCGTGTGAAGGCCTCCAGGCCAAACTATGTCTTTGATGTCTAAGCGCTCCTTTGGGTAGGAATTCCACGTTCCTATTTCTTCCCATATCAGCTGTTAAAGGAACACATTTTTTCTTAGGTAAATAAACAGGTACCAATATTGTTTCTTCAATGTTTTAAAATATTTTCTTAGTCTACATTTTCTGAAGGCATTATGTTTGTTATGAAATAATAATAATTGAGTTAGGACCCTAACTTACTTGAAAACAAATTAACCACAGTTTTATGTAAATATGACCTTGAAATTTTTACCTGATAAAAAGTTTAAAATACCAATCTTAAGTAACTATAAGCGCATAATATCAAGAGAGGGAGAGCTGGCTTCTAATTATCCCCTATACACGTTAAATGTAAAATATAGAATGTTGACTGATGCTTCCTAAAATGAAGCGACAGTTTTACCTGTTCACCAATAGCAGGCCTCAGGTTCATAATCTTGAGTTCAGCGGCGCGCAGCTCCCCGTCCGGAGTGAACTCGATGCTCGGACGGCCCGCCTCGCTCTCGACGCTGACGTTGCGCAGGTGCTGGTAGAAGCGCTCGCCCGTGGACCAGCGCGCCTCGCCGGCGCCCGCGCCGCTGCACGACAGCCGCGTGCCCAGCGGGTGCCGCGCGTTCGCCGCCTCCGACACGTACGACTCCACGCCGTACGCGAACACCTTCACCGCCGTCGCTATCTCGGCGATCAACGATGAACTTGACGTGTCGAAATGAACACCTGCATTCAACAAACACGTTTCATAGGGGTGAGCCCAAAAGCGAACGAGCCCACACAGAAGGTAGGTCGGTATTTACCTAGCATTCCTACAGGAAACTTATTTGGTTGCTGCATTGAGCCGAGTACACTTTGTGTGACGATCCAAACGAAGTTCTCGCTGGTGAGGTGGAGATCACCGGCAGTGGACAGTATGTCGGCGGCCTCCTCGCGCGTCGCGTACAGCAGCATCACGCGCGCCTCACTCGTCACCAGCTCGTTTAGGTCCGCCGGCTTCTTAACCACCACGGCGTTTAATATTGTAAACTTGAAGCGGTCCTGGAAACAAATAGAATACGCACGCGTTATAACTATACATAAAAAATATATCTCGATGCAATACTTAAAAAGTAAGAAATAGACTCACTTGCAATAAAGTGACTCTCTCGCGGACGGCTTGAATAAAATCGTCATGTCCAGCAATAGCTGAAGTTACTACGCTGAATTGATGCCACTTGTATCGCTCTAATATTGACAGCATGGCAGCAGTTTGATGTTCTATGGACGGGGCTAGCTGAAGACGCAGAGCCGCGTGAGACGCCCGCTTCTCAAGGCCGCTATTATCTGCGTTCCACGCAATGACCTGCCACAGATAGTAATTAAATGATTGGACTGCATATGGTCTGCCACGGAAGTTTCTATGTTGTACTAAATCTAATACAGTGAGAATAGCTACATAGCTATGCAACGTAACAATAAACAGCTTTACCGGTATGCCAAGATATCCGGCGAGTTGTAGAAAATACTGTGCAGAGGCAGTAGAGCGCCCGTATTGTTCATGATTCATAAGATAAAGGATAGCAGACACGTTCACTGCTAGGAATTCTTTACATAGCGAGTCCAGGATAGCTGAAAGTTGTCAAAACATAATTTTGAAACATATCGAATAGATCTATGGGTAAGTAAGGTAGCTCGCGTAGAGGTGTGCACTTACACATAGGACTAGGCGTAAGGCCTTGCATGGAAAGCGTAACGTTCAGGCGCACATGCGAGAAGAGTTTGAGTTTGCGCGGTAACTTGGCGAGGGCCGCTTTCTCGGCTTTGGTGTAGTCTCTGGCGCCGAACGCTTTGTGCGGCACGACGAGCGCGGCGGTGATGGAGGAGGGCAGGCGGGGCGGGGGCGGCGCGGGCGAGGTGCGCGGGCGGCGCAGCCCGTCGCCGCCGACGCGCACGCCGCCGCCGCGCGCGCCCTCGCGCCCGCCGCCGCCCGCCGCGCCGCCGCCCACCTTGATGCCGCCGCCGCGCTCCGCCGTCGCCGCCGCCGCCGCCGGCGCGAGCGCGCTCAGCGCCGCTAGCGCCAGCACTATGTGCGCCTGCATTGCAGATCTTGATGCTGCGAACGACGTTCAATCGGTTATTCATTTATTCATTTCTGACTAATCGTCCGTCCACAAGGTAGGATAGGGTTACTTGAGCTATAAAATACTCAGTAAACGGTCATCTGCAGTTGCATTATCACAGAATTATAATAGGTACCCACTTCGCAGATAATTTGTTTGTACCTATTTACCCCTATTTTTATTCCATAAAATAAACTGTTTATTAATTCCATCACGTATATCATATCATCACCGCCATCACCATCACTATCCCACCATCATCATCATCATCACCCTCATAATAATATCATCACCGCCATCATCATCACTATTATAATCACCACCATCATCATCACCATCATTACCACCATCATTATCACCACCATCATAATCATCACCACCATCATCATCGCCATCACCACCATCACGTTTATCATCACCGCCATCAAAATCACTACCCCAACATCATCACCATCATCTCCATCATCACCACCATTAATCATCCCCATCATCATTATCACCACCATCATCACCATCATCATCATAACCACCATCTCTGGATTCAATATTCCATCCAATATCCACGATTTCAGCGCTTATATACATACCTAGGTATAATTATTGTTCGTAGCAAAGACTAGGTATGGCTTTTTAAAGCTATGTATCGCAAAAAATAAACAACACAATAATGTTTTGCGTACAAAGTTTGGTTTCTATTACCTACTCAGTACTTTCCAATAAAAATCATGCATTCCTTATCCCGAATAAAAAATACCTACTTGTCGGTTGCCTATAGGGACGATTTTTAATTGCATCTCTTTACCTACTAGCAAGTAGCCTGATATAAGTATATAGTAGGTACCTAACCTTTAGCTTCAAAACGACACAAGTAACAATTTTTGCTTTAGTTCTAAAACCACGTATCTGCACTAGAATAGTAGATTGTTAAACAAGAGCATAAAACGAGCCATTTTACCCGAGACGTACATATAGGCACCCGAGCCGGTACGGCGAGGGTGGATAGTCATCACGTCGAGGGTAAAATGGGTTTTATGCTCGAGTTTTACACTCTTCCTTTCACTTCGATTGCAAGGAAATAAAACAAGGATTAAATATAGGTATATGTACAAGAAACATTTTCGCACTTCTTTCCATTAAAGTCTCAGGCGAAATTATTATTTGATCGTCACTATCACTAGGTACTCAAAGACATTGTTTAATTACTTACGAATAACTTATTGAATTTTCAACCGCAACACAACAAATTTAGCTAGTTTCTAGTTTTGTTTGACGAATCATTTGCTTCCCGCCACACAATTTTTCACGCAGAAAACACGCTAATCTGTAAGGCGTCTAGAAGTAGACGGCGGATTTCAATATAATATGAAGTAACGTTTGACGAGGGTTCATTAAGAGGGTACATTTAAGGCCCTGAGTTTGTTGTCAAAAACATTAAGGCTTTTTAAGAATCATACCTACTACCCAACTATCACATATCAAAAAAAGCAAGTTTCTTTGCGACTTTATAGGGTTACTTTGTCCCCGTCACTCAGCGAAACTATATTGACTCCCCGGAGAGGCTACGAATACAAACAGGCACTTATATCAATGCCAACTGTATACCTACCTACTTGTCGGATAAGTAATGTACCTATATAGTTTTCTTTGTCATCTATACTGCTACCTACGAGGGTGGTCCCTAAAATTTCCGCCCTAGACAAGGAAAACACTTTTTTTTAAATATATAATTTGTATTTCTCTTCATAGCCTCCTTTTAGCTCAATACACTTTTGCCAGCAAAAAACTGATGCCATGACCTTGCCAGCAGATGGAACCGTTCTTAGCAGCCAGTTCTCCCCTTTGAGTCCATTTTTACCCGACTGCGCAACGCAAAAGAGGGTAATGTGTTTATCAGCCTATGTATGTTTGTATGTATGTATGTATGTATGTTCCTTTGTGGCACTCTGGAGACAAAACGCGTAGGCCGATTTTAATGATTCTTACGTCAATCGATTTGTCTTAACCTTGCGAGTGTCACTAAAGACATGACAGTAATCAAAATTCAATATGGCGACAATCAGACGCCATATTGTGAAACATAAAAAAATGCAAATCGTCGAACCATGTTGAGTGGGGTATCATTGAATAGGTATCTGAAAATCATCTTTAGGTTTCTCTTAACATTTTTCATTTCGAATGACCATTTAGGATCTATAACGATTTAAACTTGGTTAGCAACCATTCTGAATTAAATTTTCAATAATTAATAAAGCTGTGATAAAATTCTTTTATAATCGCAGATTAGGTCTAACGTGAAAAATAAAGCATAAAACAACTAGAAAGATGAAAATATAAATTATTAATTAAAAAAACAAAAAACCCGACTGCATAACCTCAAAAAGAAAGAAACAAGAAATTTATTCTGCCAGGCTCGTGGGGCCGATATGGAAATAGCAGTCGGTGACTTTCCTTAAAATCCTATAATACCTACTTGAAGTCACCGACTGCTATTTCCATATCGGCCCCACGAGCCTGGCAGAATAAATTTCTTGTTTCTTTCTTTTTGCAGCTTTATGCAGTCGGGTTTTTTGTTTTTTTAATTATATTTTCTTTGGTCTTGGGTGAGAAATAATGGACCCATGTTTTGTCCATGGTTACAAATAGACGCAAAAATTCAGCTTTATTTTTGTGAAACATCGCCAAACACTCGACTAAAACATCCTCACGCTCGACGCACGACGCAGTTTTTTGTTCCATTGTAAGCAAACGCGGGGCTTCGGCTGATAATGTTAACTGCACGCAACGCAAAATGCTAACTGCACGCATAATGTGCAAACAGTCAAAATGTACATAGGTAAGCAAAATCTACATCATGACAAATGTACAGTACGCGAAATGTACAGTACGCAGAATGTACATACAATTAAATGTACATATGATAAATGTACAATAGCAAAATGTACTCCACGCGATAGTGGCAAAATGTGCAAAGTTAGAATAAAAGAATAGAGCTTTTTCATGCCCAAACTTCTAATCAATATGCCATGTACAGCGCTTTGTGAAACGCCTACTATATCTGCTAGCTCGCGCACTTTCAACCGATGGTCATCCAATACTATTTTATGGATTTTCTTGACCATTTCTGGCTAGGTCAGTTCATTTGGTCGACCGCTGCGATGTTCGTCTTGGTAGCTTGTACGACCTCGTTTAAACTCTACCACCCAATATTTTACAGTCGTAAACGATGGAGCAGTGTTGAATCCAACTCAGTTTTAATATTCGTTGGAGTCAGACCGTTCAGATGAAATTATTGAATTACATAACGGTGACCAATTGTATCCATGTTTAAAACTTCACTGAGAGCGTTCACTGTGAAGGCTGATAAACAACAAAAAGAAAAGAAAGTAGCGTCTTCCATTTTCAAATTGAAATTGAAATGTACTTTCGAACGCAATAAGTTTTCAAACATCAACGGTCATCTACACATCAGGTTCGGTAGGTACTTCTGGGACCACACTCGTATGTATATGTTGAAAATGTTTTCACAATTTCAAATGGATGGATTTTCCGATGCGGTGGGGGGAGAATGGGTGGTCTAGTCAGGGGTAATGTGTCAATTAGCATACAAAAACGAATAACGGTACAATGACCGCCATAAAAACAATGTAATTTCGGAGGGGGGAAAGTCCGAGTTGAACCCCAAAAACGGCTACACTCCCATTCTTGGAATAAATTGTACATAAGTAAGGGTAATTTCTCGGTCACTTACATTACATTTAAGGCAAAGTTAGTAAATCGTTCCTTAATATTGTATTTAGGGAGAATTCACTCAAGTATACATTCATTCCATCAGATTACATACCTACATAGTTATGAATTTTTCAGTAAAGAGGCAAATATGAATTTAAATAGACCAATTATTTATTTTTTATCTAAAAAGCAGACAGTCACATTACAAAAACATGCAAAAATCCGTTATGTAAGTGATCGCTTGCTTATGTGGGTCGTTCTCTCATTTCATGCAAATTTAGCTTAATTTGATTTTGTCGTAAAAGTGTTCGATTTTGGATAATATTTCCAATGCATGAATATTGTGTTAACAAAAAAGAAGACGTATCTTCTATGAATATGACTTTAAGCCTTGTATTTTTTATTTATTTTACAAAAACAACCCCATTTTATCATTCCCCGCGGTTGAAAAAGTCGAATGTTGTAGTTTCATCTTATATTATTTTTAAATGAACGAACTCTCACTTTGAGTTCATAGGATAATCAAGAGCATATTTAGTCATGACAATGATAGCAAAATATAACTAGCATTAATTAATACCTAAACCATGATATTGTCTTTTAAGTTTTTGTCACGAGCTATTTGCTCATTACCGGCGCGAGAAATAGTTTTAATCATATTTCGGTTGATTACCTCCATCTAAGGGTCTACCCCTGCTAAAAGAGGCGTTGATTTGTCCGTCGACCGCGAGCTATTGTAAGTAGCGCACGTACGCCGCTGTGTGAAAAAATATTTACGTTCTCTTGTGTGAATTTGCGGTTTGTCACACTTGGTTGCTCATTACCATTCAACGAATTAAAAAGTAAGTGCCGGGTAATTTAATTATATTTATAGCGATTTCTATGTGTTTTTATAATATCTTGATGTCAATTGAATTTATATTTTTATGGCCAAGTATTAAGGGAGTTATTCTAAAAAAACTACTGATTTCTCATTCCTCAATTCGTCATTACCTTCTTTTCCTTCCAAATTCTTGGGGGATGGTAATGATACGTTTTTGAAGGTAATGATAACGAATCTAAAGATTATATTTGTCTTTAAAAAGTGGCAAAGGCGTCAGATATCGACGTCTATCTAGGTGTGCATGCTCCATCGTCGACCTCATCATCACTTTCCATCAGGTGAGATAGAGGTCAAATGCACATCTATCGTCTATATATAAAAAATATGGAATAGAAGCAGTCATTAAAATGGCATTTGAAAACTTTGTTAAGCATGGTGAAGACCTTAGTTCTTTAGAAAGTTTTGGTGAGGTTGTGAGCTATAGTGTGAAAAATATCAAAATTAGTGCTGGTGTGCTTGAGGAAGATACTATTTTCAAATAGAAATTCGCTCTAAATATTCCTAATTTTAGAGGAACAATGAATGTTCATCAGGTAACTAAAATTATTGTTTCGTTATTTTAGTTATACTTATTATAAATTATAATAATATTATTAATAACGCACCAATTTAACTTTTTTAAAGGTAATTTGTTGCCGCTTCATACCTCACAGCGTTGCTTTTCGGAAGCTTTGTTCTTTTTATGTCAGGACAGTTATATTTCATGCAACGATAAGCAGTATCTGGGAATATTGAGCACAAGGATAGATAGAAAAATTACAAGTCAATTCAACGAGCTGCAAATCGTGAACACTGGTCAACCTTAAGAAATAGTAAATAATGAAAAATGTTATACGCAACTGTTTTAGACATCTAACTGGCGAGTGGAACCTCAGAAATCCACTTAAGAAATATAGCGACTCCAGATCTTCAACATGTACAAAATGACGGCCTAAATATTGACTCCTCCACTATTCACAACAATATGACCAATACTGATGACGCTGCACTTATAAATCAAATCAGTGTTCAGGAGTTTTCAGGTGATAGAGACATTGCCGCACCTGCAAATACGGTTGAGACTCCTTTCATGAAATCACCTTATGTTATAATTTTGGTTATGATTAAGTATGATTGGAAACGATATACTTTTTAAAACAAGACATCACGCGTATTTCACCAAACTAGTCATCTGATACGAGTGTAACTGAGTTAGGTAACATTGAGAATATAAATACATTAAAATAAGAAAAATATAACAGCGAAAACAAACAAAAATACGGATCAAATAAATATAAAAAAGGAAATTACACAGAAATAGATGATAACAAAGAAAATTGTAATACCAGTGTATCTGAGTTAGATAACATTGAGAATATAAATTGATTTCCTAAAGGAAATTATAACAGCCAAAAATTACAAAAATAACATCAATTTCGCATCAAAAAAGAAAACACGACAGAAATAAAAGAAAACAAAAAAACTTGTAATAACAGATGATGATGATAACATAAATGAGAACAAAGACCTAATCATTATTTAACAAGAAAATTGGCAGAATTACAGAATGATCTGACGGTTCTTGTAATATACTTTTTTTTTTTAAACTTCAACATGATCTAGCACGTTTTCTTGGCCTACTATAGTTGATGAAGATACAGTTGCAGAATTGAGGAGTTTGTCTACTTTGGTGAATCCAAATATTAACAGGCGAGGACACTATGATTCTGATAACTTACCCAACATACATTTTATGTAGGGTTCATATTATTATTGTTTCCTGTATGGATTAAGATTGACTAGACTGATAATATTAATGAATATTATAAAAGGTACCGATTTAAAAAAAAATGGCTAAGATAGATATTGGGTCCAATTTGAAAGAGTATAAGCTAAATTTAAAAGTCACTAAACTTTTTCTTAATTTAAGTGTAGGAAATTTTAAATTAAGTAGACACCGTTTCGAATTGGATCCATTATTATTCCAGGGCAAACTGACTGCCTAGGCAAGAGTTTTTTATGTGTTGTTTTCTTTATTTTATATTACTATAAAAACATAAAAAGATTTTGGTTGTTTTACTAATTCAAAGAGCATTATAACTATGATGAAAAGTTTTCTAACATTTAAAAAATAACCGATTTTGACACGAGATTTCTAGATTTTCAGAAAAAAATATTGTTTTTTATAGGCATAATTATTTCTTATAATATAACAATTTTTATTGATTATAGTTTCACGTACAAGTGCATATGAGAAGTTACTAATTGTGTTTTTTATGATTGTCAGAGTTTAAATAATGAAATTGGTTTGTAAAGATGTTATTACCAAAGAAGTACTTATAAATAAAAATGTTGTGAAATAGAAGTTCTTTAAATTTTTTGAATTTTAAGTGTAAAAGCATAATCTTACAAAAAGGAATGCTAAAATTAGATTGATTATTCTATACCGTTCTTTATTATAGTTTTATGGACATTTTTTTAGTGGAGTACCTAATGATTATTGAATTTTGATCTCAAGAAGTGGTTTTTGATAATTAAATAAGCTTTATGATACCTAAAATTTGCCATATAATTATATTTTTGTCATTACCATCCGCAATTTCAATTACCATTCACCTTTATTTCATTCCTTTCCTTTTCCTTATCATTACCATCTTAGCAAATTTCATTACCATCTCGGACTTCAATCAATCAATCAATCAATCAATCAATCAATCAATCAATCAATCAATCAATCAATCAATCAATCAATCAATCAATCAATCAATCAATCAATCAATCAATCAATCAATCAATCAATCAAATCATTTATTTGCGTAACATTATGTTAATAAATTAGATGGTAAAGTATTAATTGTATTATGAGCCAATAATGTCATATACCTTTTACAAGTAGGCGTGCAAAATCAATACGGTTGTAACATAAGTGTATCTAGTCTACTGTAATGTTTAAACTAAATTCATTAGGTGATACAAAATGTCAGGACAAATTTACATAGAATACAATTAAATTAAATTAATAATAACATTATCACATTTAAATACTTACTTAATATTAATTACATTACACCATTAAAATTCTAAATAATCCTTAATCGAATAAAAATTATGTAGGGAAAGCCAATTTAGGAGCGGTATTTTAAATTTATTTTTAGTTAACTCTAACAGGTTTGGCGGGAGTTTGTTATATACCCTGACAGCCATACTGTCAACGTTTTTGCGGTATAGTGCTAGCCTACTTTTGGTGACTTGCAATTTATTTATCCTCGTGCTCCTTGCTTGAGGATTTTGCTGTCCTACTTTTATGAACAATTCGCTATTATTTTTTACAAAGAGGCAGATTTCAGCTATGTATATGCAAGGTAGAGGAAGAATTTTTAATTTTTTAAACATTGGTCTACATGACTCTCTGTTACTTATATTACAGAGTGCCCTGATACACTTTTTTTGTGCTCTGAATACTCTGTCAATTTCGACGGAGTTTCCCCAGATTATTATGCCGTATCGCAAAACTGAGCCAATATAACCATGGTAGGCATTTAGTGCTGTCTGCAAAGAGGCAATCCTCTTCAGCCGGCGAAGTGCAAACACAAATCGGTTTATTTTTGAACACATTGTCTCTATATGATTCTTCCAATTACAATTTTCATCTAATGTTATACCTAAAAATACCGTGGAGTTGACTATATCTATTTGATTATTATTGTAATTAATGTTTAAAGGTAATCGGGAACTTCTGTAAGTTTTAAACTGCACAGCTTTCGTTTTGCCTATATTAATTTTTAGATAATTTTGATCCATCCAATCTATTATTTTATTTAATGTCAGGTTAATTTCATTTTCGAAGTTGTCTTTATTGCTACATTGAAATAGTACTGTTGTGTCATCTGCGAATAGTATGCACTTGTGTTTTGTGATATTTGGGAGATCATTAATATATATGAGAAACAGCAAAGGCCCCAGTATGCTGCCTTGAGGCACTCCTCGTCCGTTAATACTAAAGCTAGATCTAACAGTGATTATCTCATTTTTAACTATTTTTGTTATTTCAGTCTTCATTACCAGTAATGCTTTAAAAAAAACACCATTATAGATATCAGAGTGCCTTTAGCACGAATATATTAACTAAGGGGTCCTTAATCATAAGAAAGTATTAAAGCATTCGTAATTAAAGTTAAAAAAAAATTGGCGAGAACACCGCAAATGTGCATGAAATGAGAGAACGACCCTATGGGTAAAATAAAATAAAAAAAACCGGACAAAAGCGAGTTAAACTCGCGTGGAGAGGGTTCCGTTCCATACATGATTATCTGAAATTTCCTATGTTGCTTTAAATACCATAGACTTCTTATAGATTTACATGTAATCTATAGGTAAAGAACTATTTTCTGTATTTTGTTTGCAAAATTGTAGTCACAGTAGTTTCGGAGATAAGGGGGAGGGATGGTCAATTTTCGCCTATTTTCCTAAATAAATTCCCAACAATTTATTTTAAAATTCTTAAAAATATATATTTAAGATTCTCACAGCGAGTTCTTTCATTTGATATGTCACACGATATAGTTTGCAAAACTTTTTTTTTTTAATTTTCTAATTTACCACCCGAATGTGAACCCCATGTTTAAAATTCATTTATTTACGTGACGCGTCCGTGTTGCGGTTACCGACTTACATATGTGTACCAAATTTCGACTTAATCGGTCCAGTAGTCTCGGAGAAAATTGGCTGTGACAGACGGACAGACAGACAGACAGACCGTCACATGAGTGATCCTATAAGGGTTCCGTTTTTTTTCTTTTAAGGTATGGAACCCTAAAAGGGTTCTTTTAAAGTCATTTCTGCTACTTTAACTAATTAGTTAATTTACTTACTCATACATTATGCTTTGACAGAACGAACGCATTTTTGAGTGACTTCTCCCTAAATCTACACTAAGGAACTATTATACTTGGAAATTGTGAGACTTGAACTTAGAGTGTATGTATGTATGTACTTCGGGCGACAGAACTCGTTCAACAATAACAACCACATTGACGAGCAGGGCCCGATTAACTATGTTGGGGTCCGTAGGCAGTGCAATTCTCAGGGTCCCTTTACACTTTTCTAACTTTCTAAAGTACATTGTGCCGATAGTTTGTTAATAAACTGCCTACCGGCTCATACACAAATTTATTAAAACATTAATTAAATTATGAAATATTAATATATAGATTTAATTCGACAATAATATAAGAATGCACTTTTAATTGGTTTAATTCTCTTAGGCATAATAGCTTCATAAATCTTTTTTCCACAAAGTCATTCTACGAACTCAAAAGCTGGCAACACAGTATGACGTGTTTACCTAATAGGGCAATATAGAATCAAACAAATATGAATCTTAATTTGTATAGAATTAGGTTCGTTTCACATTGAATAGTTAGTTAATAATATTTATTACGCAATATTGGTATGGAAAAAAAGGATGAATTATGCGTTTACGAATCTAACTTCTAATAGAACATAATACGGTTCATTGTAACTTGGGAGGATAATTTGGACGGAACTCGAGGTTAACCTGGCTAGCTGTGATAGCCGCGCGTACTGTGAACCGGGTTGGAATAAATAGTAGGGACGCTTGAAAAAGTGATCCTTTTTGACTTTTGCGCTCGGCAACTGTTGAAGTTCTCTCCATTACTGGGACCACCGTATTTCGAGGCACGATACGTTTATTTCTAAAATGTAAGGATTAATTTCCAGTGATATTTTATTTATTATTTAATTGTTTGCTGTGGATAGTTTATTAAATTCCTTTGTGTTTAAAAGGGGGGGTTTTCTGTAAAATAATTACATATGTAAATTAATTAGAATTAGCTTTCAGTAAATATCATTTGGGTAATTAAAATGTGCATTATCTCGAAGTCCGGTGAGTGCGCCTGAAAGTGGGCGGGTTTTCTGAGTGGATACCTAAATGGAGATTACGAAGCTCAGGGAATTTCAGAGATAGGGGTTTGCTTGAGTCAGCGACCAATCAACTTATATCCTGGCCGGCGGAGGGCTGTTGATCTTAGACTCACTGTGCCTGGGACACGTGTTCATTCGGAGCGGTGAGGGTCTAGCAAGTGATCTGATCCAGAGTCTGGTGTTCTGCGTGGACTAGAGACAGTTCCTCTTATCTATATATTTATATATACACGAAAATAGTAGGGGTCTGTAATTCGTTTCCTTCCCACTGAATTATAGACCAAAAACTTTATGCGTCCAGGGCTACTGTTAGGTATTCACGAGACAGACGCATCTCAACTGGTTTAGTTCATTAGAAGGATTCCTTATTGCACCGTAAGGACCTTTCAGTACACATCACGAATTTAGATTTTAAATGTGAGATCTGATCTCCAGTTTTGAGTCATCACAGAAGTTTAGGTTCGCATACATGTTAGGGCCTATTTAACCCCTTTGTTTCAGCCTTAACTAGTTTTACCTTCCAGAGCTTGGAAAATACGTCATAAGTGTTGTGTTTGATATATCCTCAGTGCTTTATAACTTATTGAAAATTATCAAAGTTGTTTGTGATCAAAAATAAGTGCCTCTCTGTAACTACTATGTGTTAATATTGAAAATACCTATTACAAAGATTGATTCCAGTGTCTAACTAATTAACAAATATTCTAAAACAATTAGATGATCGTTCTCAATGATACTGGGCGAAGCATATAGCAAGCCAGTGGCCTCTTGCCCAACGAAAAGTATGGCAATGTCACATCTTCAAAGTATCCATTGGAATAATCATTGAAACAATCAAGCTAGAAAACCACAGCTTTATTGTCATACAAACAAACC
The DNA here is from genome assembly GCA_947859335.1 of Tortricodes alternella. Classification (NCBI taxonomy): domain Eukaryota; kingdom Metazoa; phylum Arthropoda; class Insecta; order Lepidoptera; family Tortricidae; genus Tortricodes; species Tortricodes alternella. Next base: position 7,475,599 of record OX401983.1, on the reverse strand, counting down.
TATATTCAATAAGAAATTGAAATCAATCTGTAAATATAATACATTTTGTTCGTCAGCTATAAAGTCTGATCTAGCTTAAAGAGGCTCTGTTTTCATTACAAAACAAACTTCTAGAAAATTGAAGTAAATTCTAGTCTTAAAAATATGGACTGAGAATATATTTAAACCTAACAAAGCTCCTAAGAATCCAGATTTTGCATAATATATCTATGCTTATCTCTTTGAACCTAAATATAATTATTATGTATCAGATTTTGGACGTTATGATTGCTTACAGTTGAATATCTTAAGGACAAACTGCTGAGTTTCTTGCGGCGCTTCTTCTCAGCAGATAGAGGTTTGGGAAGCGCTGGTAGATGCAAAATTGAGCAAGTAATGAGTCGGTGACCTACTTGTAAACAAATAAATATAAATTTATTTTGAAACTATACGAAAGATATGAAAAGTAAGAACAAATATCTAGACATATAATATAGTCTAGTAGTTAATTACCTTTAGTTCTGAACACCAGAACTTGTACCTAAAGAATAGAAAAATTGACTCGGTAACAAGTGTTATTAAAAGTTGAATTTAAAGATTATTAAATATTATGATATAAATTGTATATAAAATACAAATACTTTGGCCTTACCCTATCCAGGAATTGGACGGATTTGGATTGGTTTTATAAGAGAATCAACATAGAAAATACCCATTTCAACCAAGAGTTGAATATCCTTGACTTAGTTATACTTACTTTCATATACAGTAATATCCAAATTCCTTCAACTCTTAACTGGCCGCATGGTTGGGGAATAGTTAGGAAAAGAACTCTTTGCTCCTTAGAGTAAGGAGGCACTCTGGCAATTAACCGCTAAACTATCTTATGGAAAGTTTCCTTATAATGTTTCGACATAAATTAAACTTTAAAATCAATCTGTACTGTTAAATTGTTTATTTGAAAGCAATCACAACTTATCCTATATTAGAAATACTGATTATCTCATATAATTAATTAAGAAATCTTCATAAGAGCTCATACATACTTACCGACCTTGCCAACGGTCAAATCAACTTAAAACTTTAAATTGTACTGAAATAGGTTTAAGTAACTAGGAAAATCATAGTGATATTGTCCCTGATTAATATAGCTGCCTTTAGAATGATAGAGCTAGGATAGAATTCTCATAGTATTATAATCTATTATTGTAACTATTGATAGGTAGATAACAGGTAGGATATTTGTTAGTAATTAGAAGCCATAATATTCTCCATAAAAAGAATTTGGGATACTGTCCACGGTTCATAACTTGGGGTCCTACTTTATACACACTAGAATGATCACAGGCCAACCTTTCAATCAAAACTCAGCCAAACTTCAGTAGTTTAATTTAGTTAAATAAACTGTAGATAAGGCATTATAGTAAATATATCCAAATAATTTAGTCAGGTTCAGTAGCTAGTTTACTTAGGCTTAGAGTTCGGTTCTCCGGCTAGTATTCAATTAAATTAGGCTAGGTTCAGTAATTACATATAGAATATTAGGCGGTTTGTTGCTGTTAGAGCTCCAGACCCAGAGGATTTTTAATTATATTAGGGTGCCTGTCGCATTTAGAGCGATAGACCAGGAAGCGTTGCATTTGGTGCCGTGACCAGGATCAATCATTGCATTTGGAATCGTTGCAACATATTTTCTACCACAATGCAATTATATTCATAACTAGCTTGTGCCCGCGACGTCGTCTTCGTGGAATAATTATTTAAGTAGCCTATGTCCTTCTCCGAGGTCTAATTCTATACCAAAATTCATCAAAATTGGTTCAGCGGTTTAAGCGTGAAAACTTCACAATAGTAGTTTATGCAACGGTTGCATAATGATAGGCCTTAAAACACTAGTGCGGTTTTATGAAACGAGCTTTTAGCGAGTTTCATAATAAGATCGCACGTGTGTTTTAAGGCCAAATTATGCAGAGTTGCATACATAACTTTATCTACACACATATTATAAATCCTCCATGATGGGTTCAGAAACAATATTTTCTGGCAACAAGTTATTTGTTGCAATCGTGGCTGCATATTTCCGATATCCGGCGCATTTTCACATCACACAAACTCCGAGAAGACTACTTACTATTCATATTTACAACTAAAATGTAAATTACAAACAACTTTTTCTATTCAATTCAACAAAATTCTACTTTCGTTCAGCAAAACGTCAACATAATGGCGGCCGTCCGTCAAGACCATTTTTTTTTTAAATCATAGACAAACGGATGAAGTCTCTATTCTCACGTCACACGAGATCAAATATTGTGCAGTTTATATTAAAAAAAAACATACTGAATTGACGTTTCGTATCAATAACTGTTTTAATATCTATGGATATTGGAATAGAGACCCACTTGAGTTTGACAGATGTTCCAAATTTAATCTACTTCTTACTATTTACTAAAAACGATAAAGAAGTCATGTTATTTCTTCATCGCAGCACTGGTTTTTCCTAATTGGTTGTCAAAATGGTGGTCATTTCCTACGGTTTTTGATTAACCAATGGAGTTTTTATGATATGGGTGTAGATAAATAGATTTACTTTCGCATTTATAGTATTAGTATGGAGTAGTTAGGCTATTTTTTACTACATTACGAAACTATGCCATCATCCTAAATGATAAAGCAAATGGTGCGTGTGGCCCCTAGCTGATGCGGAGCCCCTAGGCAGCTGCCTACACTGCCTTATGGATAATCCTGCCCTGTAGAAGAGGTAAATAAAAGAATAGCCCTTACATGATATTAATTCCGCTCCTTAAAGGACATCCACTATATATAAAACAGAAAGTAACAGATGCTTGCTTCCTACCGTGTTTGACGAATAAGTGCCAAAATTCAACTTTAATAAATGCAAAAAAAACAGGCTATTTCATGCCAAAGATCTATAAAACGTAGAATACTCGATATAAAATAAAACGATTGCAAAGAATCAGTCGTGACCACATAAGAGAAAAGACAAAAATAATAAGTAGACGCCTTGCAGTTGCAGCATGATCTGAAGATAGAATGGCAATGTCATGTTGTCTGGGCGAGTGGAACGACTTCTAGATGACAGATGGACGCTGCAAGTGACGAAATGGAATGAACCATACGGAAAAATGTGAGTAGGGCGACCTTACATAATAGATGATCAAACGAACTTGCAAAGTGAAGTTCGATCGTTATAATATGAGTTGCTTCTTTCGAAGATATACCACCTTCTTTCTTCACCAATATATGTTATATATGTTGGTTTATATGTTAACAACGTAGTTTCCTAAACTTACAGGGCAACTTGCACGTTTTTTAAAGGTATCTCAATAGTTTTAAATGAAATGTACGCTGTCTGTACCCGCCGCCGCCGGCCGGGTCACCATTGCAAGCTTCATTCTTTTCAGAGAGATCAAAACTTTCTCTCATGGGTACTATTTTGTTTGTCCCAAGGGAGGGAGGGTAATTCGTATATCTTCGAAAGAAGCAACTCATATTATAACGATCGAACTTCACTTTGCAAGTTCGTTTGATCATCTATAATATTTCGTTGCTTCTTTCTTCAGATATACCACCTTCTTTCTTCACCAATATATGTTATATATGTTGGTTTATATGTTAACAACGTAGATGTTTAGAGAAGAAAGTTTTGTTAATAAAATTTGTTTCAATATCATTCCTGATTTATTTCGATTTGAATCGTAAATCAACAAACAAGTATGTTTAAATTAGGCTTTTAACGAATCAATTCACAAACTACGATCAGTTTGAGAAGACGATGGTAAGCAAACAGATCGAGCGAAGCGATCTTCGCTTGTAACGGTTCTATGATGGAACTTGGCAAATACATTAGACGTACTGGTCTAGAACGTTGTCGGCACAATCGTTGTAACTGTTTCCGATACACCGAATATCGGCTAAATAGATAACTGATGTTAAGCCACGCATTCTGAGAGAAGAGGCAACTTCTCTCGTTATTTTTGTAAAGACATGCGTCGCCACTGAAAGGCTGTAGGGCATGGCTGTAAATTTGTCTTCGAGGAATGATTCGACTTCGATTTGAATTTTACCAGATTCGAATTCAAAGCGTAAATACTTTATTTGAGATTCTTTATAAATATACTCTTATATTATAGAATTTATAGATATGCTTCATGTAACTGTAGCGTGGCTATTTACAAGGATGGATATTTATTTATTCATCCTTAAGAATGATTTTTAAGCATCTGTAATCGACCTATTATTCGGCGGTATGAATGTATTTAGTAATTTTAAATTTCATACTTTTCATGACAACGAACTTCTGGGTACTAACCCAGACACTTGACTACTAAAGGGGATGGTATAGCCATTAATTATCCAATCCAAAAATCCAATCCCACTAGTTTGTAATCTGTAATTTTACACCAATAGTTGTAAAAATGTTGGATTCTACCGACATGTGGTACCTGTATTACTGCAGGGTCGTTTGAGCACAAGGGGGTTTCGATTCTGCATGCATCTTATATGAATGTTAAAAAACAAACTCTTATCCAGTCTAGGGGTAATTAATTTGACCATTGCTTGAGTTTTCGCATAATGCCGATCATTCCATATCCGACACGCCTCACCCAAGTACTTAATTGCTTGTATTAGACTTAATATCCATTTTTCAATTTTTATTGAAAAAAGTGGGTAAATTAATAATCTGCGCGTTAATTTGTGACTAACGCGTAAGTAACGTTTTGTTAGGTCCATTATACAATCCTTGCCATGGCGTTAATTATCGATTAACCATCCGGCGTAGGTATAGGCGAAATGAACGATCGCCATTGTGTTGATTCACGAACAACCTCTATTAATAGTTAATATTTACAGTACAGGAAAAAATAATAATTTGCACAATTGCCAGCGGAAGGGCAATTTTATAATCACTTCAAAATCGACGCCCGTCAAAAAGTACGGGGATCAATATATCCTTTAAGAATTTTTTATTTAAAGGGTTTAAAGGATGTCATTGTCCAGATCGATAATTGGCTCCTGCCTAGCGGTAAGGGTCCCTATGCCACTTGGTGGTACTTCGTGTTTACTTGGATTTATTTTCGATAACGGTTCAGCATGAGATTCCGCCTGTAAAGTGACACACTCCTTGGGTGGTAAAACGTTGACATCCGTGTAACGTGTAATATACATGTAACGTGTTGCATACGGTAATTTTACCCAATTTATCACGTGAAAAGTCTAAATATCCATTTTTAATGTTTTTTATTTAAAAATGTGGGTAGATTAATAACCTGCGTGTTAATTCACGGCAAAGGTGTAGGTTAAAGTTTTGTTAGGTGTATTGTTCAATCCTTGCCATCGTGTTAATTCTCGATTAACCTCCTGGTATGTAGGATAAATGAACGATTTCCATTGTGTTGGTTCTCGACCAACCCCTGGGAATGGTTAGTATTTTGCACAGTTAACGGCGTGAGGGCTCTCAGCCAACACCGGATATGAAACGTGAAATAATAATAAGTATTTAATTTAAAATCTCAATTACCGGCGTGAGGGCTCTCGGCCGACACTGCGGTATGCAATGTGAAATAAAAATAAGTATGTATTTGTAAAATTGCAATCATCAGCATGAGGGCTCTCGGCCCACAACACGGTGTGCACCGTGTAATAAGAATAAGTATGTATTTTAAAATCACAATTACCAGCGCGAGGGCTCTCGGCCCACACTACGATATGAAACGTGAAATAAGAAAAACTATGTATTTTAAAATCACAATTACCGGCGTGAGGGCTCTCAGCCCACACTATGGTATGAAACATGAAATAAGAATAAGTATGTATTTTAAAATCACAATTACCGGCGTGAGGGCTCTCAGCCCACACTATGGTATGACACGTGAAATAAAAATAACAATCACAATTACCGGTGTGAGGGCTCTGGACCCACACTATGAAACGTGGAATAAGTATAAATATGTATTTTAAAAAACACAATTACCGGCGCGAGGGCTCACGGCCCACACTATGGTATGAAACATGAAATAAGAATAAGTTTGTAATTTAAAATCACAATTACCGGCGTGAGGGCTCTCCGCCCACACTATGGTGTGAAACGTGAAATAAGAATAATAATCACAATTACCGGCATGAGGGCTCTCGGCCCACACTACGTTATGAAACGTGAAATAAAAATAACTTTGTATTTTAAAATCACAATAACTGGCATGAGGGCTCTTGGCCCATACCACGGTATAAAACATGAAATAAGAATAAATATCACAATTGCTGGCGTGAGGGCTCTCGGCCCATACCACGGTATATAAAATCACAATAACCGGTGTGAGGGCTCTCAGCCCACACTATGGTTTAAAATCACAATTACCGGCGTGAGGGCTCTCAGCCCGCACCGCGGTATTTAAAGTCACAATTAACGGCGTGAGGGTTCTCGGCCCACGTTGCGGTATTTAAAATCAAAATTACCGGCGTGAGGGCTCTCGGCTCACACCGCGGTATGAAACGTGAAAAAGTATTAACTATGTCTTTTAAAATCACGTTAACAATTATAACGGTTAAGCACTTACTGAATTTAACTGCATCCACCGAGGAATCCATAGGTGACAAGATAATTAGTCGTCGAAGCGGTTTCAGACTTCCTCAATTCTTAATTTATATTTTTATGGTATTCGATTTGTGCCTCTTAGGCAATTTGACACTGTGCGCTTGCTACCTCGCACAAAAAAGACGATAGAAATGGCGGCACGCGGGAGCGTGACTGTCACCGGAAAATTGTCGGAAAATCATTTCTTTAAATATTGTGCGAATGCTACCTAGTAGAACGAAGGTTACTATTTGTGAACAATTTTTGTATCGAGAATGAAATAACGCAATATAATGTGTTGTTTCATAAGATTTTCTTTAATCTCCTTTGTCAAACCCTTCTCTAAGACAGGGAGCCATAGCTTGGCCAAGCTCTCGTGAATTGCTTTACCGTAATCCGGTACACCCGACGTAGATTCGCTTAAGGCTAAGAGCAATTCGGGGTCCAGACCTGTTTCCACCAAAGAAGGAATAATATCATTTGACGAGGATGGCTCCGTTTCAGGGGCTGCTGTCGGTCCTGAACCAGGACTTATATTATCTGGGGCCATAGTGGGCTTCAGTGATCTTGGTTGTTCAATATTTGACAGTTCCACCGTTTAAAATGTGAGAATAATATCGTTTATTATTTTTATGAAATAAAAATGAGGGTAAATTTACACCCAGAATAAAACGTAAAACATACGAAAAATTATTGTAAGTTACTTGAGTTTATTCAAAATGTATTATTTTATATCATTTTTTTTTTTTTTTCTTTATTTAAAGAGCTTTGTCTACATAAGACGATGTCGCTCTATTGTGCAACATTTTGGTAAAACAATACAAGCCTTAGATGTTAACTATATTTAGTAGACTGGAGTATCCAGCAGACACTCGCAGGAGATTATTATCGCCTGCGGATGCCTACTAGAACCATTCTATACAGTGCCCTGGCTTCCGCCGATAAAGGCAAAGCCAGCACACTATTGCATCCCCCCATTTGTAAATTATGACCAAATTGTGAAAACCATTGTATTCTCCGATCTTCGTTCCGCACACATTCCACCATTATGTGATAACAGTCTTCCACAACTCCACATTCTGAGCAATTTGGTGATTGAACTTTCCTCATTAAAAACGCAAATTTATTTAGTGGAATGTGTCCAGAACGAAGTCTTAATGCAGTAACCAAATAAATTCTATTTAACTTACAGTCATCAAACCATGGACTTTTCCATGGTTCGGGCTGAATAGTTCTATACCACACACCCTTTTCTATTGACCTTTCGTCAAAGTATTCCTTCCACATAATATAACAGTTATGCTTAATGAAATGAGTGCATTCTGAAAAATAGGGAAGGATAGTTAATGGAACGCCTTCAGAAGAAGCTTCTTTAGCAAGAATATCTACAGTTTCATTTCCTAACAGTCCAATATGTGAAGGAATCCATTGCAGTATAACTACCTTTGATTTAGCTTGTAACAAGAAGATGGATTGTATTATCTTGTATGCAACTGAAGAACCTCTCTTGCCAGACAGGCACCTAATCAAATGTTGAAGTGAGATTTTATATCATAAGCGTGGGTAGCTCGCAGCTAACCACGTATTATCGTATGGAATCGCAGTCAATCACGACTTTCTTATTAACAATTTCGTTTTTATTCTTATAAAATAACAATGAGGGTAGACTTACAAGACTCAGAGTAAAACGAACCCCATACGAAGAATGATTGTTAGTTACTTGAGTTTATTCAAAATTAATTATTTTGTTTCATAAGCATCGGTAGCTCGCAGCTAACCGCGTTATCGTATGGGTTCGCAGTCAATCACGACTTTCTTATAAATAATTTCGTTTTATATTGTTATAAAATAACTATGAGGGTAGATTTACAAGACCCAGAATAAAACGAACAACATACGAAGAATGACTGTACGTTACTTGAGTTTATTCAAAACTAATTATGTATTTTGTTTCATAAGCGTGGGTAGCTCGCAGCTAATCGCGTTATCGTAATGTCTCGCAATCAATCACGACTTTCTCATTAATAGTTTCGTTATTTATTTTTATAAAATAACAATGAGGGTAGATTTACACGACCCAGAATAAAACGAACGACATACGAAGACTAATTGTAAGTTACTTGACTTTATTCAAAATTAATCATTTCTTTTTATAAGCGTGGTTAGCTCGCAGCTAACCGCGTTATCGTAAAGACTTGCAGTCACTCACGACTTTCTTATTAATAATTTAAGTTCGTTATGAAATTAGTGGGTGTGATGAGATAATATCACACTAATATTAGCTATAAAGCCAACGTGTTTAGCTCGCAGCTACCCACGATATCGCAATTGACTCGCAGTCAATCCCGATTTTACGATTTTTTAGTGAAGTGAAATTTACTAACGTTTTTCAACGTTCTATTTAACTCGTAACAAAACACTTAGAATTAACTCGCGTTTAATCCTAAGGTGCGTAGTTTTATTTCGTAAAAAGATTTACGGAAGCTAAATTCAGTTTTTATAACTGATTAAGAAATGACGGTCACGAGTTTCACTTGAGCAGTTTTAATAAATAAGATCGGCTATAAAATAGTGATCACTGAACAATAAATACCTTGCTGGTTTTCTTCGTCGGATTCTGAGGATGACGTCCTTAACCTTTTGCGACATTGCACATTGCGTTGTCCTAATCTTGCAATTGATTTTTAAATTTTTTCTTCAATACTGCGCTTAGGCATTTTGAAGAGCGTGTGCACTCGTTGCCTGCACGAAAAGGAATGAAGCTTGCAATGGTGACCCGGCCGGCGGCGGCGGGTACAGACAGCGTACATTTCATTTAAAACTATTGAGATACCTTTAAAAAACGTGCAAGTTGCCCTGTAAGTTTAGGAAACTACGTTGTTAACATATAAACCAACATATATAACATATATTGGTGAAGAAAGAAGGTGGTATATCTGAAGAAAGAAGCAACGAAATATTATAATATAATTAAAATAAAATAAAAAGCCGACTTCAATTAGCCTTTGCAAAGTAAGTTTTTTTTTTCACAGTTTATTTTATAAATGTGTTATTAAATGTGTACATCAAGTAGGTAACAATAGCATAATGCCAATCGCTCATCAGCATTTACAAACTGGTGCTATCCACGGTGCAAGGATGTCAATCGTTGAGGAATTCTCCTGGTTTTTCACCCCTGATTCTATTTTACCACATGGATTGTCATGAACATAAGTTGCCTCTAAACCTTATACAAAAATCTAATCGCCACCCGTGAAACAGTTATCATTTAGGAATTCCGGTGATCATCTATGGTCTTTATCGACAGTTCCGCTTCACCAAATAATGCTTTCGGAATGTAACTACTTGAGTTATTACAGAAAATACTAAAATTGTTATATGCGTGCCTATAATATTTGAGGAGTTCGATCGATTCCTCATAGATCCTCTCATCACACCTCAACTTTGACTACAACAGGACCAATCTGGAGGTATACCCTACGGATTAAAAAAATATTTTTTATGTCGGTCTGTAAATGACGGAGTTCTGAAGTAACAAACATAAAAAAAAATAACATACAACTGAATTGAGAACCTCCTCCTTTTTTTTGATGTCGATTAAAAAGGTGTCCACTTGGCTGAAATAACTGGAAAATAATGGATGGAAATAACAAATAAGGACCGCGATATACGCAAAAAACTGGCCTATAAGGGGTCTCATAAAACTTAAGTAAAAAAAAAAACACTAAAGAAAAGGATGTATACCCAATATATCGATTTGTATATTTTTGTATTAGTATAGTGTAATAAAAATAAAACCACTTTACCGTTCTTTTAAACGAGATAAATGACATTTAAGATTACATGTGTTATGTGCTGTGCCTATGTTATTTGTACCGGAAGTTGATTAAATTACAAAAAAACGAAAAATGTTTCTGTCCCGTAGTATTTTTATAATCAGAAAATGTATTTTCTATAACTCTGTACTCTCCTCGATTGTTTCATGACAAAAAAAATGTCGTTACCGTTGTTCCCACGGAAATATTCTTGATTGAATTTCCATGTGTCCGGACCGACCGTAACGTCGAACGGTAGGGAAAGGTCGCTAGCGCTAGCGATAATTATTAATAATCACACAATTTCTTATTTAAAATCATTATTCGTACAAAATTACTCATTGCCGTTATTTGGTGCAAATGAAACAAAACTTGAAAAGTTAAATAGATGTACTGCGGATTTGACGAGGTACACATCCTTAAGTAAAGAACGTAACTCGAAAATATATATTTTTTAATTGTTATCCTCGTTTTCCTTTTTTTTTGTTGTACTTTAATCAAATTCTATACATCCGTGCACTTAATTAAATCTCAAAATATATTGCACTCTTGTAATGTTTAGGTATACACTCTTGTATTTAATGGTTTCAAGATAATAAAGGCTAAATAATTAAATAAATACAGATGTTTGACGCTTAATAAAGAATCTTTCAAAATGCAACTATATAAATATCCCATTATTCGTCAAAAATCCCACTCCTAGCAATATTACCGACAACGTTGACGGCAGAGTTCTCACCCCGGGCAATATACCCGGGAACGGCTCATCCCTACCTGATGACAAAATGACCTTAAGATTGGGTACTGACTAACCAAGTCAGTAGTCGTTATTGAACGTTAATATCATCTACTGACGGTCAATATAATTGTGCAACCAGTGATATTGTAAGTCCAGTACCTAGCCGAACATTTAAGTAATTATCATTTTTTGAATTGAAATGTGAACAACACTTTCTTTAATCTAGCCTCAGTCAGATTATAGAATAGGTAGTAATTATTCTATAATCTAAAAATCTAGCTATCCATTAGTACCATATGATTCTGAAGTTTGCTATGTCTGGCTAAATGGGCTCGTCAACGCTGGCTAGATTTTCGGCAGCTTAGGAATTGCTGCAATTCAGGCTATCCTCAAAAGTTTACATTCAAACATTTTGTCCCCTATTGGTGTAACATGTAATATTTTTGGGGATAGAATTGCAGCAATAAATTTCCGAAAAACTAGCTTGTGGGGTAAAATAGAGAAAATATCGTCCCCTTAGTGCAAAAACCGCTTAACTGCATGAAATACTTCATGTAGTTACGCGGTTTTTGCACTAAGGGGACGATATATTATTTAAATTCCCTTTGAAACCACACATTAAATAAGTACCTACGCTCGAGCTCCACCCAAATCACAAGATCACCGCGAATCTTCTTAGCTAAGGGCGAGCAAATACATACTTAGGTACATATACATATACCTTCTTACAAAATAATGATAGGTAGAACCTATAGGTAATGTTTATTTAATTAAAAACGTAGGGATCATTTTAAAAAGTAATATTGATCTAGAAAACAAATGGTGATATACCTAAGTAGTCAATTATGAAGTTATATGCGAGTATAGAATAATATATGTATTGGATCGAAGAATGATATTGACGGGTATTGAATACCTATAATGTTGATATGTGATGTCTTATTGTAAGCAACATACCTATAAGCGCGTAGTACGGCGGTGGCGGTGGTGGCGGCGGCAGCGCGAGTTCGCTGCTATCGTCATGCACTCAGAGGACGGCGCGGGCCGGCATGTGGCGCGGGTGCGGCGGCCGGACGGACGGTGGCGCGGCGCCGCGCCGCCAGCACGCGGCGCGCTGCACGCGAGCGCGTGTTTACGTAAGCGCCACGCCCCGAGCCACGCTCCGGCGGTATGGGGCGCGGCGCGAAGCGCGATGCAGCTCCAGTCGCCGAGCGCCGACTGACGCGCCTCTACACGATCTCACCCCTTGCCTTGCGCGCCATCAGGGACCGCGCCTGCGCTACCAACTTACAACCTCCAAGGTCCACGCCTCTGGTTACATAATAAGGATAAACTACGGCGAAGCCTCGTAGATCCCTAACAATAGCACACGCAGTTGACGACTAATAAATTAATAGTAATAAAATATCTTTAAAAAACGAGCTTTTATTTAAATGCTCTAAAATTAAGAAAATAAATTTTAAAATATATCAAACCCGTCGATTTATTATAAACCTTACATATTTCCTTACAAACTTTCATCCCCTATTCCCAATTGTTATTTTACACCCTTGAGGGTAAAACTTTTGCAAAACTTTCAATGTCATATTTATTTAAATCGAATCAACAGCCTAAAATATAAGTTTCAAGCTTCTAGCTCTAAAAATGACGATACATCCATACTACTTTTCATCCCCCCTTTCAACCCCTCACAACCCTTTTTTCGCATTAAAAAGTAGCCTATGTCCTTTCACAGGGCTCTAGACCATCTGTGTACCAAATTTCATTTAAATCGGTTAAGTAGTTTTGGCGCGAAAGCGCGACAGACAGACAGACACATAGAATTACTTTCGCATTTTTAATATTAGTATGGATGGATAGTATGGATTGATTGGAAAAATCACTGCATCAGATAAGTTAGAAGACCTCAGCTTAGTAGGTATAATCTATACTTATAATAAAAGGCTAACGAATTATATATATTATATTCATTAATTGAACTCAATCTGTAATAGGTAGTAGATTGTTGCACCAAGCAGAAAGTGGTTGCGCAATAATACATCACTTGATGCGACGTGCATAATCTGCTTTTCTTTCAACTACTACAAAAAGTTGGTAAAAAAAGTAAAAGTAGTATAGTTATAACCGCCTAGTGACGTAATAGTAGTTTATGCAACGGTTGCATAATGATAGGCCTTAAAACACTAGTGCGGTTTTCATGAAACGAGCCGATAGGCGAGTTTCATAATAAGATCGCACGTGTGTTTTAAGGCCAAATTATGCAGAGTTGCATACATAACTTTATCTACACACATATTATAAATCCTCCAAGATGGGTTCAGAAACAATATTTTCTGGCAAAAAGTTATTTGTTGCAATCGTGGCTGCATATTTCCGATATCCGGCGCATTTTCACATCACACACACTCCGAGAAAACTACTTACTATTCATATTTTCAATTAAAATGTAAATTACAAACAACTTTTTCTATTCAATTCAAAAACAATTCTACTTTCGTTCAGCAAAACACCAACATGGCGATCCTCCGTCAAGACCATTTTTTTTTTAATCATAGACAAACGGATGAAGTCTCTATTCTCACGTCACTCGAGATCAAATATTGTGCAGTTTATATTAAAAAAACATACTGAATTGACGTTTCGTATCAATAACTGTTTTAATATCTATGGATACTAGAATAGAGACCCACTTGAGTTTTGACAGCTGTTCCAAATTTAATCTCATTTCTTTACTAAAAACGATAAAGAAGTCATGTTATTTCTTTATCGCAGCACTGGTTTTTGCTGGCTATTGGTTGTCAAAATGGTGGTCATTTCCTACGGTTTTTGATTAACCAATGGAGGTTTTATGATATAGGTGTAGATAAAAAGGATTTTTGCACCTGGTATGACGCACCCTTAGAATTTTTATATAGCCTATGACACTTGCACGTATTAAAATCTGTGCAGTGGTTCAGAAGCTAAAGTACAACATCCGAAAATGTTCACAGAGAACTTGTACTGGTCAATTCATTTTCATATTACGCCATTTTTTTAAAATCTTTTAGAAACCTATACTATCTCATCAGCCAGTACTTTAAGCATAATATTTTAGACGGCAATCACAGTTCGATATGCCCGCCGACATGCGGACTGTTTTGCTAACAGCAGTCCACAGAAAAAGTAGTCAGCTGTCCCGTCGGACTGTGAATGGGCCAAATTAAAGAAAAAGACAAAAACAGTGAAATATTCAATTTTGTATGCAACTTTATTGCTCTTGAGCAAAAAAGAGCTTCTTTGTGCTGAGTATTTAAGGCCATAGGTAATGATGAAGTTAAAGCGTATTTGGAAGAAAATAATAATATAATACATTTTGATAATCAGCTATAAAGATTCATTTTACAGATACTGTTTTGATTGCAAAAGAAAATTACTAAGGAAATGTGGACTATCGCTTCATTAAACCTATTTAAGCTATAGAAGCTTATTGATAGCATAACATGGCTATGCTTTTCTTTGAACTCAAAATACAGTTATTATGTCTTAGATTCTGGACATTGTGATTGCTTTCAATTGAGTTAGGAACAAATTGTTGGTACAGATATAATTAACACGCAATGAGCAGAAGCCTACTTCTAGCTAAATAACTATAATTTATATGAAACTAAAAAATAGATATGTTAATTATGATCAATTATCTAGACATAAAATAAGTCTAGTATTTTACTACTTCTTGTTTCTGAACAACATAACTGGAATTTAAATATTTACTCAGTAACGAGTGATCAATAAGTAAAACTATCCGATGCTTTGAAATATAGAAAAAAGGCTAAATTCGATATTAAAATAAATGTTCGGCCGTACCTCATCCAGGGTAGAAAAGACTTGGAGCCCACTACGTGAGCCTACTCCACACTCCCATCGGCAACATCGTAGCGGCCCTAGCAAGCAAGGTTGACACAAGAATAAGTTTTTTCCCAACTGTTACCACTGGTAACTACTGAGAATAAAGATTCTCACTGGT
The DNA here is from genome assembly GCA_947859335.1 of Tortricodes alternella. Lineage (NCBI taxonomy): Eukaryota > Metazoa > Arthropoda > Insecta > Lepidoptera > Tortricidae > Tortricodes > Tortricodes alternella. Next base: position 7,460,468 of record OX401983.1, on the reverse strand, counting down.
TATCACTAAAATAAATTGTTTGTAACTACTGTGGCCCAAGCAAGGTTGACACAAGGATAAGACCGTCTTATCTTTGAGTGCGTCTCTCTCACGGTAGTGCTGACGAAAGAGATAGTCAGAAATAAACGGGTTTACCTTATCCCCGTGTCTGGCATGCTAGGGCCATAGGGCTCTCGGCAGAGTCTGTGTACGACCGTACCGTGAATCCGTGCTTAGTAAGTACTGAACGAGTACGTACGGTTCGCCAAATACACGTCAAAGATAAAAGTGCGAACTACTGCGGCCCTAACATGCATGGCACAAAGATAAATTAGAACCGTTTATCTCTAAGTGCGTCTCTCTCACACTAGTGCCGACGAAAGAGATAGTCATAGAGATAAACGGTTCTAATGTATCTTTGTGCCATGCATGTTAGGGCCGCTGACTCTTTTTTTCGTTGTCCGCAGTGCGAACAAACGGGATAATAAAGTCTCATTAGTCCGCGTGCATCAGTGCAAACGGTTTCAATAACTCTGAATAGCCCCCATTACCGGCAGCTCAATTACGTGACACAGTTGGCATCGGTTTGGCGCGAAAAGTAAACCAATTTAGTCTTCACTCGATGTAAATAAGGGTACAATTGGTTTACTTTTCGCGAAAGCGATACCAATTGGTTTTACGTAATTGAGCAGCGGGTCGTGCTTTGACGAGCGGGCAAGCAGGGTTGTCTCATAACCCTTTGATCGCTACAGTCGGCTGTGGCCGTCGGCAGTTTTTGCGTGCCCCTGACGCCACGATATGCCGTTTTCAATGCATTTGCGTCGGCTGTATTCGTCGTCGAGCGCTCGTGGCACGCTTTTTTGCTTTAGCCGTGGCGTTCAAAAGGTTAAAGCTATTTATTTATTATTAAATGTTAGGTACAATGATGATGTTGATGATGGAGGTGATGACTGACGACGACGAAAATGATGATGATGAGGGGGAGGGTGTTATATGTTGATAGTTTTTGTTTCATCTCTGGCATTGTTAATTAATCTAACGCTATTAGATACCAACCAATTTTTGGGGCGATAAATCATTACCGGAATAAGTACTTAATTGAATTTCACTATGACCTTGTATCGTAGGCGAGTTCGAGGGGGAGGTCCGATGTCTTTTGTGCCTAACGAACTCAATTGTTGTCCAGTTTTTTATCTTACATCGTCGACTGCAGGGCCATGCATGCCTGATATTTTCCCCGAACCGAGTGAATTGGGGTGTATTTCACATATTTGTATATAGAGTAGGTACCTATAAAAACCAATGTATTATAAGTTTTGGGAGCGTGCTTGTCAATCCCTTTCATTTGATACCCCCTTTCCCTTCCCTTTTATCCATGGGTGGAAAATATCAAGACACGAAATGTCACGTCGGTGGCAAAGGTGACATCATATACGGTGTCACCCGGACATTTTAGCCAAATCGTTTGACACCCCATTTGTAAAAATCGGTTTAGTAGTTTTGGCTCTAGGTGGTAGGCTAACCTAACCTAACCATGGTGGTAACTAAGAGTTATTCGGTTACATACATATACTTGCGAAAAACATAACCCTCTTTTTTGTTTCGCTGCAGTCGGGTAAAAATATCGCTGTGAAAAAAATATCTTACTTATGTCCTCCTCGCTGTATTCGTCCGACACTTACCTGGGTCCTATCACACCTAGCTTCCATCGCGCTACCTACACACTAATGATAGGTAGGTATATAGATAAACATAATTACTAATAATAAGTCATGTATAATTTTATATGTAGTCAAAAAGGTGGAAATATCACAGATCAACACAACCTAGAAGTTGATAAAGTATATACCAGTCTTGTTACAATCCTTGTAGGAATCACTTGTACCGTAGATAAGAATATTAATAACCCGGGGGCTTTCTTTTAGTGTACGTCATGACAATATTAAGTAGTGACAATACCTACCTTTTATCAATTACTAGCATCTGCCCGTAACTTCGTCTGCGTGGAATTTGGTTACAGTTATTCCCTCGGGATCTTTTGAATTTTCTGGGCTAAAAAGTACCTACTCTATGTCCTATTCCGGGACCTAAGGACTGGTTTATATAAAGATATCAGACCATAGTAAGATTATGGAGAAGACATGTCCGCGTCGCGTCCCTCGTCCTCTCATAAACCAGGCCTAAGGTATGTATAAGGTTTCATGAAAATTAGTTCAGCCGTTACGGAACTGAGTGGTACTAAACATACAGGACACAAATTCTCGTTTCATGTTTTGGTACCTAAATCCTTCCATACTAAGCTTAAAAATATACGAAAGTAAGTTTGTCTGTTCGTTACGCCTTCACGGCCTATCTGGCACCAATTTTATTTTCCTGGGGGGTTACCACGATCTCTAAAGGCCCGGGCAAACCAAACGCGTTTGCGGCGCGTCGCGTTTCCAACGCGGGCCCGCGCGATCTGTAAAACGGCGGTCCCGCGCTACTTTGGTGTGCCATGGTAAATCAGCCGCGGCGTTTTAGGTACAGATCGCGCGGGCCCCCGTTGGAAACGCGACGCGCCGCAAACGAGTTTGGTTTGCAGGCCTTAAATGTAATTCTTTATAGGCCCTTAATTGAACAGTGTCGCTATTTTATACCACCCCATATATTTTACATATGTAAACACAATATAGAAAACACAATTACAGTGATGAGTGCGCCACTGGACGAACGATGCCCTCTTAAGCAGAATATTAAAAACGGGGAATATTTATAAAGGGCTGCACTACTATGGAAACTCGACTATAGCGTTTGACATGGACATAGCGAAGGTCATGAACATGGACATAGTACACTTTTTATCCCAGTAAAATGCAATGATCCTGAGGGAATCACGATAAATGCTTCTATACAGACAAGTCCGTAAAAAAGGCTATTAGTTCATAAAGCGTAAATACCAGACGCAATGTGCTGGTGGCTTTACAATGTTTGATTGCGCGACAATCCCAACATGATTTTGCTTCTAGGCATGCTCGCGCGAACAACTACCTCTTATACCCAGCTGAATTGGTAAGACTACATAACTTTGTTTTGCAGTTATTTGTTTCTGAATTCACTACCTTTCCAATCTAATCACATTATATATAATATAATATTATTAGGGTGCATGGAGGCTAAAACTGCTTCAGTGGGAGCCTTAAGCCAAAAGTTTGTTAAGAATTCATTATTTACAATGCACCCAAAATTGGTGATAGTTTCTCTTTAATGTCTACATTTTAATGTTTCCAAGTTTGAAGCCCCCTAGCCTATTTCTTTTTTCAATCTATTCTTATCTACAAGCATCTAAACATAACTTGACCTCTCGTTAAAATTTCCTAATGCATATTTCAGGAGCTATAAGCTCTTCAGCATCAGATTGTCTTGTAACTTCCATAAGACATGATTGCAATGTCCCATTAACCCACAGGCTATAAAAATATATTGTCCAGACTATCAACTGTAGTTCATCACAAGGTTCATCACAAACACCAATTTTATATTTTCAAACCAATAAAGTTCACAGTTCGGCACAATTTTTTATTTATTAGTGATAATTAATCAATTGATACATCAGCGTTGATTTTGGTTTTTATCGTCGATCACGGTAAGACCTGTGCGAATCACGGTCACGACTACGACCGCGCGAACGATCTGAAGTGCGCCAAAGAAACTCATCCACTGATCGTTCATATGACCTTTTATCATATACTAGCACTGAGCGGGGGTAGTCTGCCAGTGGCGCGTCATAATAACGGGGCGGAGGCGGTGGCGGTGGCGGCGGCAAGCCATCATACGAAGTTAGCGCACCACTGAATCCCGGCGGGGGAACATATGGCAGTGGTGGCAGCTGATGATGCATGGACCGCATGTACTCGGCAACATATGCCTCCGCTGCTGCAGAGCTGCTGCTGCTGTAATTATCACGACTGCGCGTGAACCATACAGGCAGCCTTTCACGCATGTATGGTGAAGGAGATCTTCTTTTGTAGGAACCAGATGATAGCCGACTCCTAGGCGGCATAAACATTTTACGTCTGTTCCTGGATGAAGTATTTAGGCGATTCCTGAAATTGGAACCTCTTGTCAGTAATGGGGCTCGGTAAGTTCTATAATTGCCACCACTTTTTAAGTATGCCTTTTTTGATGCTTCCTTTGATTTACGAAGTATTGGGGTCATTTCAATTCCCTCATCTTCTGGAAATAGTCTGCACAGTTCTTCTGCAACTTTTGGCTCAATCTCTTGTCCATCTCTTCCTATTTTAACAGGTTTGCCTTCATTCCAAGGGTTATACAAGTGTAGTGTGCTGCTAAATGGCAACTCTTTGCGGCATATCCAATCAACTTTAAACACTCCATCCAATACTTTAGCAGACAAACCTGGAGGTAGTACCCACGATATGGGCGGCACATCACGCCGCGACTCGCTGCTCAGACGAGCAAATCCAGCAAACTTTCCACTTTCCTTCACTGAAAATATTAACAGCACATTCCTTGATTCTCTAAAAGCCTGGTTTAAATTTGCTTCGTTTTGAGGCAAAGTAGACCAAACACCTTTAGCTTTAGATAGTGTAATATTTTCAGCATTATTTGATTTGATTAAAAAGAATCTCGTATCTCTGAACAAATAATTCAGTTTCGTCATATAATCATACGTCTTTGTTTTGCTGTTAGTAGTCGTGATGCGGGTCCGCTTGGTTTGTATTGGAGAATGGCTCTCAGACTTGGTACGTTTACGATTTGCGCGTCTCACTTTGGACTTAGAACTAGCGGAACTTATGCTGGGTGTACTTGAATCACTTGAGGACGAACTTGATACTTCGCTTCGAGTATCATAATCCTTTCCTTCCTCCAACTGTTTTAGCTCCTCGCCTATTTCCGCTTCGACTTCGCCGACGCCAAGATTGACGGCATCGGTGTTATTAGAAGCCTCCATTTTCAGTTAGCTGTATTGGATCATGTAACCATCAATTCGGAGTTTATAGGAACATATTAAGGTATGTATCCTAACATATACCTATGTATATTTAGAATGTGATTATGGAATGCAGGAATGGTTTTATATTTTGATTATAAAGCACTGAAAATAGATTCATAAAAGTAATAAATCCATAAAAACACCATTACACCCACAGATTACTATAGATTACACCATCTTCGTTCAACTATTAACCAGTGCTGCCAGTAAAGATATTCTAATGATTGAGCCATGCTTTCGAAGTTATAATGCTGGTACCACACGATGGTCCAACACCCAAACCAGTACGTAGTATCCCTTAGTAGTCTGTGACCCAAACTTATTGACGTGTAGTGGATGGTTCGGACACGTTGGCGCGAGTTCGGCTGGGTTGGTTTGAGATCGCTCCCGGAGCGGTAAACCGACTTCGAATCATGCTGGTGCCACACGATCGTCCAAGATCCAAACTCGGACCCTTTCCGATATAAAGCCAACCTCAGCAAAACTCGAGCCAAGGTCTCCGAACCACCCTCCACACATCGATGGTTGGACGGTGTTGGACGATCGTGTAGTAGAATGGTTTGATGATTGATAGAAGTTCGACGTGGTTTGGACAAAATTTCGGAATTCGGGTGTTGCACGATCATGTGGTCCCCGCATTATAGTAGATGTATGAAGAAACGTACAATATACCAGTATATACATTTTCAACCAATAACCCTCTCAATTCTACTAAAGCTTTAATGGAATTTATATTTTTTTTTTAAGTACAAAACTATCGAAGAAGGCACTGAAATTCATTAAATAAATCGGAATCCAACAAAAACCATACAGAACTGCTTTATCAACTTTATGGCCACTTGACATGATGGACCATTTTCGGCCATCGCACGGGATGCATTAATATCTAAGAATGAGGTAGAAATATTTTTATCTCATTCTTACATAGAAATGCGTCCCGTGCGATGGCCGAGCGACAAAGGCTCATCGTGTAGAAGAGCCGTTATGGTCTCGTCGATTGTCACCTGATTTTGGATTCTATGTGTTGGTAGTTCTTATTTGATCTGAAAAAGCCGCCTAACAAAACTTTTACTTATGGGATTTTCTTAACTTTTTGTAGTTGGAGTAGGATAATAAGTTTCACCCGTGTGACGCGCTAAAATCAACAAAGGCCTAATCATGCATTATGTTCAAAAGTATCTCGAAAAATTGCCAATGCCCAAAGGAACTTCTAAAACCGTTAAAAGTGGGACCAACATTTTCCTATACTGCAACTATTATAGTTTTTATTCCCAAAAGGTAAGTCAAACCGCGAATCAGTGACCTGTATAAATTACTGTTTGTCAAGGAAGTCCTGATACCTGTTTTTGATTTGATTGCTTACCAGCAATATGATTCATTGCAATATGGCCTCGAAAACAGTAATGGATGCAAATCATGATTTTATTTGCAAAGACTATATTTTAATCAAAACATTTAATACTGAATATGTAATTACATTACTGTATTGTATTTTTGGATTTGCGTCACATAAGTTACTAAGAATTTTTTCTGGTGTTCTATGTCATGAATTACAGGTTTTAATGGCACTGTATGAAAAGAATGTTGATTTTGAACCACTAGTGCTGGATATTACCAAAGGCGAACAATATTCTTCCTGGTTTCTTGATATCAATCCTCGTGGAGAAATCCCCGTACTTAAAGTGAACAATGAGATCATTCCAGATTCAACAAGAATCCTAGATTACTTGGACAACTATCTAGATCCTGGTAAATATTTTTTCAAATTCCTGGTTATTTTGGTTAATAAGGCATTTATGTAATAATTTTTGGGTGTTTTGATTTTAGAACTTACTCCACTAATAAATGTCTCATCAGACAGAAAGGTTTTAAATAACATAGCCAAATTCCGTGATCTGATTGAAGCGCTGCCAGCAGGTGTCATTACTGTAGGATCGTTTTTCCATCCTCAGCTGTGTGGCAGGCCTAAACTGCCTTTTATTTTGCCTGTCCGAGAAGTGCTTAAAAGTAATTTTTTTTTTTTTAAGTTTGCCTGAAAGAGATACATTTTATTTATTTGTGTCACCCATTTGTTTATTGTTGTTTACAAATCTACATACAATAGCCTAAACATTTTGTTATTAAATTTTTAATTATAGCTGTGATTATTATAAATTCAGGTGGAGATTTAGACAGTTCTAAAAATTTAAGAAAACTAGCCGATGAAAACCCCAAGGCGAGAGGCATTCTGCTTTATAAAGCAAACATCCAAGATAAAAAACACGAAATACTTACAAGTGAAGAAGAATATTTAAAGATCTTAAATGTTGTTGATCAAGTCTTAGCTCAAGTTGAAGAGCAATTAAAGGAACAAAGTGAAGGTAATTTGCATAAATATTTGTTTAAGTTCTGATAAACTTAGCACTAAGAGTGTTCTCATATGTTTTTGTTTTCAGATAATTGGTTGTGCTGTGAAAATTTCAGCATAGCTGATGTTAATCTGTCCATTCTTTTGCATCGCTTATGGGAATTGGGCCTTGAAGGAAGATATTGGACTGGAGGGAAACGTCCATTGATAGAAAGTTACTACAACCGCATCCAACAACGAGATTCTTTCAAGAAGACTGTGCCAAATCTTCCTTTGCATATAAAAATGATTGTCACTTCACAACCACCAGCTTACGTAGGAGCAGCTGGTGCGGCCTCCATTGGTGTTGTTATTGCAGTTTTGTATGTTTTCAAAAAGCTTATACATTAACCACTAATCTAACTAAAATGTATTATTAGATATTTACAATGAGAACAGTATTAGTAGTTTATAAAAGAAATTTATTTATTTAATAATTTAATTTAAAAGAATAAATACACAGATTCAAAGGTTTTTTTCTTAGACATATATTATATGTATCTATGCCAACACCCCAGTCATGACCCCATTGAGCTACCAGAATATGAGTTTTAATTTTATCCAGGTACAACCACCAGTTAAATTATTAATGCATAATCCCGATTATCTTTTTTCTTCAGATTGTGCATCTGCAGGTTTATCCTGGAGCTTAGTGATAGGCATTCCCATAAAATGTTTCCCACATGTAGAGCTCTTCTTTCTAAATGTAGGAGTCGATATTAGTTTTTCTCTATTATACTTGAAAGATCCATTCCCTGGTAAGTTTGGGAATATATTTGGTATGGTGTACCAAACCCTGTAAGTCACAAACCATGTAAGGATTGCAATGACACCACTAACAAATTTCTCTACCATTATATGGTAATATATGATTGTAGAAACAAGCATCACATCCCACAATATTTGAAGACAGGCAATTGCTATTAAAAATGACCTTACATAAGGTGTCCATTTTTCATATGATTTCCGTAAAATTTCCAGTTCTTGTGTAGTAATCTTTCTTAAGGGATTCATACTAACAGACTTATCATCTATGCTGCGTGCATACTTTTCCTCTCTAATAAAGTCTTTTATTCTTTCCCAACCATTTATTGCCCTGGCTTCTTCTATCATTACTAAACTCGAGTAGATAAGGATAAAACAATGTCCAGATATATCAAATCCATTCCAAAAGCCACCATTTTTTAAGCACATTACTTTGTTATCAACATTTCTCATGTTACAACGTCCATATTTTGTCTCAATAACATTGAAAATCATTGTCCATGTGTACCAAAAGAATGTGGCTATTGCTAGTCTCGATAGATGTGCTGTGGCTATGAGCCTTCTCTTTCCACAACAAGTGGTGTAAGATGTCAATAAAACGTAAGGCACCGTCGTAAATAATGTCCAAAACCACCCAATTTTTACAAAGTATTGATTAAATATATTATCACTTCTTGAGAAATAAGATTTCGGAAACGTGAGACTGTCCGCCATCAGGGAAAGTAAAAAAAGAGCCCCTAAATAAACAGCTATTTTTAAATTGGTGTCGAAGAACAGTATCTTCTTGCAAATATGCACTATCATTAAAGATAGAATTTCCATGATAGACGATGCTTCCGGAGTAGGTTTAGTACCTTTCGTTTCTGGAAACTCATTTTGAATATTAGAATTCATTCGCGTACTTTTATAATCGTTCCTACTTTTCATGATTTCGTTTTTGAAAAAACTTCATTTAGGTAATTCACTCGCACGGCTAGGTTAACCATAACTTTTATTTTTTGTCTTTACCTTAGAGGGAAGGCAAGGGACACTTAGCCCATACAGCCAATGAACCATAACCAACCCAGAGCAAATCGCCAATTCCCGGTGCCTTCGAGATGATGTCGATTGCGAGATTAAACATTCATAAAGTTGTGTCTAACGACTGTATGCACTGACGTTTAATCTCCCAATCGACATTATCTCGAATGTACCGAGAATAGGGGCCCAGGCCCTCAATTCTCGGTGCAATCGAGATAAACTCACAATCGAGATTAAACGTCAGTGCATACAGTCCTTTGACACAACTGTATGAATCAGACGTTAATCTCGCAATCGACATTATCTCGAATGCAACGAGGATTGGGGTCCGTTTACAACGCCCAATGTAAAAAGAGCGCTGACGGCGACACATTTTATATAGCCTTAAGCACTCTTTTTACGTTGGGCGATGTATACCAACCCAGTGGCATACCACAGAATAAAAATATAAGGCATGTGTAAGGCTAGCCACTGACCTACAATATAACTGAGCAATATCACTGGTTGCACAGTTATATTGATCGTCAGTAGATGATATTGATGCTCAAGATCGACTACTGACGATCAATATAATTGTGCACAGTTATATTGATCGTCAGTAGATGATATTGATGCTCAATATCGACTACTGACGATCAATATAATTGTGCATCCAGTGATATTGCACAGTTATATTGCAGTTCAGTGGCTAGCTGTGCAATATCACTGGTTGCACAATTATATTGATCGTCAGTAGATGATATTGATGGTCAATATCGGTCAGTGGCTAGCCTTAGAAATGTGTTTGGGAAAGTAATTTAATCTTTTTATTATTAATGTAGTATGCCAATGGGTCCAATTCGAAAGGGGGTCCGCTAAATTTAAGATTGCCTAAACTTAAAATAAGAAACGTCAAACTCGATTTTGTATAGCTCCAAGGTTCAAAATCGAGTCTAAAGTTTCTTATTTCAAATTTAGCGACTTCTAAATTTAGCGAAAACACGTTCGAATTGGCCTCAATATAGTGTAAGCATACATTTTCTTATTTTATTTAAACATACATTCGCTTAGTAATCATTTATTAACCATAAATTGAAATATGTTATTAACAAGACTTCTGAATCTAAACCCCGCTCATAAAAAAAAAACTGAAGTAAGCCAAGCCAAGCCAACTTTTCTTTTCCCTCCTACTGCGTGTTCGGCATTTGATGAGTATTTTCGGCATCAGTTTCTGTTATAGCGTACGTTTGTCCTCAGTGTTTATAACTAAATTTTATAGTGATAGTCATAATTGTCTATTTCAAGAAATTCAGTATGCGTAAAGTATCTAAGAGTCGTGCGGATGATGATGGAATTTCATCTGCCAATGGGTCTGTGGTAAATGATGATCAGTCGGAAACACAAAAATCTAATGATGACCGTAATGATGTACAACCGGACTCCGATGCTAATCCAAGCGCAGATGAGACCGAAGAAGTAGAAAAGGATGTGGTAAAAAAAAGCAAGTCCAAAACTAAAGGAAGAAAACGGAAATCTGAGAAAGACGATACAAAAAAAAATGCTGAAGAGGAATATGAGGTGAGAACAAATGGACTTTCACAATTTTCCTTCTGCCTCATACTTTACCAGTTATTTTTTCCTCTTAATGAATAAAAATATTTTGACTTTGAATTTTAAATACTTCATCCATAATTTATTCATGTACTCTATTTGAATGGAATTCATGTTTATTAATCTTCTTTTATGTAGAGTAAGTGTAACTAATATTATAATATTTTCACTGATATGACATGCCAATAATTTGAATTATCAGATTGTGTCATACACATATGTATTGTTTTATAATAGTAATTTTATACAGTTTGTGTAAAATGGTGTTTTATGTCTTTAAACTGTTATTGCTGCCATGCAGAGGAGATAAAATACAACCAAAGTTGGAATTTTCACACATGCTCTTTTAATCACTGTATTATTTTTAACTGACTTCACAAAAAAAAAGGAAGGAGGCTCTCAATTCAGCATGTTATTTTTTTGTTTGTTCACCAATTACTGAGATATGGCTGGACCGATTTGCATTATTCCTTTTTTAATATATGTAGGTATTTCTCCTTGTTGGTCCAGTTGTGATCAAAGTCGAGGTCTGATGAAAGGACAAAAGTGGAATCAAAGGAACGTCTCAAAGATTATATATTACACATATAGAATTATTGATATTTTCTGTAATAACTCAAGCAATTGCATTTCAAAAATATTATTTGCAATTTACATGTCAGGCCTCGCTATCAAAGCTGCATATTTACAAGGTCACACAGCACCGTGCGCATATATGAGTTAATGTATCGTCAACATGCTTCTCCTTTGAATACTTATTTATCTGAGATTTTCTTTAAGGTGGAGAAAGTTGTTGATTCCAAAAAGATCAAAGGAAAGGTGCATTATTTGATCCGCTGGAAAGGATATTCTGCAGACAGTGACACTTGGGAACCAGAAAACACTCTTTCATGTCCAGAACTGATTACCAAATATCATGATGAAGTAAGTAAACCAGGGGAGCCTCTCTTTTGTGCTCATGCACTAGCATATCTTTTAGTCATTTAATACAGCAACACATCATGATAAATTGGTGACCCTTTATCATTGAATGTATTAAAATAGGAAGCTTTGCTATTTTCTAATAAAAATTTAAAAGGCCAAGACTATGCACTATAGCAGAGTTAGTGAAATAAACTGGTATATGATGTATACAAATCAGACTATATACCTATCTAGCGGCAGTTTAACTTATAAAACATACAGTTGAAACTTTGAGAGAGACCTAGGTTAAACCACTTTTTGTCTTACAGCAAGAAAATTCTAAAAACAAGGATTCTTCATCTCCAAAGAAAGGCAAGAAGAGGGGTGCAAAGAAAGAAGCAAAAGCAAGTCCTAAGAAAGCCAAGCGTACTAAAAATGAGTGGGACAGTGAAAATGCGGATGAAAATGCAGAATATGAGGTGAGTAAACTCCTGATAAAAACACAAACGACACAGAATCATTTTAATCACTTATGCAGGTTCATTGACTGGAAACTATTTCAGGTTGACAGGATCCTCGAAGTGCATCATAAGAAGAATGGCAAAAGAGAATTTCTAATTCACTGGAAGGGATGGTCCAATAAGTTTGACTCTTGGGAGCCAGAGAACAACCTCAATTGCTCTGACCTTATAAAGAAGTTTATGGAGAAGGTAAATAAATTATCATAAGATGGTGTGAATGTTAGTTTTGTCATGTAGTTGAAAATTTGTTTTGTTCTTTGTTGCACTCTTAGCTTTTTTGGTACTTCATGAATCGAGGCCTATGGTTAAAGGATCACTAATATGTTGCATAAAATCGAATGTCACATTTTCGTTTCACAAAACAAGCTTGGGCAGAATCATCATATCACTGAATAACTTTTCGCATACTATCATTTCTCATAATTTTGTAAAGCAGAATATTAACATGGAATAATATTGATAAGAATAATATTTACATGTCCGAATAGTTATTATGCAGAAAGATGTATCTCCTACTATTTATTATTGCGTAATGGTTGAATGAATATTTTCTGGGTTGTAGAAAAAAGAACCTCTAACTCTAACCTAACCTCTCTGAGTCGGTTCTGTTCCGAAGGCCTTGCTCGGTCGCTTCGCTCGCTCGCTGCTGCATTAAACATTTTAATTACAATACCTACATTACATTATATCAGATTCGGAGATAGTGTTCTGTCATTATGCCATATAAAAATCGGCGATACTAAAGTTATGCTATTTAAATATTGTGCAGAATTACATTAGGTGATACAGTGTTCTGCTATTTAACCCTTTGACCGCCACAGTCGGCTGTGGCCGTCGGCAGTTGTCCGTGCCCCTGACGCCACGATATGCCGTTTTCCATACATTTGCGTCGGCTACAGCCGTCCTCGAGCGCTCGTGGCACGCTGTTTCGCCGTTAGCCGTGGCTTTCAAAAGGTTAATATTCTGAGAAATGACTATTATACTAACTGATAATTATGCAAAGTATATTATTATGCAAAACTATCATTGGGCTAAAAACGTTTCTGTGATACCTGCTATGCGAAGTGTATTTCGGAGAATTGATATTATGCAAGATAAAGGGAACTCAGGTTTAGTTTTGTTTTGTCTGACAGGTGGATGCTGCACGTTCTAGTGACTCTCGCAATTTACGAGTCGCTCCTGGTACCACCAATCGGTTCACCTTACAAGATCCTACTTCAGGTCGCAGGCTTAGTAAGAGACGCGGTCAACGGCAGAGGTAACATACTGACTAACTGAGCATAATAAGAAAAGTACCTATGTTCTATTTGTATGGCCCAGTGCTAATAGGGCCAAACTATTTCACGAAAAATGAGTTTTATTGACCGAGCGAGCGCGATGCCTCCGTTTCAGCTTGGGCAAAAAATCTTTTGTATGTCCCGAATCCGAAATCATATTTCAGCCATTTTTTTTTTTTTCAAAAATTACAAATCTTTTTTTGTTACCCTTATTAAGACGCAAACTCGTGTAGACTCGCGAAGTCTACAGCTCACAGAGCCACTAGTAGCTAAAATCGTGGCAAAAGTTATGCAGTTCTATCATCTAGTTTTCGTTCTTTTATTTCCATAACGCCAATGTATACCTACGTCCACTACCCACCTCTAAATCATACATTCATTAAATTGAAGAAAGGTCCAAAACCGCGGTAGCTAGGCCTTTTAAATTATGTAAAAAATTACGTAAGAAGTTATTATATTGTCCCCTGATATTTATTTATTTATTTATATATGTTTTTTTTTCACCTGTCCCTACTCGTCGGTAGGTGGAAAAAAGATCCATAAATCTCTACTAGGCCAGTCCCCCTAGCAGTGGCGAAGCGTCAAATATTTCCTAAGGGAAGCCGGAAAAATTAGGACTGTACGTGCGAGTCTGACATTTAGTTAGAGTAACATGGACTTCACTGACAGCTAGCCTTAGCTTTGTAGCTTGGTAAAGCCGTCAGGAATCGGCTTGTAGGCAGGCTTCGCCACTGCCCCCTAGTAGTGATAGGTGGATTTATTTTCCATCATTCCTTACTAGTCGGGATAGGTGGACTTTTTAGTCCATCTATCTCCACTATTAGTAGCGCCGTTCTACCAGTAGCAACCAGCGAGAATTTCATGTTCAATGGCGTGAGCCGCGTTTCCCAGTAGTCTTAATAAATAGTCTTACCAGTTGTACTACTGGTAATTTCCCTCCCAATATTCTTACCAATAAAGTAAGACTTTGCTCGTCTTATTTTCCCATTAGTCTTACTCTATCAATATTACTATATTTAATAAGGTTAAATTATTAACTGAACTACATACTTAATGCTGTAAACGGGCAATTTTTTCGGCAATTTATTACTGCCATCCTCAAAAGTTTACATTCAAAGTTTTTGTCCCCATTAGTGATGTAATATGTAATCTTTTTGGGGATAGCTCGAATTGCAGCAATAAATTGCCGAAAAAATTGCCCGTTAACGAGCCCCTTTAACGTTGGCCTAAAGTTCATAAAAATTTACTTGAAATATTACAACTATTTTCAAACCCATCAACACATCAAATGTTTTATATTGGCCCTATTAGCAACAAGCCACAGATTTTATTGTAAATACTAGTGCTTTTGTATTTGGAATTGTCTTTTTTTTGTTTTCAATAGTTCAATAGTTTAAAGAAGATTTGGTTATAATGTTTGTGTTTTCAGAGTACGCTACGACGATGCAGAATAATGGAGCTGTTTTATGATAAACTGGCGTGAACTGGAAGAGCCAAATACGCATTGCGCGTAAGAGTGATTGACTGTGTTTTATTTTTCGTTTATTATATTACAAATTTATTAGTCATTTATTTTGTGCAAGGTGCAACTGATAAGAAATTACTGCATAATGAGACCATTTGAAAATGTAAATAATGTAAAACACCCACGATTTGTCACGCATTGCGCCCTATAAAATAATCTCAAATTTAACGAAAGAATTATTTTGTTACATAAACTTTGGACTATACGTTGAGTGTAGGAAGATTACCTTACAAAAATGTAGTAGAATGTCTCTCGTTACTTTTGAATTCGATTTTGGAGTAACCCACCAAGGGAGGCTATATATTATTATGTTGACGAAACAGTTTTATCAATGATGTGTCAGTCCTCTGCATAATGCAGAAAAATCTTGCTAGGAATTTGCCTGTTTGTGTAAGCTATTCACGATGTGACAGATCAAGTTATTCGTTTTTATCAGGTGTTCTTACTACCTTCTTGATAGCCAAATAACGGCTATCATCTGTACTGCTCGCCTTGTCATGAGGTTGGTGGTTTATGTAAACTACAATATATTCAAATTATTGCTAGGTTCATATTTTTTTTTAGACTTAAAGATAGTTTAATGTGTAAGATTTCAAGATAGGTTGCTCTCATCTGATGTTATATATATTTGAAGGCTGGTTAAAAATACATTGTGTATTAACCTTTTGACCGCCAAGCATGTCCGAGACGTAACACGAATTTCAACTTTAAGTCAAGGTAATGAAGGACTTTTTTTACCCTGTATACGCTGATGGCTGCAGCAGACTGTGGCGGTCAAAAGGTTAAGGGCGGTGAAGAAGCAATTAGGAATGGAGGAACATTCGAAGCCCGCGTGCTTTGCGAGGGCTTTAATGGCACGTCGTTGATGATTACCGAACCGCCCGTGTTACATACAATGTTATTCATCACACTTGCGAGGGAAAAAGAAAAATGACGTGAAATTTAATGCCAAAGTTGTAAAATGACCGACGTCGGCTTGTAGCGGCGGCCGACGCACGCTGTGTGGCGCAGCATGTTAGGCGACTGGGCGCTATACCCTGTACTAAATTGTAACCGCTCGACAGCGGGTGTACGATCGTTTGTTTTAAATAATATCAGAGTGGTAACGAGCGAGTGTGGTGAAGTACATTGTTATCTTTAACCTTTTGAACGCCACAGGCGGCTGTAGCCGACAGCAGTTTTCCATACATTTTGTCGGCTACAGCCGTCACGTGGCGTCCGGGCCAAGCGTTCTCGCACTCAGCCGTGGCGTGCAAAAGCTTAACCATGCTAGAAAATTGTATGTATCGTATTTACACGAGATCAATAGAAGAATAACTTTAGCGAGAAATAAGTTAGCGTTGGCAATTTTAAACTTTTTATTATTAACGACCCTCGCCGCAGCTTTGTTCGCGGTAGTTCGAAATTTCAATACATCTTTGAACCCCCGTTTAACGCAAAACTTATTTCGTGGCATTGAGTTGGTTACAACAAGTCGAATAGACGTGTTTAAGCCAACGGTTGTTTATATATGTCACAGTCGTGTATTTCAAATAAGTGATAATAATATTATGACGTATCGTTTGCCTTTCCACACGATCGACACGACGACATCGAGGTTAGAGTCATGTCATTTTCTTAAATGTATGCTCGTTTCGACACAACTTGTTTTATTTACACTGAACGTCTCGCACAAACTGCCCGTGACTTGTCGCTCAGTGCGTCTCTTAGATATTTGATTAGTTTGACAGGGACGCACTGAGCGACAAGCGAGTCGCGGGCGTGTTGTGCTAACCCCTCTATTGTTGTTTGACATACGTATCGCGCTTTATATGGCCAGATTTTGCATTGCTAAGAGTCGTATCGGTTTTGGCGTCTGTTAACTCTATAGGTTGACCGCTTAAATGAGTCTTCGCCCGCGCGGCACAGGGGCGCGGGGGCAGGCGATAAAGGGGACCGAGAGAGGTGCGAGCGGCAGGCGCATTTTTGTTTTCATTCATTTCACGCCGCCCGCACATCTCTCAGGCCCCTTTGTCATCCTGCCCCCGCGCCCCTGTGCCGCGCGGGCGAAGACTCATTTAAGCGGTCAACCTATAGGTTGATATTGTTGTATATACAGGTTGTCTCATTTAAATCGGTCAGTATGAGAAAGTCTGAAACTATAAGACATACGAAGATCTGTTCTTAGGAACCATGTCATCGATTTTAAGAATAAGAAAAACCGCATTCATACACTTAAAAAAACACGTGTTGAATATTGTATTGAAAAAAAAAAATGGAGGTCATTTCGAACACCTACTAAAATAAATCAAAGTACGTGAAAACAATGCCTTTTATTCATTTTAGACATCATGTTTCATAGAGCCGTTTACCGCTTAAGACCTACACAATCGATATCCAAATAGAAATAGTGTAAGTTTATTCTTTTCAAAACAACCGAGTTCGATTCCCGAGCTGAGTACAGGCCCCTTTCAAATGTATGAATGCAGTTTTTCTTCCCATTAAAATCGATGACATGGTTCCTAAGAACAGATCTTCGTATCAGTGGCGAAGCCTGCCTACAAGCCGATTCCTAACGGCTTTACCAAGCTAGAAAGCTACGGCTAGCTGTCAGTGAAGTCCGTGTTACTCTAAATATCAGACTCTCACGTCCGGTTCTAATTCCTCCGGCTTCCCTTAGGAAATATTTTACGCTTCGCCACTGCTTCGTATGTCTTATAGTTTCAGACCTTCCCATACTGACCGATTTAAATGAGACACCCTGTTTAAGGTATATCAGAAGGATAAATCGTCAAGAAGGACAACTTGCGCGAAGGTACTTTGGATTTGACAAAGAGCGGGTGCCGACAAATAATTCACAGCGCTCTGCGGCCTCGCCTTACCGCTCTTTCGCCTATCGCAACATAACGGCATTATTCACGTGAACACGCGGGCGCGGTCAAGAAATATCAAATATATGGCGTTGTATGCAAGTGTTCACGTACGAAACGCACGTGCGCGCCAAGACAAGTCAGCGCGCCCGCTAGTTGTACGTGAAAGACGCCTTAGAGTTGTCGTAGGTTATTTGTACGGATGAGTAGTTACGAAATAAATAATTAGCTAATACCTCGCCCCAATCATCATAACAATAATTCCTGGTGAACTGGAATTTCATATTAACGAGTGCGAGAAGGCGTCGCCCGGACACAGAGTGACGGCTGTAGCCGACCAAATGTATGGAAAAAGGGATGCCGTGGCGTCAGGGATAAGACAATCTGCTGTCGGCTATAGCCGACTGGCGTTCAAAAGGTTAATAAATAATTGCTGGGTAGTTGTATCTTATCTACCATTAAAAATAAGAAGACTTACTAACTTAAACTAAAGAGCGCGAGAGAAATAATATAATTCCCAATTGTATTTTCGATACATACATCATCATCATACCATCTTAGGACTAATTAATCGAACGTGGCCACAAGTAGTCTTGTGGCTCTGCCCACCCCATTAGGGATTTCGGGCGTGATGCTATGTATGTATGTATTTTCGATACATTTTTTGGTTTAAGCGCGGTTGAAGTTGTCCTTCTACAGATATTTCAAGTCATCTGCGCGCGGCGCTGCGCGTGGCTATGACTGAGCAGTCGTCCGCGCAACAAGTCCAAGCTTCATTATGTACAAACTCACGCACACAGCGCCGCGTAAATAAGAGCTTGATACATCTATAATATAGTATTTATTCTTATGCTATATTATGTCATATTTCACTACAGCCGTGCCGCTTCACTAAATTCAATAAATTGTATTTTATTTCCATATTGTATTACGAAAAAAAAACTGGTGATAATCACGAGAAAAATGCATTTAAAATAAGCTATACAGACAGTAAGCTTAAACGTAGACTTGTCAAATCTGTAATCTGCTTGCGGCTCCATTTTAGAACTTAGGACGTAGCAGATGATAGTATGTTAGTAATCATGACCATTTACATAATTATGTAACTTTATTAGATTTTTCGCTCGCTGCAAACTGCCATTAATCATCGGAGCCGTGCAGCGATATTGCACTTCCACTTACCAGTAAGGTAGGGCTGGTATATCGCTCCTTTGATTTATGACAGACTGCAGCGAGAAGAATCTAACTATAGTCTACCTAAACCAATAGTTAAAGCTCGAAGATTTTTGTGTTTATGAATGCGTTATGGATGTTTTTTTTATTGTCGGGGTGTTATTGTGTCTCACTTGTGAAATGCTCGATGTTCTTCATGTTTTGGTTGGATTATAATTATAAGTTTTAATAATAAATAGTTCATAACAAGTGTCTAGTTTAATTTCACGTCATAATATTGCTGCCCCTTTCAAAGAATATCAAACATTATTCAACAAAGCTTTGGTTAAAGGCCCGGGCAAACCAAACGCGGTTGCGGCGCGTCGCGTTTCGAACGCGGGCCCGCGCAATTTGTACATGGCACACCGAACGCGGGCGGCGGCTTCAACGCGTTTCGAACGCGGGCTCGCGTTGCTCACGCCCCGCGCCGCTTTCGCGCCGCGTTCGCCCCGCCTCGGTGTGCCTCTGAACATGGCGGCTATATTAAAAACAACTTCGCGTGCCCGCGCCCGCGTCGCCGCCACTTAGCGCACGCCCCGCGTCGCCGCCGCTTCGCGCACGCACCGCGCCGCTTTCGCGCTGTCTCGGTGTGCCTCTGGACATGGCGGCCATATTAAATACAACTTCGCGTGCCCGCGCCCGCGTCGCCGCCGCTTCGCGCACGCCCCGCGCCGCTTTCGCGCCGCGTTCGCCCCACTTTCGCGCCGCGTTCACCCCGCTTCGGTGTGCCTCTGGACATGGCGGCTATATTAAATACAACTGCGCGTGCCCGCGCACGCGTCGCCGCCGCTTCGCGCACGCCCCGCGCCGCGCTGCCCAAGTTGTCTGCGGCGAAAGCGGCGCGGCGCGGGTGCGAAGCGTTTTATACGCGGGCCCGCGCTACTTTTTGGTGTGGCATGGTAAATGCGCCCGCGCTGTTCTACAACGGCGCGGGCCCGCGTTCGCGCCGCAACCGCTTTTGGTGTGCCCGGGCCTTGAAGCCTTGAATGCCTACCCTTGAAGCCAGTCGCGGAATCCTACTCTGCCTGGATGAGGGAAAACGCCTATTAACCCCTTGTATGCGGGAGCTAAAAAAAAACCCGGCGTTCGCGTCTCATTGGATTCATGAAGATAAAAAAAATGCAAAAAGTGTATGTAAGAAAAAGCGGCCAAGTGCGAGTCGGACTCGCCCATGAAGGGTTCCGTGATTTATGGCGTATTAAAAAAAATACTTACTAGATCTAGTTCAAACCAATTTTCGGTGGAAGTTTACATGGTTATGTACATTATATATTTCTTTTAGTTTTATCATTCTCTTATTTTTTTGAGTTTCATTTCTAAGTATGGGAAACCCCCAAAATTTATTGTTTTTATTTTTGTGTGAAAATCTTAATGCGGTTCCCAGAATACATCTACTTACCAAGTTTCAACAGTATAGTTCTTATAGTTTCGGAAAAAAGTGGCTGTGACATACGAACGGACTGACAGAACAGACATGACGAATCTATAAGGGTTCCGTGTTTTGCCATTTGGCTACGGAAACCTAAAAAGCACTGATCCGTGCCTAAGTATCCGATGGGTTAAAGCTTAACCTTTTGAATGCCACGGCTAACGGCGAAAAAGCGTGCCACGAGCGCTCGACAACGGTTGTAGCCGACGCAAATGTATATCGCATCAAAGTCAAAGTCAAAGTCAAACTATCTTTATTCAATTTAGGCTTTTACAAGCTCTTATGAAGGTCAAGGAATGAATCTACCACCGGTTCGTAAAAAATCCTCTACTGAGAAGAGCCGGCAAGAAACTCAGTGAGGTATCATTTTTTCAAATCAGTACACATATAAGTCAACAATGATGTCTACAGTTTTATACAAATCTAAGTATATACCACAGCAGGTACGCTCATCGAGACCCAGGGATCGCCAGTGCAGGTCACGATTTAAGCCAAACGTCCCTGTCCATGACGTAGTCTTTTACTGAGTAATATGCCCTAGAAATAAGAATTCGCTTTATAGTAGATTTGAACATTGTGTCTGTTTGTTCTATTATGTTTTTAGGTATTTTATTGTAAAAACGTGTACAATTTCCTAGAAATGATTTTTTAGTTTTAGCCAGTCTATAAGTTGGTACTTTAAGCTTTCCGGTATTTCTAGTAGCCTTTGGCTTATCTACATTTGTAGGAAAATTGTATATATTTTTTCTGACATACATTATTATTTCAAATACGTATAGCGAAGGCAGGGTTAGTATTTCAATTTCCTTAAAAAATTCCCTCAGTGACTCGCGGGTGCCCGTGTTATATATGGCCCTGATGGCCCTTTTTTGTAAAATAAAAATAGACTCTAAGTCAGCAGCTGATCCCCATAAAATTAAACCGTATGAAATAATACTTTTGAAATACGCGAAGTAAACCAACCTTGCCGTCGCTACATTAGTTAATTGCCTCATCTGTCTGACTGCAAACGCAGCAGAGCAGAGAGAGCATATCGTGGCGTCTCGGGTACGGAAATCTGCTGTCGGCTACAGCCGCTCACGCGCGCAGCGTCCAAAAGGTTACAGCCCACGCTTTATTGTAGTATGAGCGTACCGCGAGCTAGAATAACGTTGATTTTATTTTTAGGCAGAGTATAATAATCACTACATTTTAGTTTTAGGCGTATTCTGGCTTCAAGGTTAAGGTACATGTTTGCTCACAAAGTGTGGGAGTGTAACTTCAGGGCCTCTATTCGACGATATCGACGTGCTAGCGAGATTCTCATCCCACTCTTCCGCACGATGCGTAATGCATGGTAATGCGTAAGAGTGGGAAGCGAATCTCGCTAGCGAGCCGCAACAATATCGCTTGGACGTTCCCGAATAGAAGCGCTGGACATTAGTATGTCACATTTTCAACCGACTTCAAAAAAAGAGGTTCTCTATTCGGTTGTATTCTTTTTTCTGTGACTGTGGTTACTTATTCTGTGGACGACGGTTTGAAATAATGGCGGAAAATGATATTTTGTAAGTAATATAAGTAAATCGGAAACTATTTTTTATCATAGGCTAGTCCAGTAGAGGATATAAAATCCATACTAATATCATATAAATACGACAGTTAAGTGTCTAAAGACACCTGCACACTGTCGTTACAGGTAACGTTTTCACAAACAAAACAATTCTGATGAAATTGGGCAAGGGTCGACATAGGAGTCTGTAGAAGAACATATGATACTATTTATCACAAATTTGCGGTTTCCAAGAGAAATGCAATAAATGAATTCTACGCAGACGAAGTAGCGGGCGAAAGCTTAAGTGTATATGTAAATCTATGTAGGTAGTATTAGAAGCATAAAACATACCTAACTTTCACTTGGCTTTATTACTTATATTAAATAGTCCATTCTATGTTATAATTGTTTGTCAGATGCGTAATTTTAGTATAATATTTACGTACTTTTATACAGGGCACTAATATTTGCTAAAATTCACTATGATCGTATCGATTATACGAGGCCTTCCAGATCTGGTCTGGGAGGGGCAACTAATTGTAGGCCGTGGTCCTGCGGCGTCGGCGACGAGGTCCGCTGCGGGCGCGGCGGCAGCGTCAGCACCGCGTCCGCCAGCCGCGCGCCGCACGCCGCGCACGCCGAGCCCGCGGCGCAGGCGCCGTGCACCGCGCGCGCGCAGTGCGTCGTGCGCGCCGCGCCGCCCGCGCGCTCGTCCGCCGCCAGCGCGCGCCCGCAGTGCGTGCAGCGCCCGCGCACCGGCAGGCCGCGGCGCGCGCCGGCCAGCGCCCGCGCCAGCGCCTCGTGCGCCTCGCGGGCCGCCACGCGCGCCGCGCACGCCCACGCGCCCCGCGCGCCGCGCGCCGCGCCCAGCACGGCCAGCGCCACGCGCGGCGCCGCGCACGCGCGCTCGGCCAGCGCCTCGGCGGGCAGGCAGGCCGCCGCCTCCAGCAGCAGCGCCGCGGGCGGGCTGTCGGCGCTCCGCAGCAGCCGCGCCCACATGCCGGCGCACGCGGCCGCGGGCACGCTCGGCGCCACGCGCGCGCACAGCTGGCACGCGCGCCGCACCAGCTCGGCCGCGGCCTCGCCGTCGGCCGCCGCCATGAGCTCGAGCAGCGCGTCCAGCGCGGCCTCCGGGTCGCCCGCGGCCTCGAGGCACGCCGGCTCCGCGTCGCGCGCGCCCGTCTCCCTGACGATCGCGAGGGCGTCCTCCGGCCGCACCGTGCCCGCGTTCTTTTCTAAAAACGCGTTCGCGTTCTCGGGCCGCAGTACGCAAAGTTTGCGAAAGTAGCTCGCGGCCGCCTCTCCCTGGAGGCGCCCGGCTTCGAGCAGGCACTCGGCGAACTCGAGCGCGCGGTCGGTCTCCACGGTGCGGAGCGTCGCAGCTATCGCGTCCGAAAACTGATCGTTCATCAGAGCGGCCGTCGCTCTCGGCCGGAGTTCGATCAGGGACGATAAATAACTCTCAATTCGCTTTTTCGCGCCGGGGCAATCGGATTCCATCCTCGAGCGTAGGTATTCGAAGAGTTCGTCGACGTCGGTTTCGGAAACGCTTTCTATCTGAAAGAATTGAGCGAGCGCTTCGTCGTGATCGTCGAGGAGGACGTCGAGCCACCAGAGGACGCGCGGGCGCGCGGCGGCGGCGGCGCGCTGCGCGGCGAGGCGCTCCCGCGCGGGCTCGGGCGGCGCGCGCGGCGCCTCGCGCGCCAGCAGCGCGCGCCACGCGCGGTCGGCGCGCTCGCCCGGCGTGGCGGCCGCCAGCGACAGCGCGCCGGCCGTCACTTCGCGGTCGCTCGGCAGGGCGCCGGTGCTCAACTGGCCGGTGATAAATTCCAAAATCTCGGCGCGCTCTTCGACCTCCTGAAATAGATTACTACCTTATAGTAACCGGATAGTGCGGCGCGCGTCCTACTGCATCTATATACGACGAGTGCGCACCTGTATGTTCGCGGTGAAGGCGATCAGCGCGCGCGCGACGCGCAGCCTGTTCTGCTTGCCGAGCGGGCCCGCGAAGGGCGGGTCGCGCGCGCTCTGCTCCAGCAGCCGCACGGCAGCCCGCGCGTCGTGCTCCACCAGCACGTGCAGCGGTGAGCGCCCGTCGCGCCCGGCCTGCAATTAAATACTTCACATAATTCCACAGTTGTCCAAAAACCGGGCAATCCACAAAATCGGATGTAGAAAAAGCGACGATTTCTGTATCATGTTTCCGTAGCATGGCCCCGTTTTGATACACGGAGGCCAGTGTTTGCGATCGTGTTATACTTACATATTATAAATAAAAGTTGCCCGCCGAGTCTGTCTGTTACCGATAAACTCAAATACGACGGAACGGATTTTCATGTGGTTTTCACCAATAGATAGACCGATTCATGAGGAAGGTTTACGTATATAATTTGTCAAGGTTAAGTGTGAATTGGTTGAAATAAAACGAGAAATGTTGGAAGCGTCGGAAAAATTCAAGCCGCCCGGGAGCTCGTCGAAAACGCTGCCTAATGCGATATAACTGATGAGCTCACTTCGGGCGCCAGCAGCGTGTGCAGCGCGTCGTGGCGCGCGGAGGGCTGCGCGTGCGGCGGCAGCGCGCGGCCGCCGGCGCCGCGGCCCGCCAGCGCGTCGGCCGCCGCCAGCAGCAGCGCGCCGCCCGCGCACGCGCACGCCGCGCCGCCGCCGCACGCCGCCGCCACGTGCGGCACCAGCGAGCGCATCGCGCCGCTCGACCCACCTGCGATACCACGACACCTTAACACGCTGACAACAGCCAATGACCTTGAGAGACCGGTCTCTCACCCGTATTCACCGGAGTGAACGGGAAGCACTCTGCGGTTATTTGTATTGGGAAAATCTTTATAATCCAGATGAATTATATTAATGACTTGGTTTGCCAGATAAGTAGCTAATGGGACAGGGATCAGGAAAATAATTACTGCTATACATCGAGGTTTGTCTGCCTCGGGCATTCGAACAACTTGGTGAGGAGCGTCCAAAGCGCAGCACTCGTGCTATTCTTTTTCACCAAGATAATTCACCTGCACACACCGCACAGGAACAATGCACTTTTTGAACAAATCTGGTGTTTACTTGGTGTCATCTTGCCTACTTTACAGCCCTATACCCCTACTTTACAGTCCTTTACCCCTACTTTAGTCCCAGTAAAGAAAATCATACGTAGCAGGACTTTTAGGGACTCTGACGAGGCAGCAGAAGAATTTAGACGGCTTCTTCGATCTTACGCAAGAAGCATTTATAAAATGTTTCCTAGACTGGTTTTTAAGAATCGTTACATCGAGGTATATGGAAGAGTGAATTTTGAGAAATATTAGTTTTCTTTCCAAAAATATAAATAATTTTAATACAGCTAAAAACTTTCGTAACACCCTCGTAGGTAGCGAAAATCTTATATATAAAAATCAATTGCCAATTTTAGTCTTGCTAAAACTCAAAAATGACTTGGCCAATTTGAATAATATTTAATATAAAAATAGGGAAATTCCACGTGAACGAAGTGGGTCCATATTGGCTCACATAAAATTCTTATTCCTATATTTTGTTTCACTACCGCTTTGTATTCATAATAATCACTCTTCATAAAAAAAAACTCATACTTTTTTTGTTCATACATTTTTTACATCGGAACTCATAACAGACAGTTATCATATATTTTTTATTAATAATGTCATTACTAAGAACATATTTTTTTATTCATAATTTAATTATTGGTATAATACATACTTCAACTCATAATTTTGTTTTTTAGAATAGTTTCCTTCATAACAGACAACTATCATAATTTTCTTATTAATAATAGCATTGCTAAGAAAATATTTGAACTCGTAATATTGGTTTTTACAACAGTAACTATTCAATATAAGACATAATTCGAAAAAAAATTAAAGTGAAGTTGTATGTAGGGCAGGGTAGGGTACTTCACTTTCAAGATGGCATACCTATGGATTTAAGCAAATTAATATAACAGAACGATCCTATTTAGCATAAAATCTTACAAATAAGCAAGATTTTCTGAACTGTTGAAAAAAAAAAAGACCTAACATCGAAGGCTAACCTTCTGAACCTAACCTATCTGAGTCGCTTCTGCTCCGACCCATTTTGCTCGCTCGCTCGCTCAGAAGTCTTCTTAAATCCTATCAAGTTTCATTTACATTTATGATTAAGAAATACATGAATATTGACGTTATGAATCAGAATGATTAGGAGTTTCGATCGTTAGTATAAGAAAATATATAAATACAAATATTAGTATTAACAAGTTGTATGATTAGCGATATTATGAATTCTGATGATTATGAGTTTCGATCGTGAGTATTAAATATTTGTATGAAGAATGATCATTGTGATGTAAAATGGTATGAGAAATATTTTCGGACTTCCGATAGTAGGACTTATAAAGTTATGTGAAAAAAGGCGCACCCGAACGAAGTCGCGGGCAGAAGCTAGTAAATCATATAATAAACAACCGAAGCGTTATTCGTGTCGCGCTCGTAAAAGCACGGGTTATGCGATAGAGAGATGGTACTTTAGGCACATTTTTGTTACCTAAACATCACTTTTATTAGACAGTGCAAACTTCTGTACGTAGTTCTATTATTTATTCTGCGGTTCGATGAAGTATTGCTTGAAGAACGTTTGTAACATTCACTTTGTGTTGTTAAGTTTGTAAGTGGAAAATGTGCTGGGGGTATATTATGCCTTTGACAACTTTCTTGATTTATGTTTAGGATGAGAATTCTACTGAAATTGCCTTTATTAAGAGGACTGTGAACCAACGGCAAAAATCACCCTTTTCATACAAAAGGAGATAGTGATTTTCACCCCTTAAATGTTAACCGATTTTTACCAAGTTTTGATAGGTTGTCAGTCACAACAAAATATAGGTTTATACGTTTTTTGAATATTGATTAAAGATCAACAAAGACGAATAATCGCCGAAATTAGTTTCGTATGAGAATACTAAAACAACAATAAAACTGAATTTATTGATTAAATAGTGAAAAAATCAAAACTAAACCTAGATTTGGTTCTGACTGACAACCTAACAAACATTGATCAAAATCGGTTAACATTTAAGGGGTGGAAATCGTTATCGCCTTTTGTATGAAAAGCTGTAGATTCACACTCCTCTTAAGAGTGCAGGATTTTCCACGCACTAGATTTTGATTGTTTACCTAAAGCTGCTGCAATGGCACCAACTCCGCGCCAAAGACCCTTATTCCTCGTGAAGACGCTCGCCCGGTGTGGGTCGAGAGACGTCAGAGGCAAAGAGGCCACCACCCTCTCGACCAGCCCGGGATCGACGTCGGCGAGCCGCTCTATGAGCTCCTGAGAGCAATCAGGTGAAGGCGCCGCTTCATACAACTCGCCCCTGACCGCCGCCTCACCTAATGCTTCCACGAATATTTTCTCGTTTGCACATTGCTCCCACAGACATGACCATAACTCTTCGCTGGAATGTCATAAATAGTGTTATTATAGTATTAATTAAACGCATTGACGCACCTATAGTAGTAATTCTTTGTCTTTCTTTTCCCGATCGCATTAGCTACTTATCTGACAAACAAAGTCTTTAATTGTGCAGTGTAACCGCTAATCTCTACTTTGAAATAGCAGGTAGTACCTGCAAACACTATATTACATAAAAGGCGTCTTTATGTCTAAGGTAAAAAGGTTCACATTAAAACACAGAGCATGTCAGGTGTTGAACATTTTGCATTTAAAACGCTTCCATGTGTACTTTACTGCTGTTTTAAATACAAAATGTTCAATGTGAATGTGTTGGTTTTAATGTGAACCTTCCTCACATAGACATAAAGACGCCCTTTGTGTGAAATAGTGTTTGCAGTTACGACCTTCTATTTCAAAGTAGCGATTTGCGGTTAAACTTCACAATGAAAGACAATGGCTTTGTTTGCCAGATATGTAGCTGATGCGATCGGGACAAGAAAAATAATTACTACTATACTTTTCAACTTACTTATTTGCCTAGCGGCTCAAGCAAGGTCGTGAAGTGCGTCTCTCTCACACTAGTGCCGACGAAAGAGTAAATCAGAGAGATAAGACGGGGTTAAGTTATCCCCATATCAAACTTGCTAAGACCGCTGTTATATACACTAGAAAACTTACCCTAAATGGAACTTCAAGCACACTTTTATGGTTAGGTCTGATAATACTTTGTTGCTGAGCAAGTGTGGCCTTTCAGAGATGTTAATTATAAAGGAGGTTGCAAGGGTTTTCGCGTCGGGGCCCTGCGCCGAGCAGAGCAGTCTCAGGGCCTGCGCGTGCCGGCCGGAGGCCATGGAGGCCCGCGCTCGCGCCAGCAGGTCCCGCGGCCGGACCCGCACCACGCCTTTCCTGCCCAGTAAGGACAGCGCCCCTTCAGCGACGCAAGCGCCGCCGAGGGCGCTCCCTCCGGCCATACACATAGCGCGAGACACGCGCCCGTCCGTCCAGACACCCTAATAAATTAATGACTGTTTATAACGTCCTACACGTAAACAATTTGTATTTAAAATGAAACATTGCTTTTACGTTAATTATGCATGATATTGTGAATTTTAACTTAAAAAACCGGCCAAGTGCGCGTCTGACTCACGCACGAAGGGTACCGTACCATTATTTATAAAAGCGGCCAAGTGCGAGTCGGATTCGCCCATGAAGGGTTCCGTGATTTATGACGTATTCAATAAAACTACTTACTAGATCTCGTTCAAACCAATTTTCGGTGGAAGTTTACATGGTAATGTACATAATATATTTTTTTTAGTTTTATCATTCTCTTATTTAAGAAATTACAGGGGGGGGGGGACGACACATTTTACCACTTTGGAAGTGTCTCTCGCGCAAACTATTAATTTAAGAAAAAAATGATATTTGAAACCTCAATATCATTTATGAATATGGGTTTAATGAAAAACATAAATATTGAGTTGCAGTTCTAAGTATGGGGAATCCCCAAAATTTATTGTTTTTTTTTTTTCTATTTTTGTGCGAAAATCTTAATGCGGTTCACAAAATACATCTAATTATCAAATTTCAACAGCGTAGTTCTTATAGTTTCGGAAAAAAGTGGCTTTGACATACGGACGGACAGACAGACAGACATGACGAATCCATAAGGGTTCCGTTTTTTACCATTTGGCTACGGAACCCTAAACACAGCAAAAAAAATCACGTTTGTTGTATGGGAGCCCCCCTTAAATATTTGTTTTATTTTAATTTCATTACTTATTTTTAAAGTGAATATATTTATAACTAAATATTCTGTGAATATTTCAAGCGCCGCAAACAATATCGAGCTAAAACGAGCAAAAAAACACGTTTGTTGTATGGGAGCCCACTTAAATATTTAGTTTATTCTATTTTTTAGTATTTATTGTTATAGCAGCAACAGAAATACATCATCTGTGAAATTTTCAACTGTCTAACTATCATGGTTCATGAGACAGAACCTGGTGATAGATGGACAGACAGACAGACAGACAGACAGACAGACAGACAGACAGACAGACGGATGGACGGACAGCGAAGTCTTAGTAATAGGGTTTCCGTTTTACCCTTTGGGTACGGAACCCTAAAAACATTATGAATATTAATTTAGAAAACGAACTTAAATGTCTTAATTACCTTAAAAAATGCAGATGCATAGACTGGTTCGATTTGCGACAGATCTAGTGGCTTCTCGTAGTCGTCACCCCAGAGCCGCAGGTTTTCATCTGCATCAAAGATTGCAAGGTTTCCACCGAGCCATCCGAGCCACAGGGGCGAGCTTTTCAACTCCACTCGGTGTACGGGCCGAAGTACTATGGACGACCCGGAAACGTTGACAGCTACCCATTGTAACGTTTTGGCACGGCCGCAGACCAGGATGCGTTCATCGGTGTCGCTCCACGCCAGCACAGGTAGAGTGTCCGGCGGGCCGCCGAGGCGTACGCCCGCAGCGCGCCCGCCAGCCACGATGATCACGCGGGAGAGGCTCGCCAGAGCCAAGATGCGAGCGTCGCGAGCCGCCATCGCCACGACTTCTCCGCGAGCACCGGAGAACAAGCAAGACGAACGAGCTGAGCGCACGCCCAATGGCCGCGAAAATTTGATCAACCAAACAGACCCGCCAGTGTCAAGCGCCAGTCCAGACATCCCAGCCCAAGTAACGCGTAGAGTACCCCAGATTTCGCCTCCTAAGGTCACACGTCTTAAAACTATTCCTCGTATGCTGTCGTATTGACAGATTACTCCTCTCGCATATCCGGCGAGAAGGCGGGTGCTGTCTTCATTGTAAGCCAAACAGGACACCGCGCCGCGATCTGTGTTTGAGTCGCACACCCATCGTAAAGTTTGTTCATAGAATGTCAGGATGTGGCCATGAGCTGTGCCTACCGATAATTTTCCATTTGCACCAACACTGAGGGCAGTGGCTGCACCTGCTGACGATCTTTCCTGAAAAAAAAAACTAGTTAAAAACCGTTTATATTCAATCCAACCGCAAGAACAGGTAAGTTTCTCGTCACACAAAACGTCTCGACAAAATTTACCCGTACCCGTAACTATATATTTTTTTAATGTAGGTGTTCTTGCATAACTTTTTACCTGCTGAACCAATTTTGATATTTCTTTTTTCGTTGGGAAGGTCTATAGTTCACAAATGTTTCCATAGAAAAATTGGCGAGATTTGATGATGGGATCCATGAGGGATCAACAGAACTCATTAAACTTTATAAGCAAACATAAACCGTTTTTGCTATTTTCTAAGATAACTGATGTATTTGCACAAGGGCAACATCATTTGGTGGCTAATATGATGGAACTCTTCAATGTCGCAGTTAAGGGGGCGTTCAAGTATTACGTAACGCGATTTTTGACCCTTTGTACAGAAAATTATGCAAATTTATGACTTTGAATTTTATGCAAGCCTATGGAGGGGCGGCTGAAAAGTTATCTATCTAGCCTATATGTTATGCGAAAATAATACTGGCCACTATGAGGTCGTGTTCACTGGTTATTCTTTATTCAAAATCACCAACATTCATTTGTTTCTTGCTTCCCGCTTTTTTGGGACTGGATTGTTTTCAAAATGTCGCAAGAAAAAAATAATCTGATTAAAATTGAGCAGCGTGCAGTGATAAAATTTCTCACTAAAGAAGGAAATACACCCTCGCAGATTAGACTGCGTATGTTACCTGTTTTTGGTGGTTCGTGCCCTTCTGAATTTACAATAAAGTTCTGGTCGAAACAGTTTAAGCTTGGCCGTGAGAGCCTTGAAGATGATCCTCGTAGTGGGCAACCAGATTCCGCTGTCACCGATGAAAATGTGGCCAAAGTGAGAAATTTTATTTTAGAAGACCGGCGAATTAAGCAGTGGGAGTTAGCCAGGGATGTGGGCATTAGTAAAGAACGGGTCAATGAAATAATTCATGAACATTTGCACATGTCTAAGGTTAGTGCACGCTGGGTCCCTAGAATGTTGACTCCGTTTGACAAGGACAGACATGTTCAATGTTGCGAGGAATTTTTAGACATGAGCCGTGGAAAAGAGGAGGAAATTATTTCTAGAATAGTAACCTGTGATAAGACTTGGATTCGGCAGTGGGATCCCGAAAGTAAACAGGAGTCATTACAATGAAAATTCAAGGATGAAAAGCCTCCTCGGAAATTTAAGGTTCGCCCGTCAACAGGCAAAGTAATGGCAAGATTTTTTTGGGGTGCGGAAGGAATTCTGCTTGTAGATTACTTGCCAAAAAAAACTACAATGAATACTAAATATTATGCAGATTTACTTGACCAGCTCAGAGAAGCCATAATAGAAAAAAGAAGGGGCAAACTCAGTAAAGGGATTCTGCTTTTGCATGATAACGCACCTGTGCATACTGCTCGCTTAACGAAGCTAGCAATTAATGGAAATGGGTACGAAGTAATCAAACACCCTCCATATTTGGCCCCATCTGACTACTTCACATTCAGACTTTTGAAGAAAGAACTAAGGGGACGAAGATTTGTAACCGATAACAACATGAAGGCTGCTGTTGATGATGACTTTCGATGATAAACCTAAAGTTTTTTTTTAACGGAAATTTTAGATCGGGCAGCTAAAAAATATGTTCTGGTACTCCAGATCATCTAGACCACACTCACATCAGTTGATCTTTAATCAATATTCAAAAAACACATAGACCAGATTTTGTTTTGACTGGCAACCTATGAAAACTTTGTCAAAATTGGTTAACATTTAAGGGGTGGAAATCTTATCGCCTTTTGTATGACAAAAATGATTTTTGCCATTAGTTCAGTCCTCTTAACAATACTTAAAACTAATAAATTACAAATGATGATATATCTATATAACATTGATATTATAGTAGAATTACCTGTGCATGTATTATTTGTTGAGACACAGCTTGCATAAAGTCTATTTGGACCGCCGAGCAGCTGGTTGGTTCCTCAACAGGTTTGAATGGTATTTTTTCTTCACCTTCATCATCAGTAAGTAAAACCTCTGCAAGTGTGGGTGCCTCACTCGTAGGTAAGGCATATTCTACTTCATCTAACTTTAAGAAAACAAATAGTTATCTATTATCAACCTTCCATTGCTTTGCCATTAGGACCTTTAGATACGTACATACCTCTTCAAAATCCATATATTGTAGACTTTCAACCGATTCCAAATCCGAATCGTATAGCGATTGTACAGAAGGCGTTTTCAACAAATCCATTTTTACATGTAATTACAAATAAACTGACTTTGTGTATAACACCGGGTAGCGCAAAGTCCCAGAAATCTGATTAACAAAGAAGGTATAAAACTTTCATTACACAAAAAGGATAGCCACTTCTTGTAGCCAAAGTTTAAGATAAAGATTTCACAAAACACGTTGTCGAGTCGACTTTTATTATGTTTCTTGTTTACATGAATACGGAATCTTGTTAAATAAGTAATACACAAACAACGCCCCCTTTGTACGGCAGCCCCTTTGCGGTTTGTTGACTTTTTTTTTTGATTTTTTGGCGTTTGTTGACTTGACTTGCACCCCGTGTTGCCAGGTCTAATTTGAAAAAGTCTAAAGACGTGAACAAAAAACCAGGAGATTGAAGAAAAATCAGTAGATTTTTTCTGTTCCTAGTAATAACCGTAATAATAGTTTTAATCCCCTTTTCTTTACAAATTTAACTTTTTTAAACTAAATTAGACATATTTTTTTCAAAAGAACAAATACATATAGTAACAGAAATGTGAAACTGAGTTTTTGTTACAGTGTGCACTACAACCAAATCATAACGATTCTGCAAGACGCACGAGCGACCAACCTCTCCAAATCTTACTACTTAATCTACTTAAGGACAGCGAGGTTTATTCATAAATATTTGAAGGTACCCGAATTCTTTTGCATGAACTATGCATGTTCATACCAAGCCCACTAGCCTTACGTAAAAAGTGTTCTAGTAAGTCTGAGTATATCGTTATCGGCTCTAAAAGACAGCAGCGTTAAAACAAGAAAAAACAGTATAAGACGGGCTCGGCTCTTAATACATTGACGCGTCAATGATCGCTTGAGGATTATTGTATTTACCGCGCTTCAATGTACCTACTAGCACAGATTACATAATCTACTAGTTAGTGGTCGGATCCACGGGAGTATGCATTCAGTAGTTATTTACATACTAAACAGTCGCTCGAAACAGCTTTAAAAGTACTGAACGTGGCCTGCATGTTAAAAGAGGTAAAAAAAAAAGGTAATACAATTTTACTTAATTTAATAAGTAAAATTCACAATAAAACTTAAAATGCAAAATACATAAAAGCACTTCAAGTTAATGTAAGCGGGCGATGTTTCAATTAACCCATCTGAATTGATTCGACGTTATAAATAATGCGAAAAAGCTACAATAAGCAGACCATCGAAAACTGAATACTTTGTATATTATTCACTTCAAGCTGTTGACTTCGGACAAATAATAAATAGATTCTCGTGCAAATTCAGTAGATCAGTAGACGTACCCTGAATTCAGTAAATCTCCAGAAAAATTAAGACACCTGGCAGCACTCCTTGCGTACGTACTTCGTACGTACTGACATTGACATTCGCTGAATCGAAACTAGAGTTGGCTAAAAGCGTTACTTTCCATTCACCGTGACTGTCGTTACAGTTCCAAAAAAATCACAGTGAAAAATAATCGTGACTTTGTCACACCGGTCACTCACAAAACGACATGCGTTTTTGTAGCCGCTAGGCGTCACAAATCAAATCACATGTTGCGTAATAGATGCATCCGACCGAACCCGAACCCGACCCGATGAGTTGCCGATTAATACCGAATGGCGCCGAGTGAGCGAGTGGTCGAATCGAAGATCGAAATCGCCACGCGAGTCACGCGACGTGAGCGGAGAGCGCCGAGAATCCTTGGCGGCCGGTGCGATGCATGATACAAATCGAAACGAGGTCGTTGTGTGAGTGACAGAGACACTAGAGCTATGGAACGACCTACGTGATTTTGTAACGTTGTTCCGCCTTCGCATGTCACGGTGATACTTTCCGACGGCGGATCACTGTGATTTTTTCATCGTGACGTTATTTTTGACCCACCTCTAATCGAAACGCGCTTGTCGTGATTCAATGTTATGGCTCATTTACACACGTATTAAGTTGTCAAGTAATTTTGACCCAATTTAGCTTAAGATGTCAAAATTTCTTGGCTAAATGTTTTAAAAAACATTACATAAACATAATTACATGAATTACGAATACAGTTTCCGCATACTGTTTTCGAATCAGGAAAACGAATGTGTGTGGCCGGCCTAAATCGACTACTGCGCAGCCCCCACAGTCAGCGCGCTTTTTCCTTTGGAAGAGGTATACGAATGTAATGATAAATTGCAAATTGTCCATTTCAAATTGATTAAATAGTTTTTTACCTTCTTACGTAAATAAAATTGCATCCATTTGTATAACAAAAATACCATTTTCAGTCATTTCACGGGGATCAAAAATTGAAGATTTCTAGGCACTTTTCGAAACTGTTTAGCTATTTATTATTTCATTGACTTGGCAACACTGCTGTGATCGAGAATAGTTTTTTTAAGTACCTATATTCATCGCAATGTCTGAGTGAAGTGAAGTGAAATTCGACAAGAATTATTTCATGTATTGTATGAATATAAATCCACAGAATTTCATATATCGTGATCTTAGAAATTATTAATTTAATAAATGCGTCGCTAGATTTAGTTGTGTAACGTGGGAAATTTTAGTTTTTCCTCAGTTCTGTCTGAAGTATTTAGTCATCTTGCGCCATTTTGTGTTAAGTGTTGAATTTGGCACGGATTGAGTTTCACCGTATGATTTAGATAGTATTCATAAGATGGCTGAAAATACTCCAAAAGATCCACCTTTACAAACTTTGAATGGTATGCCACCAAATCACAACCCTTGGATGTATGGCATGTATAACCAATACAACGGTTATCATGGTGGTATGTTCCCACCTTACTACAATCAATACTTCAATCATATGGGCCATAATTCGGGAATGCCTAATAATGCAGCCCATCAATTTCAACAAAATAACAACATGAAATCTGATTTCGCTCGCCAGCAGTTTTCGCCCAAGCCACCACCCCAGCCAGCTCCGCTATTGGGTATGTCTCCTCTAGACACAAATCGTCCTTTCTTCAATCAATCACCCATCAGGTTTAATCTGAATGGTAATCGAAAATCTGCGCCGATCCCACCTACTGAAAACCCTCTTCTGGGTAATAACAATCTTGGCTTGAAGAAAAAACGCAAGAAGGACAATAAAGTGGTTGATAATAGCCTCGACCAGTTTTCGAATTCTATGTTGCCTCCCCTGCCAGATCACCCTCCGCCTCTGCCACCTTGCCCCCCGCCAGATTCTCCTAAGCCACCGCCACCTCCTCTAGAGATTCCTCTGCCGCCGTCACTGTTTAGTGATGACATCCCTGAGCCCCCAGGTGAACCTCAACAGTGCCAATCAAGTAAGGAGCAGGAAACAGATCTGAATGTAACAAGTGAACCCTCAGACCTGCTTAAGTCCTCCTCCATTTGTCAGTCTTCTGCTGGAACATGGCCTGAAAGCTTAGAGAGATATATCAAAAGGTGTTACGAGAAATGCAAAACTGCTTTTGACCGTGATCAAATTGATATTTGCTTGAAGGGTCGTATAACAGCTGCTGCTAATAAAGATGAAATTTGGACTAGAAATTGGGACGATGAGCCCATTCCCAGTGTTTACAGCGAGCGCCAAAACTTGTCTGTTAAGCCGGTACGCGGTTCATTATCATTATATCAAAAGTGTGAAAATTTATCAGAATCCACTAAAGGGAAATCTAGTTTGGGAGGACGTTTTTCAGGGCATAAAAGCTCACCTCAAAGAAGGCGACGTCAACATTCTAGGAGTAGGTCTATATCCAGAAGTCCTTCTAGGAAAAGACAAAGGTAACTAATATATCATGACCTAGAATTATTGTATTGTACTGTGTAAACTTTTTTTAATAAGTATCCTCTTTACAGTATATCTTCTGCTTCTGGTGACGAGGTAGATGATAGGAGAAACTTTAAGGGTAAAGGTCGCCAAAAGGTCAAAGATAGGTTGTCTTTTGATCATAAGAAACAAGAAAAAAACAATAAAAACCATAAAAAGAAAGCTGCTTACAGTCAGTTTATTGTTGAAGATGTTCAGGGAAATGCTGAAAAACTTCTCAAAAGAGCAGAAAGGTTTGGACATTCTGGTGTACCATCCATTGCTAGCTCTGTGCAGGTAAGTTCTAGGAGAGCAGAGCCTAGCATTAACAGATCCATCATCCAGGACAATGAAGGAGACTATGAAGTCAATAATATGCACATTGTGGGAACTTGCCTTGACATTGAAAAGTCATTCCTCCGATTGACGAAAGCTCCGGAAGCATGTGAAGTGAGGCCAGTGTCTGTGTTAAGGACTTCCTTGAGAAATGTAAAGGAAAGGTGGATAGACAAGCAAGACTACAGATATGCTTGTGATCAACTTAAATCAATACGACAGGATTTGACAGTA
This sequence comes from Tortricodes alternella, assembly GCA_947859335.1. Lineage (NCBI taxonomy): Eukaryota > Metazoa > Arthropoda > Insecta > Lepidoptera > Tortricidae > Tortricodes > Tortricodes alternella. The sequence goes on along the minus strand of OX401983.1, from coordinate 7,423,440 downwards.
TGTTTCAGTTATCTTTTATAAGAATTTATTTCATTTTATCTTTATAGTGTTATCTATACAGATTTAAGTTTTTTTACAGGTGCAAGGGATACGAGATGGATTCACGGTTGAAGTGTATGAGACACATGCACGGATAGCATTAGAAAAGGGTGACCATGAAGAGTTTAATCAATGTCAAACACAACTCAAAATGCTTTACAGTGAGTTACCCGACTGTAGAAATAATGCAGCAGAATTCACAGCCTACAGGATCCTGTATTACATTTTCACAAAAAATACATTAGGTTAGTAAGACTGCTTCTTCACGTCATGCTGTGTTTTATTCAAGACATAATACATGTTTTGTTGTAATGCAAAACATTAATGTTATGCTAATCTTAATCCTTGCTAATATTATAAATGTGGGAGTGAGTCTGACTGCTTGTTTTGTTTTCTGTGCTTAACTATTGAATTGATCTTGATGAAGTCTGGTATAGAGATGGTTTGACACCAAGGCTGAACATACGACAGTTTTATCTCTGAACAAATTAACGCAGTTTTAAGTGTTGAAGTGACAGGCAAAAGCTTGTGTTGAGGTTTAACACAAATTCTTTAAACTCAAAATGTATCTGAGGCATGTTTTACCACTGAGCTACAGAAGGTTTTGTTATCTACTATCTTTGCATTCAATTTTATGATGATTGACCTTAAACCTAAATGGAGTAAGGTCACAAAAAATATATCTCAAAATTTATTATATTAATAAATAAATTATCATAAATTGCAAGTACAAATAAGTATTTGACAAAGTTTATCATCACTCTATTACTTAATTTAATACATGACAAAAGTCTATCTGACAATACCATAATCCATATTCTGTTTTCTTTCAGATTTAACTACAATATTTCAGTTCATTTCAAAAGAAGATAGATTAAATGAATGTATTAAACATGCGCTTGAAACCAGATGTGCATGGGCCACTGGTAACTTGCACAAGTTCTTCTTGCTTTACAAGACAGCACCACTGATGGCTGGCTACCTGATGGATTGGTTTGTGGAGAGGGAAAGAAAACAATATCTCAAATACATCATCAAGTCGTATGTCCTTTTTTATACTTATATATTTTATATTTTGGTGCAGCATTATGATCATCTTCATCTTGACATACATAAATATTTCATTACATTTTCCTTGTTTGCTTTTATTCTTTTATATTCGTTATGTCAGCTTTATTAAGACATTTATTACACTGGCGATTTACGAGCGTGTTTCCAGCGAGGTGTTTAGTGAATGTGCTTGCAGCGGAGTCTGTCAGTTATTACAGCTTGCTAGTACAATAGCTGTGGCGCAGCCTGCCTACAAGACGATTCCTTACGGCTTTACCAAGCCAGAAAGCTAAGACTAGCTGTCAGGGAAGTCTATGTTACTCTAACTAAATGTCAGACTCGCACGTACGGTTCTAATTCTTCCGGCTTCCCTTAGGAAATTTTTCACGCTTCGCCACTGTACAATAGTGAGTGGATACTCACCAGTTAAAGTTAATTTACTACCATTACTACTACTTAATTAATTGTTTAACAGCTGGATGGCTTTGACCAATTTTAACGAATTAGAATTAAATCTATAGAATATAAGTTGCTAAAATCACACAATAATTCCCCCCCCCCCCAATAAAGTCCTGTCTGAATCCGCCGCATTGACTGGCGTCCACGCTCGAAACACGCTTGCAAATCGTCAGTTACAGCAATAACTTTCGCTTTCTCACCTAGGGGGTTCTTAATGGTTATTGCGAAAAAAAATCAAATAATAATAACCAGGAAATTAATCAAAGTTAAAGGCAAAATTTTGCAGACTAAAGCTAACCATTTAGTCCTAAAATATACATTAGTATATGCAAGGTTACTAGTTATGCAACCAATTCCTGTTGATGGTTCATAGTAGAGCTCGTTTATAGTAGATTTTTCGAATAGTTTACTATTCGGCAATTACTTTTTGAGAGTTTCATTATTTTGCTTAATGATAGCAACAACAGCAATGATAGCAAAAATAATCAAAATTTAACTCATTTTGCCATGACCCCCTTTTTCAAAATTTAATTAGTCAATGTATAATAGATGACTTCTTGTAGTAAGCTGACAGAGATTTTTGATAATTGTTCTTTTGTAATGGTGTTATTTCTAAGATATTGCATGTTGCGTTGAGGGCCATTTGTGTCTTATTTGGGTCAATTAGCTTGGTTCCCATGCTTATAGTTTTTGCGCATGAGTACAAAAATTGTAGTAATTAATCCGCCATAAGAATTGCCATGAAATCCATCCATACATTTTGGGTCGATTCCCGCGTTCATTAATAATGACTTTAGCCTAAGGCGTAACTCGTTCAGTACATATTTTATTATAGTTTAATTCATGTGCGCAAGGTATGGGCACATCACTCCTGTCCAGTGAATGAAACCCTTAACGCGGGGGCAATATTACGCCTTGTGTACCTGTTTCTATCTAGTCCGTGAAAATTTCAAACGGTTGACTGTAATAACGATTTTTTAGTATTCACAGAATGACATTATCGAACGGCAAGCTGTATAAGCCACCTTTCTAAAATGATTTTCTTTCCATAAAAATAAACGGATTGTTTCTTTTTAGTGTAATGTTGGTTTAGGAATTCAATGGTTTGGTGATTGTTATGAAATATCTAAGTTCCTATTAGAGCTAACAAGTTGAGACTATTCGTTGGGGACAGCTCTATGTGGCTCTATTTTGGAGATACAGATTGTTTATGCCAGCTTATCGCAACGGTAGCGTACCCGTAAAAAGTGGCTCATATCAAAAAAAAATGGCACCTTGGTAATTTCGGATATGAGCCCTGTTTAACGGGTACGCTCACTTGACGTCAAGCTGGCGTACCTAATAGTCTGGATCTCTAGAATGATGCCGCTCCCAAAAACGCTGTATACCCTACTACTAGCTTGACGTCAATTTAACGTACATGTAAAACAGGGCTTTATATCTCTAAATTACAGATACATTTTTTTCTACTAGGTACTAACTGGGTACTATTTAGATACTTACATTTTTTTTGAATCACGCGATCCTGGATATCTTCGATGTGTAGCCAACTTGACGCCCTCATATCTTACGAGTATACAAAGTTTTTTTACAGAGCAGTTGGTATTAAAAAGTTATTCGCCCACAACTCATCTCATGTTCCAATGAAGCCTACTTGTGATAGATTTCCTTTAACTTATTCTTTGAATGTCTGGGAGCTGCTAGACTAGAAAAATTAATACTAATGAAATGCGTAATATAGACGGGCAAAGTCGCATCAATGTGGCCCTTTTCTTTCAGTACCTATTCCCAAGTTCAAAGACGAACCTAAGACGCATTCATGATAGTGAAATTTAAAATGAGCGGTGGATATTGAAATCCACAAGCGGTGTTTATTATTTTTCCATTTATTTTAACGATTTGTTCAAATTATTTTGCTAATTTCCCATTTAAAGTGACCTAAGTTTGATAGTAGCGTCCTGATTTTTTTACCAAGATGTATGTATTAATCTAATTGTGTTGTGGTAAAATTATAGTAGGGTACTAATTGTACTATTTAACGTAGTTCATGATGTTCAACATCATTATAATACCCTCATGGTAATTTTTATGCAAACCGTTTTCGTTAGTTCGTTTCGTTTATGGAAAACTATCTCTCGGTCCCTTTTACTTGTATCGGCAACAAGCAGTATTTCCGATAAATTTCGATACCGAGAACGGTTCGCGTAAACTCATGGAAAGGGCCACAGGGGTGGGTCAGCACTCCAGGGGGCCTCCCGCAAGGCCTCCTTGAGTGCGAGGGGCCGCTTCGCGCACGCCTAACTACCACTGATATTTTGCATGTCTAGTCTTCCCATCCACTTATAAAAATTTGTCTAGTTTTTTCCCATAGATGTCCCTTGTGTAAGTAAATCCAGTTATGGGAAATGATTAAATAACGCAATGAATCATGACCTGAACTTGCCGGCAATGCTGGTTGTGTTACATTAATGTTTTCTTATATGTGCAGCTACAGACAAAGTGTTCCTGTGGATTTCATCGTTCGGGAGCTGGCGTTTGAGTCCAGTTCTAAGGCATTTGAGTTCTTGAACCAATTTCCTCTCTTGTACACTGACTGCGATCAGACTCAAATAGATTGCAAGTCCAGCTTCCAAACTGTAGCCAGTATATAACATTTTGTTTTTGATAGCCGTCCTGTATTGATAGCATACTCTTGCGTGGTGATGTAACACCCACCACCAGGTTGCGAGGATCAACACGGCGGATGTAATCCTGAATCATGTTATTCACCTTAATTTTGATCAGCTTTACTAGGATGAGGCAGCAAAACAACTCACACACTACTTTAAGTTATTCAGCAGACAAGAGAGGGATGAAATCAATATACTTACGGAGATCAAGAGATCAAGAATGTGCTGCATTAAAAAGAAGTTTCAAGCAAGAGTTACATAGAAATTTGAAGGTTTTGGTGTCTGAATACAAACTAACAGTGCTGTTGAGTGACTTTCAAAAGCAAAGACTTGTTCGTGATAATAATAAAAGGACTCTATGTGTTGTATTGTTTGTCCTCAAGTGTTTTGTAAATATTGTACATTTTTTATGCTCCATTCCACTTTTATTTTATAAGAATAATACAATGCATGAATTCAGATTGTCGTCATAATACATGATTTATGTGGTTAATATATGATTTTGTTTTAAAATGACCTTTATTTTTAACCGATTTCAAAAAGGGTTATCTATACGGCCCGTTTTTTTTATGTATGTTCTGTGAGCGTCAAGTTGGCGTACCCTTCGAAGATATCCAAGATCTGAAGATTCCAAAAAATAGTGCCTAAGTAGTACCCAATTAGTACCGACTCAGAAAAAATAGTACCTTTGTAATTTCGGAGATATGAGCCTTGTTTAACGGGTACGCTAACTTGACGTCAAGGTGGCGTACCCGTTTTGGATCTCGAGAACGGTGCTGTTCCCAAATATGCTCTATATCCCAAAAAATAGTGCACAAATAGTACCCCTGACTCCCGAAGTCTCAACTTCGTAGCTCTTATAGAAACTGAGTTATTTCATACCAAACACGGGTAAAATATTTTGCACCGTCAAGCTGGCGTACCCGACCGAGATCACACAGGAAGCCATTGAACACCTAAGCCAGCTATATACCAAAAAATAGTGCCTGAAATAGTACCCCTTTTACGACAAAAGCATATCAGAGGGCTTAGCACACTAATTTTTATCGCGCACATAAAGCATTCGTCCCTTTCGCCCCCACATATTAGTTAAAAAGTGACAGATGCTTTATGTGCGCGATAAAAATTAGTGTGCTAAGCCCTCTGAAAAGCTAAGTGCAACATTGAAAAAATAATGGTTGAATATTCTTTTGTCATAGTACTGTCACGTACAAAAGTATTATTTTATTTATATTTATTATTTGTTCTTTCAATCTTTTAAGCAGAATGTAAGTGAAAGTTTTAATTTACTTAATATTCATTGCAATAGCCAGATGGGTTGGCATAACGCAGATTATAGCAAACTAGGTTTTATCCTTTTGCGGTACCTTACTATTAGGAGTTTTTCGGTCCTATAGCTACATCTTCGTACATTTACTCAGCACGTTAAACATGGTTAAAACATAACAGTAACGGCATTAAGTTTTCAGTATAATCGTTTACTAACCGTTATAAAGTTCCTCTCTGTTTGCGTCTGTACCAAAATTAGTTTGTATGTAGAAGTTGGCATTCATTTTTTTCAATGTTCCACTTAGCTTTTCTTTTATGTTTTTGTCGTAAAAGGGGTACTATTTCAGGCACTATTTTTTGGTATATAGCTGGCTTAGAAATTCAATGGCTTTCTGTCTGATCTCGGTCGGGTCCGCCAGCTTGACGGTGCAAAATATTTTACCCGTGTTTGGTATGAAATATCTCAGTTTCTATAAGAGCTACGAAGTTGAGACTTCGGGAGCCAGGGGTACTATTTGTGCACTATTTTTTGGGATATAGAGCATATTTGGGAACAGCACCGTTCTCGAGATCCAAAACGGGTACGCCAGCTTGACGTCAAGTTAGCGTACCCGTTAAACAATGCTCATATCTCCGAAATTACAAAGATACTATTTCTTCTAACTCGGTACTAATTGGGTACTATTTAGGCACTATTTTTTGGAATCATCAGATCCTGGATATCTTTGAAGGGTACGTCAACTTGACGCTCACTATGTTCTCGCATAACTTTTTAGCCCGTGAACCGATTTCGAGACTTCTTTTTTTGTTGGGATTGTCATAGTTCAGGAATGGTCCCATAGAAAAATTGGCGGGATCTGATGATGAAATCCATCCAGTATCGTTTGGTCAAGCTGGGTGCTTACTACTTGGAACTTTTCAATGATAGGCAGTCAACGAATATCTTCGATTTCGTTGTCTCTTTTACTAAGCAACTTGATCTCGTTAAAGCGCATCTGGTAAATTGCAACTGATAATGAGGTTCGCAAGAGAACTCTTTAATGGTCAACAGTCCTTACGTTCTGAACGCAATATTTTACAAAGGTCTATGAGCTGTTGACATAATGATATCGTCATTTGGTACAAGTGGATATAATGAAACTATATATTACATCATATTCAATAAATAGATAAAAATAAAATTAATTTTAACAAAAAACAAAACAGACTCCAAAAAACCTTTGAAAACTAAGCGATAAAGGCTGGCCTTTAGTCAATTACCTAGACACATCAGATATATTAGTCAAGCCAGTAATAAATTCAATATATAGCAGTCGGTGGCAAGTAAATTGGGTATACAACTATATACATCTCACATACTGTGTTCATTTATTTGCCACTTCGATATATTTATTTTATTACTGAATTAACTAATATATCTGATGTGTCTAGGTAATTTACTAAAGGCCAGTCTTTATTTTTTAGATTTCAAAGGTTTTTTGGAGTCTGTTTTGTTTTTTGTTAAAATTAATTTTATCACAGACCTACACCTTTATACATATTTATTATTATTATTATATTCTCTTATTGCAGATTTACAATTAATATTATTATAGATGTTTCTTCCAAGAAATATATTAATAGCAAATGATTTTCTTACATAATTAATTACAATAAAAACTATACACTAACTTATTAAATACAACTCTAAACAGGTATTGATCAGATCAAAGATAAGGTACATGTTTTAAATAAATACTGTCTAAAAATGTGGCAAACACACTTTGCCTGCAAAGAGCTCAGATATCACAGTAATCCATAGTGAAAGTACAAATAAGATGTAAGATATTCCAACTTGATGGCTGTTTGGCAGTTGATATGGCTGGCCTCCAATCTCATCAACATGGAAACCCATCGGGAATATAACAGCAGCTAAGCAGAAAACTACCACTGGAAGCAAAAAATAGATTAGTCATACACAGAAATGAACTGAAAAGCATTTTTTATATAGGTGTATTAACAGGCTATCTGTCCATGCTTCATGTGTACATGTGTCTGTGTATCCCATGTAATACACTGGCTATTGTGTAACATCAATATCATCTCCAGGACATAGACAAGAGCTGACAGACTGGACAGCTAACCTGTTAAGAGGAGTGTGAACCTACAGCTTTTCATACAAAAGGCTTTAACAATTTCCACCCCTTAAATGTTAACCGATGTTCACCAATTTTTTATAGTTTGTCAGCCAGAACAAAATCAAGGTCTCTACATTTTGATTTTTTCATTATAATCAATAAATTCAGTTTTATTGTGGTTTCAGTATTCTCATACAAAACTAATTTCGGCATTATTGGACCTTCTTGATCTTTAATCAAAATTTAAAAAACGTATAGATCTAGATTTTGATCTGAGTGGCAACCTATCAAAAATTGGTCAAAATCGGTTTACATTGAAGGGGTGGAAATCGTTATCGCCTTTTGTATGAAAAGGGTGATTATTGCCTTTGGTTCACAGTCCTCTTAAGGCAAATGCCATGTTGCTATGAATAAGTGAAGTAGAACTTATATAACTTATATAATGAAATGAAACTGGGCTCTAAATAGCCGTTTTAATAATAGTGCTGGCTATTCTTAGATAAAACTATCTTACTTGCAGCAAATCCAACCCATCTTGCATATGGGATTACATTGCGGTCAAAATGACTTGAAGCCAATAGGATAACGGTTGTTGTGATGCATATACACCCAATAAAGATGCAAATAAGAGCCAACAGCCATTCTGGTTGCAGATCCGGAGTAAAGCACACTTGAGGCCGGTTGTAGAGAGTTATACAGGACCACATTAACCCAAGCCGTGTGTCACCTAGTAAGAAAATCAATTCATGATTATGTTTTCATATGACTACATTTCTTTTAACAATAAATTTTATTTATCGTACACTAGCAACTCTTAAGAGTTCATGTGTAGATGACAGCACTTGCTTTGTTGTTGTTTTTTTTTTAATAATATATATGCTATATTTTATATGGTTCACTTGGTGCACTAATAAGTTTCTGGGAGTATTCCATAACTTTACCACACGATTTGACGAATGTGTAGGTTGTAGTGTAGTAAATGTTAGTATGTAGTTGGTCCTACGAAAACGGTACTTCATTTCAACGGTCAGCGGGTTAAGTTGTTCCTGAAGATATTTGATTTTTTAACAATGAAGCAAAGAATGTATACGAAGTAGTTACCTCCTACATCAGTGATAATCCAGTCTGGCATTGCAAGGCTAACTATTGCAAATACATCAGCCGCCATAAAGAGGGTTCCCGATATGACCGTTAGTTTATCCATATTGTAGTTCTTTGAAAATTATGTATTCATTTCTGGCTTTATGCAGGAAAATAGTTTATTTATTGGGACTTTGGTATTTATTTCTTCGTGAGAGATTCAGATGGCCATCCAGCCATAAATAAATAACCAAACCGACCACAGACTAACACAATACCACAGACTATACATTTACACTTGCTTGTTTGACATCGACAGTGAAGTCCGACACTACACGGTCAGGACAACAGCCCGACTGAGGTCAATTCGGTATTCATGCGCGGTCCCAGGGGGGGGGGTCACAGGGGACATGAAATCCCCAAATCGTACACGTCAAATAGAAAAATCAAGTCTAAAAATAAAGTTTAATTTACTCGACATATTTTATTATTAGTGACCCCCCCCCCCAAAATTTCAGGCTGCGACCGCGCCTGTCGGTATTGTAAGTAAAATTATTTGAAGACGGGCACATTACACATTGTTTTGATAGTGGACGTCTCAGGGACCAAGAATCTAAAGATAATAAGTTTTGGTTTAATATCGTTTATTAAGGAGATTTTTTTAAATGACTGCGATGACATTTCCCCCGTTACAGCCGTTTGCTCAGCTGTTTGATTAAATCTTTATCTTAAGTTAAATAAAGAAAAAGAAAGTGACAAATTCTTGGTCACTGATACGTCCATTATCAAAAAAATTATAATATGCCCGTCTTCAGAAAACTTTACCTACCCAATTGATTGAAATCGAATTCAGTCGATCGAAATCACATTTGGTTTACCGCGGTCGAGGGGATTTTCGATTGGTTGCCATCTCGAGCAAAGGTCGTTGGGAGCTGACCGATTTTCACTGCCCGATCGATTTCTACACAGTCAGTCATAGACTACTAAAAGGATTATTACACCTTCCTAAATTAGTTACTTATGAGAGGGACGCCGCAATACGTTGGAATGAGATGGACATATCTCCATACGTATCTAACGTATTGCGGTGTCCCTCTCGCAAGTGACAAATTTAGGAAGGTGTAATAAGCCTTTAAGGGATACTACGTATGGGTCAGTTTTGAACGCCGACGAGCAGTTAAAGTTAGTACCCGTTAAACAAGGCTCATATCTCTGAAACTACAAAAGTATATATTTTTTTTGTACCAGGGTGAGTACTATTTTTTGGCATCATTAGATACTGGATATCTTCGACGGGTACGCCAACTTGCGTCTCACTCTTAAAAGACTGTATGGGTGGTTGATTCAATATAATGTTTAAAATGGGGGTCCAAATTAAAATAAAAGTCTTTTTTCTTACCACTTTTGTATCCTTGATTTATTATTAATAATCATTATTGGTACAATAATGTGGCAAGTTTGCTTTGCCTAATTAAAATTACAGTAGCTAAGTTATCGATAGTACTTTATTTTCGAATCCTTTGTTAAAATCGCCGTAGTCGTCAATCTCAATCGTTAGAATAAATAGTTTGTCATTGTATACTGCCCAGACCTATAATATAGATTTTATATCCGTTAGCATGCCATTTTTGACCATTACAATGCCATTTTATTATTTTTAGGCTACTCACTGACCTACAATATAAATGCGCAATATCATTGGTTGCACAATTATATTGATCGTCAGTAGATGATATTGACGCTCAAAATCGAAATACTAACTTCACTACACTATATTGTAGGTCAATAAGTAATTATTTAACCTTCATTGGATTCTGGTTTGTCTGGTTTTGATACAATAAACCGGTGAGCTGTTAAGCCAAGTGTTACATCTGAATTTTACTTGCAACTCTGAATTTTTTTGTTAAATCCATGCTCACGCGAGGCAAAACAAGTCACTTTATGTTTTATTGAGCTTGTGTGAGTCAAGCGCATGTCTTAGGCTAGCCACTGACCTACAATATAACTGTGCAATATCACTGGTTGCACAATTATATTGAACGTTAGTAGTCGATATTTAGCGTCAATATCATCTACTGACGATCAATATAACTATGCAACCAGTGACATTGCACAGTTATATTGTAGGTCAGTGGCTAGCCTTACGTCTTGTATTTATGTCTGACCATGTAGGTATTTATATTGAACCGTTTCGTACGCATGGCAGTATTAGGTAAGGCTGCACCCCCAAGCATTGTGTCGCTTGCTTCAGGATCCGCTGCGACCGCGTCAGGTTTGGCCGGAGTCTCGTCGGAAGTCCATCATGAGTGTGTAATCATCGGTCGCAACGAGACGGTGAGATCGTGGCTTAACTTCTATCCTGTTTCGTGTTTTAAGCAGAGGCAGGCGGCTGCGTGTTGGTTGTGTTGGTGGTGGCCGTCGACGCGCTGTCGTCCGGTTCGTCTATTTGCAGCCATGGCATGCGTCGCTGGAGTTCTTGCCTGAGAAAGTAAATATTATGACCACTAAGACTAGCCACTGACCTACAATATAACTGTGCAATATCACTGGTTGCATTACTGGTTGTATCAGTATATTGATCGTCAGTAGTTGATATTGAGCGTCAATATCATCTACTGACGATCAATATAATTGTGCAACCAGTGATATAGCACAGTTATATTGTAGGTCAGTGGCTAGCCTAAGAGCAGCCTCTGATCCGTTTCACGAAGGTACAAGTTACAATTTTACAAGTAAAAACTAGCAACACTTATGTCAAATCCCATACATCTGCCGTGCAGTGTTGCCAGTTTGTCTATAAAATTATAACTTGTAGCTGCGTGAAACGGGCCACTAATGTGATTGGAATAATAATGAAAAGCCGCACTATTGTGGGTAAGCGTGGGTTGATATGTTGATAAGTTATATAAATAATTTTTGGTAGCTTTATTAATAGTCAACTTATTTATAAAGTTTTAATACGAACCTGTATTTTGGATGACTGATAGCGTAAACCCAGGGGTCTATGCAAGCGACAGCTTTACATGCAACAGCGGGAATCATTGTTACCTGTAATTAAAAAGCAAACAGTTATCTAAGTAAACTTAGCTTATTATACGATTCATATAAAATTAACACGCCATTTTTTATTTTATCATCTTCTTCGGTACTTATATGATTCAGAAGACATACGATCACTTTGTACCTATAATTTTATTCATCAAAAACATTACCATTCATTAAAATGTATTAAACGTAAGATATAGGTAAGTTTAGATAGAAGAAAACTGTAATAATGCGACAGTCATTAATCCAAAGCACCAATTAGGCTAGTCGCCGGCTGAGCTCCTATTTTCCGCTCTGAGGGATGAAAGGTAACTAACTAACACAACCTATCCGGATACAAGGGGACGGGTGACATGTTTGTTTTGCTATAAAGCTTTCTCCTATGGGGGGCTTTCCTCCGCCTAGTGAGTGAGAGGAAATAGGCCATAGTACCCGCGTGGGCCCAGTGCGGATTGGGGACTTCACACACATCATTGAATTACTTTGAAGTTGTCTGCAGGTTTTATCACTATGTTTTCCTTCATCGAAATGCTTCACATTCAATCAAATCCGATAATCACAAAGAAGCGATCCGGGATTTTAATCGGGACCTTCTGCAGTGGAGGTCGCGCGTTGGACCACTAAGCTACCACTTTTTTAATTTCATGTATTTATACTGTACCCCAGGTGTCAGCAGCTGTTGATTGCCAAATGCACCGATGAGTGCCATGACACCATAGGGTGTCCATGACGCCACGAACAGGAAACATACAGTGAGTGCTGCTTTAGCTATCCGAATTTCAGCAGACTCCGCGTTACTCTGCTGGTTGGATCTTAGAGACTCCACGTTCATCTTTTTGGCTTGGTCTCTGAAAAAATAACGACGTTGTTTAAATTTAAGTAGATGGTGCAAAGAATGAATCCGTACATTAAACCGAATCGTTTTCTGGGCCAAGCAATTTAGGACTTCATTTCTATAGATAATTCAATCAAAGTCACTGAAAACCCGACCGTAAAGGTATTTTTACTCATACTATAACGCAGCAATAGGTTTCTTATATATAGCTTATTATGACATTCGCACGTCCTCCCCGAATCATTTGGACTGCAGCAATTAACATTGTCGTAACTACATTTTGACGATGTTTATTTTAATGCACCAGAGGACTTAAAATATCAATATCTACGACCTCGCAAAGTTTTAACTCTCAATTATTAATCGGTCCAGCGGCCCTAAAATGCATGCCACAAAGATAAATTAAACCCGTTTATCTCTATCACTATCTCTTTCGTCGGCACTAGTTTGAGAGAGACGCACTTAGAGATAAGACAGTCTATCTTATCTTTGTGTCATGCATGTTAGGGTCGCAGTAGTTCCGGAGCTAAAGGGGAACATCATATTTTCGGTCACACCCATACATACATAGACTTAAACTCTATTCCCTCCTTTTGGCTTCACGTAGTCGGGTAAAAAGGACTTCTACAGTCCATTCGAGTCCACAAATAAGTTGGTCGACCTAAAATGGTGGCTGTATTCCTCATCCAATGTAAAAAGAGCGCTGAAGGCCGCACATTTTATATGACCGTCAGCGCTCTTTTTAGATTGGGCGCGGTATAGACCAATCGGCAAGAGATGCTTTGTTATTCTCTAACAAATCTCGTCGCTCATTTCTTCTCTCATTTTCGTCCGACAATTATAAATTGACCTGCGCGCTCGTATGCATTATGTGGAGTGAGGTACCTACAACCGTGGCCGCCTGCGTCGAAACACGACCAAGGTCGAAGACACGCACGAGCATATAGTTAATAGGCACTGACGGGTCAAGTTAGGCTCGTCGGTGAGTTCATGAACGAAGTGTCATTTAAGAGAATCACACCCATGGACGAAATGCGAGTGTGTACTTGTAGGTACATGACGCGCTTGCATTGCTTCGCCAATAATCTTGGCAGCGCTTGTTTCGCCTCGCTTCGTATATCACTCCCGTGTCGGTATTGTGCACGGCACGAGTCAAAGGGTCTCGTAGGGTTTCGCGGGGTAGACGAGATTGAACGAGCTTGTATAGTAATATTAATCCACTGAGACGCGCCCTAGGTTGTTTTACGCAATCGTGCGATGCAATATTAAGTGGAGGAGCGCGTCCTCATGCATTGACATACTATACTCACTATTGTGATTCGCAGATTGCGAAGGCCTAATTTAAATAACCAAATCAATAATACATACATACATACATAGCATCACGCCCGAAATCCCTAATGGGGTGGGCAGAGCCACAAGACTACTTGTGGCCACGTTCGATTAATTAGTCCTAAGATGGTATGATGAACCGTCTGGTGACAGGTGATCAGCTCATCGCCCATACAGATAGTCCACCATGTTGGAGAGGACCCGTCCCTTAGTCGACTTTTACGACATGCCAGGATGATAAGCAAATCAATAATACTTATTAATAAACAAGAGAGCGCCAAAAACCTCTAGTATGACCACTTTCGCGCGCGATTTCAAAGTGATTGATTCAACGAATGTGTACAAATGTGCTCTCGTTGACAAACCTCGCGCCGAGAGTCTCGCGTGACTGATCTCCATAAAACATCGGATTACCTCAAGGCCGCTTCGTGCGCGAACACCTGCTTGACGATTCCGCTGTAGAAGTACACGATCATGGACATGGGGAACACGTAGCTGCACGTGAAGATGCACGCCACGAACAACTTCGTGTCAAACGTGTTCGTCAGGTAGTCGAACGTACACGACGTCAGGTAGCCTTCTGCACAAGCAAAATCCGAGTGAGCTTCAAGTTGGCGTACCCGTTGAAGATATCCGCGGGATCGATTTTATTCAAAAAAATAGTACCTACATAGCACCCAATTAGTACTTAGTACAAAAATATTTAGCTTAGTAATTTCGGAGATATGAGCCCTGTTTAACGGGTAGGTAAGCTAAGTTGACGTCAAGCTGCCGTACTTAGTCTGGGTATCCAGAATGAGTAGTACCATCCCAAAGATGCCGTACATATCCCAAAAAATACTACCCCTGGCTCGGGAAGTACCCTAACACACATTGTCTGTTTTAAAGTACAGATAACGATACGAATACTTATATAGATAAAAACATACATACATACATAAATACTTTACATCGATAACTCGGATGCAAACATACGTGCTAATCACACAAAGTTTGTATCTAACGGGATTCAAACCCGTGACTTCTGGCACAGCAGGGGGGCGTCCATTAATTACGTGAGGTATGTTTTTTAAATGTTTGACCCCCCTCCCCCTTTGGTGAGATGTTGGAAGATTTTTCTCGACTCCCTCCCCCCAATCTCACGTGGCATTTTTCAAAATTTGTATTTTGGGTAGGTATAAAAGCGTTAAATTTATTAAAAAAAAAAAAATTTTGCTTAATTATTTTTATTTAAGACTAGCAAAGACTAGTATTTGAGCATATTGCTGTAATCTTAAATCACAATTTCACACCGTTTTCTGCTAACTAGAAAAAATTACGTGATATTTGCCAAGACCCCCTCTCCCCCAAGTGAGATTTAGTAAGATTCGTCTCAATCCCCTCCCCCCCCTAAGCACCTCACGTAATTAATGGACGCCCCCTAGGCAATTGCTCTACCACTGGGCAATAGAGTCTGTCACTACTCATCCCTCACACGTACACAACCATCTGTTGTCTTCTATGAAAGTGGTACAGTCGTACATAATCATGAACCGTAGCATTTTTTCCACGTCCATCGAAACAGCTAAAGTTCTCGTATTTTGGCTTTCAAACCTCGTAGGCTCAATGCAAATGGAAACGTTAAATGGGTGCTATGATGTCTCAAAGACCCCACAATTACACATCGCGGCAGGCGTGAAAAACTCGTAGATGAGGCTAATAGTGTCCTCGTACCTCGTACGGGAGAGCACAACTCTCGTATTTGTATGAGGAACCTTGCTTCTAATAGAAGACCACAGATAGCGTCACGCTGTGGTCGTGCCGCGCCCATAATGTTACTGGGCCTGTAAGTACATACCAGGTACATATCGGCCCCAGATCTTCGTAAGTGGCAGTAGGGCCCAAGGCGTGCAGTAGATCCAGACGAATGCGATCATCAGTAGCACCTTCCCTCGCGACAGACGACCATCAAGTGGTCGTGTGATAGTTGAATGTCTAGTAAACATAGTATTTGCTTATCCTATAAAGGTTTGGGCGTTGCATACGTATGTAAAAAGTGAGCGTTATATTATACTTGCAGTCTCGTAAAGCCGAGCTGATTTGGTTTAAAGGATCCCGTCGTACCGTATGCACCATTGGTGCAGATGAGATTTGAACCCTATGCCCCTTTTAAAGCTTAAATGCCTTTTGGCTAAATTGTGCCTGTACTAAATTAGGCCACTGGAACTCAAGAAAATATTGATTGGGCCAAACATTTCATTATTGTATTTAATTTTGGCACTGGATTGACATCGATCTTTAATTTCGAGTGTACAGAGATTGAACCTCAAAACCAAAAACATTAAAACATATGAATACGCCAATAGCTTATTATAGCACCTTTGGATAAATTGTGAGATTCAGATTAGTGCTCTTGCTACTAAGAAATTTGAATGGGGAATTTGACGCCGCTAACCATAAGTTTTTAAGATTTTGATGCATTTTATACTGAGATAATTAGTTACTGATGTGTTCTGTGTTTACCTGTCGAATGCAATGCAAGCGTTTGTCATGGATGCCCCGATGCCACTGTAAGCGCCCATCAAAGCGAATATTTGACAACCCAGGTCACCTGCGGCAAAACCCTTCATGGCACTGTTGTAAATGAATATTGGCGCCTTTGCCATCATAATAAAGTCGAATATCGCCAATTGCAATATTAAAAGATTGCTTGATGTTCGAAGAGATTTTGTTCTGGAAAGGAAAACCTTGCTGAGAGCGTATTTTATTCAAGGTGTGATGATAGTACTTGAGTGTTTGCAGTTGTAAGACATTAAGTAGATTCTACGGGTTATATAGGATGGGTGATACCTAGACTATGTCTAATATTTTAAAAATACAATTCGATATTAGCTTAAGTGTTTAGCGGCCGGATCTTGCCCATAGCTGTAAAACGGAGATTACTCACGGCACGCCACAAGTGTAGTCTTACGTGGAAAATATGAAGATGACGAGTCCATTTCCGATGAGTGCAGCGGCAGTGAAGAATATGTAGAGCAGGGCGAGCGCGGTGTGCGCGGCGGCGGGGGGCGCGGGGAACGCCAGCCAGTGCTCCGGCACCGCGGCCAGGTCGGCGCCCGTCAGCCCCGCGCCCAGCATCTCCACTCCGCCTATGCCGTTCGACCTGAACAGAAAAACGGAACCTACACCTAGGTCAAACTTTTCATTCCAGACGTCAAAAACACATGGATTCGTGGATTCATCCGTACTGCCATATCCATATCCATACTAATATAATATTATAAATGCGAAAGTAATTCTGTGTCTGTCGGTATGTTACGCTTTCACGGCTAAACCGCTGGACTGAATAATAAATAAGGTTATTTATTAAAAAAATGGCGATGTTATTATCTGATAGCTGCTAGAGTTGTGTTTATTGTAATTTCTTTGATGTTCTTCACCTGAGCGGCGCGAAGTACGCCCCGTAGTCGCTTCTTTCCGTTTGGTTGTCCATCGTTTGTGACGGGATCATGCTGTGAGCAGTCCTCGGTAGTGCGCCTACGCCTGACCTGACTGACTGCTGACGATACCTCAGTGCCCTTTACCTTTATATCACGCAATACTAACAAGATTCCGTGGATTCACAGGATTATCCGCTCAAACGCTTTTGATAGGATTAGCGGTTTTCCCTCGCCGGCACTGACACAGATTTGTGCAGGACTTTGATTCCAACGAAGTCAAAAGTATTCTGCCATGAACTGAAACCCTATAGGGAATTTGTTCCGTGGCTTAGGTTTTAATTTATCAGGTTTTGTATTTATTAGGTATGTTTTTCGAAGTGAGCTTATAGTAGAGGCAAGGCGAGATGTTAATTTTATTCAGAGCTATGCCAAATTGCCCATGAAGTTTGGAAATACTGATAGGTAACCTACAGTGACGCCTTAAACGATACGATATGGATGTTTTTAGGGTTCCGTACCCAAAGGGTAAAAATGGGACCCTAATACTAAGGCTCCGCTGTCCGTCTGCCCGTCTGTCCGTCTGTCCGTCCGTCCGTCTGGCCGTCCGTCCGTCTATCACCAGGCTGTATCTCATGAACCGTGTTAGTTAGACCGTTGAAATTGTCACAGATGATGTATTTCTGTTGCCGCTATAACAACAAATACTAAAACACAGAATAAAATAATTATTTAAGGTGGCTTCGATACAACAAATGTGATTTTTTTGCCGTTTTTATAGAATGGTACGGAACCCTTCGTGCGCGAGTCCGACTCGCACTTGGCTGGTTTTTTTAAAATCGGTGGTGTATACTCCCCTAGCAAGGTTGACACGGGGATAAGTTAACACTATTATCTCTAAGTGCGTCTCTCTCACACTAACGCCGACGAAACAGATAGTCCGAGAGATAAGACGATTAAGTAAACTCTGTGTTAACCTTACTAGGGCCGCAGATAGGTCCCGTTGTCAAAGTTGAAATCTAATGATGGTATATTATCAGTTTATATCATTACTTACTATTCGTAGGGAAAAATAAAATTATTTTAATAACAAAACAAAACCGACTCCAAAAACCCTTTGAGAAAGGTAAGGAATACTATGTCCTTCTTTAGTAAATTAACTAGAAATGTCAAATATATCGTTAATTAATTTATACCCAAATTAAATATCTATATTTATTGAAGTTTGTACCACGTAAATAAGGTAGGTATAAATCGTCGCCTGCAGGGTAACGATATATCCCTTACGTTGTGTTAATTAACTCTTTCAGTCCCCATGACACCACAGTAGCGTCATAGCGCGACGACCCCTTCCGTCTCCATGGTGCCACTGTAGCACCATGACATTTTTACGTATAAATCTAGATGCAGTCAAGTTATCCAGATATATTTTTAATTCAATTATATAACAAACATCAAAAATACTTTATAATTAGATCAATATAGATCGTAGAACTTTCGGTTCTCATTTTCAAATCCAAATTTTATTGAGTTTAGATTTATTTCCTTAAAAATTAAAATGCAGCAAAAGTGTATGCCGGCTTGGGCAGTCATAAAATATAAATATATCCGTATATGAATTGTAATTCTATAGCCTTGATCTTATAAAATTTCAAAGGTATTTTAATTTAACGGATTTTACGAAATGTGGATACTTTAGTGGTCACATCGTCGAATAACTAAGTTATTGCCTTAACTTTTTTTGATGCCTCTGCCTACTTTCGTGGTTCATATTACTAGACTCTTGTGTTTAAAAATAGCGAAATTAGTGTTTTGTGAAAATTTGTATTACGTAGAAAAATAAATTCGCTCAGGAAAATAAAAATACTCATATCATCAACAATTTTAATAGACATCACAACAACCATTTGGATCGAATACATATTTTAGTTGCCTATACATAAGAATTTTGTACGTTGACCATCAATCAATACAAAACATTCTAAGTTGTATAAAAGTGACCAACTTACAAATCGGCTGATCAGTTAGACATGCTCCGTCGTTCGGGGAGACAACATTTAAGTACCTAATTAACACATCGAATCAGTAGCACTACGTCTTAATTTATTAGCCGGTATTATTCATGTGGAAACTGAAGATCAGCGCCTCTATTCGGGAACGCTAAGTGATTCGTGAGCGAGATTTCTCATCTCGCTCTTACGCATTACGCGTCGTGCGGAAGAGTGGGATGACAAATCTCGCTCGTGAGTCGCTACAACATCACTTAGCGTACCCGAATAGAGGCGCAGGGTTTTTGAATTATGCCTATACAGCGGTAATAATCAATCCCTTGGTGTGCATCGATGAGATAGGCCATGTGCGAGTGTGTTGCTCTAGTAGGTATCCTAGATTTTCCCCTTATATTCGTATATATAAATACTGGGGCCAATTTGAACTTGTTTTCGCTAAATTTAGAAGTCGCTAAATTTGAAATAAGAACTGTCAGACTCGATTTTGACAGCTTGGCAACAATACCATATGGCCTGTGATATGGCTTGGATACAATATCGAGTTTGACGTGTCTTATTTTAAGTTTAGGCAATTTAAATTTAGCGGTCACCGTTTCGAATTGGACCTACTGTCGCTTTAACAACTACATGACGGATTATCGGCACGTCCATCTACCCTAATTTAGAAATATTGGACGAAAGATTTAAGAAAGGACATTGGTAAGTAGTAATTTGTAGAATCTCCTAGCACAAGATTTCGTCCGGTTAAAACTTCACTTAGACGACCCTAGGCTAGGCTCCTAGACGAACATTATATCTGTGCTGAATTGACAGAAAATGTAAACTTTACACATTTCTCTATGTTCGTATCTATGTATGTATTACAGCAGAGACCAGCCATGTGATTCTCTAACCTGTGCAGCGGCTGTTCAGCGATGAGGAGGACATTCAAATTTAGACCGAATGACTTCGCTCTTACAGTCTAAATTAATAGTTTAATTTATCCGCTGATCAGCCGCTGTGTACATTAGAGAGTCACACCCCAGTAAGTAGGCCATGCCGGACGATTAATTTAGAAGTAAGAGCTCGTAGCGAATACTTAGGGCTCTTCTCAAAAATAAACCACAATACATGTATATTTAAATATAAATAAAGTAAAAACAAACCAGAAATAACAATGCACGATACGCGTCACTATTTTTACATTTAATTAAACATTTTAAATTATAGAATGGCCATAGTGAGTATCAAACCATCAATTCTGATACAAGTATTAGATCATATGTATTTTTTTTTGAAATTATAAATAAATAAATCAGTGGACTGGACAATCTTTACACACCTCAATTTAGTCCCAAAGTTAGCTCTATAAGCTTGTGTTATGGATACTAGACGACGGACGATATACATACTTTATATGGATAAATAAATACTTAAATAGATAGGAAACATCCAAGACTCAGGAACAAACAATTGTGGTCATCACCCAAATATTTTCCCTTACCGGGGCTCGAATCCGGGACCGCTAGCTTCGGAGGCAGGGTCAGTCGACGAAATTGCCAAAATGTATTAAAAAGTAAATAGGTATAAGTTTAAATAAATAGGCATTATTTTGCTTTTCTGTCAATTACTTATCTTGTGATCGAGTGAATAAATAAATCCTTAACTTTAAAAAACTCACATTTTGAAGGATGAACCTCCTAACCTCCTAATAAAAGTGAAAAAAAAAGAAAAAAGAATATGTAAACAAAGTTTTCATTATATTTGCGCTATTTTATTTAACGGTATACTTCCTTATTGTGCTGACCTCCTTAGTTGTGTATCTTGTTTTTTTTAAACAATAAGCAGCACGTCTACTACGATTTGATATTTAGACCTTATTAATGATGCCAATTTTCTAACCTCTTTAGGCACTTAAAAATATGGTCACAGATAGTTTTAAAAGAAAATATTATGGTAGATTATGAAATTAATAGAATTATTGATTCCAAATTCAAATGGATTCGTTTCCTGGAGACTTCAAATAGCTCTCCGGGATGCAGTACTTTCAAGATTCTTTGTGAGATTCTCTTTACGGTTGTAATAGCAACGCGTACCAAACCGGTGCTTTAAGTATCAGTATATACATCCAATCGTTAAAATACATAATTTTTAGACATAGACGCATCGTTGTATTTGTTTCAATTAACCATGAAATTGAGGAATGATTACCTAACTTTTTGTAGTTGATGCTACTGATGCGCCAATTAATTCACGATTCATCTTATTAAGTCAACCTCGTCTTGGCAAGTAAACATTGTATAGATATATTCGTATAAAAGCCCCAATATGCTCACGCCCTATCTACAATCAACAATCGTGCTATCACGTTTTTGTTAAATTACTTTGATTAGTCAAAATGATTCCATGTTACGATAGACTATCAACTGAACTATTGAAATGTTAAATTTACATATTATTATTTTAATTTATATCATTATTTAATTTATTATAATTTTCATTATCATGAATGCAATGTAATGTAAGGTTTGATATTTATGAAATTCGCTTTATCAGTCTTTTACAATATATTTATCAAGAATTCATCTAAGCGAAACAGAAAATAACGGATTGTGAAATTACCTTTAGACACAATGCGGGGTTCCAATTTATAAGGATTACGTATATGATTTTGAGATTTTTAACGAAGTTACATTTCTGTTTTATACATACTTAGGTAGAGTTGTAAAGTTTATTTATATATATAAAATAGCTAAAGTAAGTCACTACGACATCTAAAATGCTAACACGACTACAGGCGGGCCACCGCTCGCACTCTAACCAACATTCAACAGTCATAAACAGTCCCGAACACACTTCTATACAACAGTCGATACCTCTACAGAAAACTGTCTTCTCTTTTGAGGACATATCGAAAAACTTGTAAATAATATAAGTACGTAAAAGCCTAAACAAAAGTTTGTATAACATTCAGAAAATATATCAACAAGGTTCGCCAACAGCGGGCGCGACTGTTTCAGCGCTTCCAACGTCATCGGTCTCGGCGGTGCGAGACGGGGGTCGTTCTCATTGGTCTACGAGCGGGGGGTCAGGGGCGTCGGGGTCGTCGGGGGGCTCCACGGTGATGCAGGTGTCGGGCGCCGGCGCGCCGGGCGGCGACACCACCAGCCGCGGCGACGGCGGCGGCGACGGCTGCGCGGGCGGCGGGGCGCTGCTGGCGCGCGTCTCAAGTTCCACCGACAAGTGTGTATCAACAGGATTTTTACTAATTACATCCTTGTCTTCGGTTCTGAAATAAGTTAACGGTGAGAAAATTACTAAAGTGACTCCTCACGATCAATCAAGTCTTTTTGCCAATTTTCAAGTAGATGATCGAGTAATTTCAGTTTTTGACTAAATTTTACTTACTTTGCTACTGTATTTTCTATCTGGTTGACGTTAAGAGTGCTTTCTCCTGGGACAGCTGTAACAATATTTGGTTTTAACAAAAAATAAAAGTATTAGGAGTGTAACCTTCCAATGCATCTGACCTTCTACATATATCAAAACCAAGAAACATCAAACTAAGAAAAAATACGTAATCTAAAAATTTTGTAGATGAACTGTATATTATTGCAATAGCAAATGACCAGCGAAGTACGAGTATCTTGTAAAGGGTTGAAATTAGATGTCTAAATGTGCAAATGTACTTTATGACTTGCACTATGTGAGTCAACCAGTTCAGAGGAAGGTCGTGTTAGGCTAGCCACTGACCTGCAATATAACTGTGCAATATCACTGGTTGCACAATTATATTGATCGTCAGTAGATGATATTGACGGTCAATATCGACTGCTGACGATCAATGTAATTGTGCAACCAGTGATATTGCACAGTTATATTGTAGGTCAGTGGCTAGCCTTAGTATCCTTGCCGGGGTCTATCTAGCACGTATCTCTTATGTGACTAAGGCCCTACACGATCGTCCAACACCGTCCAACCGTCGATGTGTGGAGGGTGGTTTGGACACGTTGGCTCGAGTTATCCTGAGGTTGGCTTAAGATCGGAAGGGTTCGGAGTTTGGGTGTTGGACGATCGTGTGGTACAGCATTAGATTGTGCTAGGAGGTCGAGCGGGCCAATTATTATTGGAGATAATCATTTCACTTCACAGCCATTACACAGATTTTTAAGCGGTAGCTAAGTGATTAATCGCCGGTAAAAATCACATTAATACACGTAAAAGAATAATATTTTCTTCCTACTACGCTTTAATTTCATCATAATGGCCTTAAATACTCAGCACAAAGCAGCCCTTATTTGCTCTAGAGCAAATAAAGTTGCATACAAATTTCATTATTGCACTGTTTTGTATTTTTTTTTAATTTGGTTGGTTGATCAAGAAGTTTACACCAACAGCTACCCAATCCGCCCATTCACAGTCCGACGAGACAGCCGACCACTCTTCTGTGGACTTACTGTTAGCAAAAAAAAAAAAAACAGGCCACATATCGGCGGCCATATCGAACTGTGATTGTCTCGTCTAAAATGTTATGCTCAAAGTACTGGCTGATAAGATGGTATGGGTTAAAAAAAGATTTAAAAAAAAATTGGCATAATATGACAATTAATAGACTAGATACAAGATTTCTGTGAAAATTTTCGGATTTTCGACTTTAGCTTCAGAACCAATAGACCGATTTTAATAAGTAGGGTATTTTAAGATTCGGGGAGAACGTGCGCGTGTCATAGGCTATATAAAAATTCTAAGGGTGCGTCATAACAGGTGCCAATATCCTTTTTACTTCGCTAGGTGGGTTTAACTGTAGGTACCTTTAAGTTTTTTACCAACTTTTAGCAGTAGTAGAAAGAAAAGCAGATTATGCACCTCGCATCAAGAGATTTGTTATTGCGCTCGTGTTTTTAAAGCCCTCACTAGCGTTCGGGCTCCAAATCAACACTCGGCGCAATAATGAATCACTTTCTGCTTGGTGCAACAATCTACTATTATTTACGAGTATTTAATTATATCTAACGCCATGCCCGACTAACAGTTTGCACCGACACGTCGGTCATGATAATATGGATACCTCATTTTACATATGGCTGCTCGCACTTTCGCCGACGAACTCTGCCGCATAGACAATTGGTTTATGCTTGTATGGAATTCGACGGCAAGTGATCGCCGCGCAAGTCAAGAGGTAGTCCTTTGGAAGTCTGGACATACTCACGTGTAGTGTCGTCGCGCAGGCGCTGCTGCCGCGCGAGCGGACGGCGGCGCGTGTTGTCGCGCACGCGCAGCGTCACACCGGCGCACGCGCCGCTCGCGTGCAGGTCCAGCGCCAGCGACGACTGCGACCCGCACTCGGACTCCACTGCGCTCGCGCTGCATCACATATTAATGAGTGGTATTTATAGCATAGTGTAAAGAGGGGAAGTAGGTTACCTTCATACAAACGCACCGCGCGCGGCGTGTATGTGCGCCCCGCATATGATATGAATCTCGACCCGTTTAGTAAGGGGAAACGGGTCGAGATTTTGTTTAAGTGTACGTGCGGCGACGCATAGATACTTTGGCGCACACATACAAGCCGCGCGCGGTGCGTTTGTATGAAGATAACCTACTTCCCCCCTCTTTATACTATGTTTATAGTTTCGTATCCTTTTAAATCGCTCGTATGCCTTCAGACGCGTATATTACAAAGCTGCGCCTCTATTTGGGAACGTCTAAGTGATATTGTAGCGACTCGCGAGCGAAATTCGCATCCCACTCTTAAGCATTACGCATCGTGCGGAAGAGTGGGATGAGAATCTCGCTAATGCGTCGCTACAATATCGCTTGGACGTTCCCGAATAGAGTTATGTGGCAAAATCCCATTTTTCTGGATTATTATAGTGAATGTGAGTAATATTCTCAAATGTAGTCTATTAACATTGTCCATCTGGTGCATTTATATTTGCGTAATGCAAATATTGTAATGTAAGGATGTCATGTATTTTTTGCCGGCCACCTTTGCCAAGTTCATAAGAGCTACCATATCGTAGCAAAATAATTTGCGATATCGCTTAGGCAGTGTCAAATAAAGGCCCCGTCCTCCTGGAATAGACCAGTTAATTCGATTTCGAGAATGATAATTCGAAAGCAAACGTAAATTAAATATATAATATACTTATACATTAGCATGCCATTTTTCATTTATAACATTGAACATGCTCAATAAAATATCCTGATGTTTAATTTTATAATTACGCATCAACATATTTTCTTATGGTTACCTATAATACGAAAAAGCCATAGGCAAGAAGGGAAAGGGGTAATGCAGCAATCTTAAACTGTAAAGGGCATTGATGCAGACCATGAAAATGACATCACACATCAGTGATCAAAAAATATATGTAAATCAATTATAAATCTTAGAATTTATAAATTTAGCGCACACTGATCTTTTGTCAAAATCAATGCTTGATCGGTTGACACGTTACATTGATAATAAGGATTGACGTCTACATACAATAACTCTAGAATGGCGGTTATTCTTGTGCATAGTCATAAATTCCAACTTTGACTGCAAATTTGTAAACAGTGTGCAGCGGTTTTTATGAAAATGTACGAGAGTTTACACAACAAATCAACATATACGAGTATGTACGAGTAGAACGAAAGTGTCATTTATAAGTCGCCAGTCCAGAGATTATTGATGTGTTGAAATTGAGAGGAAGATGATCGAAGTGGCGAGTGAAGGCGGGTACCTGACGGCGGAGTGCGGAGGCTCGTCGACGGACAGCGCGTAGCGGCGCAGCGGGCGGCGCAGCGCCGCCACGGGCACGGCGCGCGCGCAGCCGCGCAGGTCCGGCGCCGACCCGAACCGCGCGCGCTTCTTCTCGCCGGCTCTGTGCCAACACTCTACCCTACTATGACGAGTCATACGATGATAGCGGGACAGGATTGGCTGCCAGCGGAAGCAACAGAAGCTGTACTCGTGATTGGGGCTGTTAGCGATTACACGCCTGTTTCTAAATTACGTAGCAGTACAAAGCTGAGCATTAGTAGATTTTAAATTAACCGATGGACGCTTGTTATTTTGAAATCTGCCATTTCTGGTGGCACTCATAGTCCGTTGTGATTAATGTGTTCCTTTTCGAAATTTCCACACTAATCTTTACGAGGAACCAGTTAATCGTTCATTAGCCGAATCTGAGTAGCACCATGAAACCTGGCACCAAGATACACATTTGTTTTTGGGTTCTGTATCCTATTAACGTGCCTACGATGTCGTCCGTCCGTCGGTCCGTCGTCATCAAGATCCACCCAAAGAATTTCCCCCAAACAAAATTACAAGAGCAAGAACCCGGCTCACGAGTTTTTCGGCGTGTCAGCGAATTCTCCAAAACTTCGTTAGCTGGGTTCTTGGCAATGAAAGTTTAAAAATCTGCCAACTAATTTGCAACTCTAGTTTTTATCCATATTTTTCGGAACTTATTGATTTGATACTATTTAATGAGCTAAAACTACTTCAAGTGGACTGACCGTCAAATCTCTTAACGCATTATAATAAATTATTGATTGGATAAGTAATTTCTCAAAAATACTGCGTATAGATTTTTGAAATCGAAACTGAAAACAGGAAATAAGGATGGCAATGGCGCCCGCGCCGTCGATACATATTAATTTAACAACTAAAGCGAAGCACCAAAGTAACATGGTAGGCAGGGAACCCTTTTACGCAAGTCGGACTCGCAAGTGGTCAGTTTGTAGCACTTGTACGTAATTTACAAACAGCCAATGGAAACTAACAAAATCAGAAGGCTACATATTTTCGAACGTACCTTGCATTATGGGGCGGTCGATGCCTGAACACTGGCGCGAGGGGCAGCGAGTGGGGCAGCGGTAACACGTGGGGCAGGCGGTAGACGCCGAGCTGGTCGAGGCGCGCGGGCGCACAGGGCCCGCGGCGCGGGACCGGCCGCGGCAGCGCCTGCGGCCGCGCCGGCGTCACCTTTGCTGCACTGTCACGCGCCTCGAATGTCATCACGCACGCTGCTACTACTATAAAGCCTGGAAAAGGAGAAAAAATAGTTCACCAATGGCGTTTTATCAAGAAAACTAAGATTTGTTGTATTTAGGCCTCAACGATACAACTCGTTCTGCGTTTCTATTCGGGAACGATAAGTGATTCTGTAGCGATTCGCGAGCGAGATTTCTCATCTCGCTCTTACGCATTACGCGTCGCGTGGAAGAGTGGGATGAGAAATCTCGCTTACGAGTCGCTACATAAATCTCCTATTACCCGTTTGTCAAAGGATATATAAATAGTACCTACCTACTCAATCTATTCAAATGACATTGTGACCAAAAATTTTTTGCCTGTAGATAAACATATTGCAGCAACCTTACAGGGTTTGCTTTCGGAGCTTTTAATAGTTACAATATCTTTTTTAGCATATAATGAAATAAATGATACGACCATGACAAAACCCGGCTGCAAACCGTAAAAAAAGAGAAACATGAAATTGATTGACTTTCCCATATCAACCCCATAGGCACGGAAGAATCAATTTATTTATTTCTCTTTATTTGTAATTTGCCTATTGAATTATGTGGTAAAAGAGATCTGTGCTTCAGCGGCCGTACTGTGACATGGAGATTACTTACCTCCGTCTTATCTCTGACTATCTCTTTCGTCGGCACTAGTGTGAGAGAGACGCACTTAGAGATAACACTGTGTTAACTTAACCTCGCGTAAACCTTGCTAGGGCCGCTGAAGAAGGATATATATTGACTGACTGACCCCCGAAGCCCATTACAATGGGCCCGGCGTAGGAGAGGTTGTTGAGGTGGAAGCCGCGCGTCTCGTCCTTCACCGACACTGTGGCGTTGCCGCGCACCTCTTGATCCACCGACAACGTGTCAGCGTAGTATCCTGGAAAACGTTTATAAAAATGTATAAATTTATTATAATTGGCTACTTGCATGATTTTTATTTCATTTTATTTTGGAAAATACTGAGTCATAGAAACCCAACTGTGTTCGCAAATCATTATTGTGTTGTTTTTTTTCGAGATACGACGCTTTGAAAAGTCCTAGTTCATACCACTCACAAAAACGCTCCATACAAAATGGCTCTGAAATATGACGTCACAGGCAGTTCAGTTAGAGTGTATAGACAACCAATGTAAAAAGAGCCCTGACGGTCATACATTTTATATGGCCGTCAGGGCTCTTTTTACATTGGTTATGTTGTACAAAATATATGAAATTCGCAATTATTTCCGAAAATACTGTTTTTAGGCCAATATCGTAGAATTAAAAAATTACAGAAATTTGATGAGGATTTCAAAAACTAGTAATTCAGAACTAAAAAGCAATATTATTTTTTCACTTATTTTGACAATTTTTGACCCTTAATAGAAAAAAAAGTAACAGTCAAATGAACTTTTTGTTTCTTTGACATGCATTTATTTATGTTTAGCTACCGTTCCACAGAAATATAATAATATTTGTTACTATAGTCAAGTAGCCAGTTATGAATTACACGGGCTCTCTCTATATAGTAAATTGTTAAGATTATTTAAACACCTTTCGATTGCGTTCTGTTTTCTACGAATATTTTTAAATATTTCACTTCAAATAATATAAACACTTTTTCAACCGAAGATCGCAAAAACTGCTTACCAAATTGTAAATATTTACATTCTTTGTCTGCCTTCTAAAAAAAAGAAGGGTCAATGCAAATCGACATAATTTTCGATTTCAAATTGTATATGAACGTAACGTACCTACTTATATCATTTAATTACAATATTTAGACACACTTCCAGCTTTAACTCGACACATAAGTAATTAAAACGTGTGCAGCCATCAGTGTGCAGCCGGAAGCGAAACCGGAAGTGTCAGCTCCGGAACGCGCTCACTGGCAGGAAGTGCTCTCCCAGCGCCGCGGTCCCCATCGCTCGGGCGACGTCGACGTGCGACAATTCCGGTTGTCTATCTAATTTATGCATGTGTAGCCGCAGTTAACGGCTGTACCGAAAACAGTCATGTTTAGGGAGTTACTTAATCGACCGAGCGAGCGAAGCGTCTCCGTTTTAGCTTGGGCAAAAATGCTTTCGTATGTCCAATTTCCAGCGTCCAGCGGATGTCCATTTGTTCTCGTCTACAGCTCGCAGTTCTAAACCGATTCTCGTGAAATTTTGTGAGGAGGTTCAGTAAATGTATAATTTTTTTTTATCGATTCAGTTTTTCGAAATATTTGAAAATGGCGGAGATATGGAGGTTTTTGCAATTACAAACTTACTGGCGGTGTTGGTAAACTTACTCGATGTATGCAGATATCAGTTTTTCAACGGCAAAGTTAAGTTTGTCGCAAGGCTAATCATATTATTTCTTACTTTTGCAAAGGGTTTTTGTTTTAGATTCAGTTTTTTGAAGTCTTTTGTGGCGAGGTCTACAGCTCACGGAGCCACTAGTATATACGTTTTAGCATAGGGTTTTATGCTCACCAGACATCGCGACGAACAAGCAAGTGAAAGCGTATAATTTAATTACAATAATCTGTTCGGATATAATTCTTTGCGCTATTACACGCCTTTGTGATAAAAAATCGCTCCACAGTAGATAGAGCTCATTTCCACATTAAATCGTGTAATAATCGACTGAGTGAGTGAAGTGAGCGAGGCGTCTCTGTTTCAGCTTGGGCAAAAATGCTTTCGTATGTCCGGCGGATGTCCGTTTGTTCTCGTCTACAGCTCGCAGTTTTCAACCGATTCGCGTGAAATCATTGTGAGCATGTTAGAGAATTACATAGATTTTTTTCATCGATTCGGTTTTTCGGCTTTTTTTCAAAATGGCGGAGTTATGGGGGTTTTGGCGATTACCAACTTATTTGCGGTAGTGGTGAACTGACCACGGCCTATGTCGATGTATGGCGATATCAGTTTTCCATCTGCAAAGTTAAGTTTGTCGCGAGGTCTACAGCTCACGGAGCCACTAGTTAATAATAATCGTATAATTTAATCGTAGGATTATCACAACATTGTCAAGCCAAATAAGGCAGATCAAATATTGCTTAGTTCAATGGAGTGCCATATTGGCATTGAATTGAATCCGATATTGGCGTAATACTTGATGATCACTAAGAATGGTCCACTGTACTACAGGAACTTCAGCTGTGTTAGTGCGGAGTACACTATCGGCTGTGTCTGCGCTCACCTATGACTGCCATGGCGCCCCCCAGCAGCATCAGCAGCAGCCCGGCGGACAGCGCGCGGCACGCGTGCCACAGGCACTTTGAGCTCATTTTGCCGCGGACCACCTACGAAAACACAACTCTTCAGACTAGGAATAGGGAACATGCATCTCATCATTTTTAGGGTTCCGTAACCTAACGGGGAACGGGATCCCGAAAGCGTAAAAACGGGACCCTATTACTAAGGCTCCGCTGTCCGTCTGTCACCAGGCTGTATCTCATGAACCGTAATAGTTAGACGGTTGAAATTTTCACAGATGATGTATTTCTGTTGCCGCTATAATAAATAATACTAAAAAACAGAATAAAATCAATATTTAAGGGGGCTTCCATACAACAAACGTGATTTTTTTTGGCGTTTCTATAGATAATGGTACGAAACTCTCCGTGCGCGAGTCCGTCTCGCACTTGGCCAGTTTTCTCCTTGTATTGGAAAATGCTGAGTAATAGAAACCGATCTGTGTACGCAACACATTATTACGTTGTTTATTTTATGAGTTATGAAGCTCTGAAAGTCATTGTTCATACCACTCGCAAAAACACTCCATACAAAATGGACAACAGCTATGACGTCACAGCTGTCGTTATACTGTACAAAATGTATGGCGTTTAAACGAAATCTGCAATTATTTCCGAAAATACTGTTTTTAGACCAACATCGTAGAAATAAAACATGACATAAATTTGATGAGGATGTCCATTAAACAAAAATGAGAACTAAAAAACAATATATATTTTTCGCTAATTTTAACCCTTAATCAAATAAAAATGCATAGTCAAAATGATCTGCTTTCAGAAATCAAAGAAACTGTGTGTGTGTGTGTCTTTATTTAAATGAATAATACAAAAACTGAAAAGAGTATGCCGCCCGTCTCTCGAGATATTTTTACCGTTAATTATTTTGCCAAAAGAGTATTAGGACATAAATAACAAATTTTTACCCGACTTAGGTGCCTCGAGGCACTTTCGCTTCAGAACCAACGCAGGATCATTGATATAACGGTTACCGATATTCAACCATTTACCATGAATCGAAAGGAAAGCGGTCGCACTTTTCATTCATCCTTTAAGCAGATGATAATGCGTTTACGTATTCAAGTGAGCTGCGTGCGCAACAAGTTCTGGGACAACTGTTGAGTCGGGCCTCGTTTAATAATGACTACAAGATAAGTTATTTAATAATTAAATAATATGAAAAATAGGGGGCTACGCCGTCCAAGTTCCAGGTTAAACCAGTTCGCTGAAAATGCAAAGTAAAAAACTTTGTGTGTTCATGTTTGGTCTAAGCAGATCATGACAGTTAAAAAAAAAACAAATATACAGTCGAGTTGAGAACCTCCTCCTTCAGTTATTTTGAAGTCAGTTAAAAATATATACAAGCACGTTAAAATTTAAATACGTACAGAATTCGAATAAAAAAATAGAACAAAATATGTTCAAAAATTATTAATAAGATTCCACCGACCAGAGGATTAAATATATGTTTTGGTTTTACCCCATTCCATAATTTATTACTTATTTAAAGTAGAATCAGCAAACCAACGGTTTCATCTTAATTTAATTACTAAATAATCACTAAGTAAATGAAATTGAAAACAAAGGACCGTCTCATTCAAATATCATCTAATCACAGTAAACATGTGATGTTCTGGGGCCAGATAGAATGATCTGGGGTTAGTATAGATGTCATGAATGAGTGTTGCTTGGATGTCGTGTACCTGGACGTTCCAGGTGGCCCCGGAGGCGGGGTGGGCGCGCCGTAAGGGCCCCGTCACACTGCGCGCTCGCCGCATGCCGACTGCCGCGCGCCGCGACTCGCCGTCGTGCGCACGCATACAGCCTCCCTGCTCCAGCCCCGTTTGACCGACTCGGTCCGTTCCATGCACGACCCGTGACATAGCTCTGCTACATTGTAATGGCATACGTTCCTATAGGCGCAGACGAGCGTGTGTCGTCGCGCAAAGTAAATCGAACATGACCTAGCTTAAGTGCTGCACAGTGCTCCGATAGCCGTTGGCCACCGTGCCCACTTGACTTGACATAAATATATGATTTGCTAATTATACCTATTGATCTCCTATTTACTTGACATGCTTTTGTTAACCGACGTTGTTTGTTCAAAAAAAAAGGATGAGTTCTCAATTCGGTTGTACGTTTGTTACTTCACAATTCCGTCATTTATTAAGCGATTTGGAAAATTATTTTTTTAATCGGTAGGCTATACCTCCACTTTGGTCCCGTTTTAGTCAAAGTCAAGGTGTGATGAGGTGGTGTGATGATGATCTATGAGAAATCGATGGAACTCTTCAAATATTATAGGCACGCATATAGCAATTTTAGTATTTTCTGTAATAACTGAAGCAGCATTTCAAAAGCATTATTTGGTGAAGTGGAACTCTTATGATAAGTATTTCACGGGTGGCGATAAGATTGCTGTATAAGGTTCGAAAGCAACGTTATGTTCATGAAAATCCATGTGGTAAAATAGAACCGGTCGTGAAGAACCAGGAGAACTGCTCAACGATTGATATATCTTTGCACTTGGATAGCAATAGTTTGTAAATGGTGATGAGCAATTGGCAATATGCTATTGTTACTTGATGAAGTACATGTGTGTCGTTAAATTACGGTAATAAATAAAACGTGGAAAAAGTTTATCTTACTTATCAACGGCTATTTGAAGTCGGTATTTTTTTTTTTTTTTTTTAATTATATGATTATTATGTTTAAGCGCTTTCGTGTCCTCGCTCTGGCCGAATTAAAGATTACATTTGTGTGACGCATAAAGTGTTGTCTTTGCGTCGTTAGGTTTAGGAAACTTGTAGTATCGCTTTCTACCCTTCTTTGTATACAAATTGGCATCATCAGGCCGTCAGTTAGATTATGAAAAAATACTAAACACGTATTGTTTGCTGTATCAAATCAATCACTATTGACAAAGATAACGCGCATCAAAGTTCGGGAGTGGGGGCTAATGACGTCACTTAATGGTAAAAAGTGTACAAATTCGTGACGTCACGCGGAACTTCAACGCACTATATCTTCGTCATTTTTTGTTTGATTGACAAAAGAAAAAAATATGTGTTCAATATTTTTTTATAATGTAAATGACGGACTAGTTAGATTTTTTTTAGGAAACTAGCCTATTAACGCAAAGACAGCATATTGATAAAATTGAATGGTGATTGGGCCTCTACTTGATGTTGTGATAAGCGGCCCCATGACCGCGGCCCACAAGACTTGAATGAATTTGAATATAATATAACTCTCCTCTGTATCAATATGCCGAACGGGCGATGCTATTTCACGCTGCTCTCATAAAATCCCAAGAGGAAAAATTGATAAAGGACGGAAAAACGTGGGCGTTTCTTAGGGCATTCCAGTAAAAAGGATTTCTCAAATATATACTCTTCGCAGCAAGACCCTTCTTAATAAAATTTCGTTCATCCAAAATTGTTATGCAGGGCGTCTACATTACCTAATCGATATAGCAAATTATTTTGCTACGATATCGTAGTTCTTATTAAATTGACAGCATATCGCTTAGGCAAAGTCAAATAGAGGCTCTGTACAAAATACAAAGTCGTAACATAACTTTAGCTAATATTACGCGCATAATAATTGGTTGTTTATGTACTTGTTCGTGTAGAGCGCACGTAGCTATGCTACGAGCATGCTACGTAGCTATGCTACGAACATGCTACGTAGCTCAACGATAATAGCCATTAGCGTAGCAATAATAAGAATCGGACAGCGCCTCTATTCGGGAACGCTAAGCGATTCTGTAGCAACTCGTGAGCGAGATTTCTCATCCCACTCTTACGCATTACGCGTCATGCGGAAGAGTGGGATGAGAAATCTCGCTCACGAGTCGCTACAGAATCACTTAGCGTTCCCGAATAGAGGCGCTGGGGCCCATTTGTCAAAGTATATTAGTCTAATAATATTAGTGTTTTGTTTCATTTTCTCTTTAAATTTAAGAGATATAACATTAGTAATAAGTTATGGTAGGTAGGAAAATTCCATTAGATCATGATGATAAAAATTACAAGAATAAAAATAATAAAATCATTATAATCAATTATTCCAGGTACTGGGAATGGACTGGGAAGTATTCCCCACGCGGGCCCAGTGCAGATTGGGGACTTAAATTAAATTTAGAAAAAAAACTATAAATGTAACTAGATCACGTTTATATTATGAGATGGATTTAACCCGTATCGTGACACAATGACTAGTGTTATTGGATTTTCTATGAATCATAAGTATTGTATTAAAATGTAAGCCACATGTTTTCGCACAATTAAATACACAATATATAGGCTGTATAAAATATAGCTGCCATGTAATAATTTTGACGGAAAATAGAGGCCGCTTTTGCCCGTTTTAAATAAATAGGGAAAAGTAATGAAGATAAAGCTTTATTACATAACATATAATTTTTTTGACTTTATGAAGGTGTAAGGCCGTAAGCTACTCAACAATAATAACCTCATGTTATTTATTGGCTTATTTATACCATTTTAAGTTAGTATTAAACCCGGCACTGGTGTTTAGCTTTAAGATGATCTCGGCATGGTTCCTTCTTGTGTGAACCCCTTCACTTAGGAATATTTGTAAATTATGTATAAACATATACGTAAAGATAATACATGCTAGCAATGTTTAAAATACATTTTATAATTATGGTGATAGTTAATAATTAGCATTTACTTATATTATAGTTATTTTAATCAATACATATATTTATTTAGTTATCGTCATGAAGTTTTAGTATTTTATGAAATAACATTTTAATAAGTAGTGGCTCCGAGAGCTGTAGACTTCACGACAAACTTAACTTTACAGTTGGAAAACGGATATCCCCATACATCGACATAGGCTGTGGTCAGTTTACCAACACCGCAAATAAGTTGGTAATCGCAAAAACCCCCGCCATTTTGAAAAAATTCGAAAAACTGTATCTACAGAAAATGTCTATGTGATTCTCAAACTTGCTCACAAAATTTCACGAGAACTGGTTGATAACTGTGACCAGTAGACGAGAACAAATGGACAGACGCCGGACATACGAAAGCATTTTTGCCCCAGCTGAAACGGAGACGCTTCGCTCGCTTCACTCGCTCGGTCGATGACTTAACATTTAGAAATGATTTAATATTCCCTTTTTTGACAGATATTACCAGCATGTGGTCTGTGTGGAACACACATGGAACGTTAACTTAACAATGGCTTAATAGTGTACGGCTTAAGTTATATAATACCAGTCCTAGCGTTACCCCGAAGTTGTTAAGCATCTGAAACTTGTGTCAGGTCGACGCTCAGTTAGTCCACATAAATATCATTAAGGGGCTACCGGTCCGAATGATCTTGAATTTTATTCAACGAAGCCTCACCGCAATGACATCAGTTAGTCATTAAAGTGCCACTTTATAGGAAGCATGCAATATGTATATCAAAATTCTGCCTCTTACGAATGTTAAGAGGACTGTGAACCAACGGCAAAAATCACCCTTTTAATACAAAAGGCGATAACGATTTCCACCCCTTAAATGTTAACTGATTTTGACCAATTTTTGATAGGTTGTCAGTCAGAACAAAATCTTGGTTTATACGTTTTTGAATTTTGATTAAAGATAAACAACGTCAAATAATCGCCGAAATTAGTTTTGTATGAGTATACTGAAACAACAATAAAACTTAATTTATTGATTAAAGAGAATACTGAAACAACAATAAAACTTAATTTATTGATTAAAGTAAAAAAACCTAAACGTATAAACCTAGATTTCGTTCTGTCTGACAATCTATCAGAAATTGGTCACAACAACAACACATTCAGTGCCGACAAACGCAGCAGCGTATTTCCGCTTTGTAGCGAAAATGCGCTACGAGCGGTGAACCCAACTATCGGGTTCTCGGCACTGAATGTGTTAAGGGGTGGAAATCGTTATCGCCTTTTGTGTGAAAAGCCGTAGGTTCACACTCCTCTTAAGGAAAGATCGATGAATCAGATATACTTATTGTTCGTAAATTATATCTTGAGAAGCAACAGACTAGATACGACATGAAATCTATGAAAATTCATCAATTTATGCAGGGAGCCCCTTAACGCGGGACAATGCGACCGCAGCACGCCATCTGCATTTAACTTTGGATTGCGGCTTAATGTAACTTCAATTTATCTGCGGTCGAGTTCGAACAAACATTTTTCTGTTTTAAAATTCGACGCTGGCTGTTACGTTCCAGGCGCAAGCAAGTTTTTATCTATTGATCAGTTTTTGTAGGATTTTAGGTTTCGGCTGGAATCGAGCCTGCCTCGTTATACTAGTTAATCACACGGTCACGTACTTCCAAAATTAAATATAACAGTAGGCGAGTAACAGTTTTGCAATAAAAATCACCTTTAAATTCCCATACATTTAATTGAAGCCTACAACGCAAACAACTGCCATTTACAGGTTAGTAAAGATCATTATCGTTTCAATCTGGAGACGTCCGCTGCTGAACATAGGTACTATATTTTGGCGACAAGCGCTGGACCGCGCCGGCGACGGACGTGCGGGGGAAGTGAAATGTAAAAGAATATCCCCCAACCGCCCCTTTTCCGCGTCATGGGTATTCCGTGTCATGCCGCGCAAGTGCGCTGTGCAGCGCTTGTGGCCAAACTATACCTCAAAGTGCTCTACAACAAACGCAAACGGTTATGCGCCTTCGGCGTCCATCCGCTCCCGGTGACATACGCCTTAGTCCGGAAGGCCGAGGCCGAGGAAGATAGACTCCAGTGGCGAAGCGTCAAATATCTCCTAAGGGAAGCCGGTAGAGTCTGAAATTTAGTTAGAGTAACATGGACTTCACTAACAGCTAGCCGTACCTCGGTAAAGCGGTCAGGAATCGGCTTGTAGGCAGGCTGCGCCACTGATAGACTTCCTTATCTATCTTCCAATGGTAAAATTCCCAGGTAGGCACTTCAAAGGCTTTTTGAGAATCAACATGACCACTTCTCACTATGCAAGACTGGATAAAACTCATAAAATATACATTCAGAAGCTACCTGTTACCCGCCCGCGACACGAGTCATTTCGCCCGAACTTTTATATCCCTGTGATAATAAAGCCCAAGTCAATCTCCATCGGTTAGGTACTAGCGCCCTTATTGAGCACCATACTTAGGGACTTTATTAAATTCATTTCATAGTGAAGAAGAGGAAGGCTACTTGATTCGTTTTTTACATAGCTAATGGTTAAAAATAACTGAGCAAAAGCGAATTATTCGTTTTACTTTTACACTATTGTTAAATATTGTCTTGTTTCCCTGCTATTGTATTGTCCCTTTCACTTTTGCATACATAAATATATTTATCTTAAACCATAAGAATACATTATTCAGTATTATGTTTCTGAGCTGACATAATATGTAATCATATTATGATCGGTAAATACTGATTGAAATAATGCCTAAACTACACAAATTCAAATAAGGCTAACAGACCTCGCTATTGACCTCTGGATTTGGATTAGCATTCTGAACATTCCGTAACAATATATGTAATGTTATGACATTAATACCTATATAACCTAAAACCATAAATCTTAGAAGGCTACCTAAATGATTAATACCCACACCCACCCGGATGTTTGATACTCTAGAGATATCAATCTGTGCATTTTCATAAGAGTAATGAAAATTTACTGCTCTATAAAAGAAATAAGTTTGCAAGAGGGTAATCTCTATTGGATTGCTAAAATGGAGATAAGTAGTGTGATTCATGTGTTATAACTTGTTTACACAACAAACTTATTTTATGCGTTCTAAGTGTTTTCAAACCGTAATTTAAAAATGTATTTTCAACGATAACTGTTCAAATTGTTAACGATACGAGAATTATAGTAATCGTTAATTTATATCAATGACAGTTTTAATACTTTAGGTGTTATACTTAGAGTGTTAAAGCAGCGGAGAGGTCGGCACCGGTGGCGTTGCGGACCACGGGTCGCAGGCCGCGGCGGGCATTGCGGAGTGCTGGGAGGCTGCGGGGCGCGAGGGCGGGCTGTCACGTGGAGCTCGGAGCGCCGGCGCGGCCGGGCCGCCCGGGCGCGCGCTCGCTCTCGGCCGGGCTCGCGGCATTCCCCTGCCGGCAGCCGGCCGCTCCGCAATGCGCGCCGCCACACGACGCGCCGCGCGCACCGCGCCTGCGAGCTCTTCGGTCGCTGCGAGCCGGGCCCGGTGCTCGTCCTCGCACCTCGGCCACGCGCACCTCCGCTAGGCGCCGAGTTGTATGGTGCAGCGCGCCGCGCGGCGGGCGGGGAGGCAGGTGCCGCCGCGCAGGTGCGGCCCGCGCCCGGCCCGGGTCCGCATTCGCGGCGCGCGGAGGCCCCGCCGCGCTCATGGAGCCCCCCTGGGAAGTCGAGCTGGAGCTGCGCCACCACATCGAGAACTGCGCGTGCTCCTGCGACCACATGGGCTACGGCAACTACATGGACTACCAGGTGGCGCCGGCGGCTCACGCGTGCCTGTGCCGCGCTATCACCTCGCCTCACGCCCACGTACGTGCGCCGCCCTCACCCTCTCACCTGCATGACACTCATTGCACCGGTCCGCTAGGGACCATCTCCATGCTGCCTTGTTTTCAGTGTTTGCACAACCCGCTCTCTATCAGTGAAATGATTTTATGTGATAAGCATGACCGTTTAAAACAACCTGAGAGTTTCTGAGCCCTGTAGCCGTAAACATACGTATTTAATGGAATCTTTACTTATTTAGACTGGATACAAATAATGATTTTTATACATTTTACATAATTCTCCATCCACATACGTGTTCTTCCGCATACCTTCACTTACCAGTTTTTAACAAATTCTAACTAGATTTTCTCATTCACTAACCATACAGTACATCATTGGCTACTTGACTATAGTAACAAATATTAATATATTTCTGTTGAACGGTAGCTTAACCCTCAATAGTACATTATAGAACAGGAGTTATGTAAAAATAAATCAAGATTATTTAGATTTAAATAGGTAACTTAAAAACTTCATAATCACGTGACTTTAAACAGCGGTTACGACGTATGACGTTGCATTTGGTCTAAAATCAGCCAATGTTTAGGGTATCAATATATGGGTAGCTTCCCAGGTTTAAAAAGTTTTGATATTTTTATTATTTGCTAGTATTCAAGCCATAACAACACATAGTCTGAAAAAATGTCAACCTTCTCCTCTTATTGGTGCTGAGCTAGAGGCCTATGACAGACGGCCGGACGGACGGATGTTTTTTTCATAATACTGATTTATCATCATGTGTCTTGTGTACGTTGGTAAGTATTTCCGCCAACTTCGATGTATGGTTTGATCCATTTAAAGAAACAAAACACTCGAATAATTGTAACATGTTATGATTTAGAGGTGTTTGTAAACGAGCAATTATTCTGGCAATTTATTGCTGCATTTCGGGCTATCCCCAAAGCTTACACTTAGGTAATTATTATTTTCCAGTAGTGATGTAATATGGCATCTTTTTGAGAATAGCCCAAATTTCAGGCATACATTGCTAAAATACTTAAACATATGTCAAGTTAAATTATCGAAAATATTAACGAAGGTATTATTTTTAATCTCTGAATTAGGTATAAGTTGAAAAACGATTAATAGGAACGTTAAAGTAAGAATTCGTTCTTAGAAAAACAAATATAAGCAAATTCCACTTAAATATTTAGACATTTTAAAACGGAACGCGTGTGTGAGATGTATGAAAGGGTTTGGTAAATTAATTATTCATTCAATATGTGTATGAATTGTCGCTATTCTTTATAAATAATTCCCGACAGTTGATAGTCCCGAGTAAATATTTTACCTACTAGGAGATCTAAACCCACCTGATCAATCGATGTACCGAAATAACGAAATAAAATATTTTCATTTTCCTTCATTTCAGTTGATGGAATAAAGATTACGGTGACGTTTAAGGGGAGGAGACGGTTCAGTTTCATATACTTA
Source organism: Tortricodes alternella (assembly GCA_947859335.1). Lineage (NCBI taxonomy): Eukaryota > Metazoa > Arthropoda > Insecta > Lepidoptera > Tortricidae > Tortricodes > Tortricodes alternella. The sequence continues at coordinate 7,382,919 of OX401983.1, read as the reverse complement.
TAGTTTATTAAAATCCCATTTATTGCAAATTTTTGTATTTATATTATTTCATTTGGTCAATCACGCAAATCATGCGAAATGGACTAAAAGTTTATGAATGTAAATATACTTACAGTTTATTTCTAAGTTTTTAATTCATAATAACAACTGCGCAATTTTAATAAAACATAATTAATTAAACTTATCCTGCGTATGTTAAATTCGATTGAAAAGATTTTGCTATCCATAATATTTTTTATGCAAACCGAAACGTAATACTTCCCGTTAATTAATCAAATAATTAATTTACGTCGTTTGCAGCAGCCCAAGCAAGGTTGGAACAAGGATAAGTTAAACTATCTTATCTCTAAGTGCGTCTCTCTCACACTAGTGCCGACGAAAGAGAGATAAACAGGTTTAACTTATCCCCGTGTCTGGCATATTAGGACCACAGCGGCCCTAACATGCATGCCACAAAGATAAATTAAACCCGTTTATCTCTATGACTATATCTATCGTTGGCACTAGTGTGAGAGTGACGCACTTAGAGGTAAGACGGTCTTTCTTTGTGTCATGCATGTTAGGGCCGCAGAGGGCCGTAAACCACACGAGTTAAGTAATTTATAATTGCCCTCAGGTGACACAATATTGCTTTATACTACACCTTTGAGGAAATTAAAGACAACATTAACACAGGGAAGTATTTAATTAAAAATCAAATTTTCATTGGTGCATGAGTGATGACATTTTACTGCGGAAATCGCTGTATTTACTTTTTAAAATTACTGTTCATTTCGTGTAGTCTACTCTACAATGTTTGGCTAATAATGTACTTTTTAACACAATGTAGAGCGCACAGGCTGTTTGTTGGACCTCTATTTAGTAGCCTTTTCTGGATTTTTCATGCAGATTATTAATAATATTTAGTTCATATCATATACTAATACTTAAGAGCCTCCAAAATTTGGCCACTATCACTTGAACTAAGTACTTAGTCATTTTTACTTTTTAAATTAATCAACAAAATCAGGTTGTCAGAGGATGGGTTCACTCTCGTTAAACAATACTTTATAGGTACTTTAACTCCCAGAAAACAAAACACAAAACTATAGTAAATAATGCAATGAATATTCTATTAGGTTGCTGCTTACAACTATGTTTTTTTTTCTGTATGTCAAATGAAAGGGAATTAGGTTTTTAATCATGTAGACGTTCGTCAAAATAAAATGGATAAGTTTTAACCATACAAGTTTTTATCAAAGTTCCACAAAAAAACATAATTTGCATTGATTTCAAAAATGGAACATTAACAATGTCGAGTCCTCTGCACGTATAACAATCAAAATTAATCTTTTGAATTTTATCCTAGTCCATCTACGCAAAGATAAGATGTAACAAGGATATATGTATTCTCGTATCTGTTTCTTACTTTTTCTCTTTAATGGCGGCATGGGGCTTGTGCCAATGCCAGTTTGCCGTATCTATTCCACCAATAAACATCACTTAGCGCGCAAGGGTGACGTTTAAAGATATCGTTGTCACAGAGTTAGATAAACTTAATTACCCCTTTAGAGTCGTTGCAAAAATGCAGCATTTAATTAATACCTAGTGTAGCGGATGGGCAGGATTAAATGAGAAAAGTGGTGCAGATGTGCAATTTTTTATTGGCCCGACAGGGAATGTCACCGCTTTCTTCTATATTAAAAACAAGGACTTTAACTAGTTATAAAAGGTTGTTGCGTCAACACCTATTACATTGAAATACATAGTAAGGAACTGCTCAAAGCAATTTTCGCGATGCTTACTTTTGAGGTGTCAAAATGCGAATCGCAATGATACCATCGCACGTTCAGTCACATGTTAACCACGGTCTTTGACACCCATTTAAGTGACACTGTTATAATTGAAAGAGTTCCCTCCTGCGTCCTCAAAAGCTGCAAAAACAATTAGTCAACAGTAAGAAAAAGGGATAAGTAGGATTTCTTATCACCGGTAAGCAATTAATTATATTTTGATTTTTAATTGTGCCTATTCATTAATTTCACATTTATTTCGCCCATTTTGTTTTTAAATGTGTTACCAAGCAAATAATTGCAGACCACATAGTTCTTATATACTTAATGTAAATACTATTTGTTTTTGCTTGAATCTTGCGTGTCTTGTACTTGGTTCTTGCGTTTTCTTATAATGGTTCTTTTCATAGACAAATGGATGTAATTTTGCAACGGCGACATTTTGGTATAAGGCATTTAGTATTTATTATAAACTATTCCGATACAAAAATTCACGTCGATCCGTTGCTGCGTGAAAAAAGGACAAACAAGAAAACCAACAAACAATGACACTTTCGCATTCATGATATTATGTAATTTTATCTACACCCATATCATAAAACCTCCATAATGTTTTTATAAACCATAGGAAATTACCAGCATTATTACAACCAATTTTACTATGAGCTGTGGTAGCAGGTAAAATCTATACTGTAATGTTATTTATTACAGTATTCATTTTTGTAACGTTATGAGTTTAAATTTGGAACAGCTGTCAAAACTCAAGTGGGTCTCTACTCTAGTATCCATAGATATTAAAACAGTTATCGATACGAAACATCAATTCAGTATGTTTTTTTAATATTAACTGCACGACATTTGATTTCAAGAGACATGAGAATAGGGACTTCATCCGTTTGTCTATGATTTAAAAAAACATTCGGCTTGACGGAGGATCAAATTGCCGCCATTACTGTTGTCATTTGTTTGTTTGTTGGTTTTTTGCTGTTACGAAAGTAGAATTGTAAAAAGTTATTTGTAATTTACATTTTAGTTGAAAATATGAACAGTAGTGACTCCGAGAACGATGTGAAAACTCCGCCGGATATCGTAAATGCAGCCACGATTGCAACAAATAACTTGTTGCCAGAAAATATTGTTTCTGAACACATCATAGAGGATTTATATAATTTGTGTTGATAAAGTTATGTATGCAACTGTACATAATTTGGTCTAAACCCACACTCGTATTTTAATGCCTATTATTATGCAACCGTTGCATAAACTACTATAACGTATTAACGTCTTGTACTTATTTCAAGCAATAAATGATTTAAGATTATGATTAGGAAAGCGTTCCTTAATGGGATCCCTTCTTTTTCCATACTTTTATTTGTTCTAATCGTTCATTTGCCATATGTTTTTATTAAATTAAAATGTATTTTTTCTTAGAATATTTTTCGGCAATCTTACGTTTGGTAATGTTTAATTGATCCATTTTAAAAAAAAATATGGTTTCAGTGAAAATTGCATTATGGCAAACGAAAAATTATACAACCTCTCTAAATGTCTTTTTTTTTACTTAATACTTTTTTTAATGGATCAATGAAACGTATTTCGTTGAGGTGTTAAAATCTCAAGGCTCCATTGAAATTTCATCGTTATTCAATTGTTATTCATTTCATTCTGAGAAACAACGTATTTCCCACAAAATTATACATGAGAGGGCACGTCCATCCATTTCGCGCCCTGCTTACCTCAAATGTATTCATCCTATTCTAATATTAGCTCAAGTAAGTAGATGTTGATTACATCGTGTATTTTGTTAACATTTCAACATTACCTTACATTAGTGAGGCTAGTTACAATAATTTTCCGATTAGCGTCCCCGGCCGCCTCTTGCTGCTCAAGTTAATGACACCACATAATAAATGAGCCGAAAGCGTTTTCCCGTTAGGCCCGTTAGTTACTCATTTCAACTTGTCTGTCTCGTGCGTAATAAATGAACACGGATACTTAAAATTAACAGGAGTTTTGTTAAAGAGAATTCCGAATAAGACAAGCTACGTACTTACTGACTTGAGCTTTAATATTGTATTTTAAGAACTGTTTGACGCGTTACAAATCATTTCGTAGCGACTTTTGATGTCTGTTTATTTTTAATATTTTAGAAAAATTGACCATATCCGTCCGTCTGTCTGTCTGTATGTATGTCATACCTACTATATCTCCAAGACCTTTTAAGGTGTATATGATAACATAACGGCATGCAGGCAGGTTAATCTAAATAATCTTGGCAAAAACCTTTGAGAACTACCTATATAGACAATGTTCAAGATTTTTTAACAACTGTATGACCCACATAGAATAACGCTGGGCTCTATAAATCCGTTCGATCCAATTTCGGTTACGAATGTGGAACATTGCACCGAGTTACTGAAATTAGATCTAACATTCGGTCTGACGGCCGATTCTCAGATTCGTAAATTGTGTACCTATTTACATTTGGATCCAGAGACATTACACATATAACGGATATGGGTATGCCTTTATAATTTTATGAAAACCGTTGAATTAGCTCATTGGCTGAGGCGGCCCACATCCCAGTTTCGTAACTGCTAAAAGCGTGCAAGACACATTCAAAGTTCAGTGGTTCTCGGCGGGAGAGTGCTACAAGCTTCTACGCATTGTCGCCGAAGTACTACGCTATTGCTACGCAGCAAACCAGCTACGAAAAAAAAGCTTAAGGTAGCGGTAGCAGGTATATAATATTAATTAAATGTTCTTCTATTAAAATCTTTACTAAGGGTAATTTATTTATATGCTTACTATATTTTCTAATTATTCTGTATACACAATGTTTGACCAAGCCAGGCAAAACATGGCCTGTACATTAAACAACCTCTACGTATAGCACTCTCTATGACGGCTCGATAAATGCATTATGCTGCTATTGCTGTGATCTAATTCAGGGAAAGAAAAAAACCTTATGTATGAAGTAGCTTTTCAGCCAGATTTAAAAACCATTGGTATGTTCCGACACTTAAAGTTTAAAAACGTGATATACGCTCTATTGTAGGAAATCCCAAGATCACCCAGCTTGGGACTTGCTTGCGTAGAGGCACCTAGTACACTAAGGCACACTAAGATCAAATCTGATACATACAGGACCCACGCTCAGTACCATTACCATGAGTATATGCAAACCGTTCTTGCTATCGAAAGCTATCGGAAATACTGCGCTTGTTGGCGATACAATTAAAAGGGACCGAGCGATAATTTTCAATTACGAGAACGGTTTGCATAAACTCACGGTAATAGTACAAATCTATGGAAGGAATGTCTTCTGTTTGTCCCAAAGCACAGATTACCGGGGTTGAAATCGCTCGGTGTTATAAATATCAGGGGACAATCTTTACACAAATCAATCTAGCCCCAAAGTAAGCTCTAAAGGCTTGTGTTATGGGTACTAGACGACGATATACATACTTATATAGAGAAATAAATACTTAAATACATAGGAAACATACAAGACTCAGGAACAACCATTCGTGCTCATCACACAAATATTTGCCCTTACCGGGAATCGAACCCGGGACCGCTGGGTTCGGAAGCAGGGTCACTACCAACTAGGCCAAACGTGCCGTGTCGTGTTATGGCGCTTAAAATGTACTACCAACTTAATATATCGCTTGATTGATAAAATGTTTATAGAAATAATTAGGGTAAAAAAGAATTTACACGTTTACGTTGCTTCAAGATCATGCTACACAACTGCGCCTCTATTCGGGAACGCTAAGTGATTCTGTAGCGACTCGTGAGCGAGATTTCTCATCCCACTCTTCCGCACGACGCGTAATGCGAAAGAGTGCGATGAGAAATCTCGCTTACGAGTCGCTACAGAATCACTTAGCGTTCCCAAATAGAGGCGCTGATGTACACTTATTTTTAGTGTTTTAATTTAATGTTTTATTATACATACATACATACACATCACGCCCGAAATCCCTAATGGGGTGGGCAGAGCCACAAGACTACTTGTGGCCACGTTCGATTAATTAGTCCTAAGATGGTATGGTGACAGCCGTATGGTGACAGGTGATCAGCCCATCGCCCATACAGATAGTCCACCATGTTGGAGAGGTTTATTATATTAATATTAATATATTCTCATTTTTCAATTATCGCTCAGTGTATTACTGAAATATGTTTTTTAATAATTATCGGATATATTGTTACAGTAATTTCAAAATCGAATAATAATTTATACAAATATTTCTTAAACCACAAATAATGACAATGCACTATTATTTTAAGTAGATTCAACATGGAATGTAAATAATGTAATCCTGATATTGTTATCAATAACTAAATACCCTGTCAAGTAAGATATTTTTTTTTAACAATCAAGATAGTAACAAAAAATACTAATAGTGTTCCTAGGAAAGAGGGTTTTATTCGTGACTGTTAGGACGAGCGGCAGTAAAATTTCTCACATGAGAGTTCATTTCAGGACACACTCTTTACATCGCAATTCAGTTGGCACTCAATTTTATTGCACTAACAGCGTTTCCAACAGATTTTCGGGGTATAAAGGAAGTTCCCGCGAGGTATAAGGCGAGCAACCTCCACTGTAATGTGACAAGGCGATAAAATGTAGTGCATTAGCGGTTTCTACTGTGCACTACGGAATTTCAGTCTATATTATTAGAGATTTATAATTAGAATAAAGCGGATAATTCATTGATTATGGAAGGGATCGGATGGATTCGAACTGGAATAATCTGTTATTAGGTCTGGATGTTAAATTCCATGATAACACAAAATTAAGAGTGATCATCCATCCTGGATTCTTAACCTTTGAACGCCACGGCTAACGGCAAAAACCGTGCCACGAGCGCTCGGCGACGGCTGTAGGCGACGCAAATTATGGAAAACGGCATATCGTGGCGTTAGGGGCACGGAAAACTGCCGCCACCGGCCACAGCCGACTGTGGCGGTCAAAGGGTGTAACAACACCACAATTAGAATGTGCCGTCTTTATTTAATACTGGTTCCGCCGTATGTTTAGTTATAATATACTTATTGTTCCCGTTTAATTATGAGGTGTTGGAGTAATAGCCGGGTTCTCTGTCTGTAAATAGTTAGTTTTCGCTACAAAGTACGTAGGGATCGATACATGGCAGTAAAAGTGCTAATTATCTTTAAAACTGAGTGCCTTAGCGTACGGGTTCTTAGAAGGATCATCATTATTAAACTGAAGAAAACTTCATACTTTAAGCACGGTAAATAATTAATGTCCTATTATAAAATGGCGTAACAAGAAGGAATCCTATTACCCTACACTACACGAAAATACTAAAAAAAGGCTAAAGAAGTAGAATAAGATATACAACCTATACCTATCAGTTTTGCAAAAATAAGGCGATTTTCAAATTAATATTGGCATTTATTCTTCAATGATGTATCAAGTTTGAAAAAAAAAAGTTAAATAAATTATAAAACTGATTTTCAAACATCGCCTTATCGCCCCTAGTCTAAATTATTTCACACACACCTTCTAAAACTGTGTTTCTTTTTTTATCAAGTTAACAAAGTCACTTATTATTTCTTTTATTAAGTAAGGTACAACTATAAACCAACCACCAACCTTACCGCTGTCACAATTTCATTCACGACGTGTCAAGATACTATCTCCGCTCCGCCATTATAGAGGAAGGAGATCCTATCCTATTGCGCCTCATTTTTCCTCGATACTTTCTTTCAATTCCCGGCCGAGACGCCACGATTCGATATCCTGCTGCCGCCCGCCACGTACCAGCTGTCAAAAATTGATACGTCGTCACATGCTTGCCTGCGTTTATTCTCGCTATTCCTATTTCTGCCGTAATCTCATTTTATCGGTGCACTTACCTTAACATTGGCTTTATTGAGATAAAGTTATTAGTACCTTCTGGGTCCAATTCCAAACGGCGCTTCTTAATTTAAAATTTCCTATACTTAAAATAAGAAACGTCAAACTCGATTTTGTATAGCACAAAGCTGTCAAAATCGACTTTGAAAGAAAGAAAGAAAGAAAGAAAGAAAGAAACATTTATTCACTAACACAGAAGACACACAGAGTAACATAAATATAAATTAAAACAATACAAAACAAAATGGTGGTGTGTGTGTCCTCGCGGCAGTGAATGGGACACTGGATCAGCATAATGCTGAGGTGTAAGACACCTGCAGCGCTGATTTTCAGCCAGCACCGTCTGTGACTCACGGAGCGCTATACAAATACACTACATGCTAATAATTACTTATTTACTACTACTTAGATGGATGGGTCATACATACAATACTGTGAAAAAGTATAGACTCATACATATTTAAAGATGTTGTTTAAAACCAATGGGATATTTCTGAAAATGGTTTCGGTAGATAAATAGCGCACGCAAATAAAAGTGCCTTACATTATTTATATTTTTTATTTTTCATTTAATAATCGTAAAAATCTCCAATAGCCTACCATCTATAAATTTACACTGTGAAAAATTATAAACTCAGTGCCTATATTTATTCGTTATTGACTCAATATTTTGTCCAATCACCCTTATTTTTTATAACTTCTATTAGTCTTTTAGGGATGCTATCAATTAACTCCTTAAGTGTATCTGTTGAAATTTCTGCCCATGTTGATCGCAATCTTTGTTTGAGTTTTTAAGGGCCTCTCTTGTACATTAATAAATAAATCAATTGCAATGAAAGAAAAGCATATTTTTATTACTCGATGACAGAGGAATGACAAAAGCATCCCACTACGCAAGCGCTGCGCGAAACCCGGCGCGGCTGCTACATGGCTCCCCCTCAAGCGTAGCGTACTGGTACTCTAGTCATCCGACCAAACCGAGTTCTCTTCCCAGTAGGCTCGTCGTGGGGGGTGTTGATTTCTAATGAATAGGCGGGCTTCAGGCGGTCTATAGAGACGACGATAACCCGCCCTGGTAGTTGAAGTGTATAAACTTTATCATTACGTTTTAGTACAGGATACGGCCCTTTATATGGAGCTTGCAGCGACTTTCGCACAGCGTCTTCACGCAAGAAAACACTACTGCAAGTGCGTAGATCTGGGTGCACAAAGATATTACGATTGCTGGTATTCGCCTTCTGTGCGGGGCTGTACACATGAATAGCCTGTCGCAACTGTTCAACAAAATCAAAATTTAAACTGGGTTCGGTAGTTTTAGTAGACGGCGTCAAAAAATCACCAGGCAAACGGAGCGAGCAACCGTAGACCAGTTGTGCCGCGCTGACGCCGCTGTTGCTGCGGAGTGCCGAGCGCAGCCCCAGCAGCACGGTGGGCAACTCGGCCATCCACTGGTGGCGCTCGTGCAGGCGCGCGGTGAGGGCTGCCTTCAGCGATCTGTGCCACCGTTCGATCATGCCGTTACTCTGCGGATGATACGGCGTCGTACGTATTCTCTCCACGCCGAGTAGTTTCGTCAATGCCGAAAAAAATTGACTCTCAAATTGACGACCCTGGTCGCTGGTTATTGTAACCGGGCATCCGAAACGGACAATCCATGATTCATACAAAGCTGTGGCTATAGTCTCTGCTGTTATGTCTTTGATAGGTACTGCCATAAGCGCTATTTTATCAAGAGACACATCTTTCATGATGGTGTCACTAGCGGCCACAACAGCTCGGACGCTTGGCGGTAAGTGGTTCGACCATAAGATCCGTAGCGCTGGTTCCGAAACGTTGTCGGCGGCGAGGATTTTCATGCGACGCAGTAACTGAGACGGTTTTAAATCTCCAAGCTCTATTTCAGATAAAAGTCGGTGTAGGTTACGGTCATCGGATTCTTCATACACTGCGAGTAAACGTTTTTTTATCGTTTCGTATTTCTTGGTCTCGGGTGGTTTGAGCAAAATATCGCTGATTTCGTCGACATCCTGACGTTCCAGTTGCGCAACGACGAGATCGTACATTGCTTGATCGCCTTTTTTTAACGGTGATACGATGGCTTCGAATTGAGCAAACCAAAGACGGAGTCGGTCTCGCCATAACGGTGGAATTTTAGTGTTTGTCGAAAGTCCGGACATCTCTTGTTTCTCTTGTTTTGCGTTGACTTCTGTCGACTTGAACGATTCGTCGTCTGAGGGCATGATTAGACTACACTAAAGGTTTAGGTGCTGCTCTGAATGCGGGGTCACCACTTTAAGGGCCTCTCTTGTACATTAATAAATAAATCAATTGCAATGAAAGAAAAGCATATTTTTATTACTCGATGACAGAGGAATGACAAAAGCATCCCACTACGCAAGCGCTGCGCGAAACCCGGCGCGGCTGCTACAAGTTCATTAACATTATTTATTATTGGTTTTTCCTGATCATACAATTGCCTTGTTAATATCCCCCAGACGTTCTCTATCGGATTTAGGTCTGGACTAACTGCTGGCCATTCTAATAACTGTATACCAAAGTCTTGAAACCACTGTTTTGTAGTTGCAGCTACATGGATGGGGGCATTGTCCTGTTGAAAAATTATGTTTTCGTCTTCAGTCAGCGTAATAAAAGGTAGAAGGTAATCATGTAACATTGCTTGATATCCAACAGCAGTCATACGGCCATCAATGAATGCCAATTCGGTTTTTAAGGATGCACATACACCGGCCCAGACCATGACTGAACCTCCACCTTTAATCCGTCGAGACATAATTTTTCTATCAAATCTCAAATCATGCCAATAATATTTACATCCATCAGGACCATCAAGATTGAATTTCTTTTCATCACTAAATATGACATGTTGCCAAAAATCACCTTTTGTTATATATTTCTCGGCAAACTTAAGTCGATTCACTTTATGTTGTGCTTTCAAGACTGGTTTACTAAGACATTTTTGATACTTAAAATTTTTTGATTCAGCTGCCCACTTTCTCACTAAACTTGGATCACAATTTAGGTTATATCTACGCACCAGAGCTGTTGATGATGCCCCGGTAGCCGATAACTCCCTTAAAACTGCGCGTTTTACGGTGGATGAAAACCGATGAGGACGCCCTGGACGCTTCTTTTTACCATAATTTTCAATTCCTAACTTTAAAAATTTTTTTACAGCACTTTGTGATCTACCAATAGTTTCCGCTATTGCTCTTTGTGTTTTACCGCAGTTTCTCAAGTCAAGAATTCGCTGTTTTTCGATTGCACTTAATGTCTTACCACGCGGCATATTAAAAGGCAAAAAAAAAACTGGACAGAAAATCTGATTATATTAAATAATACGGCTTGATTATAGCTTCCTAAAATAATGATAGACAAAGTACTTCTTGCATTTAAAACGTTTTGCTAACGATTGAGTTTATAAATATTCACAGTGTAACTCGTCCCGCTCGAGAGAAAAGAGCGATGTCCCAGCTTCAAGGTCACATAGAGTAAAACTAAGTTCACAAATCAATTGCGTCTATTTTACGTTATTCATTTGTTTATATGTTAGTGACATTTATGTAATCAAATATTGAAAATAATATAAAAATATGTTTGAGTCTATATTTTTTCACAGTACTGTATATACTTCATATTGTGATAATGTGTAATAATGTCAAAATAATTACTAATAAATTACTTGTTACAGCAGCATTAAACTTAAAATGTAAAAAAAGAGAAAAAGAGACAAAGACTATATTAAGTTGTAAAAACGTAAAGTGCTGGAGTAAAATTATTTTTTCTGGAGCGTCAACAAATTACCTTTTCATCACACTTGCTCGGAAAGGGTGTTATTATACGCAAGCGTAAAGAGCAACTATAGCCGATTTAACTCCTCTGTGGGCCCCGCCGTCAGCGGGTGTTATAAACCATACAAAATCCATAACTCCCTAGGGAGACGCTCAGTTTATGAACACCCACCTGATGGTAATTCACGATGTAAAATGGAAATAAAATTAATATATATACTTTCTTTGTCTAATTTTTATTTCATTTCCTCGCAAATGTGATGAAAAACATTGTGTGTATCACGGGCAGTAAGGGGATAACAAACTCGAGTCATAAAAGCCCTCGCCTATCGGCGTCGGGCTTCTAACAGACTCTCGTTAGTTATCCCCTTCTTACGGCCCTAGATGCACAATGTACTATTAAGCTTTCGCTTGAAGGTGTACTTGCTACTTTGACGTTTCTTATTTTAAATTTGGTGACTTTCTTTAGCGAACACACTTTCGAATTGACCCCACTATACTTATTACTAAGTTTAGTACTAATCTAATAAATTCAGAAACTTATAAATATTCGGTTAGGCACTCGGCGTTTTCTAATGCGTGTATTTTTTTTTCAATTGCTTTACAGAATTTACCAATTGTGTCTCATAATTTGTAGATAATCTCTACTTATTGCACGCGTTTTGCTATTGCTATTTTATGGACTAGAAAAATAGACTAGTATTTTATGCTCCAATTTTTTTTATTAATTTTATTTCAAAATTGTGGCCGATACTGATCAGCTAGATGGGATTCATCGCATAGAATTTTATTCTGATAGATATAACTGTAAAGTCTGTGAATTCGACTTAGTTCATCACTAGCGACCAGATGAATAAGTTTATTATAGAGATTAAGAAAATACTATGAAACACCGAACCTAGCCGTCTAGTCTCTGGAAATAGGTGTCCCCATTTTCGGATGTTGACTGTATACTGAGACCCAACGAATTATCAAGTATATTATAGCCCGTCTGCATTTGAGGATATAAATATTCCGTGTCTGACAGCTCGAGCATTAAATTGAAATTTTATTCATGCGTTGAGTTACAGTAAATATTTGGCCCAATGTTAAATGTAACTATCAAAGGTCAATGAGGCGACATCCCGTATGAGATTGTTAGTTTTGGTTTGTATACCTATTACTTATGTTTGAATAAAGCAAATATAGCCTTATATATTTATAATAACTAGTGGCTCCGTGAGCTGTAGACCTCGCGACAAACTTAACTTTGCCGTTGTAAAACGGATATCCCCATACATCGACTTAGGTCGGGTCAGTTTACAAATACCGCAAATAAGTTTGTAATTGCAAAACTTACTTACTCCGCCATTTTGAAAAATTTCGAAAATCTGAATGGATAAAAAAATTCTATGTAATTATCGAACCTGCTCACAAAATTTCACGAAAATCGGTTCAGAACTGCGACCTGCGCCTCTATTCGGGAACGCTAAGTGATTCTGTAGCGATTCGTAAGCGAGATTTCTCATTGCACTCTTCCGCAAGACGCGTAATGCGTAAGAGCGAGAGGAGAAATCTCACTCACGAATCGCTACAGAATCACTTAGCGTTCCCGAATAGAGGCGCTGTAGACGAGAACAAATGGACAGACGCCGGACATCCGCTGGACATACGAAAGCATTTTTGCCCAAGCTGAAACGGAAACGATTCGCTCGCTCCACTCGCTCGGTCGATAATTTATTCTGAATTATCTTTTTCAGGAATTGGTGTTGTATAATTTGTAAATTATAACAACGTTCCTTATAAATGAACTTTCCCTTAAAGTAAGAAAACAATTGTTAAGACATTAATATCAAGAAGATAAGGTGGATTTAGTTCAGCTGCTTTATCTCTAAGTTTAGGCAAGACATTTCGTAATCTACCTTTCGGTAAGATAGAAGTTTCGGGATAACAGTGAAAAGAAACGAGCTTTCGTTTAGTGACGGGACGGGACAAGAGATAAAAGTTAGACTCGTTCTAAGCTAGATCAACATCCTTCATCGATAGACACTGCGGCAGGGCAATGTTTGCTTGTGCCTTGATAACAACTTAATTACTGCTACCACGGTCGCAGCTATAGCTTTGAACTGGGGGGCTCTCCATAGTAAAAAACCGGCCAAGTGCGAGTCGGACTCGCGCACGAAGGGTTCCGTACCATAATCTATAAAAACGGCAAAAAATCACGTTTGTTGTATGGGAGCCCCCTTAAATATTTATTTTATTCTGTTTTTAGTATTTGTTGTTATAGCGGCAACAAAAATACATCATCTGTGAAAATTTCAACTGTCTAACTATCACGGTTCATGAGATACAGCCTGGTGACAGACCGACGGACGGACAGAGGGACAGATGAACAGATGGACATCGGAGCCTTCCAATAAAAATTCCAATAAAATCAATTAATTAGAAACTTTTGCAACTTTTGCGGCTCTGACACAAAAGATGGCTATGAATGGGGGCGTCCAGACCCCCTAAAACCCCCTTATATACGTCCATACGTCCATGGCTGTTTCGGCCCTAGGAAGGTTGACACGAGCGAGGATATGTTATCTCCATCTTATCTTTCAGTACATCTCCCCGGTACTAGTAGGTATCGAAGAAAGAGATGCACTGAGAGATAAGATGGGAATAAGTTTACTTGTTGCCGTTATCAATATCGAGCAAAAACGAGCAAAAAAATCACGTTTAAATATTAATTTTATTCTGCTTTTTAGTATTTGTTGTTATAGCGGCAACAGACATACATAATTTGTGAAAATGTCAACTGTCTAAGTGAGATACAGCCTGGTGACAGACGGACGGACGGACGGACGGACAGACGGACAGACAGACAGACGGACAGTCGGACAGACGGACAGACGGACAGCGGAGCCTTAGTAATAGAGTCCCGTTTTTACCCTTTGGGTACGGAACCCTAAAAAGCTTACCTAAATTAAGGTTAATGTAGCATTGCAATACGTAACTACTTGATAATGATACCAGTTCAATCAATAAATTTTGTTTAGAGAAAAGTTTAAGTGCGCTCGTAGGCAAGGAAGGAAAACATATATCTCCTCCTAAGGAAAGGAAGGTAAACGCCACCGCTCGCAGCTCGCCTTTAACCAACTATTTTCCTCTTTATGAGGTTCGTTCGATACTAGGCATAACAGTAACTTGACGTGGAAATATCACCGTCTGTTTGTGTAGATGTTCAAGAGCGGTCCTTGACATGGGAATTTTCTCTTTAATTATTGTCAGTCTGCCATTTTTAGACGTCGCCGGACCGAGATATCGATCCGGGCTATCTTTGTTGAACATTAAAGCAACCGTGTGCTGATCGGTGGGGCTGCGTGGACCATCTAATTTTAAGGGATGACCCAGTTGAAAAAAGCGGTCATCTATAAAAAGGGGGTACCTTTTTAGGTAAGTCGTAACATTGTAAATATTTTTAAATAACACGAGTAACTTATTAGACCTTTTAAAAGTATATAATTTGTGATACAAGGTAATCGGTATGCGTTTTTTATTTTAAAAACTAGCTGCGCCCGCGACTTCGTTCGCATGGGATTTGGATATCCTGTGTTAATCTACGTCAGTGTTTTTTAACCTTTGCAAATAAAAAACCGGCCAAGTGCGAGTCGTACTCGCGCACGAAAGGTTCCGTGCCATCATATATATTATTTCTAAAAGGTATTTTTTTGAAGACGCTCAAGATCTCCGTTAATTCTTTACCAAAATTAATGATTTAAACGTCATTTTAAAGCTTATGTTCTCCGATTCGTCTTAATAGATTATAGAAATTAACGTTTTCGTTAAAAAATAAATAATAAACCACGCGGTTTGCAAGCGCCATCTATTGACAATCTGTTTAACTAAGTTGTAATGGCCACAAACTACTTAAAAGATACTACGTATGTGATGGCTTTTTGCACATGCTGACAACAGATGGCGCTGCGCGTCGGGTAGGCTAAGTTTTTTCTTTTGTGAGAAAAACTATCTTTATCCACGCATATTTTTTTCCAAAAAAACACGTTTTACCAAAAACAATGCCGAGCAAGGCTCGGTCATCCAGGTGCTATTGTATAAATAACTAGGCAATGTCTTAGTACAATTATCTCCCAAAAATAAAATATCTTTTACTAATAATACTTGCATTTAACTACTTATTCTCACTTTATTATATTGTTATTATTACTATCCGGTGTTTGATAACGTGCAAAAATTCGCACGGGTCAGCTAGTTATCTATAAAAACGGCAAAAATATTACGTTCGTTGTATGGGAGCCTCTTAAATATTTATTTTATTCTATTTTTTAGTATTTTTTGTTATAGCGGCAATAGAAATACATCATCTGTAAAAATTTCAACTGTCTAACTATCACGGTTCATGAGATACAGCCTGGTGACAGACGGACAGACAAACGGACGGACAGCGGAGTCTTAGTAATAGGGTCCCCATGACCGTATTAGTACTATGTAAGTACTTTCAACGACGAGGTATTCAAAAACCTGTCGAAAAACACTGATCTAGGGTATGAGCTAACTCCATTCCTTTCATCCAAATCTGTCCAGTCGTTGAAGCGTGAAGGAGTAACAAACATACTTATTCACACACACACTCACAAACTTTCGCATTTGGTATATTAGTGTGATTGTTTTGCATGTCAGAATTATTGGCGAATTGTTACACACATAAGTATATTTCAGTCAAGTCTACTCTACTTGTACTCCTATACTGCTAACTCTGATATCGTTAATTAGGAAACGTCTCCGGAATACAAATAAGGTAATAAATCATCAGTATTTAAGTGAAACACGGATACATAATCTTATCCCACGGCGTCCAATGTATTTCAATGTTAAGGTGCCTTCTACAAAGGTCTCCATTACGATACATTCTTTATGAAATGGGCCCCAAGTCGGCCGCAGACTTAAGCGGTTGACTGTTGAAGGTAATCCCACCCTGAACGAGCCAATTATTACGTCATTTCATGAGTTAGATAAAATCTACGAATATTTACTTTTTCTGGTAGGAGTTTCTTTTTCATATTTTATGTTGTGAATAAATTGATATCGATAAAGTAAGAGAAAGGTGCTTTTCAAAGCTCAGAAAGCTTTCAATATTAAATCATCATTTCAGTGCTGTTTATTTTCGTGTTATTAAAATAGTATGGAAATGAGACCACTAAGTGGAGCCTATAGCTGGTTGGATACCCGCTGCATTATTTTTGATTTGAATTCAGCACCAAGTCTTGAAAACAAATGTGATGAGAAACAGTGTGACCCTACGGCTTTTCAAAGAAAAGACAATAACGATTTTCACCCCTTAAATGTTAACCGACTTTGACCAGTTTTTGAAAAGTTGTCAGTCAGAACTAAATCTAGGTCTATACGTTTTGATTTTTTCACTTTAATAAATAAATTCAATTTTATTGCTGTTTCAGTATTCTCATACAAAACGAACTTCGACCATTATTTGACTGTTGATCTTTAATCAATATTCAAAAACGTATAGACCTACAATTTGTTCTGACTGAAAACATTGGTTAAAATTTAAGGGGTGGAAATCGTTATCGCCTTTTGTATGAAAAGGGTGATTTTTGCCTTTGGTTCACAGTCCTCTTAAAAGATTGTGTGTTGGATGTAAAATATTTAAATATATAAAATATAAAAATAGATACAGTATACAGGACAAAGTAAGGAATATATTATCACATACCTACCTACTTCTAAAACTCTTAATACGGGTCCGGGTGGCTGGGACTTTGTTGTTATTTCTGTTTTGTATCGACACCTACATACTGTTAGACCGTATTTATGTTATTTATTATTTGCGAGCGTTTCAGTAGGTACATGCGGTATCTTTTGCAGTAAAAGAGCCTTCATGAATCCTAAACGAGATAAATGAGTTCCTTTCCGAACTGGTTTTATTTTTAAACAGACAGTAAAAATAAATAAAAACCGGTCAAGTGCGAGTCTGACCCGCGCGCCGAGGGTCCCGTACTTACCTATGAAAAACAGACAGCACCTAATTAAAAAAAATGCTTTTAACAACCGGGTAACCATTTATAACCTACCTATAAAATAAAACAAAAAATAACTTTCTTAATCTCCTATCTCTGTAAAACCGTCGAGTGTGATACGACCTTGAAAAGGTAATTCCGTTCATACGAACAAATATTGAGAAATTCCCTATGTTACTTTAAATACCATAGACTTCTTAAAGGTTATCCTGCGCCTCTATTCGGGAACGCTAAGTGATGTTGTAGCGACTCGCGAGCGAGATTTCTCATCTCTCTCTTCCGCACGATGCGTAATGCGTAAGAGTGAGATGCGAGTCTCGCTCGCAGGTCGCTGCAGTATCACTTAGACGATCCCGAATAGACGCCCTGTAAAGAACTACTTTCTGTATTTTTTTCAAAATTGTAGGCTCATTGTTTTCGGAGATAAGGGGCAAATGGTAAATTTCGCTTTTTTTCCTAAATAACTTCAAAACTATTTATCTTAAAATTATAAAAAGAAATATTTAAGGTTCTCATAACGAGCCATTTCATTTGATATTGGCACATTATCAGTTTGCAAAACATATTTTTTTAGATTTTACTATCTAGTTCCCGAAAAGTGGCCCCCATGTTTAAAATTCATTTATTTACGGTACACGTTCGAATTGCGGTCACTAACTTACATATGTGTACCAAATTGAAACTCAATCAATCCAGTAGTTTCGGAGCAAATTTTCTGTAACACACGGACGGACAGATACACGAGTGATCCTAGTTCCGGGTTCCGTTTTTTTCCTTTTTATGTACGGAACCCTAATAAACATAATTTAGATGTATTACTTACGGAGTACATCGTACATTTAGTTCTTTTATGTGCCGCGTGATTCACAACATCAATAGCCGCCCGCTCCATTGAGCATCGAGGTCCGCGTCCCATAAAAGCGCTCGTCTGCGGTCGGATGGCTAGTTGTAAGGTAACAATGGGGGCACAAATTTCACGCAACATTATGCCGGCCGTGGGGGCAGCAGCACCGTAAGCGGAGCCCGACGGCTTGCAGCGAATCGATGCAGCCCCGCCCGCCACCGCCCGGCCGCCGCAATGTTTTCACAACTTTCCTCGCTGCCCTGCCAGCCCGGGCCATACGAACTCTTACCTCGTTCTTTATGGGACCGGTAGGGCCGTTGTAAACTCCGTAAATACCGCATTGTGTATGAAACCGGCTATTTGAATTATAGTGAGTTGTTGTTAAGTGAGTTGTTTAAAAGGGTCTGAGATAATCTCGATGGTATTGAGCGGTGATGGTGAGTTCCGGGGCCAGCAGATTGAATAGATGTCAGCGCCGTCAGGAGGCAGCTGTCTGAACATAAACAACAGCATTAATATCGATCGAGCTCAACGCATCATTTGTACTAGTTTTGCCCGTGCCAAACCAGGATATCTTATGTCATAACGTAGTTCAATTATTTCGAAATATGTTACGCCAACTTGCAAGTATGATAAATAAATCATTTGTAAATCTAATTTACTGACTTTAAACGTAGATATTCTGACTACCTACACTAAGGAATTGAAGACAAGAAGACAATGCGACCAATGGTAAATGCTCAATCAGTCGACCAACTATAGCGCTTATGGGCAATGACATTTTATAGAAAGACAAGTTATATCCATACTCAACGCGTTTTAAAAACGTGACTTAGATGATTTTCTTCTTTTGTTTTTTCGTTTCTTTTCGGCCAGTGCAGCTTTAAGTGACATTTGACGTGCTGATATTACACATTAATTTGGAATATGGCGATCATGTATTGTATGAACAAGATAAATGTATTTTAATACTTCTATTTACGTTGAATGTATCTACAAATGAAATAAAGCATCAGTTCTTCCTTTTAATTTTTTTGTACCGATTTTTGCCTCAAGAATGTCTTTTTTGAGAATATTTCAATAGAGCACGACATGTGTCTCTCGGCCAAAATTCCGCGCATGACTAATTGAAATGATCACAATTGCGTTGCTTTCTGGGTTTAAATTTTGAACTTGAAAGACGCATCTTTCTTATGGGACCTAATTCACGCTCTTTAATTCTCTTGTCTAATATAAAAAGTGCAATTAAGTACCTATACGTTATCGTAAATAGTTTAATTTTATTACTGTTTAAAAGTTAAACCCGTTTAAACCGACGTAAAGCAATTAAGGTCGCAATCACGCTCCCCGCGCTTGACAAAGTAGCACATCAAAGACAGGCATTAGCATACTAAGTCAATCCATATGTCGATTAAAGCCAAAGGCATGTAGGTACCCGTCTGCGTGTTACGACCTCCGAGCGGTAATTCTGACGGGGACATCGACGCTGTGTGCCGTGATGTCGGCTCGAGGCAGAGGCATGCCTGGCTGTCGCTGTCATGTATTATTATGTCGTGCCGATATGTAGGTACTAGCAACTGCATATTGCCTTCATTGTACGGGAAAGCTGCATGTTCGTTCCGGTTTTAGGGTTCCGTAACCAAAGGAAAAAATTGATCCTTATTAGGTAAAAGCATTAACAGTTAGATAATCTATACACAAAATAAAATCGTAAAGTGGAAAAGTCTGTTCAGGATAAAAACTGAAAAATACTATGCGGGGCTTCAGAATGAGCAATACAACACATCCCAATGGTTTTTCGGATTCCATGACTCAAAAGGAAAAAACGGAACCCTTATAGGATTACTTTGTGTGTCCGTCCGTCCGTCTGTCCCAGCCAATTTGCTCCGAAACTACTGGACCGATTGAGTTGAAATTTGGTACACTAATGTAAGTCAGTGACCGCAACAGGGACGTGTAACATAAACAAATGCTAATTAAACATGGGGGCCAATTTTGGGGGGTAAATTAGAAAATTTCTAAATTGCATGTGTAAGCTGTTGGTTTTCCATAAATAAATAAATAAATAAATACATACATACATACATACATACCTACATATCATCACGCCCGAAATCCCTAATGGGGTGGGCAGAGCCACAAGACTACTTGTGGCCACTTTCGATTAATTATATATAAATAAATAAATTAATAAATAAATAAATTTAAAAGAAAAATTACAATCTGTAGCGTGTGACATATCAAATGAAAGGGCTTATTGTGAGAATCTTAAATATATATATATTTTTATATAAATTATTTTTAAGATAAACTATTTTGAAGTAATTTAGGAAAATAGGCGAAATTTTACCATTCTCCCTTATGTCCGCAAGTACTGGGCCTAAAATTTTGAAAAATATACATATAATAGTTCTTTATCTATAGATTACAGGAAAATCTATAAGAAGTCTACGGTATTTAAAGTAACATAGGAAATTTCATATAATTAATCACGGAACCCTCTCCACGCTAGTTATTTTGTTTATGTATGTTAGTTTTTAAGGTGTGTGGTATGTTATGGGCCTTGTTACCTGAATTAAAAGGTATTATTATTATTATTATAATTAACTCGCACTTGTCCGGTTTTTGAATTTCATGTCTGTTTGTCTGATTGTATACGCGCGATAAACTTTTAAACTACTGGACGGATTTCAATGCGCTTTTCAATATTATATGAAAGACAACTTCAGGCAGGAAATTACTGCAGAACAGCAGCAGCAGAACAGAAACTTTTGCAAATAAAACTGGAAAGGAATAAAGCTCGTGGGAAGGGTTATCATTCAAAAAATACAATAAAACAGAGCATTGCAACGCATATGCCAGACACAGTCATGTTATTAAATGTTATGTATCAAGAATAATAACTTATCAAAGGCATCATCTCGACTTCCCCAGCTATAAGTAGATATCTAAATTGGTTATAATAACTCAGTATAATTGTAAATAAAGAAGATTGTTCTACATTTACGAAAGGTTATTGATTTTAAGAGCTTTTTTATAAGGAACACTTGACAACATCCAATAGAAAGTTCTCGGTACGAGGGGCAGCGAGATATACGCTGAAAACGTGACGGGAATTGCTGTCCTATAAAATATATTTTGTTCAATTCGTATGTAGGTAGAAGCCAGTTCTTATGTTAGCGCGGTTATTAACTTCAAACGTCCAGTTGCCCCCGAGGGAATCCAAATCAAAAGTTAGTGGGCGCGTTATACCCGCGGCACGTACGCGTCGGCTATATCGCTATACAGTACCTACTTAACTCCTTAGTTTACTGCTATTATACCTACTCCGTACACTATCTTCACGGGTTTTTATGTTGCGCCTTGCGTCAAAATCTTGTTCTGGTTCGCTTGTAAACCAAAGTATTGGAGCTCCTATTTGACGATTATACTTGCTATACAATTGATATTCTGTCCTAAGTGTTTACTAAAATATAGGTGAACAATAAAATATAAAGTAAAGATTCCTCTCAAACCGTGTGTAAAGTCGCACTAACTTAGATGGTACCTAAGGATGCAAGGCAATTTTTCATACGAAATGGTTCTGACAATAAGTTCCGTTGCAGCATTATATAGGTCAAGGCATTGCTATGCTGGCGGGGGAGCCAGCGCGATCAACTTAGACCCGTTACAACACGTTCCGCCTTTGCTCAGAGTCAATATTTCCAACTTGCTACATTTTAAAACCATTAAAAGAAATCTCTAGAGCCTGTCTTTATGTCAAATATCCTGTTGTATAAGTATTTGCGCAACAAATCCTAATGAAGAAAAAAAACAGATTTAAATAAGCACTTTCCAAGTTAGGGAACTCTGCCAAATCGAGCAAAAGGATAGAAGCGGATTACGCACAGGGGCGGCGCAGATACTTGTTATTTTTATTCGCATTTTTATCGGCATTTTTAATTTCGTTATAATAACGAAACGTTTCTAACGAAATTAAAAATGCCGATTCTAGTTAATGATGCCTTTTTATTAAAAATCATAATAAACAAATATTTGTCAATTTTTTCAAACGCATGTCAGTATTTTATTTGTAATAAACTGCAAATACACATACACATACGCCAAGAAATAAAATTTGTCCCATCTGTGACCAAACGTTAACGAAAACTATGGGTTAAATTCACGATTTCTTCATACAGGCCAAAACTACTTACTTATGCCCTATGATGATATAGTTAAAACCAAAAATCAGACCTCAAAGTCCTTAACATTTGGGAACAGGACGGACAATACTTGTTCTAAAACTGTACGACCCATATCCATTTGTCTACGCGTAATGTTTTCATAGAAAATTTGGTGTCACTATCGGATTAGAACAAACTATGTGTTAAATTGTTAGTACTTGTATAATTCAATAGGTACTGAGTTCAAAATATGAGCAGTGTAATGAGGGCCTAATAGGATACTGAAGTCTCAGTGAGTGAGCCAGTTCTCTCTGTAAATGGGTCAGAGGCTATTCGGGCCGCCCCGCGCCGCCCGCCACCTTACCCCGTGCTGTGCCTGCTGCATAATTGAACACGCGGTAAATTATTGTCACGCCTGATAACAATTGCCACTTTTAAATTCGTTTTCTGTTCTAACATGAACGATAAATAAGCTTGTCTGCGTTATTTGTTGTTTCTTACTGATAAATCTCCTTTTTAATTGGTCACTAATACTGTGCGAGAATTTTTCGCAATGTGTTTGGACACATCCATTATTAGGTACCTTCCTAATGCTGCTTCAGTTATTTTTCTACGGTATCCTTTTTGGCGGAAAAGCGGCTTAATTAAATACTTTGAGATCACTTATTAAGTATGTTTCAAATACTAAAGCTTAAAAGGAAGTATGATGATGTACCTACCCAGTTATTACACAAGCAGATTCTTTCCATCCGTAGCTTGGGTATGGGTAGGTATATCATCACTTGTGTCAGTCATTTAAATCCATTGTTTCGACGCGGGAACGAGATAACATTTAATCAGGAACACGTCGCAAAATGAAGGCATATGAGCCATAATGAGTCCTGTATGTAAAATAATAATATGTTAACAAAGCTGCCTACAGAATTAAGCAATTTGTAAGACTTGATGAAGATAAATGACATAAGGTTAGAAAGTAATAGCCTGCCATGCCTGTCTGCTTAATTCTCACAAATTTAATGTATAAAATCTTGTGTTTTTGGGATAGGTACATTATTAAATGAGTACGTTGTTTGTTTATGCAGGCGGCAGTGCCGGAGGGGATGACGTTCCCCGGGCCGCTACCGGACGTGGCGGAGCGGTGCGGGCGCTGGGCACCGGACTCGCTGTCCGCCTCCGCGTCGGGCAGCTCCGACGAGAAGCCGACGCCGCGGCGGCCGCGCTGGCGCATCGCCCTCGCCGCGCTCGTGGTGCTGGCCGCGCTCGGCGCCGCGCTGGCGCTGCCGCTCGCGCTGGGCGGGGGCGGCCGCGCCACGCCCGAACAACGGCTTACCACTATTCGTCGTATGCTGCGGGACTCGCCTCTCGTAGACGGACACAACGATTTGGCGTGGAATGTTCGTAAATTTTTACACAATAAGATCGGCGAATTCAACTTGAGCGCCGGTCTCGAGGGTCTCGAGCCGTGGGCGCGGTCGCGCTGGTCGCACACGGATATTCCGCGCTTGAGGCTCGGTCAGGTCGGAGCCCAGTTCTGGTCAGCTTATGTGCCATGTGGCGCGCGGGATCGGGACGCAGTGCAGCTAGCTCTCGAGCAGATGGACGTTATCAAGCGTATCGTGGAGATGAACGCCGCTCACCTCGCTCTCGTTACAGATGCGACGGAGTTACTCGAGGCTCATCGAGAAGGCCGCATAGCTTCTTTAATTGGCGTGGAAGGTGGACACGCCCTTGGCGATTCATTGGCAGTTCTCCGCGCCTTTTATCAACTGGGAGCTCGCTATCTCACCGTGACTCACACGTGCGACACGCGCTGGGCTCGGGCGGCCGGTACCGCGGGCGGGCTCACCGAGTTCGGACGCGCGGTCGTGCGGGAGATGAACCGGTTGGGCATGATCGTCGACCTGTCCCATGCGGGCGAGGAGACCGCACGAGACGCCCTGGACACATCCCAGGCGCCAGTCGTGTTTTCACATTCGGGAGCGGCGGCACTTTGTAATTCGACGAGGAACGTCCCAGATGACTTGCTGCGAAAGATCGCCGCGAACGGCGGAGTGGTTATGATTAATTTCTATGCGAAATTGGTGACATGCGGAGATCGAGCGACTGTAAAGGACGTGGTGGCGCATATAAACCACGTGCGGAGCGTGGCGGGCGTAGAGCACGTAGGACTTGGCGCGGGGTACGATGGCATCGACGCGCCACCCGAGGGGCTGCAGGACGTGTCGCGCTACCCGCACCTGCTGGCGGAGTTGCTGCGCGACCCCTCGTGGAGCGAGGACGACGTGCGCAAGCTGGCCGGCATGAACGTGGTGCGCGTGCTGCGGCACGTCGAGCGCGTGCGCGACCAGTGGCGCCGCGCCGCCGTGCTGCCCGGCGAGGAGACGCCAGCCACCGCGCGCCGCGGCGATTGCGTCTACGGGCCCGCGTGACGCAGGCTGCGCGCCGCGCCTTTTCGCGGCCCACCTCGTACTGCTCAATATTGACACTTGTTGAACGTAGTTATACATGTATATTAGTGTCCAAATGTGATTTAGCGATTAAAATAATGACCTTTGAAACCTGCACAAAATGTTTAGCTAAGGACCCGCGCGCGCTGGGCGGTTCGTCTCGCGTCGGCGCGGTCCGCCGCTAACCTCTTCTCCATCCACGCACACGACTTCGTTGACGAAAGCCCAATGCGATCCGCGATTTATATGATGTGAGCAAATGAAAAATATTAAAGAAATAATTAATGTGTTTATAGAAAAATAAATATTCTTTATTTATAATTGTGGTCATTTATTTTACATCCATTTTTAGCTATTTTTTAATATTATAAACCAGCCCACCTTTACGACATTGTCTAGTCTAAGCGATATGATATATAGAACATATCATTTTGTTTTGGCTTCATCTTATTTGCGAAGTTTTTATAGAAAAAAAAGTGACAAAATAAAACGACAGTTTGTTACCATTATCACAGAATAGATAATAGTAGGTATTAACGTACGCTAATATATAGTGACGTGATCGCTTTCTATATATCACTTATTCTTATTAGACCTTAGAAAATATAACAAAATCTAAGTATTAGGTCAATGTCGAATAAAGAGCCCAGCGGCCCTAACATGCATGTCACAAAGATAAATTAGAACCGTTTATTTCTATGACTATCTCTTTCGTCGGCACTAGTGTGAGAGAGACGCAGTTAGAGATAAACGGTTCTAATTTATCTTTATGCCATGCATGTTAGGGCCGCAGCCTTATTGTTATCGATCGCTTAAAGGGGAACACTATACATAAATGCGAAATGTATTTTACCGAATTTCTAAACTCCGAATTTTATAATTCCGGTTTTGATATACCTACCTATACAATTAAATCACGAATGATAAAAATAACGATCGCACTATTTCCGAAAAATTAAAATTCCGAAATATATATTTCCGAATATTAAAACAGCGGCAATATAAAAAACGAAATTATATATTTTAGAAATAATGAATTCCGAATTCCGACCCTTATTCTGAAGTTACGAATTCCAAATTGCGATTATTCCGAAGTTACGAATTAACTTAAAAATTGCAACTGCCCCGGTGCTGCGGGAAGTGCAGCCCCTCCGCTCTTGCAACATGAAGTGCAGGCACCCATGCTAACCTCCTCAGCGGCCCTAACATGCATGGCACAAAGATAAATTAGAACCGTTTATCTCTAAGTGCGTCTCTCTCACACTAGTGCCGACGAAAGAGATAGTCATAGAGATAAACGGTTCTAAGTTATCTTTGTGCCATGCATGTTAGGGCCGCAGCGGCCCTAGCAAGGTTGACACGAGGATAAGTTAACACCGTCTTATCTGTAAGTCAGTCTCTCTCACACTAGTGCCGACGAAAGAGATAAGATAAGGTTAAGTTATCCCCGTGTCAACCTTGCTAGGACTGCTGCTGTTTCTAAATGTCATACACACGTTTAGGTTCAGAACTGTCCCCTCCTGTTCCCGAAAGGTAAGGACCCTGAGGCCAAATTTTTTTTCCTTGGACTATGTAGGACATTAGGCACAGTTTTGACCTGCATGAAGAAAACGTAAAATTAAACAGTCATTTTCGTTAATTTTTAATCACAGGGGGGACAAATTTTGAATCCTTCAGTGTGTAATACCCAACCGAACCGAACCGTGTAATTAATCGAACGTGGCCACAAGTAGTCTTGTGACTCTGCCCACCCCATTAGGAATTTCAGGCGTGATAATATGTATGTATGTATGTAATACCCAAATGGTAAAATTAAAATTCCTGACTTAAGCACGGTACCTATGTATAAGCTTTCTGAGAAATACTTTCAACTATCTGAGCTGTAGCTCCATACCGTTGACCATTTAATCCTGATGTTTATAATGGTCGTTACACACCATATTGCCTTAACACCAACTCAACTAAAACAATTGCTTGAGCGGCAACAGGTGCGCCAACTAGACGACCGCGCGGCGCCAACGAGTGAACTTTTAAATAATAGTTTAATCACGTTTAATAAAGAGTGAGTCTGAGTCGTAGATAAGCGAGTAGCCAACGCAACGTGGGGCCGACGAGTGGGCAATAGTTACGTGGTCAATCAACTTGTCGTATACTTCCTTTACTTACTTATTTTTGGAAATACACTGACTTGACACGATACAAAGATCACATTTGCACACAATGCTGACTAAGTCAAGTCTGGGTCGAGTCGATAATGGTGTGTGTGCACAGACCATATATCCTATGGTCAGTGTGTGTGTGTGTGTGACGACAGAGGGTAGCTATAACTGTAGGTGCCTGCTGCATTGCTATATGAGGGAATTCCCGAACTGGATTTTGTAAAATCGCAGAATACTTATAATAACAAGTAGGTACTTCGTAAGTAACATGCTTAGTGTGAAATATTAAATTGCAGGGAAATAATTTAATTTTGTAAAAAACGCCCTTCATGACTTAAAAGACAAGTGTCAACTTTTTTTTTTGCTTTGTGACAATCGGTCGTAATTTTATTGCCAATTATATGGCAGCCATTACACGCTCAATCTAGATCGCGATCCGTGATCGTGATCAGTATCTTGATCCAGATTGACTCTATAAGTTGTTGGATTGAGGGATCGCGAAATAGGATCACAAATATGAAATCAATTGCGATCCGCGACCTTGGTCCAGATGACGATATAGATTGAGCGTGTAATGGCTGCCTATTAACCATTACTGCCAATTACTAGTTTTAAAAACAGCGCCGTGTAAGTAGTAGTGTGATTGAACAGTTATAAAAGTGGATCCAAAACAGGGAATGACGGTATTTATTGTAGAATAAACAAAGACAAGTGTCCAGACTATAATTATTTAGAAAGCACGAAAGCACTATTAGTTGTTGTCAATTATTATGTCTATGTGTCAGAATTTGCAACCTAACACCAGAGGGCTTAGCACACTAATTTTTATCGCGCACATAAAGCATTCGTCCCTTACGCACCCGCATATTAGTTAAAAAGTGACCGATGCTTTATGTGCGCGATAAAAGCTAGTGTGCTAGGCACTCAGCCAGTCTAAAATAATCGTATAATAATATATTCTGCATTATTATTTATATTGTATAATATATTCTGCAGTCACGAATACCTCTGCTCATTTAAAATTATCTTCATCGTTCTTTCATTTCCCAGTTAGTTTGAATGTTTCGAGACTTTCATGTTTTATATGGTATTATTTATTATATTTTTTTATTTTGTTATCTCATCTGTTTTTGGCAGTATGGGCAAAGTTCCCTTAGCCTTTCCCTATGGAAAGAAACAAGCAAAAAAAAAACTCTGTGCTGTCATCTTCCCTCTTCACTTGATCGTTGCGTAAAATTAATTTTAATTAAATTTTCAATGCTTCAGTGTTGTTTCATACGCTGATATATACCTACGTATTGAGAACATTTTCAGCCACTCTTTCCGTATAAGGAAAAATGTCAACAGTACTTACTAATTAAAATTTTACTCGAAGGTAAGCTAGTCGTTTCTAATTGTACATAAACAGGTATTTGTGAGCTCGGTATACATATTGCACGTATGTTTCATATCAGTATCCTCTCATTATTGCATGCTGCGTTACCTTGAATCTACCAAGGATGGATCCTAAGCAAGGTTGGTCTCGTCAGTAAACGAATGGTAATCAAACTGGTATCCTATCGTTAACCGTGACCAAAACAATAAACTCCTTATGTTGTCTTGTTATGGTTCATTCCATTTGTTTAGTTATGCAATTGTCATTAATTATTGACGCTGTTTGTATTATGTGGCTCTAAATAAGTGTATGTATGTACATTACAATAATATATAACTTCTCGTAACTGTTTAAATTCTGGTAAAGTAAATTGCGATGCTTATTTAGTAGTTAGTGTGTAAATAAAATAATTCTATGATTTGCAGATACATTCAATGAGTCAGTGTCTTCAATATTAGAAAGGAAGGTAAGAGGGTGGCTTAGTGGTGTGATTGACGACATGCGCCGCAGCAGCCCTGTGCAGCAGTGGTTAGACTCACTGCCTGCTGATAATGTAGAAAATGATTCTGAGAAAGTTGTTGATGAACTTAAAATAAATGATGTTAAGTCAGATGAAAGTAAGGCTGAAGTGTCATCTGAAAATACAGTTGTAGAAGCAACTGATGAAGTACAAGGAGAAGAAAACTTAGATATTCCTACCCCTAAGGACTGGAAGAGGAAATCTCTAGAAAGTGGAGTGCTTGCAAGCACGCCTCAGCGTAATAATGTAAGAAAAAGGTTGCAGAGGGATCATTCTATCCAGTCTGAGGGTTACTCTCCTAAGCTCAAAAACCCTCTTTTAAGAGATTATTCTCTGCAGGTAAGAATAATTTATATTTCATTATTTACTAGTAACAATAATAATAGACTTAAAGTTATCCTGTCTCATCAAATAATTAACAAAGTTATCATAACTAACAATGATTATATATATGTGTACTTACTTTTGCCCTTGAATTAAATTGTATAGTTCCAATATTGTTATTTCCTTGGAAAACTGTGCAATTTGTAGGATACAAATCTTCAACTTTTTGTCTTATTCCAAGACATAAACTATCTACTTGTAAATATTAAACCAGATCTGTTCAGCCCTCATCCCATGATTGAGTAGGTAATAAACATTAAAAAATCCTAAAGTTTCATATTTACGATAGTTCTAAGATGCACAAAAGACCACAAAAGCTACCAGACCAGATATACTTCCATTAGAAATAGATGGAGGTCTCACAGGAATAGGGAACATGCGTTTTATTTTTTTCATCTTGTATTGGAAAGTGCTGAGTAATAGAAGCCGATCTGTGTATGCAAAATATTAGGTATTATGTTGTTCATTTTATGTGTTATTAAGCTTTGATTTTTTTATTTTATGTGTTTTTAACCTTTGATTTTTTTATTTTATTAACCGAGTTCAAAAATTCCGAAGGAGGAGGTTCTCAATTCGACACGTATATTTGTTTTTTTAGTCAGATGCAAGTGGGTCAAGTGGTAGTTCCGTTTTGAATGTGCTGGGAGCAAGAAAAGTGGATGCAGAGTCAGTGTTCCTGGCTTTGGGATTTGGACCAAGTGAAAAGCAGCAGAAATTACAAAGGATACCTGATCGCTTTTTGGTACCTTCTAAAGTAAGTCAAACTTATTTCACATGTTTTTCCTAGATATTATTTTAATGTCAGCAATATAGAACAGTATTTTTTTTGTAGAATTGTGTTTTTTTTTTTAATAATTATTGATGTATAAAATCTTTCCTCTCACTTTCCTGCAATCTGCACGTCTAGCACGACCTGCCCGCGAGTCGTTCGTCGCTCGGTGCGTCCCTTACGTATTTGACTAGTTTGACAGGGACGCACTGAGCGACAAACGACTCGCGGGCGTGTCGTGCTAGCCCCCCTGAGGGAGTGATTTCGTGAAAAGTGAAGGAAGTGTGTAGCAGTAAGCCGGGGATGCGCGTGCTATTTCATTTGACCAATAGGCGCACGCAGTGGTAGAGTTGGCCGTGATATGGTACCAACCCATTTTGTGAGAGGTTAGTACTGTCAGCAAACAGTGTGTGCGTGTGTGTGATGAGAAAGAGAAATAGATTTATATAAAATTTGACAATGTTTTTCACACAAAATCAAAGTTGTTTTACAAAGTCTAGTTGTTTTGACTTTTCACTGCACAGCTGTAACAAGCAAGACAAAAGATAGATTACCTAGTTTCAGGATATAATGTTTATGTTGCGTATTACCAAGGTGAGATGTCAGATGTTTATTTTAAGCAATTGCAGTGTGAAAAAGTATTGTTGGTGGTAGCTCTTAAAAAGTTAGTTCAAAATTTGACTGCTAGTCAGCTTTAACATAAATAAATTTTACTTTACTTAGTTTGCCTTATTAAATGTAATAATATTTGATCTCGAGTGACGTGAGAATAGCGACTACATCCGTTTGTCTATGATTTAAAAAAAAAATGGTCTTGAGGGAGGATTGAATTGCCGCCATGTTGACGTTTTGCTGAACGAAAGTAGAATTGTTGTTGAATTGAATAGAAAAAGTTTTAGTTGAAAATATGAATAGTAAGTAGTCTTCTCGGAGTGTGTGTGATGTGAAAATGCGCCGGATATCGTAAATGCAGCCACGATTGCAACAAATAACTTGTTGCCAGAAAATATTGTTTCTGAACACATAATGGAGGATTTATAATATGTGTTTAGATAAAGTTATGTATGCAACTCTGCATAATTTCGCCTTAAAACCGCACTAGTGTTTTAAGGCCTATCATTATGCAACCGTTGCATAAAATACTATTCTCATTCTCAAACTCATTTGGTTTTCAGCTAAAAGGCATAAGTACAGATAAGTTTATCAAGGATGAGCAGCATTCAATGCGCTTGCACGATTGCGGAGTGTTTGGATACAGAGGATTGACTGGTGAGTCTTTCACGTAAACAAAAAATAAAAATTGTTTGAAAACATAACGTTTCAGGGTTATTTAGGCAAGGGTCGCACGGAAAGTACGAAAATAACACCATTACCATTTTCAGACGCAAGTCTGTACAGTTAAGCTAGTTAAGATATGACTAATCCAATAGGG
Source organism: Tortricodes alternella (assembly GCA_947859335.1). Taxonomy (NCBI): domain Eukaryota; kingdom Metazoa; phylum Arthropoda; class Insecta; order Lepidoptera; family Tortricidae; genus Tortricodes; species Tortricodes alternella. The sequence continues at coordinate 7,351,329 of OX401983.1, read as the reverse complement.
ACGATCCTGGGTAAAAAAAAAACTACTTAGGGGCCGTCCATTAATCACGTGATATTTTTTTAAGGATTTTTAGCCCCGCCTCCCCCTTGGTGATACATGGTGAGGTTTAAGACTACCCCCCCACCCCCCACCCAACATCACGTGTATTTTTAATATCTACAAAAAATCTTAAATTTTTTAGAATATTTTAGAATATTACCTTTAATACAGGTATAAAGTATAATCTTATTTTATTCGCCGCTTTTAGATTTAAAAATCACGCGTATGTAAAAATATTTAAAAAAATAAATATACGTGATATCTTACTACACCCCCCGCCCCCCTTGTGACATTTCGTGATTATTGTCAAACCCCTCCCCCCCCTTTCAAGCCTCACGTGATTAATGGACGGCCCCTTAGTCCGTCAGTTAGATTATCAAAAAATATTGAACACTAATTTTTGGCATTATCAAATCACTCAAAATTGACAAAGATAACGCGCATCAAAGTTCGGGAGTGGGGGCTCATGACGTCACTTAATGGTAAAAAGTGTGCAAAGTCGTGACGTCACGCGGAACTTCAGCGCACTATATCTTCGTAATGTTTTGTATAATTGACAAATGAAAAATATGAGTTAAATATTTTGTTATAATATAAATGACGGACTAATTTGAATTTTTCAGGATACACGCCTATTGGATCATCATTTCTATTGGTGTACTAACAAAATCATAATAAATATTAAGTTTGCTTTTGCTTTTGCTTAACCATTGGGATATTTGAAGGTGATTGATAAATGCGATATCGTCGCTGCGCGTGCAATACCGCAGAAGAGCACTTTGTAAATACCGCGTAACAGCAAAAGGCACAAAATTGAGATATCGCATAGATCGTAGTTAAATGACTGAGATATTAAGTTTTTTCTTCTTCCTGTAAAATCGCGAAAACACAGATACGCGGTTTTTACAAAGTGCTCTTCCGCGGTATTGCACGCGCAGCGACGATATGGGTAATTGGGTAATATCCTAGAGGAATTTCAGCCTTTCAATTATTTTGTATTTGGAGCAAATATTTTCATATTTACATAAATAGCTACCATACTAATTTTATTTTGGTTCGCGGTTTCATACTATGACTAATGCTACTAACAACGTTGTATAATAACCTCACTAACAGACCACTGCACACCGGTTTGCCGCTTCATGAAAGTAATACCCTCGACCAGTCATATGTCACTTCCAGTACCTGAAATAGCAGTGCAGTAAGTATCATAACACCATTTTATTTATATAATATTAACCTTACAGAATACATATTGTATATTATTTTGTCAGGTTTATTGAATTATTTGAGTATGCCAGTAAAACTGTTAAACTAGGTAATTGAATGCTTGAACTCAGGAGCAGGAAAATACATAGTCCTCGCTCCTAAATATTGTTGCATCTCTGGCGATTGAAACTTGTTTGATACAGGCTGCTAGACTTTATTAACGAATCTAACCAATTTGTGGCCAAATCAAAAGGTAACTTATAACGGCTGACTGCTGCTATATTCATTCTGTTTTGTTAAATGTTAGGGTGCTGTGTTTGTAAACAAGCAACATTCTCAGGGCTATTTATAGCTGGCAATAATATGCGTCTTCCTCAAACGTAACGTGAGACAGCTATAGTTAGGGTTGCCAACTATTTATGAGGCAAATATAGTATTTCCTAGTCAAAGTTATAAATAAAATAGTACACTGAAAGAAGATATAGTAATTTAAAGAAAAACCTTTTAAAAAGACTAGGTAAGGTATGATAGATTAAATATAATACACAATATTCGCCTTACTAATATTCCGATTCTAGGCTATCCGGGCTGCGAAATTGCCTATTGAACTTGCCTACTCAACGCCCATTTGTCAGGACACTGAAATACATATATTATTTTTGCGTACTATATATTTCTTTAACAGTATATAGTACACAGAGCCAAAATATAGTACAGTACGGTTGGCAACCCTAGCTATAGTTGCCAGCTATAAATTGCAGTGAAAAGTTGCCAGTTTACTAGCATCTTTAATGTTGCCGCCTTCCATAATGTATATTATAATGCATTGCAGGGAATCCCCATGTACCACCGTCGACAATTGTAGCTAAGATCATGGAGTGCATCCTGCACGACGACGTGTGCCGCGAGGAGGCGCAGTCGCGCGCGCGCCACTCCATCGCCGACATGCGCAGCCCGCTCGCCGCGCACATCGTCGCCGCGCGCCTCAGGCACAACTAGGAAGGGGGTGTACTAACCGCCCGTCTGCGCCCTATTTTATAAAGATAAGTGACAATTTACTGGGCAAATGTTATCATACAAGATCCTGCCTATACTCACATCTCCGACGTTCGTTTATTAAATAATTGCCTTTCGCGATACTTAAGCTTAACTTCCGAAGGACGTCAGTGCTTAGTATAGTACCCATAGTTGCGCGCTTCGTTCCGGCCGATGCGAGATTAAACAATAGTCTTTATCTACGATAGTCAGCAATACATATAGTTAGCAATGAAAGTCAAGATTTAACTGCAATTTAAGACTGTCATTAGGGACTGAAGTGGAATGTACTCGTAATAGGAAATTAGCGCAGAATGTCTCGCCGGGTACTCAAAGATTAGTTGCCGACAATCATTTAATTATATAATTATTTTGAATATAAAAGCATTTAGCACGCTGAGAAAGTGCGATGGTATAAGTACTGTCCGCGCGCGAATTGAGTGCCATCGCAGTGCTATGACACCAACACAATGTATTTTAAAGAATAAAAAATGTTGGCAACTAATTGATTTTCATGTTATGTATGAAGTACTTAACCGTGGCGGGTGAATAGATTTTACACGTGTCCATGTGATGTGAACATTCTGGGTTCGCTGAGCTTGAAGGAGATTCATCATTTATCGCCTCAGCAACCCCAAAAATAAAAGTCAAAGTCAATTCGGTGATTAATTGTAAAGTATAAATCACACCAGATGGATTGCATCCGATAGGAGACCAGTGAAGACGTCGCGTGATTCGGTAACCTCGCACATGTTCAATGAGCGTCAAGTTAGTGTAGCTTTGTAATTTTGGAGATCTATTTAATGGGTACGCTAATTTGACGTCAAGCTGGCGTACCTAATCTAAATCTAAACCATATTTTTTTTGGATATATATAAAGCATTTTTGGGACCACCGCTATTCTGTAGAGCCGCAGTAAATTGGTACAGCGGCTTGACGTCAAGTGAGCGTATCCGTTAAACAGGGCTCATATCTCCGAAATTAGAAACGTAATTTTTTTTGCACTTAAGTAGGAACTATTTAGGTCAATTTGACTCCTCAGATTCTGAATATGTTCGACGGGTACGCTAATTTGCCGATCATCATCGTCACGTATTCGTCCGTTCTTTATGAACTATCGCGCATTAGAATCTCAATGGGTATGTACAAAGTAAATTGCAATTTCGTGTGCGTCGATGTGCCCTGTTGTGAATCACACTAAGTTCAAAACAAGTCGGATGTTTCTAGCATTAAAAGAAAAAAAAAAACATGATCAGCCTGACTTGCTCTTATTTAAAGCATTTACTTTAGTCACATTTTAATAAAAGCGAATGGATACATTCATTTTTATGATGGAAAATAAATCTCAGTTTTATTTAGATTTTTTGAAGACTGCTGGAATGCAGTCGTTAGGTTATGGGAATAAGTAAGCAGTATGTTTGTTTTTATATATATTTTTAGAGAATTTGTTTTAATAATCCAAGTAAAAAAATTACGAACAGCTGTCATTAGGGTAGCAAAACAATAATAAATTATCTTTTGTTGAATAACAAACCTGATTATAAAACTACAGGGTCAAATTAGTGTGACAGAATAACTATACTATAATTATGTAAGTACTATATTCTATATTCATACTTTAATATTATAAATGTGATAATAACTCGGTCTGTCTATCGGTCCGTTACGTTTTACGGCCAAATCGTTAAGAACCGATTTGACTAAAATTTGGCAAAGATCTACTTTGGTGACGGGGGAAGAGGGAATCGCGACAAACATTCGGACACAGCTCCTATAAAAAGCTAGTTATTACTAAATGTCATCCTGTTCCAAAAAATATAATATTTTGGTATTTATAATTTCTTTCCAAGTACACTTATGTGAAATACCTACATTTGGTATCATTTCTCGTGACCTAACCGTCCATGTAAAACAACACAACGCAAATGAATAAGAAGATAATAAAAATTATTAAATATAATAAAAATTATTAATCATAAACAAAAAACAAAAACCCGACTGCATTACTTGTAAAAAAAGTAGAACAAAAAATTAGATTTTAACATTGATATGATATGGAAATAGCAGTCGGTGACTTCGAATAGCTATTATATTTTATGGAGAATCTCCGACTACTATTTCCATATATCGACCCCCATGGGCAAGGCTGAATTAATTCCTTGTTTCTCTTTTCAAGAGCCTATGCAGTCGGTTTTATTTAAAATGTATAAATTATAATTTCATTGTTACATTTGTAGCTTGTTAGGTTTTTCTGGATTAATATAAACGGATGTAAGCGATATAGCTGATTCTCGCTACTTATATTATTATATCGTTTCAAACTTGGGAAGCATCATCTAAAATTGAATGTGTTAGTACGTTTTGTGAAGAATCGCCTAGTTCAACTTTTCACTCGACAAACCTTCGACTTAGTGCGTCTCAGATCTACGCAAGGACGTACCTACCTAATAATAACTAGTTTTTTTTGCGGAGCTATGTTTTGACGCGCGGTTCGAATTTCGGGCCCCAATACCGACCCCGTCCCAAATCGTAGACCAAACAGAATAACATACAATTATTCTGTTTTTAACCTTAAATTAAATTAGAACCACATTAGAACAATCGCACCGTATGGCGCTGTATGTAACCTTGGGCCAAACAAAAATAGCATTTAAAGACGTTTTCACGTAAAAAAATAAAAAAGTCTCAATTACCGTTTTTTTTGGTTGCCGGACACAAAGCTTTAAGTGATGTACCTAAAACCGACAGACATTTCGCAACAGAAAGTACTTAAAATTTGAAAAAAAAACTTAAAAGTGAACTTTCGCTACCTTAACTACTTATAATTACTTAAAACATATTTCGCATAATACTTGCCTCAGTAAGGAGAGAAGACATTGAATGTAAGTTTTTGTAAAGAAGAGATCTTATTATATGAAGAATTAGTGTACTGCCATTTATTACGACTTGAACATTATAATAATATTTTTTATTATTATATTAGGTTACTTAATGTGTATTTGATAATTAATCAAGCGCCAACACGCACTGAACGGGTACCTATTGTTTCCTAGAAAGTTGAGAGCTCGATTTTTATTTCTCCGACACTATACCTACTTAAATTAATATTTACACATCATCGAATTTTCATTTCTCGGTATTACAGAACCACGATTATTGTATCGTTATTCGAATCTAAGAACGACGATTCGGTATTCCGAATGTTCTTTATTCAAAATTGGTTGTCTGCGAAAGATTAATGAAAAAGATTTCTCCATTATGCTATCCTCCTTAACGCCTTCACTTTAAAAACGTTAAGGTTTAATAAAATATTTTGTAATTATTAATGTATTGTGTTTTACTTATTCTGTTCGGTCTCCGACGTAGGCGACGAAGCCCCGCTTCGCGGGGTTCCTGTTTCTGCTCTGAGGGACAAAAGGAAATCTGTGAGCTTAGTTTTCGGTGTTTTGAAAATGCGAAAGTTGATAATAACTCAATAACAAAGGTATGAGTTTCTAAATATCGTTGTTCGGGTAATTCAAAATTCTGTGAGAAGTGGCCGGAAAACCGAAATTCGCAGTATTGATTTTCTACGAAATAATACACCCGTCTTGAACATTTGTTACGCTATAAAACCCTACATAATATTTTAGATTAATTTATTTATTTTATGTTTTAGTAATTTATTTGATTGATCTGTCGTGTGTGTAATTTTTTCATATTGTGTTGTTGATTGTCACCAATTATGTCGCTGGGTTACTGGTAAATATGAGCTTGTATGGTTTATGTGAAGGTATTGATATATACCATATATGTAGGTAGTTATATATTCAATTGATATCAAGTGTAATATTATTCTTTTAGATTCTTAAAAAGGAAGTCATATCAATGCTAACACACCAGTGGTCATCGCGCAATAGAATTCCTTCTCAAACACGTTACACATTATTTTAAAAGTATTAAGTGTTTAATGACCGTGTCTGTGATAAAACATTTTGTGTCGCAGCGTCGAATAAGCTGCACAGTGGCTCCCATTATTTTGCAGAATTCGTTAATCACTTCCTAAAAGATTAAAATTACTTAAAATAGGGTCGTACCACAGTATAATTAAGTAAGCGGTCGCGCGGTGCAACCAGGTACAATAAATGCACCTGAGCTGCGCGCGAGCGGCGCAGTCGCGGCGCGTTCATCAGATGTGGACGCACCTTTATATCTGCATACAAACTGCCGAAACGATGCGCTTTCTAAATCTCTGTAAACTTCGGTACACAACAGTCGCGAGTGCGCTGCGGTTACGTAGGGGCGCGGACAGTGTGAGACTCTACCGCGCATTTATTTACGTAAACTGCACAAGAATTATTGATGCTTTTCATATATTAATAGCAAAATACATAAAATGCATTTTTTTACTCCATACTGACTTCCAGTCACTTTTGAATCTAGAAATAAGAACTAAGTAAGTAGAAATAATTAAAACTTACAAGATCTGCAGTAATATTTCATGAAAAGCTACTAGGACCATTTAATATAGCATTATCAAATACGTAGTTCAAGAAAGACAGTCAAGTGATCAGCCTTAGAACGTGTTTACATACCGAGCGGCCGTAGGTAATTATTTCGAGGACACTGCCGAGAAAAAAACTGCTTATTTAATTATACTGTGGTCGTACTAAGCTTGTAAGCTAATGGATACCTATACGTTAATTTCCTTCATAGTCTGACCTTGTTTTTGATCACGGAACTAGTCTAATAACAGTAACTGTATATAATGTAATAGCTTTCTTATCATTTAGGGGATAAGAAAGATATTACTTAAATAATAGTGCGATACACTATCATAATAACGTGTATATTTAATTTGATGTCAAGTATATCTTTTGGCTGTGTATATGTGGTATAATTAAATTTATTTAGATGTTGAAGATTTAAATAATTAATATACCTGTGGCCTGTTTCACGAAGCTACAAGTTACAATTTTACAATTCTAAACTGGCAACATTGGCATAGTATAAAGATAAGGAAGTAGGGTATCTTCATAGGCAGCCATTACACGCTCAATCTAGATCGTGATCCGAATTGAGCGTGTAATGGCTGCCATACAAGCGCACCGCGCGCGGCGCACGTACACTTTAACACGACCACGACCCGTTTCCCCTTACGACGCTCATTTAAGCGGGTCGAGATTTGTTTAAGTGTTCGTGCGGCGACGCGTAGATACTTTGGCGCACACATACAAGCCGCGCGCGGTGCGCTTGTATGAAGATACCCTACTTCCTTCTCTTTATACTATGACACTGATGACAGTTTCCATACATTTACCCAGCAGTGTTGCCATTTTTTCCCTGTAGAATTGTAAGTTGCAGCTTCATAGAGAGGGGCCGCTGTTGTGTGTGCAATATAATTGTGATCTAAGATAATAAGTGATGCAAATCGATAAAGTCACATCTTTGCCTTAGATGTCTTTGCCACGCTCATTTCTGTACTAATCTAACTAGATATGTAGACTTATGCCCCCGTAGCACACTATTTTTTATCGCGTACATACAGCACTCGTCCCTTTCGCACCCGCGTATTAGTTAAAAAGTGACAGAAGCTGTATGTGCGCGATAAAAGATGTTTTATATTTTGATCGATCATAGATCGCCCTTTGAAAGTTGTCCAAGTTGGTATCAGGATAGAATTGTAAAGTTTTTGACTTTTTAATATTAAAAAATAGTTAGCGTAAATGTACTGAGTAACTATCTCTTAGAACTGTCATGTTCACTTACAACTATTGTATATGTACCTACTAAAGTTAATTTAAATTAATTATCCAAACTTAATGTTGTACTATTCTCTGATACTGATATATTAATGCCACTGGTTGTAAGGAACGGCGGCATGTATTTTAAAGGAAAAAGGGTCTTACTTATCTTTTTTGTGCCTTACTTAAACTGGAACGTAGTGAGATACACATTTAACGGTGACTAGTATATGATTGTACCTTTGACTTATTTCTATTTTATATCGATGCCCTGAGTGACGCAACAAGCATCTTATTATTGCTCATTTAATTAGTTTAGATATTTATGACTTAAGGTGAAGGTTATCAGTGTGGGATCAAAATTGTGTGGCAAATAAATAAAGAGCTCATGACTTAAATAATCTATCTTTTATTACTTAAAAATCGGTAGTACGCTGGCTCGGTTTTTGACTTCTTAGTAGTATGTTAGCATATTGTACCAGCCTCCAAATAACTCTTTTCTTATACAATATTTTCTGAATTCTTCAAATAGAAACATGAACACTACAAACGGCAAAGAGAGGAACCACCTGTCGGCCAAAGTGATTGAATCATTTAGTAACTAACCATTCAATGGGTCCAATTTGAAACGGTGTCCGCTAAATTTAAGATTGCTTAAATTTAAAATAAGAAACGTCAAAGTCAATTTTGTATAGCTCCAAGGTTCAAAATCGAGTCGAACGTTTCTTATTTCAAATTTAGCGACTTCTAAATTTAGCGAAAACATTTTCGAATTGGCCCCACTTGCAACGTCTTACTAAATAATATAAAGTTTCTTACCATTGAAAACGCAGGGGATACGTCCGAAAAAAGTCATTGATACCAGGGCAGTAACAGATGAAGCATGATATGACTATTTCCAGAACTAGTCCAATATTTAGGATTTTGTTTTTCATTCCTGAAAAGGTAAAGCTCAGTGCAAATTTGAGGACAGCTGAAACTTCACACCAGCAAGTTCATGTAGATATATTTATGTAGTTTCATAAATAACATTGAATATATTCTACGGTAAATATTTTTGTAGTGTATCTATGCCGTAGCAAACCATACTTCCGCATGCTAGTGTTTTTTTTGCCAGAAGTATCCAGCGGCCCTAACATGCATGCCACAAAGATAAATTAGAACCGTTTATCTCTAAGTGCGTCTCTCTCACACTAGCGCCGACGAAAGAGATAGTCATAGAGATAAACGGTTCTAATTTATCTTTGTGGCATGCATGTTAGGGCCGCTGCAGGGACGAAGCGGTGGGAACTAATGGGTATACCCCGCTACACATGTTACCCAAGACCCCAATTCTCGGTGCATTCGAGATAATGTCGATTGCGAGATTAAACGTCAGATTCATACAGTTGTGTCAAACGACTGTATGCATTGACGTTTAAACTGGATTGTGAGATTATCTCGAATCCACCGATAATTCGGGGCCTGGTCAACCTTAGAATATTAGAAACGATCGAGAGCGCTATTTGAAAGACCGAAATTATGGAGTGAAACGGTGTCCTGCCTTTTCGGCGAAATATTTTTCACCAAATTTCACTTCCCAAAAAACTTATCGCAGTAGTTTCATTTCCCAAACGAATCTTTAGCACATTTACATTTCGCATTATATTCATTTGGTCAAATTATCATTTTGCATCATTTTACTTTGGCAAGTTTTATTAAAACAAAAGTTTATTAAGACGAGTGTGAAGCTACGGCTTTTCATACAAAAAGTGATAACGATTTCCACCCCATAAATGTTAACCGATGTTCACCAATTTTTGATAGGTTGTCAGTCAAAACAAAGTCTAGGTCTATACGTCTGATTTTTTAACAATAATCTTTAAATTCAATTTTATTGTGGTTTCAGTATTCTCATACAAAACGAATTTCGGCATTTTTTGACTTTTTTGATCTTTAAACAAAATTCAAAAAACGTATAGACCTAGATTTTGTTCTGACTGACAACCTACCAAAAATTGGTCAAAATCGGTTAACATTTAAGGGGTGAAAACCGTTATCGCCTTTTGTATGAAAAGGGTGATTTTTGCCTTTGGTTCACCCTCTTAAGCAAACGTTTTCTTTTGGCTAATATCATATTCCAAAAAAATTTTTGTTCAAATTTTCACTTTGCTTATAGCATAAGTTTGGTAAGTGATAATTTATTTTTACTCATATTAAAGTATAGAGAAATTCCAAGTATAAAACGAACAATGGCAAAAACATATTTAATTGCATAAATAAAGAAGACAAAAGGGGGGTCGGGGGTCGAAGTCTGCCACGAGGGGGGCTCGGGGGGCGAAGCCCCCCGCAGTGCAAAACAAACAACCACAACAACTGTATTATTGGTAGGTTAGGTTAGGGTTAACTTGTGTCCCTTAGAGCGGAAATAGACACCCCGCGAAGCGGGTTGACGTCGACATGCTGGCGGTTCGGTTAGTTAGGTTTAGATTAAATTAAAATATATATTCTATGTCAAAATATATGTCTTCTAGGACATATTCCATGCCAAAAAGATGTTGTTTAAATTATGGTATATCAATACATTTGACGAATACATAAATGACATCTTAAAAAAATCCCAAGTAATAATTTGCCTAACAATAATTTAACAAATCATTAGTTGGGAAAAGATATCAGTGCAAAATGTTGAGTTGGGAAATAAAATGTGTCCCAAATAAAAATATGGGATAAATAGTTTGGGAATTAAAAATTTGCCAATAAGTTTTCGCCGATTCATTAGTGAACCGAGTGAAACACTCACCAACATGCAGCAAAGAGTTGTATCTGGTCTTGCAGATAACTCCGTTCATGACCTGCGTGATGACGATGGCGACGAAGTAGGCGGCTTGACACGCGCGGAGCACCTCCTGCCGCTCGGCGTACGTCCACTCCTGCCCGCGCGAGTCCTGCAAGTCGCTCACTGCTTTGTTGTCCCAGCGCTCCCGCAGTCCTGAGATATCAATAATGTTTTTAAAATGTAATGAGGCCACCGTCTTACCTGTCAACAAGTCTCTTTTTTATTGAGCGATTCTTCCGTGACGTGAACCTAAATATTTTGAGCTTTCGGCGAGCGGCTGGTGTAAAATCTCTCAATTATCGTAAATAATTACGCGGATACATGCCAATGCTCCCACGTAAAGGGGTTTGTATACAGGCTAGATTTCTGGAAATTTATTATTGCAATTTGGGCCCAAAATCAATAAATACCTATTTCATCACTATTGGGAACAAAAAGTTGAAGTGTAAGTAACTTTTGAGGATAGTCCGAATTGCAGCGATAACTTGCCAAAAAAATTGCACGTTTACAAGCATTTGACGTTGCTTGCTTGTCGTCTGAATCGTGAAAACCCAACACACAGCACAGATAGGCAGAAAAGCCTTTGAACAGACATCACTTCATTCTGGTTTTTTAAGTATTTTGTAGAGGTCAGTGACGCTGCTAAATGGACGCTAGCGTTTTTAGTGGTGCTATTAATATTCTTCTCGGAGTACATACTCTTGCCAAGTCCAGATATACCTCGCCCGTTGTAAAAAGAGCGCTGACGTTCAAGACTTCTCTCGGAGCAGCACGTAACTGAACCGACCTAACTTTCGTAGTGCCTATGATGGGTTTCCAGATAATTACCAAACAAAATAGCTGGGTAGAAGCCATGCTCAGCCATGACGATGAAATAGGCTGTCATGCCAGCGGCTACTTCGACCAGGCCGAGGTGTCCGTAAGCGAGCCGGATCATGCGCGCGGACACCAGCGCATCGCCCTTGCGCGGTGGGCGCGCCATCACGTTCGACTCTGCTGCTTCATACGCGAGGGATACCGCCGGCCACATGTCCGTGCCAAGATCAATGCATAGTATTGTCATCACTCCTGTAAAGGACTTAGTTTAAGTCCGTGCAGGCTGAGAATAACATCATTTCTTGCTATTTTTTTAAACGAAATTAAAAATGATGAACACTCGGTTAATCAAAACTCATACTTAGCGGGATTCACTTGCGTCATTAGAACAACCAAGTTAATAACCCTCTTTTGCTTTTGCACTCGGGTAAAACTTAACTAAGCTGAAGACTTGATGTACCTACTGTCTTTACCGATGGCCCTCCTTTATGTAAGTAGTTAAGTACTTACCTAGTGGCAAAGGTATGGAAAATAAAATAAACATGAACACCGGAAAGATTTCCGGAACATTCGATATAAGGATGTAGCAAATTGATTTCTTTAAGTTATCGAATACTTTTCTCCCTTCTTCTATGCCCGTTACGATCGTGGCGAAATTATCGTCCATTAAAATAATATCTGCTGACTGTTTTGAAACCTGTAAAGAGTTAATAAACGTAGGGGTTATTTACTTTACAATGCAAGTAGGTAGGTCCTTTACTTATAGTAATAGGAGACTGAACTGACTATGGGTGGTCCTCGTAAAACGTAGTCCATGCCTGTGACACAGGGGCTCGTATGGTGAGAGTCATAAGATATTGCACTGTGAGCGGACAGAATGCATGTACCCTTTGAACGACACGGCCAAATGCGAAATGTGCCACGGACGCCAACGACGTCATTAGCCGCCGCAAATGTAAGGAAAACGGCATATCTTGCCGTCAGTGGTACGAAAATCTGCTGTCGTCTATTGCCCGTCTTTGGCGTTCAAAGGGTTAAGGAACTTGGCTTGAATGCATGTTCATGAATGGTCACACCTGCGAGCCCGTGATGCCCATGGAGATGCCGATGTCGGCGCGGCGCAGCGCGGGCGCGTCGTTGACGCCGTCGCCCGTCACGGCCACCACGGCGCCGCGCCGCTGGCACGCCTCTACTATTTGCAGCTTCTGTGTCGGCGACGTCCGCGCGAATACTGTTGTAATAAGAATGAAAAAAATAACATTAGCGTTATTTATTAGCCATTGAAGGTTCCAATCTTTTTTATTTATTTAATTTCAAATCACTTGTTAATTTACTTAGTTTCTTAAAGCATAAGGCAGGGACCAGGCCCCCAATTCTCGGTGCATTCGAGATAATATCAAAATCGAGATTAAACGTCGGTGCATACAGTCGTTTGACACAAAGGTGGTGCCACCATAGCTTGGTTAGGTTAGGTTACACAATACGCCCACGACCCTAAATTCTCGGTTCATGTGAGATGAAGTCGCATGTGAGATTAATGTCAGATTCATACAGTTGTATCAAAGCACTAAATATGCACTGACATTTAATCTCACATGTAAACTAGGCCTTTGATGAATCCCATTTGCTACAACACCACCGGAAACTACCAATTAGTGTTGGACAGGAAATGGAATTAAAACGAGTTTGAGAGAGTAACTCTTTTTACAAAACGAGGTGGTACAATGTCCTACCTCAAATGAGGCGAGGTACTACGCGGAGCTTATGCCTCGCTATCCTGTCAGCGTATCACACTGTACGGAATGGGCGGCGCTCGTTTGTCTCACTCACACTCTGAGTTACTCGCTACGTAGTCTATGCTAACGCTATCATCTATTTCGCCACACTCGCATGATTCGCTCGGTTCGTCTTCTATCAGTGGCACATGAACATTGAAGTGGGACATTTTTACAAAGTGAAGTGTTGTGACAATCTAACAATGTGAGTGTGACATTTTAGGTGCCTCATGTATGAGTAACTCAACACTACCAATCTCATAATGTTTGTCGAGCGTCCAATCAAGCAGGTCGGCCGTCATGCTACGCAGCTCCGTGCCTGTGACGACGTGGCAGGGCGGCGAGGTGAAGATGCCAACCTCAGTAGCGACCGCGCGCGCCGTCGCCGGGTGGTCGCCCGTCACCATCATCACCCGGACGCCCGCCTCGCGCACGCGCTTCAGCGCCGATTGCACCTTGTCCATCCATACTAATATTATAAATGCTAAAGTGTGTTTCCATACGGAGCAACGGTTGACTTGATTTTTACAAGCTTTTATTTAACAGTTCAAATCTTGGAAGTTAATTTGGTACTAGTAGATACCCATGATCGGAATTTGGTACACAGTATAACTATATGTATAATCCCGCTGACATTGCATGGAATGAGCAAAAATGCACGATAGTTGGCCAGAGAAGGAAATGGCTACTTTTTATCCGGGCAAAATACACGGTTCCTGAGCAAACAGTGATAAAAGAATTCCATGCGAACGAAGTCGCAGGCAAAATCATAGGTGCATCCAAATTCATTCAACAAAAGCATGGAGATAACTGCCAGTAAAAGTGACTATAGCAAGTAGGTGAGAAATTAGTTCAATAATGGAATTATTCAGTAATTATTATTTTGCATTTACCTCCCTTCTTGGTGGATCCATGAGACCCATGATGCCAATTAGACGCAACTTGTCCAAAGGGAAATTCACATCTTCCGCATCAAATTTGTAGTTCATTGGAAAATTGTTCGGATTCAAAACGAGATCAGCAAAAGCAATTATCCTCTGGCCTAGAACCAGAAAAATATTCATGCCATAAATGAAAAGATTGATAAATTCCTTGTCACATGTATGTACCTATGTACAGTCCGCACGCGAGTTGAGTGCCGTCAGGGCCTGAACTAAAAGACCGCACGCCTCGCCTATCATGCCCACTTCGTTGTGATGTGTGTGACACCACTAGGTACAATGTGGGCATGATAGGTTACGCGTGCGGGCGGCGGGGGGAGCTGAACCCGCCTTTTACCTCAGGACTGTAAGTAAGCCTACCGGTCTTGGCCAGGTTTTCACCAGCTTTGTCTACGGTTGCTTTCATATCCCGGCTCATCGCTGTTTCACCTTTGTCTAAAGCGATTGTTTCGCAACGAGATATTATGTTTTCTGGGGCTCCTTTCATCATCACGACGAATCTTGATCTTTTTTTGTCGAGGTGAATACTAGCCTGATAATTAATAAAAAAAATATTTTTATTTCTTATTGGATTAGGTATCATTAGGAACACATTTTGAATTCCAAATTGCTGGATTGTATCTACCGAGTTCCTATTTTAAGTTCTTCTGGTATTTCCATAATTGCCAATGTATTTGCTTTCGCTTTGAAACGTAGTTGGTGGGTTACCGAAAATGAACCGCTTACTTGATATTTATTGACAGAGTTAAAGGGTATCTCTGCGACTTTAGGGAACTCGCTTCGCATAACTACTGGATCTTCATATTGGTAAACGAAGTTCAGAATAGCGGTCTCAGAAGCGTCGCCGCGTACGCCGCCGTCCGCATCTATCATAGCTGTGCTACAGAGCGCTCCGCACTTTATTATGGCGAGGATAGCTGATGATAACAAACAATTGAGGTTTATTTTCCCTTGCACGCCGTTATCGATGCGTATTTTCAAATCTATGAAGATATGTAAATCTGACAAGCCCGACCCCTTTCCCGGCCTATCGAATTCTAAGACGCCTATGCACTAAGAAAATTAGCTATCCCAAATATAAGATATTTTATAATTTTATTTATTTAATTAATCTTTATCGTTAAAGAAACTTGGACTACAAAAGGTAAGTTAGTAAGTAAGGTAGGCAATGCCTAACGGCATTGTCCACCAGAGATAGTTTTAAACCTAAACATCGTTTATTTTTTTTATAAACTGTTGCCTAAGATGTTTTTAAAAGTTATAGATACGTCGTACACGCTGTAGAATGACCAGACGAAAGTCAGGTAATTGCCCGGAGCGCATTCAGTTGGGCACGCTATCTCTTTACGGCTACACGTCCCGACAGCGCCTAAAGAGCGAGATGTAATCTGTTTTATGTAAGTAGAGTAAAAGAGACAATGTAAGCGCGGTCACGTGGCGGCCGGTTCCAGGGGAAGTCATGTGACGCGCTCGCGCCAATGAGCGCTCGGCAGCAATCAATACGAAACAAATGATGTCTATTTATGTCTTTCTAACAACCGGCATGCCCCATCATTTGTCTCTATTAGCGCAAAGTGTCATAAACACACAACTATACGTACGTATAGAGTACTACTTGCGCCACTTTAAAATATTTAAATGTTGGTGTATAACATGACTATCTTTTCAACGTCATTGACTGTTGCAACAGATTTCTAGCGCATACCTATCTAGTGATATTTACCTTGATTTCTTTGCAAACTATCTGCAACGTAAAAATTAGTAATTAATACAATCCAGTACGCCAGTCACAGTTCCGACTATGGACTGTTTAACGTTCACCTTCAAATTCCGGATGTGATATTGTGTAAGTTTTGTTCCAAGTCCATACATCATAGACGCACATCTTATTTTCCGTTAGGGTCCCCGTCTTGTCGGAGCAGATGGTCGTACACGCCCCCAGAGCCTCGATAGCGTCTAGATTCTTGATCAAACAGTTTTTCTTGATCATACGTTGAGCGGTTAGAGTCAGCGACGCTGTTACTGTTGGTTGCAAACCTGACAAAAATTTTCGTTCATTTTGGGAGTTAAAGGCATCTCTGTTTCATCTCTTACATATTAAATCTTTAAATTGTATTGCTTCGTATATACGTATGTATATGCATAGCTGTAACCATAACCGTTAATCAAATAGTTAACTTCATTAATCGCTAATCCGTTACTAAAAAGTTAATAGGAAGATTTAACGGGAGTTAACGTTAATCGTTAACTCGTGATAGAAAATGCATTTTATGTGTTTTGTTGCGTTAGTAATTTACTTATATAAAAATGTTGGTATGGGGTATGGAAGTTTAGGTATGACATGAAAAATTTATAAATGAAGGGTGTACCTACATTAATGTAATAATACCTACCTAATTATTTAGGCGCTATCCCCACGGGGCCTGCATGGGAACAGGTACTGCCCAGTCTCTCTCACTATGAAAGGCCTGTGCCCAGTAATGGGACGTTTATAGGCTGATGATGACGATGATGAATTGTAAAAGCAACAAGTTTGATTTTTACTACTAGTCAATGGAGGAGGTTCAATAGGGATGTTTCCTGGGTAAAAAAATATATATTCTAATTAGTCCGTCAAAAAATATTGAACACGAATTTTTTGCTTTATCAAATCAATCAAAATTGACAAAGATAACGCGCGTCAAAGCTCATGACTACACTTAATGGTAAAAAGTGTGCAAAGTCGTGACGTCACGCGGAACTTCAACGCACTTTTTTTTTTAAAGAGACAAAAGAAAAAATATGTATTCAATATTTCTTTATAATGTAAATGAAGGACTAATTAGATTTTTTCAGGAAACGCGCCTATTGTATTCAAACGAGTAGGTAGTAGTTCTCACCTTCAGGAATATTAGCAACTATGATTCCAATAACGAAAACTGTGGTCTGCATAAACGGATATCCGAGCGCCAGCGAAGCGCTCGCGACGAACACTCCGAGGCATAACGCCCAAATGGACACGAACAACATGAACCGCGATAATTCGCGCGAGAGCGGCGAAGGCCCCGGCTGTAGCCTCGTAGCCAGCCCTGCCACGCGCCCGAGGGCCGTCAAATCTCCACAACACATCACTACACCTATTGGAAGAATCAAAATTCAGGAGCATAGGTTGGTATGCAAAAAAAATCCGGTTCGAAGGACCGCTTCGTACTTACAATGGTTAAAAACAGCACAGTATAAACTAACAGTATTATGTCTCGGCAGTGTCCTCGAAATAATTACCTACAGCCGTTCGGTATTTAACACGCAGTAGGGCTGCCCGCCGACTGTCTTTCTTGGGTTACGTATATGATAATGCTATATTAAATTGTCTTAACATGTTTTCATTTAATATAACTGCAATTCCTGTTAGTCTTAATTTTAATAATTTCTACTTGGGTCTTATTTCCAATTTCAAAAGTGTCTGTAAGTCAGTATGGAGTAAAAAAATGCATTTAATGTATTTTACATTTAAAATATCAAAAACATCAAAAATTCTCCTGCCATAATTTACGTTAATAAATTCATGAGAACATCTCACACTTGTCCGTACCCAACCGCGGCGCACTCGCGACTGGTGTGTACCGAAGTTTACCGAGATTTCGAAGCGCGGCGTTTCGATCGTTTGTATGAAGATGGAATACTGTATAGGTACTTACTTGATTATACTGTGATAACAGTGACCAAAGTAAACACGTTAAATCGTTAAATATAATAAAAGTTACAATGGAGCTTATTAGTGTTAAATATGTAAAGTATGTTATTGTACCTATCTAAAGTTATTTCTTACCTAGAGCCCAGCCCTCGACACATTGGGTGGAAAAGAAAGCAACATTAGGCGACTCTAATATGTTGGCGGTACCCTCGGTGTTGCTGCGTAACATCGCTACCGACTCACCGGTCAGCGACGAGTTATCAACCTGAAAATATACGCTTAATCTTATGAACGCCACGACGGCGAAAAAGCGTGCCAAGAGCGCTCGACGACGGCTGTAGCCGACGCAAATGTATGAAAAACGGCATATCATGGCGACAGGGGCACGGAAACTGCTCACGACCACAGCCGACTGTGGCGGTCAAAGGTTTAATGGCATCTTAAACCTTTGACCGCCACAGTCGGTGTGGGTGGTTATGCTAATGGCCAAATTCAAAAACGCCCCTAAAGCATTAGATTAGAGATTAAATAGTTAATAGTCCCTCAACTAGTTGTTAAACTATACGTAAATATACTCGTATATAATAAATCAGGGGATAATCTTTAAACAAATCGATCTAGTCCCAAACCAAGCTCTAAAGGCTTGTGTTATGGGTACTAGACGACGATATACATGCTTATATAGAGAAATAAATACTTAAATAAGTACATAGGAAACATCCAAGACTCAGGAGCAAACATTCGTGCTTATCACCCGGACGCTAGCTTCGGAGACAGCGTCACTCCCAACTAGGCTAACCGCGTCGCAAAATGCCACTTTAACTATTCAAGATCAATTTGAGTGGCCTTTGTGAATTTGGCCATGAGAGTGTTAGACACGTTAAAAAACTAGGGAATCTAGGGGTGAAGCCTCCAAGTAACGTAGGGGAATCTCTCTTACACTTTTCAAAACTAAAAGCATATGAAATGTTATTTG
Organism: Tortricodes alternella; assembly: GCA_947859335.1. Taxonomy (NCBI): domain Eukaryota; kingdom Metazoa; phylum Arthropoda; class Insecta; order Lepidoptera; family Tortricidae; genus Tortricodes; species Tortricodes alternella. Next base: position 7,332,324 of record OX401983.1, on the reverse strand, counting down.
CTTTAAAACCGCATGCCGTTCTTACCAAAACCAGCAGACACTCATTGTCGGCACTTTAGATTAGCGCGCCGCGTTTTCTAGCATTATTTTTAATTCGGTTATTTAATGACGTAGGGTGAAGGCGGCAACAGTGGCTATAGCGACAACAGTGGCGCACTAGCCGTTGTATCAAAAATATTATAGATAGCTTTCTTCCTTTCTCACTTTTCGGAAGGTCTCCCGATAAAAACAGTTTACAACCAGTTCGCTTGCGTCAGCTATGTAACGAACCCGTGTAATTAATGTTTTTTTTTTACGAAGGAAAAAGTGAATTTTAAGGTAAGGTGTACTTTCTATTTTTTCACGAACATTTTATTTTACCAATGGATTAATAATTTTGCTGAGAAATAAACTTAATTGAGGTCATTTTGACGTATACTGCACTTCGATTTAAGCAAAACTATCATGCGTGGTATAAGTTATATCCAAAATGGCGGTTTTGTACACAGTGGCTCAAATCGCTTGAGTACACAGTGGTCCATGATACACTATGGTGACTGTGTACTGTAGGTACCTACTGTTAATAATTGCTCAGACATTAGTTTAGAAGATTTTACAAGATGTAATAATTTTCGTTAATTTTCCCTTTCAGGGTGGCTCGTCCAGCAAGGCCCCGTAAAATAGGGAAACACACAGTTGACGACATGAAAAACGATTTAAAAAAAAATGGTATGAGCGAGAGAAAAGAGTCTAATGTTTTTAAATTTAAGTAATTTGATTATTAATTTTAAGACAAAATAATATTTTTATATAATGTTACATTTATTATTTGGTTAATTAAATAAATAAAAAACCGGGCCAAGTGAGAGTTAAACCCGCGTGGAGAGGGTTCCGTTCCATACATGATAAACTGAAATTTCCTATGTTACTTTAAATACCATAGACTTCTTATAGGTTTTCCTGTAATCTATAGGTAAAGAACTATTTTATGTATTTTTTTTCAAAATTTTAGGCCCGGTAGTTTCGGAGATAAGGCGGGGGGAATGGTCAATTTTCACCTATTTTCCTAAATAACTTCTAAACTATTTTACTTAAAATTAAAAAAATATATATTTTAAGATCCTCACAATAAGCCCTTTCATTTGATATGTCACACGATTTCAGTTGCACAACTTTTTTTTTAAATTTTCTAATTTATCCCCCAATCGGTCCAGTAGTTTCGGAGCAAATTGGCTGTGACAGACGGACAGACAGACAGACAGACAGACAGACAGACACGAGTGATCCTATAAGGGTTCCTTTTTTCCTTTTGAGGTACGGAACCCTAAAAACTGATAAAAAGCCGAAAATTGCATTATTATTTGGGTTATATTTATAGATGATTCACTGTGAACTTGTCTGATTCACTGTGAACTGAGGGCCGATTCACTGTATGCCACCCCCAGTACACACTGGCTCAAATAAGTTTTTTTGTTGAATACTGTTTATTTTCCAAAATATTACCCTGTTGTACTAAATCGATTAAAATATTCAATATATATTAGTTACACTATAATACTAATCCTTTTGCATCTTTCCAACACTCGTCCAAATCACGTGACATCGCTCGAAAAAAAAGTGACCCACTGTTGCCGCCTTGACCCTACCTACTTTCAACGTCCCTCTCACATACTAGGTAAATGCGGGCTTACTTTGAATCCTTTGCTGTCTAAAATACGAATGTCCGCTGGTACTATGTCCCCGGCCTGTACGCGAACGAGATCGCCTTTCACCAAGTATTTAACGTCTGTTTCTGGATTCATAACACCGTCCCTAATACATTGAGCGTATGACGGAATCATATTATTGAATGTTGTCATTATCTGGAAAACAACGATGGTACAGTTCATATACGTGTAGTAGACGGCTAACACACGAATATTCGAAATTGTATCAGATCTCACCTTAGAACTTTTATAGTTCTGACAGAAACTAAAAAGGCCGCATACCACGTCAACCACAATCAGCACGCATCCCAAGTATAAGTTGTCCATGCTTGGATTCGGCTTAGCAGACGCCTCGATGAGATAAGCGATCACACACAGCAAGGCCCCCAGCCAAATCAGAATAGAGAACCCTATCAAATGAATCACCTTTTTCATTAGTAGTGGTAGAGCCAAACAGTAATCCTCACTAGATGATTACTGTTCGAATGGGCCGGCTCGACCGGGGTAGTACCACACTCTCACAGAATATCGGCGTAAAGTAATAGCTTGCTATTGCGTTTCGTACGGTGAGTGACGAGATCCGGAGGCCTATTCTTCATCCCCATCCCATCCCCGTTCCCCATCCTCCCTAGACTGGCAACGCATTGGCAGCACCTCTGGTGTTGCAGATGTCCATGGGCGGCGGTGACCACTTTCCATCAGGTGGGCCATCAGCTCGTTTGTCAGTCAATTGACATAAAAAAAAACGCCACTTAAATTCTCTTAGGTGACAAAAATTATGTACTTTAATATTCATCAATTACCTGTACACAGAGACTTGAAAAGCACCTTCGGCCACCCGTATTGCGTCGCAGGCGTGAGAGTGTTATATCCATAGTATTCTAAGTTTTCAGCCGCTTTGGAACGCGTCAGTCCGTTTACAGGATCAGTACCAAATTGTACATAAAATTCACCTGCAATTACGTTACAATCTATATCGAGCAATTTGTAGCGTCGGACTGGCCTTATAGTCAAGGTGGCGTTTGCCAGCCGGGCCCTAGCCTGTGCGAGCCCGCCACGGGTCTGGAGGTAGGGTATATGGGCCCCGGCTCTTGCGACCTACATGTAGGTGAAGTAAATAGTTCATAGATACTTATATAGAGAGAATTGAAACAGAAAAATGCGAAACATGTTTGACCCTGAGCCAAGCCATCCCTGAATTTGTATAATATGTACCTATATTTCATTATTTTCGGATAATATTCCATCAACCATCAGGTATACCATCCCGGGCTTCTGGGGAGCCACCCGGGCCCGTCTGGCCCAGTCCGACACTGATGGGCAGTACCTATGTCAGCAGAACTAGCACGATTGACACGGGGATAACTTAACCCCGTCTTATCTCTATATCTCTTTAAGCTTGACGCACTTAGAGATGAGACGGTGTTATTAACTTATACTCGATGGTTTCCTTGAACGAGCATTAGCGCGCGAGAAGTATGCTTATTCCGCCGCTAAATATTATACTGTTTGTATTTTTACTGTGTAACGGTAACTAAAGAAAAGTCTAGGTGCGACATTTTTCATCAGCACCTATTATTCAATGTTTTCAAGATATATCTACAAAAGCTACTAAGCTACTCACTCCTCTGCTGCACTGGGAGTGAAGAAATAGCATAGAATGCGTGCTGATGCTTATCATCCTGGCATGTCGTAAAAGTCGACTAAGGGACGGGTCCTCACCAACATGGTGGACTATCTATATGGGCGATGGGCTGATCACCTGTCACCATACGGTTGATCATACCATCTTAGGACTAATAAATCGAACGTGGCCACAAGTAGTCTTGTGGCTCTGCCCACCCCATTAGGGATTTCGGGCGTGATGTGTATGTATGTATGTAGGTACTAAGGACAACACCGTAGATAACCAGAAATACTCACTGAGTGGAATAAGGTGTGCGTCGGTGGTTATCTCTTGCTTGAGCAAATTTAAGCGAGTAGAACTAAGGTCCCTGGAGCGGAGGCGTCTAGGGTTGTTCGGACGGAATAGCTCCGTGATGGACACGAAGCTTGATGATCGGGCGTGCATGATTCTCAATATTACCTAATCCTCCTATATATACCTACTTATATGTATGAAACAAGCTGTGGTTAACCTAGCCTTAGCGAAATGTGGTGATAATCTAGTTGGCTTATCGAGTTGTCTATAAAGTAGCAATTTTAATTATTTGCAATAAATATTTGTCTTTCTAAGATTTTCTAACCCGGAATAACAAAGGTGGCCGGCGGCCCAAATCTCGTGCGTTTATTATTTACTAGCTGTGCCAGCGACTTTGTTCGCAAATTATACCGCGGGAATACATTATCGGGATAACAAGTATCCTGTTTTGTTCCTAGATATGGTCTATCTGTCTGCCAAATATCTAAATTCGCCCAGTTGTTTGCGCTTGATTGAGGAACAAACATCCAAACATCTTAACATATTTTCAAATTTAATATATTAGTAGGATTTGTTATATTTAGGTTCCAATAAGCGTTTGCAAATATACTTGTAGGTACAGTCAACGTCAAAAATATTTCTTTACACATTTTCTCTTATTTGTCGTATTTTGGCCTGACGACCAATTTCGAAAATTTCCTTTGATATAAATAATATTAAATGTGATTATCCAAGTCGAAATACTTTCAACTATCCCTAAAAGTTTCATTTAAATCCGTTCAGCCGTTTTGGAGCCTATTCGGTGCTTAGGCAACATGTAAATAGTTTTTTCCACTTAAATCCTACACACCCACTACAATTTGATTTATTTGTGTATTGGTATGGTATACAAGATGCTCATGACCATAATCGAATTTCCTCCAAAATCTCTTTTAATCTCCTTATGAGCCCGGTAGATGGCGCGGCGGTAGTGGCGGTAGGCTTCCTGCTACGGTTCGACTATCTGTGAAGGGGCTATTTTTTTGGCAATTCAGTGCTGCAATTTGGGCTATTCCCAAAAAGCTTACATATTTCATGACTATTAGGAACAAAAATTTTAAGTGTAAGCTTTTGAGGATAGCCCGAATTGCAGCAATAAATTGCCTAAATATTGCTCGTGTACAACTACCTTTAAGGGGCTCGTAAACGGGTTAGTTTTTCGACAATTTATTTCTGCAATTCGGGCTATCCCCGAAAACATTACATATATCACATCACTAATGGGAACAAAAAGTTTGAATGTAAACTTTTGAGGATAGCCTGAATTGCAGCAATAAATTGCCGAAAAACTAGCCAGTTTTCGAGCCCCTATAGGTACGAATATCTTTTGCAAAATTTAGGTCGCGAATTCTGTTCACCAAATTGGCCTGAGTGTGTTATTTTATTTATCAGAATATGTCGAAGTTTATGTGTCAATCGTATTGTAATAAGAGCCTTGCGCGCGCGGCGGCCGTATTGGGCCTGTACTCTGGTGATACTTATAAGCCGGGCATTATACTTATGCATTTGATTTTGTTATTAGAAAAGGTCATAATAAAATAGAGTGTGATCTAACCAAATTATATTGATAAACACATATTTCTATTTATACATTTCAGGCAATAAGACCCAGAAATATACATAAGAAAGCCATACATATTAAAAATAAAAATAAACCCTGCTCACATACCATATATCCTATAGATTAAAAAACCGGCCAAGTGCGAATCAGACTCGCGCACGAAGGGTTCCGTACCATTATCTATAATAAAGCAAAAAAAAAACAGTTTGTTGTAGCTCCCCTTAAATATTTATTTTATTATAATTTAATTATTTAATTTTAAAGTGAATATATACCTAAATATTCTGTTAATAATTCAAGCGTCTACCTATTGCCGTTATCAATATAGAGCAAAAAAATCACGTTTGTTGTATGGGAGCCCCTTAAATATTTATTTTATTCTGTTTTTTAGTATTTGTTGTTATAGCGGCAACAGAAATACATCACCTGTGAAAATTTGAACTGTCTAACTATCACGGTTGATGAGATACAGCCTGGTGACAGACGGACGGACAGACAGACAGCGGAGCCTTAGTAATAGGGTCCAGTTTTTACCCTTTGGGTACGGAACCCTAAAAACCAAAAGCGACAGGTACGCCTGACCGTCATCGAACCAATTACAGCGCTCTAACCCCCCCCCCCCCCTCCTGTGCTCGCAAGTTTGGCAGCTTTATTTGCTAGTAAAACTTAGTTAGGCTAAGTGGTGTCTAGGATAGATACCTATATATAGTTTGTGACCCTAATCAATCAATACCTTCTTAAGTTAAAGCAATATAATCTTACTCAAGTACCATAACTAAAATACTTAAATCCTGCCAGATTTCACCAAAAAAATTAACTGTCGAGATTAAATCTCAATAATATATTATTTGACGCCCGCTAATTTATTATGATACTTAAAGAGGATTATTTCAAGAATTGGAAGATTTGGCGTCCCGGGCCAGTTTAGCTTTGCCGCCCCATTAAGTAATATGAAAATGAAAATATTTATTTTGCAAGTAGGCCACATTGACACTTTCGCATGTCTGAAGCTACCACTACCAATAAAAATTAAACTCATAAAAATATTGTACGTAAGCTTGACAATAAAAGGCGCCCAAACAAAGCCGCTGATTCGCCGCCCCGGGCCATGGTCCCCTTGCCCTTAGGGTAAATACGCCCTTGTATACTTAGGTAATTTAATGTTAGGTTTTTTGGTGAAATCCATTCTTAGTTATTTAAGGCCCGGGCAAACCAATCGCGTTTGCGACGCGTCGCATTTCGAACGCGGGCCCGGGCTACTTTGGTGTGCCATGTTAAATCCGCCCTGCCGCCCCCACAGATCGCGCGGGCCCGCGTTCGAAACGCGACGCGCCGCAATCGCGTTTGGTTTGCCCGGGGCTTTACAATCACTACAGTATACATTCATATTTTACTCTTGCTTCTCGTTGCATTTGCTGATTCCTGTTTAGAAGCCCAAACTTTATTCAGCAAAGCAATTTCGTCATCATTTATTTTAATCAATTTCTCCTGAATTGAACCTCTTATCAATCTTTTAGTTGAGGTCACTAAATAGTCTGACATATTAGATATTTCGGTTAGTTTATCCCACACCTTAGTTTGAATGTCTTCCGGTCTGTAAAGAGAGTTCACAAATCCATACTCCAGAGCTTCCTGGGCATTCATCTTTTCATCCAACAGCAACATTTCCATGGCCTAAAAGTATATTAAAAGAAGTGTTAGTATTTGATATCAAGATAAATGTTGCGAGGGGGGTAAAAAGTTTTAAAAAGTGGGTTACGTAATATGAGTACATTCCCTAAGTTTGTATAGAGTGGACTTGCCCTACCTTTCTATATCCAATCATTCTGGGAAAAGTGTATGATGAACATCCTTCTGCTGTAAATCCCAGTTTACCAAATGGAGTGTAGAAGAAAGCCTACAAACAAAAGCAAGCTTAATAATAAGTCTTTAAATACCTAAATAATAAACAGTTCAAGTCAAAACCGGCTAAGATCATGTTGGGCCACGCTGATTGTAGGGTTCCATAAAACCATAACTTCTTAAACTATCTAGTTTAACTGTATTTTAGCAGCTTTGACTTATTTCTGATGTACGATCGCCGTACATAAGGCGACTGTCAGTCCCCTGGTTTTATTCCTCCATGCTATTACTAATGGTCAATAATTATCAAAATTGTGGAATTTATATCAATTGCCGATAAAATTTTAGTGAGTAGCAGAGGCCACCATAGGCCTTTCCAGGCTGTACTTACATTCTCTGAGGCAAATACCAAGTCACAGAGTGGCAAGGTTGTGACTGCAATTCCTACCGCTGGTCCATTGACTATAGCAACAAGTAACTTAGGGAATGTAATGAAAGCTTCAATAAAATCATGCAGGACTCTTAAAAATGTTGGGGTATGAGCTGTCTGTGCTGCGACTAAGTCATTTCCACTGCTGTAATAATCCCCTGTACCAGTGAACACCATCATGGAGACGTTGCTATCCTTCGCCGCATCATGTATTATCTTTGTTACTCGCACATACATGTCTGTATCAATAGCATTCTTCCTCTTGGGCTTGTTGTACCTCACAATCTTAATGGTCCCTTGCTGAGTTTCTATAATTGTTTCCATGTTATCCATTGTATGTTATGAATTGATTCATCCAGAAAAGTCTGTAATATAACAATATTTGTGTATTGTATGGGTCATGAGTAAACTATAGTATGACTAGTTTTTGTCCGAGACTTCATCTGCATGGAATTCATTTATGTTCCTTAAGAAACTGCATTTTTTCCAGAATAAAATGTATAAGGCCTTCTCCAAGTCAATCCATTGCTCTGTTTTGATTTAAAAGAGCAACAAACAAAAATATTTTTGCATTCATATCATACTAGCTGCTGCTCATGACTTCATTTATATGGAATTTTGTTATATTTATTCCCTTGGAAGCTTTTGAATTTCCTAGGATAAAAAGTAGCCTATGTTTATCCAAGGTATAAGCTCATTCTAAATTTCACTCAAATCTGTTTAGCTGTTTCAGCATTAAGAAGTAACAAACTCACAAACTTTGCATTTATAATATTAGTGTGAAAGTAAGAATATACCTAGACTTCACCTGATGAAAGAATCAGAAAAGTACCTTGGCATTTCCCAATCATTCAATGATAGGCAAACATGCAAGCTTCTATTCATTTATTCATTTGGGCTAAGATAGGGTGGCTTTCATGCATGAAGTGAACCAAATGAATGATTTATTCAATGGAGGAGAAGAGCCCAATCACTATGTTCCCTCCAGTTAATCCCTGTATTTATTTCTCTGATTCCTTTTACAGTTAAGCTGTTGACTAAATACATATAAAATAACAGTAGGTATGCCAGAATAGACTGCTGACAAATTGGTATTATTATAGTTATGGGAAAATCTTATCTTTATTCTTACCATACATAAATAAAAGTGCAAAAGTGAGTTTGTCTGTTGTATATTACACTGACAAAGTTGGAGGCAAAAACAAGCAAAAATAAAATTATCAGGAGGCAATAAATATGTAGTTGTCATTAACTAATGGTAATTTAAAAAAGTAACAAAAATTGATGTTCGGATACCTACTTGGACTAAGTTAAGGAAAAAACAAATGTGTCGTAGGTATCAAGACCTCAAGGCACTGGCATAGAGCAGGGACGAATTACTCCATCGACACGAGTCCAGCTCTTAAATATAATAAATGAAAATATTACTACGCTTATTCATTTTCTAACAGAACTCTACAATATTTATCAAATTCTTGAGTAATCGTATCACCTGTGGTATCTTTAAATTCTTTTCTTATCAGTTTTGTTGCTGCACTATACTATAATATAAATACTACACTATACTACCAAAAGTGACCTAAAGCCGAGGACTAACTTTTTCCCCAAGTTGTCCCTATGAGTTGTCCCAGGTCCAGGTGCTTGGGCTCGTATTCAAGGTCTGTCTATTCCGAAGGTCTATTCTATTTCGTATCAAAGATCAGATTTCGGGTTTAGATCTTTTGAATACCTACTTGTCAAGTTGACAACTTAAGAAATCTTGAACTTATAAAAACGCTATTTGAAACTGCCATACTCTAGATACAGCGTTTTAAAGCGTAGCTCGACTTTAATGTCATTTTAATGTCAATGATGACAGAAGTGTCCTTGAAATCTAATGCATGGTGTTATACGAACCGATCTAATGTAGAAATAATCACCGGTAATGGTGAAATTGTTACGTTTCTTAAAAACAAATGTGTGTTACATAACATACCGATCGTTACCCCTTACCTTTACTCCTGCTTTAGTTCAGTCCAAGACTTTCAGAACCTCGAAAAAAATGTTTAAATCCGCTGTTTTTAATCTTCAAGAAGGAACTCAGGATCAAGTTCAAGAGTTTCTTAATTCTTTCGACACAGTTTTAACAGACTGCGATGGTAAGCGATGTTTTATCTTCATGGATCTGTACATTTATGTATGGACTATACTAATAAAAGTTTTACAGCTTTTAAGTTTGCATGTCTTCAAGTTTGTGAAAATGAATGAAACTCGATAATGTTAAACTACACTCTTATTTCTATTTATTACAGGTGTCTTGTGGATTGATAATAATGCAATACCAGGGTCAGCTGATACCATGAATTACTTTAGAAAAATTGGAAAGAAAATCTTTTATGTTACAAATAACTCCACGAAAATTCGTAGCGACTTTGCAGCTAAAGCCCAGCAATTGGGTTTTATTGCTAGTCAGGTGAAGAATTTTATTCTAGTACTCATGGAAATATAATACTTATGAACCATTAATAATTATCATTTACTTTCAGGATGAAATTCTTTCGACAGCTTATTTAGTGGCACACTACCTCAAAGGAATTGGGTTTACTAAAAAAGTATATATAATCGGCTCCAATGGCATTGGAGATGAGCTGAAGGCTGTTGGTATTAGGCACTCAGGAATTGGAGTAAGTTCAAATAAATACATATTGACTGCTGCTCATCTTACTTACTACTTTTATTTTATATTACATTCATAGACATGCAGTCCATATAGGCATTTAGGCAGTGCCTACCCTGGCGAAATGACCCTGAGTCCGATTTATAACTCATAATTCGCATTCAATTATTTCTATGATTCAAAAATACCTAAAATATTTACTATTTATGAAATGTATTAATACAATCGTACACAGGGTCATTTTTCCAGAGTAGGCACTGCCTAAACACCTATATGGACTGCACGCCCTTGAAATTACATTACATTTTTATAATAAACAATATAATTAACTTAAAAATAATCTTAACCTGTAAGACAATTTAAACCATTCTGTATAAATACCATTTTTTTACTTCCAGCCGGATAATGTTAAACCAGATTTTAAATCAATGAAGCCTTCAGATTTAGATCCAGAGGTGGGGGCTGTTGTGGTGGGGTTTGATGAGCATGTGAGCTACCCCAAGTTCATGAAAGCTGCCTCCTACCTGGCATCTGAAGACTGTCTGTTCATTGCAACTAACACTGATGAAAGGTTTCCTAAAGGCAAGTAAACTGGTTATTTGTATAGATAGACCATTATGAGTGGGAAGGGAAGATATGCTAATGGACATTTTAAAGAATTAAACATAGCCTGTAATTATGTCATCTTACATCCAAGTTATTCACATCTCAATGGAGTGATTAACCAAACATTGAAGAAGGGAATTTGGTATACCAATTATGATGGTTTGTGGAAGGATTGGATGGTCAACCTAAACTAAATAATATTCATGCTAAGGATGGCACAAAAGAAACCAGACAATACAAAGAGAATAGGCATATTGTCATTTAAGAGAAAGGAAAGATAAAAGCAAAGAAAGGAACATAGGTTGCGTGCTGTAGAAACAGCACTGACGGCCATACATTTTATATCCACATCAACTCTTTTCATGTGACACACACTTTAGAATAGCATAAATACTATATTTTTATATTGTGAAATTAAATGTACTTTAACAGTTACTATTGTAACTAGAAAAGTTTTCAATAACAGATAATTAGTTTGATAGGGCTTATATATATAAAAGAATGTTACAAAGTAAGGGACTAGTTTGGGTAGCTACAGAATATATGATCCAGAGTACCATTACCAAGAAACTTACTTTGAAAGTTTGAAATTTTGCTGGATCATATATATCCTTAAGTGGAATAGTCATTTTTAAACAATTTTACTTTGACTTGTTCATTTAAATTTATTAAAAATAGTTAAATTATTGTTCACCTTGATTTCAGGAGGTTCCATTGTAGTCCCAGGCACGGGTACTTTAGTGCGAGCAGTTGAAACATGCTCTGAGAGGAAAGCCCTAGTGCTCGGCAAGCCTCATGCTTACGTGAGAAAGTTTCTCGAGTCATGTGGTCTTGACCCAGCGAGGACACTTATGATTGGTGACAGGTATGGAATATCCTTAGTTCTAGATCAAATATTATTTATGGTTAAGTACACCTAGTTCTACAGACTTCGTCGAAACTTGTATGTATAAATTCATAAATTAATAATGAACACAAATGTGTCTGAATTTGTGCAAATGTTCTTCTGTGGAATGATTATAAGATCATGTTGTTTGTGGCATGGTGTTTTGTAGCTGTGTGTGTTGTAAATAAGATTTTTTTAAATAAGATACTAGCGATATTCTATCAATTTGTTCCAGGTGTAACACAGATATAGAGCTGGGAGTGCGCTGCGGCTTCCAAACTCTGCTTGTCATGTCCGGGGTCACCTCCGCCAAGGAGTTAGAAAAGATTCAATCCGATAAAAAGCCTCCACTGCCCGATGTCGTCTTGCCGAAGCTCGGAGACTTGCTCGCATTGCTACCTTCATAGTACAATTGACTTAACAGTCATCAAGCGCAAACAATAGGTCAATTTTAGTTACATTGTGATAAGCGTTAAAAATAATATGATCTTGCGTATTTGTATAATAAATTTCATTTGCCCTAGACAATAAATATGTACTCGATTGAGTCAATGTTAATTGTGAAATCATAAATTAATATTGAGTAGAACATTGATGTAGTCGTAATATGATAGAAAATTTATAGATGAATACCTTTTAATCAAAACTTGTGTTTATTATGTTTAAAAAATGGTATGACAGAGGGCATGCTAATTTTTATCGCGCACATAAAGCATTCGTCCCTTTCGCACCCGCGTATTAGTTAAAAAGTGACAGATGCTTTATGTGCGCGATAAAAGCTAGTGTGCTAGGCACACTGAAGGTCTTAGAATGTATGCTGACGAATAAATCTGTTCAACCTTTTGGTCGCTAAGAATGTCTGAGAAGTAACACGAATTTCAACTTTAAGCCATGGTAGTGAAGGTATTTTTTACCCTGTATATCCTGTCACGCATAGTCGACAACGGCGGCCAACCTGAACTATAGTAGCAAGCACCCACCGCTCTTGATTTTTTTATTTGAATTATAGGAAAATGAAGGAGCTTATTCCAGTATTACTTAATCCGAACTTTCTAATTAGCAGTTATTACCTTCGTAATTTACACTAGCATGTAACAAAATGGACGTTATTTATTTTGCTTCTAAAGCGGTTATTTATAATTTAAAATATATTACGTGTTTTTTTTTAATTTATATTCAGTCGTAATATATTTTTTATGATCCTTTATTTATCGTTTACACATAGTGATTTACGGTTATTTTTTTTCAATGTGATACGACCCGAAATCAACCTATTAAATAGGTTATTGCTGAGACAATACGGTTTCAAAACGTAAACTTAGTCGTAACTTATAAGGTAATATTAGTAATAATAATAGCAATACAGAACCATGACTTGAAATTGGAACACGCACCTAATAATGTTACGTATTATATACTGTTTTATAATTGTAATGCTTTTAATAAATTGGTATTGTTTGTATTGAACTTGAGAGGTTGCTTGGAAACAACGCGTAGTATGAAAATCTAATAGGCCTGTTCTTTCACTGGCAAGAAAGAAATAGTACATTGTGCATCTAGGACCGTAAGAAGGGGATAACTAACGAGAGTATGTTAGAATTGGCGAGGGCTTTTATGACTCGAGTTTGTTATCCCTTTACTGCCCGTGATACACACAATGTTTTTCATTACATTTGCGAGGAAATGAAATAAAAATTAGACAAAAAAAATATATATATATTTATTTTATCCCCATTGTACACCGTGAATTACCATCAGGTGGGTAGAAAAAACTGTATGTGGGTGGCGATCAGCGCGGGGCGACTCCGCCGGCTGCGGCACCCGCGCGCCCCCACCGACCTGGCGCATACATAACTGCCCGTGGGAGTTCTAAACCATACGAAATCCATAACTGCCCTTGGGAGTTAATGATTTTGTATGGTTTCTAACTCCCGCTAACGCCGGCGCGTATAGAGGAGTTAAATCTATACGCTATAGCTGCTCTCTACGCCTGCGTATAATAACACCCTTTCCGAGCAAGTGTGATGAAATATTTTATTTTTATCTTTTTAAAATTGTAATTAATATTGCTCGGTGAATAGCAAAACTCTTCTAATTTTATTGCAAATCCAGGCCCCCAATTCTCGCTGCATTCGAGATAATCTCACAATCGAGATTAAACGTCAGTTCATACAGTCGTTTGACAGAACTGTGTGAACAGCGAACTACTACTGGTTGTTTTCATTAGCGCACTTTATTTTCATTTTTACCCGAGTTCAAAAAAACTGAAACAGGAGTTTCTCAATAAGACGTGAATAATTGTTTTTGCTGCCTAATTACTACGGGACTACTTTTGCACTTAAACCAAAACCTAAGTATAAAAGGTTTCATCATCTGCTCTAAAGCCCGGGGCAAACCAAACGCGGTTGCGGCGCGAACGCGGGTCCGTGCAGTTGTCGAACGGCGCGGGTGGATATACCATGCCACACCGCGGCGGCGTGGGACCGCCGCGGTCCCGCGGCTACTTTGGTGTGCCATGGTAAATCCGCCCGCGCCGTTCGACAACGGCGCGGAGCCGCGTTCGCACCGCAAACGCGCCGCAACCGCGTTTGGTGTGCCCGGGCCTTAAAATAACTATGTTATGGGTATGTAAGTAGAGTCAGCATCAAAATAACCTGAGCAGTTAAATACAATAATAAAAAACAATAATCATAATACTAATAATAAATGAGCTGAATATATGTATTTTTAAATTGACTTGAAAAACAGAACCGGCAAATAGTGCCAGGCCACGCATGTTATAGGGTTCCGTAGTCATTTTTGTTACCATTTTAACACAATTCTGAAATATAATCATTTTAAGTACAAAAAAAATTAAGTATTTGTCCAAATGTTAATTTAGACGATAAACAAATGTCCTGTAAACACTTGTTATCACTACTTTCCGCAGCCCTAGCATGCCAGACACGGGGATAAGATAAACCCGTTTATCTCTATGACTATCTCTTTCGTCGGCACTAGTGTGAGAGAGACGCATTTAGAGATAAGACGGTTTAACTTATCCTTGAGTCAACCATGCTATGGCCGCTGGGCGCCGCGAGCCCTCAGCTCGGAGTGCCGCTCCAGTCTCCTAAGTGCGAGTGAAAGGTCCGACTGATCGATGTATGGGCTCATAGCTCAGATGGTAACGGCCCTGTAATGCTGTATGAAATTAAGAAAAGGGATACGGACAGACTGACATACAAACTATTAAGAGTACCTACCTATATTTACGGAACTCTAATACCTAATTTATAAGTTCGTGTTTATAAACGAAATACAAAATTAGGGCGCTTGTTACGCCTCGGGGAGTGTACCAGGGTATCGGGAACCGGAATAAAAATGTATATTATATATCGGGGCTAGCACGACACGCCCGTGAGTCATTTGTCGCGCAGTGCGTCTCTGTCAAATTAGTCAAATATGTAAGGGATGCACTGAGCGACAAAGGAGTCGCGGGCAGGTCGTGCTAGACGTGCTGAGGGCGCATGCGTAGATCTCGCCGCGCCCATCTCCCGCGCGCGGCTTGTCAACAAAACAATGCTCGGCTTCCTCAGTATCAGTGCAGCAGCGAAACGCCGCCGTCGCCCGCACGCACGGCCTATGTGATCTTATTTCCTATCTCAAATCCAGACAGATTTATGTAAGTCTATTTATAATTTGATTTTATCATTGCGTGCATGGTTTATAAGTAGGTATAGCTATTTTAAGAGCGCACACCCTAGATCACAGTTGGTTTAGGGAATCGCGATTTCATTGCGGATGTTCCCGTTCAATTATTATCTTTTTATTCAGCGTTGATGCAAAACATAACGTGTCTCATTTAATTAAAGAATTTATGTTTTTAAGCTACTAAACGAAAGTAATATGACACGTAAAAACTAGTTTTATTCATAGTTATCTCGGGTTAACCATAACAAAGGACGCGGTAGGGGATATGAAAAGTCGCACACAGTGTTGGCATAATACGCAAATCGTTAGGACTAGTTTATGCCAAACGCAGTATAGCTCCACATACGTTTTGAATATATTAATCGTTTCTTTCAGTAATGAAATAGAATATTAAGTAAGCTTTGATTATTGTCAGACGCACGTAGATGCAGTAATGGGATTAACTTAGTACGGAATAGGTATGGTTAACTCTTTAATTTACACCAGTAAAGGCAAACAGTTTGAAGGTTACAATTATTAATACGAGCACGTAATTGCTTCCAATTGTTCCTGTAGATAAAGCGCGTAAGCGTTATCATTATCAGCGTTACCAATCCGTAATTAATCTTGCCGTTTATTGATATGTTTAACGCTAGAGTACACTGGTCACGGTGGATGCACTCCGGAAAACATAACACTTAACCAAAACGATATCCAATAAGTACTTTTAATATTATCTATCACAAAATATAAAGGAAGGTGTGTACAAATTCATAACATGTAAGGTATTTTCTTATACATAAAAATGTGGTGAGTAGTTTAAGTACCGTCTACTAGCCAATAGGTCGGTACTATTATTTATTCTGTGCTAATGGTTAATTTTTTAGGTTTTTTATATTCGATAGACTAACCGAACAGACTCAGCCGACGACGCGATGTGAACATTTAAATGCGTTTATCGGGAAAAAAATAACCATATACGTAAACGTGCTTTGGACAATACAGAACAAACTATTTCCGTTATTCAAAAAAAATACTGAACCTAAAAAAAAATAGTTGAAATCCTTGATATTTTAATTGCGCAGTGGATTCGTGTCGCCAGACGATGCTACCTATATTGTTGCATAGTACTTATTTACAATATATGTACGTGCAAAAACTTATTGGCCACAAATCGCTCGTTTATACCTCGCCCGTTGTAAAAAGAGCGGTGACTGCCATATAAAATGTATCGCCGTCAGCGCTCTTTTTACAACGGGCGAGGTATACGAGCAAGTGCAATCGAAAGCTGCTGCAGCTCTAACATGCATGCCACAAACATAAGTTAAACCCTTTTATCTCTATGACTATCTCTTTCGTCGGCACTAGTGTGTGAGAGACGCACTTAGAGATAAGACGGTCTATCTTATCTTTGTGTCATGCATGTTAGGGCCGCAGAGTTGCTTGAATCGACTATGACCTAGTACCTATCTTAAGTTCCATATCGCTGCTTTATTTCGACAGTGACACAACTCAAAATTAAATGGTCTCCGATAAACACTTCAATAGTTTTCTGAATTTTACGAGAATAGAGTTTTATTCACTGTCGAATTAAAACAGAGATATTTTATTATTTTCCTCAAAATGCAAAAACTATAAGAAATGTAATACAACTTGACAATGCAGCTCTGGAAAATCTTAATTTAACTATCCCCGATATAGGGATAAGTCAAGATAGTTGCCATGGCCAACCATGTTAGGCCTGCAGGTTAGAGTTTATAATTTATACTACGGATTAACCTATCTAAAAGATACGCAGAGAAAGTTAAAGTAGCGCGGTAAGCTATAAACTCCGATATAGAAACTTGCAAGGCCATTTACATTCTGTCTGCTTTTTCGCACGATATTTTCACTTTCTAGATTTCCCTCCATTTGTAGTAGGTAAGCGGTACAGTGCGTTAACCAGATAGGTTGTTTTAGTTAAGCGCATAAACCACGCCGATACTTAGCACTTAGTTTATCGACAGAACATAAAACTAAGGCACTAAAAGTACCTACCTACCTCAATGTAATCGACCGAGCGAGCGAACCGTCTCCGTTTCAGCTTGGGCAAAAATGCTTTCGTATGTCCGGCGGATGTCCATTTGTTCTCGTCTACAGCTCGCAGTTCTCAACCGATTCTCATGAAATTTTGTGAGGAGGTTCGGTAGTTGTATATTTTTTTTTGTTATTTCTTATTTTTCAAAGGGTTTTTGTTTTAGACTCAGTTTTTTGAAGTCTTTTGTCGCGAGGTCTACAGCTCACGGAGCCACTAGTTTCATTTTAGTATCGAGTGTACCTAAGTATCTAACAGCGGCCCGAGCAAGGTTGAAACGGGGATAACTTAACCCCGTCTTTCTGTCTATCTCTTTCGTCAGCATTAAGGTGAGAGAGACGCACTTAGATATAAGACTGTGTTAACTTAACCTAGTTTCAAACATGTTAGGGCTGACGCTGCTATGTCATGATTTTGGTACCTTTGGTAAAAACAAAAATCAGATGGCAGCTAGTTAGCTAGAGACTAATAATTTTCAAAGAAAGTAGCGTTTTGATATTTAGTGTGTGAGGAATTGATAAATCAATTTAAACGAAACTTTCCGAAGACCATTTAAAGTGAAATAACTCTATTGTGAATGCTGCTCACGTCGAAGGTGACCATACTATTGTCCTGAGAGCTATATCTGTACACAATTCTGTAATTAATCATCATTATATGCCGTCAGCTTTGTTAGGTAGGTACATCTAGATGAATAGGGTACACATGAGGTACACTCAACGTTAAATCGAAAGTAGTTCTTTTTCTATGCGATGGTAGCTTTTGTGATTAAAGTGTAGGTACTTACTCCTAATCAAGGCTCCTTTTGAACGCCACAGTTGGCTATACACGATAACAGATTTTCGTGCCCCTGACGCCACGGCATACCGTTTTCCATGCATTTTGTTGGCTACAGCTGGCGCTGGGCGTCCGTGGCACCTGGTGCACAGGAGTGCTTTGCGGCATTGCTAGGTCGTCGGCGAGTAGAGCGCTTATAGGTACGTTAGGGCGATGCAGTCGCGCGTTTATCGCGGTTACCTTTACATGTTAAAGAGTAAAAGTGACGACGATAAAAACGCGCGACTGTATCGCTGCACTAAGTCGTCGTAGCGACCTCCCTTAGAGATGGTCACACATAATCGTGTATAGATGATGTCTGAATCGACTTTTCGCTCGTGACCAACGCAATCTGTTTTTTAGGATTATACCAATATTTTTTGTATTTAAATATGAGAATCGTTTCAAGTGATGTACCTACCCATTTATCCTTGTTCGTTTCGCATACAAAATAAACAACCAGTCAGTTAAGTTAACCTTGAATGACTTAAGTGATAAGTCACACATATTATGGATACACACACAGGTAGATAGGTAGGCACAAACTTTACGCCGAAATCGATTGCAGATGCACAAAGAAAGGGAGGGTTATTTTCTCACCCTTGACGTAGCGCTGGTCCCTTCGGAGGGCCGTATTTCGGCACCATGAGTCATGGTCGAAAATAATGGGGAATCGCTATCGGGGTGACGTCAACCGCGATGAGTGGGTCACGCGTGGAATAACATTATATTCACGAATAGATCCACTTTGCTGTTGTAGCATTGTTATAAGGTTATTATTTAACAACGCCCTACGTGTCAAGACTGACACAAGTTTGACGAGGATAGAGACGTTGTGTCATTACGGAGTAGGTATGCAGGACCTATCAAATTAAGGTCACAATAAGGCAGGTAGGGTAGGAGAAATAATGATTGGCCTTGCGACAAACTTAACTTTGCCGTTGAAAAACTGATATCTCCATACATCGAGTGAGTTCGCCAAAACCGCCAGTAAGTTTGTAATTGCAAAAACCTCCATATCTCCGCCATTTTCAAATATTTCGAAAAGCTGAATCGACAAAAAAAATTATACATTTACTGAACCTCCTCACAAAATTTCACGAGAATCGGTTGAGAACTGCGAGCTGTAGACGAGAACAAATGGGCATCCGCTGGACGCTGGAAATTGGACATACGAAAGCATTTTTGCCCAATCTGAAACGGAGACGCTTCGCTCGCTCGGTCGATAATATTATAATGGCACCACCTCTGGTGTAGCAGATGTCCATAGGCGGCGGTGACCACTTTCCATCAGGTGGGTCTGCCTGTTTGTCAGTCAAACGAGTGTTTGACGACGCGGATAGCCTAGTTGGTAGTGACCCTGCCTCCGATGTAAGCGTCCCGGGTTCGATCCCCGGTAAGGGCAAATATTTGTGTGATGAGCACGAATGTTTGTTCCTGAGTCTTGGATGTTTCCTATGTATATAAGTATTTATTTCTCTACATAAGTATTTATATTGTCGTCTAGTACTCATAACACAAGCCTTTAGAGCTTACTTTGGGACTAGATCGATTTGTGTAAAGATTTTCCCCTGATTTATTTATTTATTTATTATTATAATTGACATAAAAAACACATATAAAAAGTAGTCCGTGAGCCAGCAACAGATTTTCATGACCAATTCCTTCTCGGGCGATAACTCGTAAAATGATTCGTTGTATCATGAAGCCTCGTGAACGTCAGCTGCGGTTCCGTAGGTGGGTTGAGCAGCGGTAACCTTCCAAGCACGTAGTTTTCATTTAATAATTTCCCTCTTGATTGTAAATTTATCAGATTATAGCTAACCCAATATCTTGAAGGAAAAAAGTCAGCTGACTATAAAGGGGTGAATTATACGTCAGCTTTCATTTTCTGGTGACTAGAGTGCCTAGCACACTAGCTTTTATCGCGCACATAAAGCATCTGTCACTTATTAACTAATATGCTGGTGCGAAAGGGAGGAATGCTTTATGTACGCCATAAAAATTAGTGTGCTAAGCTCCCAGTTGACGTACAATCCACCTCTGTATAGTCAGCCGACTTTTTTATTCTTAAAGATGTTAGGTTAGCTATAATCTGATAAATTTTGGATAAGGCGGGCAAATAAAAATAAAAAAACTGCGTCCTTCTGAGGTTACCACTGCTCAACCCACCCACGGAACTGCAGCTGACGTTCACGAGGCTTCATGATACCACTCTCTAAAGCATTTTACGAGTTATCGCCCGGGAGGAAATGATTGTCGAAATTTGTACCTGGCTCGTGGACTAGGTATAAATCCGAAAGTTTGTGAGCGTGTGTGTGAGTTAGTATGCTTGTTATTCCTTCACGCTTCAACGAATGGTTGGATGAAATTTGGAATTGAGAGCTAAATACCACATAGCCTATATTTTTAATCCCGGAAAATCTTAAAGTCCCGAGGAAGTAAGTATAACCGAAACAACGCGATCGAAGTCGTAGGCAGAAGCTAGTTGTGAAATAAATAGCTCACTTTTGTTTTCCTAATAGGCTACTTTCCTGTAACATTCTAATTAGGTAGTCGGTTATTTACATAATAAAAAAATATTGAACACATATTTTTCCTTTTGTAAATTAAACAAAAAATTACAAAGTTACGCGTGACGTCATTAGCCCCCACTCCCGAACTTTGATGCGAGTTATCTTTGTCAATTTAAATGGATTTGATCAAGCAAAAAATACGTGTTCAATATTTTTTTATAATCTAACTGACGGACTAATTAGAATTAAACAAAAAATATCCAGGAAACATCCCTATTGCAATAATTGAGCTTTTTGCGAGAGTAAGCCTTAATATCCAAGTCGTCAAAACGCACACAGCAAGCCGTCTACCATGTATGTTTTTAGAGAACCAAATACCATCTTTCCTAGATTTGCTACATAGCTCCCTACGCATTCACATGCACCTACGATGTCAATAGTCGTAGACGCTTGCAGTGTTTACAGAGAGCTAGCAATTAATAATTGGTTGGGCACGTGAGAACGGGCGCAGCGCTGCGGCCCGAGAGCGTTGGCCGCTGCACAATATGGGCCGAGGCGAAGTAGGTCGGAGAAGGTGCCGCTAATCTACCACCCAGTCACGCAATCTGTAACCAATGCTTATAATACGAACGTTCAGTGCCTAGCACCTACCAAGTTCCGCTGTTAAACCACTAAGCACGGACAGTGTAAAGGACTATTTCAAAAATCCATTACTATAAACACATACTTGACCTTCCGTGGTGGTAGAATAGGTACGCATTGCGACGTTTCTTTGAAACTTTTGAACAAAGAAATGTATAAGCAACTACGTAAAACCTTGGTATGGCGCTACAAAGAACAGCCTTTAGTAGTTGAGTGTGATCCCACCATTCTTCCTTATGTAAGGATAGGCGAAGCTATCAATATTTACTCAAAAATAATCAGGTAATTAACATTCAGTGGAAAATAAAACGTAATGGGAAAAGTTTCAGTTATAATGTCAAACGCGAGCAAAGATTCTTCTGTCTTCCTTGCAATTTTTATGAATGTTGAGGTTCTAATTTGGTAAAAGTAGATTCATAATTTAAATTAGATCTGAACATAAATTAAAACATCACAACAATCTAGATAAAAACATCACTCTCAACGACTCAAACTAGGATAACCTGCATCTTGAGTCCGTGAACAACACGCTGACTCACAAACGACGAGACACCAAATCCTGCTTGAGTCGAAGATGTAGATCTCAACATGAGGCACGATTGTACTAGCTCTTAAGGTCCGGTCACATTGCGGGCGCGGATGTGCGGTAACGCCATCCGTCGTCTTCTTTGAAAGTCGTAACAGACGTCATACGTATCACGCCGCGCTCGGGCCTCGGCGTGAGTTTAACACTCGAGTTGTGAGTGAGGCGAGCGCAGCGTGTCAGGACCCCAATTCTCGGTGCATTCGAGATAATGTCGATTGCGAGATTAAACGTCAGATTCATACAGTTGTACCCTCCTCTGCTGCACTGGGAGTGAAGAAATAGCATAGAATGCGTGCAGATGCTTATCATCCTGGCTTGTCGTAAAAGTCGACTAAGGGACGGGTCCTCTCCAACATGGTGGACTATCTGTATGGGCGATGGGCGATCACCTGTCACCATACGGTTCATCATACCATCTTAGGACTAATTAATCCAACGTGGCCACAAGTAGTCTTGTGGCTCTGCCCACCCCATTAGGGATTTCGGGCGTGATGCTATGTATGTATGTATGTTCATACAGTTGTGTCAAACGGCTGTAAGTACTGACGTTTAATCTCGATTGTGAGATTATCTCGAATGCACCGAGAATTGGGGGCCAAGAGAGCGGTGAGACCATGACAGACAGTTTACGGTCGCGCCGCGCGTGCCGGAATCACGTCGGCATAGACCGGACACGGACGCGTACGTGTGACTTTCGTACCGCGCTTACGACAAGCTGCAGTCACGCCACGCTCCTGTCACGCTCGCAACGTGACCGCCCTCTTAGGCCTTAATAGGCAGGTACCTAGCCAATTAAATGCGTATGAGGTACTTTATTCGCTTGATCTCTAAGGTCAGATCACTTATAGTCTAGATATTATAGGTGCACCCACAGATCCTGTGGAGGTGTAATAACATATTGTTACGGCCCCCGCCTGTTTATGAAGTCCATTTCAAACGGTGGATTTGTTTTGCTTCATTATGCCGAAATACAGGAGTTGATGTCATCCTGTCCGTTTTACGAATAAAGTGCTCATATTTTTTGTTACTCCTCTGCTGCACTGGTAGTGAAGAATGTGAAGAATACAATGCGTGCAGACGCTTATCATCCTGGCATATCGTAAAAGTCGATTAAGGGACGGGTCCTCTCCAACATTGTGGACTATCTGTACTTATGGGCGATGGGCTGATCACCTGTCACCATGCGGTTCAGCATACCATCTTAGGACTTATTAATCGAACGTGGCCACAAGTAGTCTTGTGGCTCTGCCCACCCCATTAGGGATTTCGGGCGTGATCCTATGTATGTATGTATGTATGTATTTTTTGTTAACATTGAAACGTGAGCTGGTATGAGTAACAAACATTTCACAACAACTACGAGTAGGTATTTTAAACTATTAAAATGTAAATGAAAATGGGTCCGCCGTTGCTGTTATGTTTTCGTTCGGCAATTAATTGATGGAAGCGTAAATAAATCGATACACGTAGAATTGATAAACCTAATCGATTTGACGAGCTTATGTTTATTAGTTTGTATCTCAAGAGATGTTGTGACATGAAATCTAGATAGCTAAGCAAAAAAGTAAGTGCATCTATATGCATACCGGCGGCCCTAGGCCCTATGCAAACCGTTCTCGTAATAGAAAATTACCAGTTCTTACGTACATCTGTGATCGTAGTGAGTAAATTCTGTGACATTGGAAATCTTAGCTAACATGAGCATTATCAACAAGTTTGCAAAACATTTGTCTGCAAGGTCGGTGATGTAATTGCCGCTTTTAGCGTGCAGCCGCGATCTACCACTATCGTTCCTACTGCGATGGAAACAAAATCGCGCGTTTGGCTATTTAGCATGACATCACCCCGACCCGAACCGGTGTTTTTTAAAAACATTGTTACCTTGATGTTGTAATAGGTTTAAGTGTGTTTTTAAGTGAGATTTCCATCACTACCTATCGTGTTTGTTTTGATAACGCAACTATCTAATCGCTACGTTCTTAAATATAAAAAAAACTTCAAAGAGTATTGAACTTTGTTATTACGGGGAAAGTATTCGTGTTTTGGGTCAATTTACATAAAGCTTTTAACTACCATCAAGTTAAGTAAGTGATATCGAAGCTTAATATAATACCTGTTTAACAAGGGAATGAAAACAATTATATTTATATTTTATACACATAAAACAGTACCGTGACTCACTTATAGACAACGCACAGCCAAAACTTTGTTTGGAGGAGACATTCCTCAATTACCCTAGAGGTGCACTAAGGAGGGATTTTTTGTAATTCCATCCCTAAAGGGGTGAAAAGAGGTGATAAAGTTTGTATGGAAAATACCGCCGGCGAAGCTGTGGCGGGTAGTTAAAACTATGAAATGATATATTATACGGATTTCAACATCTTTACGCCCCCCGCATGGCTTGCAAAAAACCAGTGCTGTAATTCTCTGACGCTGATCAGCGGATAAATGAAACTATTAATTTAGATTGTGAGGATAAAGTCATTCGTCCAAAATTAAATGTTACCCTCATCGCTGCGCACATTAGAGCATCACATCACATGGTAGAAACGCCGAAGAGGGCGGTAGCATCTGCGTTTTGCCTTATCATTTAGAAAGTTTTAGACGCAGTTGTTGATCAGTATTTAAATAACGGACACGAGAGGATACTTATAAACTGAAACATTACCTATAATTTTTGGATTAGTTAATCAAATTTCATGTCTTTAACTTTAGAAATGATATATACAAACTTTAATCCCCTAATTGACCACCTTAGGGGGGGGAATTTCGTGATAAATATTATCCTATAAGTGACTCCAGATTATACACTTACCATATCGAATTGCGTCAAAAAAGATCCAGTAGTTTTAGCGTGATTATCGGACAAATTAACCGACTAACAGACAAAAAACAATTATAAGGTGTTTCGGCATCTTTTAATAGCTTGGTTACAAAATTATGATATGTAGCATTTTTCCTCGTAGGTATTATTTATTTATTGATTACATTTGTACCTATTGATTGGGGAACAGTTTTTCTTGGACTACGTCAGAAAATGGGTTAAATACTGATTAAATCCAAGCAGCCGTCAGTTATGTCCGAAACATTCCAACCGAAAAATCTAAAATTATTCATACTGAGAGGAAGTTATATTTATATTTTACACGAACAATATAAGGAAGTTGCAATTATTTATCCTTTTAGAAAAATAATAATAAAACAAAATAACCTCTACCAGGTCAAATCACACTCGCGTTAGGAGTTGGCAAAAAGTAAGTACCTGCGGGACCCTCGGCGTGCGATTCCAACTCGCGCTTGTCCGGTTTTTTCCCGATAGTTAGGTATATACGTTACTAATGCCTCCAGTTCACGGTTCGCTATTCGGGAGTTACCTAAGCGATATTAATTTACATATTTGTTCTAGTAACCATGTCCGAAGCAGCGAAGCCTCAGGACGCCGTAGAGCAGGTGACGGAGGAGGTTAAGGCCGTCAAGCTGGAGAACGGGGCAGCCCCGGGGGCGACCAACGGAACGAAGACAGAGGACAATGTCGTATCGTTTAAGGTACAGTGCGGCTCAGGACTCATTGTTCAGTTAAATTAAGTCACAGTATAATTAAGATTACGTCAAGAATGGTCACATGGTGATGTAAGAAAGTCTAAACAGGAGGAGCTACCACTGTTTCTGGTTTTTATGACCAGATAGCCAAAATAGAGCGAGCAGATAGCGTTCCTATATGGTTTTAAGAGGGCGCCGACCGTCCAGTGGCGCCCTCATCACTGTTTTTGTGTTTTCTATTAAAGGAAAGTATTTTATTAAAATTGAAGCCGTATAAGTTGTTACGCAACTTAATACACAACGTATATGCTATGTAATATAGCTTTGCAAAGTATAACCATCATCTAATCAATTTAATAGAAAATAGTGGCCGCTTTTTTCTGTTAAATTGATTAGATGATGGTTATACTTTGCAAAGCTATATTACATAGCATATACGATGTGTATTAAGTTGCGTAACAATTTATACGGCTTCAATTTTAATAAAATACTTTCCTTTAATAGAAAACACAATAACAGTGATGAGGGCGCCACTGGACGGTCGGCGCCCTCTTAACACAGTCACCACTTAGTTCCGATACTTATATTTTCTTCCCGCCGATTATTTGAGGCGTAGGTACTTTCGTAATCAACGAAAACTTACTTAATTGTTAATTTGCTTCTTCTAAAACTAGAAATATATAGGCATTAAAGTGTATTTATAAGCACGGATACCTTTTCTCATCTCAATAATTTCTTTATACCTACACTAAAGTTGAGTAGAAGTTAGTATCATATTTTTACATGCGATTTTGTCCATGTTGTAAGCAGTACTAGGTGTCGATTACCCTAATACGTATAAACAAGTTCTTAATCAAACGTCTCTCAAATTCCAGGACGCGTTTAAAACTTTCTCCAAATTCGGTGATCCGAAATCAGACGGCAAGCACATAACCTTGTCCCAGAGCGACAAATGGATGAAGCAGGCTAAGGTGATAGACGGGAAGAAGATTACCACCACGGACACCGCTATCCACTTCAAGAAACTCAAGACCATGAAGCTGACGGCCGAGGACTACGTCAAGTTCCTGGAAGACCTGTCCAAGAGCAAGAAAGTCGAAGTCGATGATATCAAGAAGAAGCTCACCAGTTGCGGTCAGCCCGGGTTGACATCGCATGTAAGTAGCTTGGCTGCCCACACAATCGGCCTTAAAGGGCCATCTCCCGAAAGACTGATGTCTAAGAATGAGACACATCATCTCTGTCAAATTCTTCGTTCAAAAGTAGTTACTTCATGACGATGACGATGATGAGAGATGAGACGGAAAAATACTTCGGAAAAAAATTTTTTTTTTTTCAGATAGACAAATTATTTTTAAAAAGTTGTCAGTTCTGCATCGCAGTGACATCATTCTGACCATCGCCATACAAACGAGCCGGTCATAGTATGAAGATCCGTCTTAATGACGTCACTGCATTATAACTAGCTAAAAAAATGTACATGTGGACAAAAGTTGCTGTAGTCAATTATAAATATCTACCTATACAGGAAATAATAATATAATCATACCTAGGTCGACTTTTAGTTGATATACCATAATATTATGCAATACAAATAAATATTACTTATATTACGCAATGAATGACTGATGATTGATGATTGGTTTTGTATTACACCTAAAAACGCCAATGTTGATACAAACACATTCATCTCTTATGGCACATTAAACGTGAAAAACATTATTAAGAAGTCAGAATGCTTTTTAACGCCCTTTACTAATACAAAATTTAGGTACAAATTCAACCAATTTGACTACTGAAGAACCTAGTCACAGTGATTTTCCTAATTAATAACGTAAATTAGTGAGATAAAATTATGATGTGACTATAACAAGTATCTATTAGGTCGGCTAGTAGGTAATGCAACTAGCGGAATGAAAAGGTTCGTCACTTTTGAACTTGATTCCGATAACATAAGATCAAAAAGCAAAACCTATTCGATCCGCGACTGTACATCGAATTTGCTATTACAGGTGACGAAGTCCCCAGCGGCCGCGGCGGCGGTGGATCGCTTGACCGACACTAGCAAATACACGGGCTCCCACAAACAGCGCTTCGATGAGACCGGGAAGGGCAAGGGTATCTCCGGCCGGAAGGACCTCGCCGACGGCTCGGGGTACGTCAGCGGGTATCAGCATAAAGACTCCTACGACAAGAGCCATTAAATCCACCTATGTAGTGTGTAATCGTAGCGCCACCTATCCTGTCTAAGGGAACTCAAGCAGCACGCGTCGGTTACAGAAGAGGCACCTAGCGCCACCTACAAGCACAACTCGGCAACTCTCACACAAAGCAGACTGCGATACTTCAATCTCTGTCGCGGTCTGCTCTTTGTGCGAGTTGCTGAGTTGTGCCTGTAGGTGGCACTAGGTGCCTCTTCTGTAACCGGCGCGTGCTGCTCGAGTTCCCTTAGGCACGATAGGTGGCGCTACGATTACACACTACACTTACCAATTTAATTTTTATTTAATGTTTGGTAATTACTTCCAGCCCCATGCAGAACTTTTGGGTGCATTTCTACTGTCGCGCAGAGAATCTGACTAATGAAATTGTGGTATAATTTCAATATTTTTAAAGCAATCTGGTCACATCCGCTCGGCTTTAGTACAAACGCATCCTAAAAGTGCTTCCACACTGGTGTTCAAAAACGTTCCTCAATGTTTGTCAACATTTAGTAACGGCAGCGGTCCTAGGAAGGTTGACACGTGGATAGCTTAACCCCGTCTTATTATCCCTCTATCTCTGTCCTCGACACTAGTGTGAGAGAGACGCACTTAGACGGTGTGAACTTATCCTCGTGTTAACCTTGCTAGGGCCGCAGTTTGCTCCTCCCACAGGATCTATCTAAATGTTGACAAACGTTTCTGAACATCGGTGGGATCATCATAAGGCACGTGCCCCCGCTTCATGAAATCTTCACGTAACACGTTGTACATTATTGCTGTACGTTTTTAATTATTAATGAATTCATCGACGGCGTTTTGTGTATGTAAACTCTACTGATGAAATTCCTTTTATTCTGCCTAGGATAATAAATATTTTAAAAAATACAACTTAAACGACTATTTTTATGTGATCATGAATGTAATAGTTATATTTTTTACTTTGTATGATTTTTAATGTAACTTTTGATGTCTAGTCTAAGTAGAGTAGATTATTTGTTTTTAGGTTTGATCGTATAAGGCCTCTTTCATAATGACCAAGTAAAATTGATCATACAAAATTCACTGTTATCTGCCGATCTTACGTGGAAATTGTGGACATACATACATACATACACATCACGCCCGAAATCCCTAATGGGGTGGGCAGAGCCACAAGACTACTTGTGGCCACGTTCGATGAATTAGTCCTAAGATGGTATGATGAACCGTATGGTGACAGGTGATCAGCCCATCGCCCATACAGATAGTCCACCATGTTGGAGAGGACCCGTCCCTTAGTCGACTTTTACGACATGCCAGGATGATAAGCATCTGCATGCATTCTATGCTATTTCTTCACTCCCAGCAGCAGAGGAGATTGTGAAACAGGCCTTATTGTTAAATTTAATATCAGGATAAACTCTACTACGGTGTTTTTCAAACTTTTTGAGTACGCGACCCTTTTACAAATAATAATAATGTGGCAACCACCTAAGCAAGGCTTTGCGACCCGCCTGGGGGCCGCGACCCACAGGTTGAAAAACACTGCTCTACTATAATGTAGAAATTCCCATCAGGCAGTTCTTACTTTCACTCCCTGAAAGTTTTGGCGTATATAGCTATTGCAACATTAACTATTACTACATAACTAGTTATATGAAATGCATTTGTAACAACTATATGTAATCTGTTTATAAAGGGTGAAAATTAATATCTACATAAATAGGTACTTTTTAATGTTTTCCTAGTTGCCTAAGTTACAAAGTAACTTTATAACAATGTATATAATTTATCTTATAATACCACAGCTAAGTATCAGATTATACGGTTTTATTGAATACAAAAAATCTTATAGTTAAAATGAAATAATGAAACAAAGTATGATTAATTGTATGTACCTACGTAACCATGATAAGATATTGTAATACACATTATTTAATTTAAATTTACGTTTTGTTTTCTTTAACCCATTCCCAATTAACTTTAATAGAAGAGAAAATACAAATTGATTTCCACTGATACCATTTATTCGGCTTATAACTACAAATACAAGTATAGCCCTAGCATTTAATAAGAAATAGTTATAATTCTAATATAAGATTGGTTCAATAAACGATAAGAACATCGAGCGCAAAAGACGTTAAATAACGTGAGGAGTATTTCACCTTCAACCCTTACACTGCCTTTCCACTGAAGCGGAGCAGAGCGGAGATGAGCGCAGCTAACCAATCAGATTGCTTTATCGTATGTCAAATTTGACATAATATAAAGCAGTTTCATTGGTTAGCTCGGATCTTCTCCGCTCCGCTCCGCTTCAATGGAAAGGCAGTCAAAAGGTTAAAAAATCCGGCGCGGTTTTTTGTAGTTTCGATTTGTATTTTAACCTTTTGACCGCCACAATCGGCTGCATCCGTCAGCGGATACAGGGTAAAAAAGTCCTTCATAACCTTGACTTAAAGTTGAAATTCGCGTTACTTCTCAGACATGCTTGGCGGTCAAAAGGTTAATGTTCCTTTTTTACTCGATATGCCAAACTGTTTGCTGAACTTTGTATATACTCATAAATGATTCATACAAATAATTTTAAATGTTGAATACCAGTAACAAAATATATAAGTTTTAAATAAAATAAATTGTACAGTACTTGCTACATATTATATATAACTAATTTATTAGTCGATAACACAAATAATATAAAAAAATCAGCTACCCTATCTATATTTCCGATCAAGTTTGAGTAGGTCGGTGTCAGAAATGTATCATACATCATCAATATCAGAAATTAAACTATTTCGATTGAATTATATTTCAATTATAATTCAATTGTGCTATTCTATAATATGTACCTTAATGATGAGTCGATTAATATAGCTATTAATTGGCAATTCTTTACTGGATATGCAGAGCAAAAACTTGTATCGGAATATTTAACTGTTTCTTTCGCTTATATTGTTGAACGATTTATGACACGGGGAAACCAAAACAACCGACTTTTCGGGTATGCATATAGAGACTGGTTATATTATGATAATAAGGAATCGTGGTCAAGGATTACCATAATACATTTATCTTTTTTTTATATAACTAACTCCTTACAATACATTATTATAGTCAGACACGTTTACCACATAAGCAGAGTGTATGGCTAAGCTGGTTACAACAGGTAATATCAATATCCACTTTGAAAATAAAAACAAGCCGATTCAGTCTATAAGTTACATATGTACAAAACGTCTGACTCAAATATTACAATCGTATTAATATGTACTTTAAGATTATACATTTTACATTGTGTGCATGTGGTGTATGTATTATATTGGACGATCTGCACGTCTAGCACGACCTGCCCGCGAGTCCTTTCTCGCTCAGTGCGTCCCTTACACATTTGACAAGTTGGACAGAGACGCACTGAGCGACAAACGACTCGCGGGCATGTCGTGCTAGCCCCCCTGTATAAGGCCCAGTTTTATAAAGGTGTGTCAGAACAATTTCAGTAAATCCGTACAAATTTTGATAAATTTGTTCAAACGGATTTTTATAAAACCTCGATTAAAGATCCATTTGATATATTTTCAGTCGGGAATGACAAAAATTGTACTGTTTTTTTTAATGGCTTCCAAATATCAATTGTGCGAGGTTGTATTTCGCAAATATCGAAGTAGACATTAGACACGATAGATACCAATTTTGATGATTTGTGGGAGGATCAGACGGGAAAATGATTTAATAACATCTGATGTGACATTTGGTCTGCCAGACCTTTATAAAATGCGGCCGTAATGGCTCCAGATCACTATATAAATTTTCGAATGTATGCTCACTTTCATTACATTTTTCTGTGAGACTTTATCACAATACCTTTCTTCACTCAGGCCAAAGTATGACATTAAACAACATAAAATATATTTACATATTTAACTGCTAAATTTCAGACCGAGGGGCGATGTTCATTTAACCTTTAGAAAAGCTGTAGTTCCATAGATAACAGACGATTGTCTATGAGTCAATAAATAGCTAGATTCTATCTGATGTTACAAAAAGCATATAGGGAAATTTGAAGATTGTGTACAAGCACACATAAAGATACGAAACAATTCAACCAGCATGGAAATAAGAGAAAATCAAATTAACTATAAATTTAACTACACGTATCAAAATCGATTATAGGTTTAAAATTACACAACAACCCTGCCTAAAAATAAATTTTTATCATCGCAAAAATGTCAACCAAAAATTTTCAATTCAATGTAATCTCATTAACTGTTATGCTTCTTTTCATTTTAAATACTAGTAGAGATTGCTATTCATTCAAATCGGTCGGTTCATACAACATTTTCGATAATAACAATTTGACGAGCATATCTCATGTAAACATTGACTCGAATGAAACTCATCGTCATTAAACAAATAATAAGAATGCTATATGGAATTAACAAAATTGTTATATATAGAATATCCTAGTCATAGGTTATCACAAATTGCGGGCGCGGTGCGGTTACATGGGGCCCTCGATGGTGCTGACCTTCATGGCGAAGTAGTAGACGGCCCGGCTGAACAGCACGAGGGCGAGGAGGAAGGCGCCGACGTAGGCCACGTACACGCCCGTGCCGTGGCTGCGGGCGGCGGCCAGCGTGCCCAGCGTGACGCCCAGCGCGATGGCCAGCACGACCAGCGCCAGCGCGCCGAACACGGCGCCGCGCACGCGAGCCATGCGCGGGCCCACCGACGACACCTTGCGGCAGTGCGGGCACCGCACCGGCGCGTTCTTCAGCAGCTGGTACTGCAATTATTATGTAACATAACACCAGGCGGGTTTCACTTCAAACTTTAGGTACGCTCGGCGGTCGGGCAGCGCGGCGCTGTAAATCGCAGTAGGTTGCCGCTCGCCTCGCTCGCCGCGTCGCGCCGAGTCATAGCGATTACTCTACTTAAAGCGACCCACAAGCGACCCTAGCGCACGTGAAAAAGCAAGTGTTATGCGACAGAGAGAGAAGGCATGAGTAGGCATATTTTCATGCCTAAACACCGGTTTTGTTAGAGTGATTCTTCTGTACGTTACTACGATTATCTATTCTGTGATATCACGCCCTATGCTTCATTGTTGGAGCCATTCACGTCAAGTCACGGCACTTTAAAGTGTAAGGCTAAAGCATTTATTTGCATTTATAATAGAATTAATCATGAGATTGGATTGTCGTCATAATGTGACACAATATTAAAATTTATTTTAAGTATGTGAGTTTTTTGTGTTTACTGTATGCTCTAGTATTTTTAACCTTTTCACCGCCGTTGTCGACTATGCGTGACAGGCTATACTATATAGGGTAAAAAAGAACTTCTTTACCTTGACTTAAAGTTGAAATTCGTGTTACTTCGCAGACATGCTTGGCGGCCAAAAGGTTAATAACACTAGCGGTTGTCGGTGACCTCGGCACAGTATAATAAACTAACAGTATTTTGTCTCGGCAGCGTCCTCGAAATAATTACGAGGGGCGGCTGAAAAGTTATCTACCTAGCCTATATGTTATGCGAAAATAATACTGGCCACTATGAGGTCGTGTTCACCGGTTATTCTTTTTTAAAAATCACCAACATTCATTTGCTTCTTGCTTCCCGCTTTTTTTTGGGACTGGATTGTTTTCAAAATGTCGCAAGAAAAAAATAATCTGATTAAAATTGAGCAGCGTGCAGTGATAAAATTTCTCACTAAAGAAGGAAATACACCCTCGCAGATTAGACCGTGTATCTTACCTGTTTTTGGTGGTTCGTGCCCTTCTGAATTTACAATAAAGTTCTGGTCGAAACAGTTTAAGCTTGGCCGTGAGAGCCTTGAAGATGATCCTCGTAGTGGGCGACCAGTTTCCGCTGTCACCAATGAAAATGTGACCAAAGTGAGAAATTTTATTTTAGAAGACCGGCGAATTAAGCAGTGGGAGTTAGCCAGGGATGTGGGCATTAGTAAAGAACGGGTCAATTAAATAATTCATGAACATTTGCACATGTCTAAGGTTAGTGCACGCTGGGTCCCTAGAATGTTGACTCCGTTTGACAAGGACAGACGTGTTCAATGTTGCGAGGAATTTTTAGACATGAGCCGTGGAAAAGAGGAGGAAATTATTTCAAGAATAGTGACCTGTGATGAGACTTGGATTTGGCAGTGGGATCGCGAAAGTAAACAGGAGTCATTACAATGGAAATTCAAGGATGAAAAGCCTCTTCGGAAATTTAAGGTTCGCCCGTCAGCAGGCAAAGTAATGGCAACATTTTTTTGGGATGCGGAAGGAAGTCTGCTTGTAGATTACTTGCCAAAAAAAACTACAATGAATGCTGAATATTACGCAGATTTACTTGACCTTGGGTTGGGGCAAAAATCTCCAAAAATTGCGTTACGTAATACTTGAACGCTCCCTTTCTTAGGTTACGTATCATAATGCTATATTAAATTGTCATATTATCTTTTCATGAAATATTACTTCAAATCTTGTAAGTTTCAATTTTAATTCTTTCTACTTACTTGTTGTTTATTTTTAGTTTCAAAAGTGACTGGGATAAAAAGTACCCTATGTCCTATTCCAGAACCTAAAGTAACTTTAGCAACAAGCAGCAAGTTTCATGAATATCCGTTCACAAACTTTCGCATTAATATTAGGATAGGATATGAGTCATGTAGACCTACCGAAACAACGTGTCTGGGCAGTTAACACATATGACCCAGCATTTCCTTGGCAGCGCAGTCGCGGGCGCAGTCGCCAGGTTAACGACATGCTCGCCGGCTTCCTCCTAAATTAGTAGAGATGCAAGTGGCACATGTGGACTCACCAAAAACGTGTCCTGGCAGTGGGCACAGATGACCCGACACATGCCCGGTAGCGTGGGCACGGGCGGCGTGACAGGTGATGGCGCCAGGTTGATAATGCGCTTGCAATCGGCGCGCGGGCACGCGATGCGCTGTGACGACGACTTGCATATCAGCAGACAGTTGCACGGACACCGCACATACTTCTTGCCTGGTGGAGCATTTCTTATCGGCTGCAAGAGAAAATTACAACATAGAGTGCAGTGTGTTTTTATTTTAGCACCAATCAATCAACACTCCCCAAACTCCTCGTGAACAGCTTTTTGTTTGATGAATGTTATAACACTGCCACTGCCAGCCCCAACCCGGTAGCCACTAATTAAGCCCCCTTACAGGGGCTAGGATTTCCTCCATACAAATTGACTATAACCAAAACCTAGCTCAAGGGTTGTTCAGCATGTGAGCAAATGCTGCTCTGAAAGTATTAATGCCACCTTTATAATATGGTGTGTACAGACTAGAGGCAGCCTCAGGCGAGGCATGCGCGGCTTGTCCTGTTGCCTCAAATGCATACACACCTCAACCTGAGGCATACTTCAATCCGAGGCCGACAAGGCGCGCGCCATCGGGTTTTGGTGTTTTGACTGTGCTCAAAGGCGCCTTGACATACTTTTAATGATTTTGCCAATTTGGAATAATTTTAATGAATTAGACTGAATTTTCTGGAAGATAGGTAAAATAAGAATTTGTTAAAAAGTTTTTAGGTTGGTATCTGCATACAGTATATGAGCATAAAGCAGCATGAGCATACAGGTACAATATCATAGTTACAATGTTGTAATGCACTAACTAATCAGGTGGCCACAGTGAAACTGCCCAGTTTATTAAAGTTTACAACTATCATGTATTATGGTATGTGTTTCAATCGTACCGTGGCTTCGTTGCACATGACGCATTTCACGACGTGTTGCTCCCTCTTCCCGGATATATCGATCAAAGCCTGGCATACACGGCATGTTACCAACGGCATTCCCGCTTGCTGGTACGGCGGAGGGAGCTCGTCGGGGCCGATGGGTGATATCGTACTCACGACATTTACCTCCTCCTCTATCAAGCAAGTACAAAATTACGTCAGGTAAAACAAATACGTAACCGCAGCTATTACAACCGGCTTTAGATACAACAGAAACAGTAGTTACACAATGTTCATACTTCAATTAATCATTTATGCGATGCTATCGACCTAGAATATGCCGATTGCATTGTTTAGCAACAAAAAAATACAAATAGGTTTTGGTTGAATCATCAGCTGTCAAAACAACGAAATCATTTATCTGCTTACCGTCCCCTAAGAGGGGTTGATTTTCACTTTGCCCGTCACCCATTTTATGAACTATAAATTTAACAACACCGCAGCGATATTGATTACACCAATCTTTAAAATTTTTCGAAAGAACCACCTACGATACACATACAACAATGGAGAAATCAATTTTTTTATTGATGACGGGTTGCCATGAAAAATGGTAGGTATAGCAATGCAGTAAAAACTTGTTTTGATCAGTCAAATGTTTTTTTTTGCTATAGCAATACAAATTTAAACGTGTTTTAAAAGTTAGGTAATTTCAGTATAAATCAAATTATAAGTTATAATTTAACTATTGCGTGCAAGTCTTCCGATGATATCATGAGAGCTTAGCACACTAGATTTTATCGCGCACATAAAGCATTCGTCCCTTTCGCACGCACTTATTAGTTAAAAAGTGACAGCTGCTTTATATGCGCGATAAAATCTAGTGTGCTAGGCACTATGGTATCAATAAATATAAGCCTATACGTGTGACATGTGTAACCACAAAAAAACAATAAACAGAAAAAAACATACTAAAGTATTTTACTGTTGAATAAAGGTTATCTGTGACTGAAGTAATTTTGTGTGAATTGTGTATATTAATATTGTAATATTTTTTTATAATTATAAAAATAATATCGTTAATTTTCTTTTTACAGCTACCTTTATAAATTGGCACTACAACATGTGCTTAGTTCTGTCATTTTGCTCGTATCCAGTGTTGCCAATATAGCGACTTTGTAGCTAAATTTGGTACCTTTTTAGTAGATTTAGCAACTTAAATTTCCATTTAGTATCTAGCACATTTTTTAGCAACTTTTGTTATTCGAGCTTTTTGTTAGTTTATTTTAGAAAATAAAGAAGTAGCATATTAAATTCTAATATGTTGTTGTTTGAGACACCAAAATCATCAACGCTTTCCCTGTAATCACCTGCATATAAATATGCGTAAAAATGGGCACTTAACTTCATAATTGTAAGATAAAAATAACAGTTATTTTTTATGATAATTGATTATTAAACCGGCTTTATTCTTTTTTCCTTATTTTGCTCATTTATTTTTCATTTAAATTTTTATCACCTTTTTTAACAACGTTCAAAATTATTTAGCTGCTTTTTGGCAACATCTAGGCGTACGTCTAGCTACTTTTTAATTTGAGAGTTGGCAACACCCTATCTGACAGTGACCTGACACTTCCTGTCAAGTCAATTCAATTTCATTTCAATTTTGTGCATGCATTTTGAAAAGCATGTGTAGGTATCGTCTTGCTTTTTATTGCGGTTATAAACAAATCAATTCCTTTTGCTAATCGAAATGGCAAGTCAAGTTCATAGGGTTCGCTATTATAACCCGAAACCTGAAACAATTAATTGTGTATCGTTCAACAAAACAAGCAAAGTACTTGCTTTGGGAAGGTAAGTTAGTGAAGAAAACTTTGAATCCGAAATAATACAGTTTTTATAATTTATTACACTATTAAATGTACACAGGGTCGATGCGTCTATTGAATTGTGGGACCTGAGCTACGCCCCTTATCTGGTTAAATTTATTCCGGGAGTTGAAGGCGGATCAATTGAAGCGCTATGTTGGGTGAATGACCGTCTGTTATCAACGGGGCTGGCCGGTTCCTTAGTAGAGTGGGATCTGGAAAAACTGTCAGTTAAAAATACAGTTTTGCTGACTGGCTATGCCGCTTGGTGCTTGGACATCAACTCCTCCAATACCTTAGCTGCAGTAGGCACAGAACAAGGTTATATCAATCTTTATAATGTGGAAAACGATGACATCGTTTACTCAAAGCTGTTTGATAAGCAAGAAGGGAGAATCATGTGCTGTAAATTCGATAAAAGTGGGAATATCCTTGTCACAGGTAAGTTTAGTATTAAATGATAAATTTTCTATTAAACAAATGATAACAAGGAAGTTGACCTTTTTAGGTTAATCGCTCTGAGGGAACATGGGTCAAACTTCAAACCTTAAAAGGAAGAACGGAACCTTTATAATATTACTCCCATGTGTGTCTGTCTCTCTTTCTGTCAGAGAGGATTTTTTCAAAAACTAAGTACTTAACATAGAAACTTAAGAGGAGGGGTATCGATAAGCTAAGAAAATTGTCTCCACTAAAACAAAAAAAAAAAACTATATTTTACATATTTCTCATTCTTTGAGTAAAATACAGGACACTAACTTAACGCTACAAAAACTAAAATTAAAAATAAGTACATTTTCTTCACATGGTAAAGCGACAAACTGAGGTTGAACTGGTATTTTTGGTAAATTGTGTCTGTGTTTTACTATATCGAGTTGTGTTTAGACATGAGCGCATTTGTTTAGCATAGTGCTTTTTATATGTTGTTCTTTAGACGTCAACAAACTGCTTCCAAAATGCGCTCATGTTTAAAAACAACTTGATATAGTAAAAACATGCCCTTTTTTACCACAATTTACCAAAAATGCCATTCAACCTCAGTTTGTCAATTTCTTTCGTAAAGAAAACGTAGTTATATATAATTTTAATATATTGTAGCGTTAAGTTAGTATCCTGTATTTTACTAAAACAATGAGAAATATCAAAAATATATATAGCGTTTTTTTTGTCAAATTGGGGCCAATTGGTTAGCTTATTGATATCCCTCCTATGGTATAATGATAGATCTCATAGTGCTTGTCAATAATTGGATTAAAAAATATTTAGTTCTCATAGGTTCCAAAGGTAAAATATTGATTTTAATAACATTAGTAGAGTAGTAAGATAGTAGGTAGTAATATGTTTTTTTTTGTAGCATCTCCTTTACTTTCCTGATAGGATGGGAATGTGTTGTAACTATTGCAAACTATCTATTAACCCAAATACCATAGACAATAGATTTATAATTTGTGATTTGATTATTATAAATACAAATATGTTCTCCTCCTCTCCTCCTCTGCTGCACTGGGAGTGAAGAAATAGCATAGAATGCGTGCAGATGCTTATCATCCTGGCATGTCGTAAAAGTCGACTGGTCCTCTCCAACATGGTGGACTATCTATATGGGCGATGGGCTGATCACCTGTCACCATACGGTCCATCATACTATCTTAGGACTAATTAATCGAACGTGGCCACAAGTAGTCTTGTGGCTCTGCCCACCCCATTAGGGATTTTGGGCATGATAATATGTATGTATGTATGTATGTTGACCTATTCCAAATATAAAATTCCAGGTTCAGAAAATACAATCAGAGTATGGAATACAGAAACGGGTCATGCCATAACCCGCATGTCTGTGACGAAACGTAATAAGGACACTCTTGTGTGGTGCCTTGCGGTTCTGTCTGATAACATTATAGTATCAGGAGACAGTCACGGTCGGCTTTCATTCTGGGACAGCGTGCTGGGGGATCAGGTAACTACTCAGTCTCTTATCTAATATCTGTCCAATAAACAAAAATATTTGTGTATTTTTCTTGAACTATACTTAACCTGTGTTTGACAGTGGCTAAGTGTTTTTTTAACCTTTTGGCCGCCGTTGTCGACTATGCGTGACAGGCTATACAGGGTAAAAAAGACCTTCACTGCCTTGACTTAAAGTTGAAATTCGTGTCCGCTCAGAATAGAATAAGAATAAGAATAACTTTATTTTGCTTAAAATGTGGTACAAGAGATGCCTTAGATTTAAAAGTCTCACACATTTTGCCAGCATCTGGCATGCAAAAAATAATTATAATACTACGAAAATTAAAACCTTACACAACAAAAAGGCGAGCAAGTCCACAAGAAAATAGTGCCCAGCATCATGCATAATCACGCCATTATTATCGTCCTAAAAACAGTGGAGACAATAATATTTACAAATAATTATTATTTAATTATTAATAGTAAGTAATTTTAATTCTTGAAATGTCAGTATTTATAAGAGTATTCATTTAACAATGTCATATCACCTAATGCTATTTATAGTGGTCAAAATATTCATTAACAGACATGCTTGGTGGCCAAAAGGTTGGCTTTCATGTCTCAAATTTGTACAAGATGTAATTCACCAATATAGAAGTAGACATTAGACACAAAGTATATCATATCGCCTTGTTTTGTCTTTATCTTACTTTGCAAAGGTTACATTCAAAACCAATATTATATATAGTCAGATCAGAGAATTTATTGCAAGCCTAATAGTAAAGCACTTGATAAATAGGTACATTTAAGTTTCATATGGTGAAACTTAAATCTAAATGTTTGTTTAAATTCCTGTGGCCCATTTCAAAAAGGTAAGTTACAATTTTATAGTAAAAAACGGGTAACACTGCAAGGAAGATGTATGGGATCCGTGTGGATCTGTCATCGGTGTTGCCAGATTTTGCTTCTAAAATTATAACTTGTAGCTTTGTGAAATAGGCCACTTGTCTTGGTATGTGAAAATGGGTTATAATTGGGCGAATCAACTTGTTAGTGCCACCCGTTGCTATGGTTACACAAATTTTGTCCCTTGGACAACCTAAGCATTTTTCTATGAAACAGTATATAAGTGTCACTTGGACAACCGGGGACAAAGTAAACAACACAAAAAAGTTGATTCACCCAATTATTAAAATAACGTAAATTTTTGTGAAAAATAAATATTTATCATAAATGTAATTGCTTTTTAGGGTTCCCTACCCAAAGGGTAAAAACGGGACCCTATTACTAAGGCTCCGCTGTCCATCTGCCCGTCCGCCTGTCATCAGGCTGTATCTCATGAACCGTGATAGTTAGACAGTTAAAATTTTCACAGATGATATATTTCTGTTGCCGCTATAACAACAAATACTATAAACAGAATAAAATAAAATATTTATGGGGGCTCCCATGCAACAAACGTGATTTTTTTGTGCTTGATTATATAATGGTACGGAACCCTTCATGCGCGAGTCCGACTCGCACTTGGCCGGTTTTTTTTGTTATGTTATATTATGTTTTTTTTTTTTTTTTTCAATTATAGATTGAATCATACACAACCCACAAAGCTGATATATTAGCAATAGCTGTGTCTGATGATGAGCATAAAATTTACTGTAGCGGAGTAGACCCAGTCATCATGTCATATAAAAAGGTTGAGAAGACTACAGATGGTCAAACTCTGCAGTGGATGAAACACGTGCAGCGGCATATCCATGAACATGATGTCAGGTATGGAGTGCTTACAATATTTCAAGTTACAGGAGGGTATCTTAACCAGGGGTCCATGGACTCCATAGGGGCCATGTCATGTGTGCGGGGGGGTCGATGGCTATATGATTAATTAAAATTATAAAATTTTAAAATTGTTACCTTTTAATTTATTTGTTTGTGCGTTATCTGAACCTGACTAGAGAGACTTCATAGTGTTCTCTATACTATATTCTATAGGATTTCATATTCGATATTTAAATTATTAGGACATGAAATATTTTTATTTCAAATTATTATTATTATTTTGATATTTGGAGACCTTACATCTCCTTCTTTATACTTGACCGTGGAGACTGTCTACATCTCCATTTAACCTAGATTAGGTAATCAATTTAGATGTTTCTTTATTTCTTTATTTTAATTATTATTATGATGACCCTTAGAGGCTTTATACATCTCTAAGTAGCTTAACTTGTCCAGACGCGGAGACTATACATCTCCCTTATTAGTTATTTATTAGAATTAATTTTTACCTATTAGGATTGTTTGCTGCCCTTTTCATGTGTTAGTTTTAGTTAAAACTCTAATGTAAAAGTTGAAAAAAAAAAGACTTACTGCTGAGTTTCTTGCGGCGTTTCTTCTCAGCAGATGTCACCTTTCGAAGCGCTGGTAGCTTCAGACATGTAAAAGAGCCCATGTGGCCTACTTGCAAAATAAATATTTTCATTTTCATTTTCATTTTCTTTATTAAGTACCTAACATCATTTATTAAGATTAGTTTAATGTTGTCAATAGGGAAGAATTTTGGAATAAATGAATTATTAAGTCACCCAAACACACAGCAATACGTTCTCCTGCGATTATCACACATTTTTCATTCATTTAGCGGTGCCGAAAAGCCGCGACGCGAGTAGCAGCGGCAGGAGCAGAAGTGTCCCATTTACATACTCGCACTGTCCACGTCCATGTCTACTTCCCTGCTCACTTCGGCTGCATGTGAATGAGGCAATTAACTTTTCATCATCATCATCATCACTTCATCACGTTTGTACGACATGGCCAACGTGTGCCACAGTGCAGAAGAAGGACTTTTAAGAGGCCTATTACGATATTTTCA
This sequence comes from Tortricodes alternella, assembly GCA_947859335.1. Lineage (NCBI taxonomy): Eukaryota > Metazoa > Arthropoda > Insecta > Lepidoptera > Tortricidae > Tortricodes > Tortricodes alternella. Next base: position 7,290,279 of record OX401983.1, on the reverse strand, counting down.
ATAATTGGGCAACTTTGGCGTTCTTATTATGAGAAACTTTAAGACTTAGACAAATTTGAATTGCTGAATGGTGGAGTATAGTTATTAGTATTGACGTTAGCGGCCTCGCTTTTTGCAATTTATTCTTATCCATTGATATAAAGCCGAAATTTCGCAGCAAGTTTTTAAAAAAATGCGCGTTAGACACTTTTTCGAGCTCGTGGATTGAACTACTCTACCAAGCAAACGAAATGAAAAATATATAATAATATCTCCTGAATACTCGTGTAGTTTATAGTGGCCTCTGAATTTTGAAATATGTATGGAATATGAAGAAAAAAAATCCAAGGCAAAACCATAAAACTACTAAAAACGCTAAGAACTAATATTATTACGTTAAATTTAAACCAGAATAATCGTTAGTTTATAAATAATCAAAATTTAATACTTGTTTTCGACAAATAATTGATTATACAACTTAAAATAAAAGTACATAATTACTACCCCCAAATTACTACATAATGCCGGCCGTCTGAATTCAGTGCCGCGCTGGCGGTTGTATAGGATGGACTTGTGTCCGGCCAACGATCGTTCCCAGTGTAAAAAGAGCGCTGACGGCCATACATCTTATATGGCCGTCAGCGCTCTTAGTTCATTGGACGAGGGCGAGTTGAGGCCGTGCGCGGAATACCTAATCTTTCAGAACGCGATTTAGTCATAGCCTTCTTAATTGATTCTGCGTATGACCAGATAAAACCTGAGTTCGTTTCCTTCCAGGGCTCTAGTAATGAATGGTGATAAATTGATTTCTGTTGGCAACGATGGCTACTTGTCGCTCTCAAGTTTCCCCCCAAAGTGGGTAAAGAGAGTGCCCCCTATGATACCCGGGCCACGAACGTCAGTTGCAGCTCAGAAAAAGTTATTGCTTTTAAGGTAATCCTTTTAATTTGAACGAAGTTAAATATGCAGCCTAGTTTATGCCCATGAATTTTAGGCGGTTAACCGCGTAAATTTCTTATTTATATTTTGGAGTCCGTTTTTATTTATTTGATCTTTGTACAGGGTGGGCAATAAGTTTTTGCACTTTTAGAAACATGATAGAGACAAAACTACAAATGCTATTTAACTAGGTATGTATTATAAGTAATTAGTATAAAATAAAATTTTAATTAGTAAAAACACTGTCGTCTAAATGAGCTCCGTCTTGTTGCTGGCACTCCTGCAACCGACTACGCAATTGTATGAAAAGATGCTGACAATCATCACTCCCACTCACACCATCGCTTAAATGGTGTAATCCGTATTCAATCCTAAAAAAGGCATCGCATAGTAAAGTATTTTTTTTTTAAAGGATAACACACACACATTCCTTTCCTGTGAACCGGTCCATCGTAGTCAAAAATCTACAAAATGGTGTATAATTTACCGTCATCCTTTGTATCGCACATTTTTTTTTTAAATGTCAATTGACTGACAAACGAGCTGACGGCCCACCTGATGGAAAGTGGTCACCGCCGCCCATGGACATTTGCAACACCAGAGGTGCTGCCAATGCGTTGCCAGTCTAGGGAGGGTGGGGAATGGGGATGAGGGAGTAGGCCTCCGGATCTCGTCACTCACTGTACGAAACGCAATAGCAAGCTATTACTTTACACCGATATTCTGTGAGAGTGTGGTACTACCCCGGTCGAGCCGGCCCATTCGAACAGTAATCATTTAGTGAGGATTACTGTTTGGCTCTACCACTACACACACAATTAATAGTTCAGAAAAAAATCAGTGTTGGTTTTTGCAAAAACATGGCGCACCCTGTATAATGTGTTTATTTTATAAGCAATTTTAGAATTATCTAAATTTCCAAACATTACATACATTTTGAGATGTTTAGTTTAAAAACGTCTAAATATTTCTCAGATACAGTAACCACTTACAAGTGTGGAAGTTAGGTTCTCCAACCGTCAATAAAGCAGGTCAATTATGCTTTTCGAATAACAATGATAATCAGATCGCTGCAACGAATGGAAATAACCAGCTCGAGATGGACTCTACAGAAGCCATCGATATCGCAGTGCCCATTGTAAATAGCAAAGACATTATGACCTTGAAAATTGATAAGAATCCGGTCAAGCTTGTATCAATTCAAACTAAAAAGAAGAAACAAATCAGGTGCTGTGAAATCTCTCCATCTGGAGAGTTTATAGTTTATGCCACCGAAAGTGACGTCAGAATGCTGAAACTAGACACTGTAAGTTGGTTCTTCTCTTGATTACTCAAAGTATGAACTTATTTACAATCCTACTGATTATTAACCCTTTGACCGGCACAGTCGGCTGCAGCCGTCAGCGTATACAGGGTAAAAAAGTCCTTCAATACCTTGACTTAAAGTTGAAATTCGTGTTACTTCTCAGATATGCTTGGTGACCAAAAGGTTAAATAAATGTCTTTATTTTTATTATTATTATTATTAAATAATGAAATGTTGCAGGATGATGACGAGTCCAGCACGTCTCTTACGAAAATGGTGGTGAACGGGGTGTCATCCCCGTGCAATAGGGTCGTGTTCGCGGAGGACTCGCGCAGCATGGTGGCGCACAGCCCCGGCGCGCTGCAGGTGCTGCAGCTGGACCCCGGCGCCGGCGCCACGGTCGTGCAGACCATCAAAACGGACAAGTGTAAGTTCTTCTCTTTGAACTTATGACACTCAATGAGAGCCTATTGCCATAGCTAGGCACAAGACGGTTAATCCGTTAATCTTTAATTAACGAAGTCAGGATTTCAAGTAAGGGATTAACTTTTAAGTTAACTTCAAAAATTGTTAACGGACTCATTAACTTCCGTTAAAACGATTAAAGTCCGTTAAACGTTAATTAAGTACCTAGTGTTTGCCAAAAGGACACAGCACGGCTTATGTTAGATAGCTTTTGATTTAAATTTGATGTCTAAATAATAGGTATTACTACAAACTCTAATGCAATACCCTAATTTTACTAATGTTTCATGTCCTGCCTAAACTTCCATAGCATATACCAACATTTTTTATTGGTTAATTACTAAGGCAACGACATATAAAATGCAACTTCTCACGAGTTAAAGATTAACGTTAAATTCCATTAAATCTTCCGAAATGTAACGCTTTAACATTTAACGAAGTTAACTTTTTTAGTAGGTAACGGATTAGTGATTAATGAAGTTAACTAATTGCAATAAGCGCTATTCGCTTCAGTCTAGGTCTTTTTGCACCCAGTTTCTACACGCTGCCCAAACCGAGTGTAAGTTGCCAGCATGAAATTTAAAAAAAAAACTTAGCTTTTACAACCTTGTTTTTGGTTATAGCTATTGATAAGAAGCACCTATTGTCCGCGCGCGAGCTCCGAGGAATCTTAACGTACGTTAACCTTTTGACCGCCACAGTCGGCTGCAGCCGTTAGCGGATACAGGGTAAAAAAGTCCTTCATTACTATGACTTAAAGTTGAAATTCGTGTTACTTCTCAGACATGCTTGACGGTCAAAAGGTTAAAGTAAAGATTAAGTGTAGTAAATGACTAGCAGTAGCATAAATAAGTATGAGCATGCCTTAAGGACAACACTGTACACACAGTACTGGTACAGTGCTGGGGGCCCGTTTCTCAAAGCTTACTAGTCTATATATCTATCTATATATTAGTGTTTGTGTCACTTTCTCGTTTAATTTACAACACTAAAGTAAAAGTAGTATTATTAGTCTAGTATGCTGTGAGAATAGGCCTCAGTGCAGCACTACGTCCATTTCCCTAGCTCCCGAACCCTCGGAGCTCGCGCGCGGACTATAGATTGCTAAATTTGCTTCTAACATTCGATAGGGCGGATACGGCGGGTAGATTTACGGTGTTGAAGGAATGTGTTTTGAAAATATAATAGGGTACAATTCTTTCGTGTTCCTGATACAGTCCTGACTAGAGATGCAACGGATAGTAGTTTGGTCGGATACCGGATATCCGGCATGGCCATTGGCCGGATAGCCGGATATCTGGCAACCGGATATCCGGCCGCACACGAGCTATCTCTGAACCTGTGTTAGCTTGCACGACCTTCGCGCGGCGAGCAAATTTCAACTTGTTACGAATTGTAAGTGCCGGGGAGACCCTTTGAGGTTAAATTCGCACCTTATTACGTCAGTTGGGAATATTCGAACATACACGACGTGATGTTACATGTTAGTTTTATACTTAAATAAAAAGAATCTAAGTTTTAATTTAATAACCGAGTTGATTTTGTTTATTTTTTGTGGCTTTTGTTTGTTTCATCGTATTTCTACATACATACATAGCATCACGCCCGAAATCCCTAACGGGGTGGGCAGAGCCACAAGCCTACTTGTGGCCACGTTCGATTAATTACTGTATTTCTGATCCAAATTTTTACTATCCGGTATCCGGCCGAATAGTAAAATCATTGCCGGATAGGCCGGATACCGGATAGTAACCGGCTATCCGTTGCATCTCTAGTCCTGATATTTAGCATGGAGAAGCAAGCATTTAGCATTTTTTCTCTTTTTTTACAGATCTAAAATCAAACGCGATACTACATTTATTGTTATCTAAAATAACACCATCGAATAGAATATATTTAGTGGCCGCGGACACGGAAGGAGCGATATCGGTGTGGTCGAAATCGTCGAGCAAGTTCGAACACTACGCGGCGTTGCCGAAGTACCAGTGTGTGCCGTCCGCCATGACGGTTGACACGCGGCTTGAGACTCTGGTCATCGTTTACGTAGACCAAAAGGTACAGTTTTATTTTTATTGACCGACTTGATAGTGCAGTGGTAGTGCAACTGTCTACTGTGCCGGAGGACGCGAGTTCGAGTCCCGCCAGAGGCAAGCTTTTATGTGATGACCACAGATGTTTGTACTCGAGCCATGGATATTTATTATGTATCTATATATAATAATCTTGTGTCACGGTGTTTGTGGGCGCACTCCTCCGAAACGGCTCGACCGATTTTTATAATTTTTTAAATGTATATTTGGTAGGTATGGGAATAAGTTGTAAAGTATATTTCATACCGCTAGGCGATTAGGGTGTCCACGCGGACGAAATCGCGGGTGAAAGCTAGTTTATGTATATATGTATACAGTTCACAGTTCGCTTTATGTGGTGTGCATGATCCTTATAAAAACAGGCTAATTTGTTAACAAATAGCTAAATTGAACTGAAATATGTTAAAGTTTAATTTAGCAATAAGACTGCTGCTTTTATATTCTCTTTGTCGTCATCTAACTCGTTAGTAAATACCCAGCGACTGGGGTCATAGTGAAAAAGGGGTTAAGTCGAAAAAGTGTGACATTTAGTTATATAGCTTGTCCTGATTTCAACAAGGTATATGATTAAATGTCACACTTTTTCGACTTAACCCCTTTTTCACTAGGACCCCATTAACAAAACCGGTGTTTAGGTATGAAAATATGCCTACTCATGCCTTCTCTCTCGGTCGCATAACACTTGCTCTTCCGCGTACGCTAGGGTCGCTTTAAGTAGAGTAATCGCTATGACTCGGCGCGACGCGGCGAGCGAACGAGCGGCAACCTACTGCGATTTACAGCGCCGCGCGGCCCGATGGCCGAGCGTACCTAAAGTTGGAAGTGAAACCCGCCCGCCTATAGTAGTTAATACGTTGCAGTTGATGGAATACCAGCTAGCGAACAAGAGGTTCTCCGAGTGGCCGCACACGGCGCTGTCGCGGCAGTGGCGGCAGCGCGAGTCGGCCGTGCTGTCCGTGGCGCCGCACCCCGCGCGGGACGCGCTGGTCTTCCACGACGAGACCTCGCTGTGGATCATGGAGAGGCCTTCGCCCGACAATGTGGTAATGCTATTGTACTAATATTATAATAATATTAAAAAAAAAATTGTTGTAGCACAGCCATATCTGGATTACAAAAAAATAGCTAAAATTAAAATTAGAATTAAATATATATTCTTTTTTTGCAAATTTACTAATATTATAAATGCGAAAATTTATGTATTTGTGTGTATCTATGTTTGTTGCCACTCAGCTCTGTAACGGCTGAACAGATTTTCATAAAAGTTTGTTTATCTATCTATCTAAGATAACTTAGATACTGGAATAAGACAAGGGGTACTGTTTATCCCAAAAATCTCAAGTTTCCGAGGGAATAATTAACTGAATTCCACGCAGACGAAGTCGCGGATAGCTAATAATATAGATGCGAAAGTTTGTCTGTATGTTTGTTATCACATGTAACACACAAACTTTTGCATTCATAATATTAGTAGGATAGGATATAGATTTCGTCCCTCAATACTAAATCTGCATTATATTGCTGGCTCACTATTTCCAGGTTCTATGTTAAGTTTAAGCACAATTTTGAATATCCTCAAAATGGAACACCAAATTATACTGAACCTTGTATAGCTGAATAATTTTGAGGGAAACATTTGCGACTGTAGTGGTGTTGTGTTACATTAATGTGTTCCATATTTAAAACACACACAAATACGCACACATTAATACTTTACCATATCTACTCACACGTATGCCAGCTATAGATAATAGTGAACCATCCCATTTTCAGGCCGGTTGTTTACAACTCCTATGGCCAAATTCAGAAAGGCCATTCAAATTGATCTTTAATTAGTGACGTTTTTGTATAGGATGACAACTAGTTGACAGACATTTAACTATTTAATCTCTAATCACATGCGAAAGTGGCGTTTTTGAATTTGGCTACTAGGTTCCCGTTCACATTTCTAATAGGGATGTTTCCATGGTAAAAAAATAGTAATTCTAATTAGTCCGTCAGTTAGATTATCAAAAAATGTTAAACACGTATTTTTTGCTTTATCTGATCAATCAGAATTGACAAAGATAACGCGCATCAAAGTTCGGGAGTGGGGGGCTAATGACGTCACTTAATGGTAAAAAATTTACAAAGTCGTGACGCCACGCGGCACGTCAACGCACTATATATGTGTTCAATATTTTTTTATAACGTAAATGACGGACTAATTAGGTTTTTTTAGGAAACTAGCCTATTGATTATTCAGACACGCCCAACGTCTTTTTGATTAGTGCCGAGAAGTATTTTCAACCGCTCGCATTATGTTCTACCATGGACGAATGAACCAAGAGAACTGATCATTGCCTTATGGCGATCGTACCATGGAAGTAAGCTGAACCTGCCAAAACCAATTTTACCTTCTGAACGCCACAGTCGGTTGTAGCCAACAGCAGATTTCCGTGCCCCTGGCGTCACGATATGCTGTTTTCCATTCATTTTCGACGGCTACAGCCGTCGTCGAGCGCTCGTGGCACGCCTTTTCGCCGTTAGCCGTGGCGTTCAAAAGATAAAAGAATATATTGCCGTCGTCACTCAAGAAATCCACCGATAGGTGGCGTTACAACTTCCGAGGAACGCTTGATTGTAACGCGATTGACAGTCCTATTGCTTTATTCGGCAATGGTTCTACTAATGTAATGATTATGTTATGTTAATACATGTTATGTAAACTTGACTTTCCTTTTTTGATAATAGCAAGGTGATGGCGATGAACCTGACGCCAAGAGACCACCGAAACAGAATGCACCTACGGCTGCCATCAGAGTCATCCCAATTAAGGTAATGTACCTGAGCGATCGAGCTTTGCTTGATAGGTTTTTTCCCTCCCACAGCTTCGCCCGCGGTATTTTCCATACAAACATTTTTAACCCGTTTTCACCCCTTTAGGGATGGAATTTCAAAAAATCCCTCCTTAGTGCACCTCTAGGGTACTCGAGAAAAATCTCCTCCAAATTTCAAACCTCTAGGACCACCCGTTTAGGCTGTGCGTTGTCTATAAGTGAGTCACGGTAGTGTTTTATATGTATTGATGCTATAACGCATTCTGCAGCCCTATCATGCATGCCACAAAGATAAATTAAACCCGTTTATCTCTATGACTATCTCTTTCGTCTGCACTAGTGTGAGAGAGACGCACTTAGAGATAGACGGTCTATCTTATCTTTGTGTCATGCATGTTAGGGCCGCTGATTGGTCGGATCACTCCAAGGTTAATTTATTTCGCAGTATCTGGCCGGTTTCCACTGGATCAACGCCGACGAAGCAGTTTCCGTTGAAATCCTTCCCGAGAACATCGTCGCGCAACTACCCGCCACTTGTACAGGAACACGGAACTTCACTCTAGGCTGAGGCATGTGAAAGGCATCTAGTTAATAAGGAAATATTTTGTTAAGAGAAAATCATAATAAATGTTAAAATATGAAAACTGTTTTAGTATATGGCCTTTGGCGGAAAAATATTTAAGGATGTATACCCAATTTATCGATTTATACGTTTTTCGCTGACAGTGAATAGTATAATAATATTAGTCGTTTCGCATAAGTGTAATAAAAAAAACCACTTTACCGTTCTTTTAAAGGAGATAAATGACATTTATGATTACATTCAAGCCTGTGTTATAAATTACAAGAAAAAGCGAAAAATGTTTCTGTCCCATAGTATTTTTATAGGGTTAGTATCATCTCGTCTAAAAAAGCAGCTGGTCTAAAAAGCAAATGGTCTAAGTAGCAACTGGTTTAAAAAGCAGCTGGTCTAATTAGCAAGTGGTCTAATTAGCAAGCGGTCTAATCCACTGTATCTTGAACTCTTGTGAAGTCAAATACTTTTCCCGCCAGTTTACAGTAGAAAAAATCATTTAAAATTTTAGAAAGGGGCCAAGCTGTAGAAGTGTATGAAAGGCATCATTTTTCCGGTTTTTAGTAAAGATCGCTACAGGCGCGGTCGCAGCCTAAAATTTAGGAGGGGGTCGCTAATAATAAAAAAAATCGAGTAAATTAGACTTTCTTTTAGACCAGACTTTTTTATTTTGTAAATTTTCAATTTGACGTACGATTTTGTGGGGGGTCATGTGCCATATGACCCTCCCGTTCGGACCGCGCCTGCATCGCTAACTCTGCATATCTCCACAATAATTGATTCATTGTTCGTCACTGGCTTGCAAAACTCTGTTAAGGCAGTCCATTAGCGGGTCCACGGCGACGGTCTGCGGGCGCGCCCACAGCTCGTCGCTGACTTCGCACTGCGCTGGCGGCAGCTTGTACGATATGGGGTCCCCGACGTCGATGCTGCACATGAAATAATGCTTTTTTTAGGGTTCCGTACCCAAAGGGTAAACACGTCCTATTGCTAAGACTCCGCTGTCCGTCTGTCCGTCTGCCCGTCTGTCTGTCCGTCTGTCACCAGGCTGTATCTCATGAACCGTGATAATTAAAGCGTTGAAATGTTCACAGATGATGTATTTCTGTTGCCAATATATCAACAAATACTAATAAACAGAATAAAATAAATAATTAACCTTTTGGCCGCCAATTTTCAGATCAAAAATAAATAATTAAATTAAAATAAAACAAATATTTAAGAGGGGCTCCCATACAACAAACGTATTTTTTAGTAAGTCAATGAATATATTAATTACTTGGTTTTTTCAACATAATAACTAAAAAGTGCCGCCACATCCCCGTGGTCTTCTTACTTATAATTATATTATCACAATAGAATGGGTAGAGATAGGTAGGTAATACAGCACTTCTAGTGTAACCCGACTGACAACTTCTTTATTTCCTCTCACCTCATACCGCAAATAAAAAGTGGTCTATCGGACTAGACTAGAAAAATTGGAGAATCTCACTCCTGCATGAATGACACTAAGATATGATAGACCGACCGACCGACAGTCACTTAAAGTTTTTTATGTACCCATCTACAATTCATTCATGATGCATGATATATAGTTAGACGAAAAGAAATAGTGATCCTATAAATTTCCCGGTTTGTATTTCGAGGTACGCAACGAAATCCTTAAAGGTATCTCCTTAACGAATGCGTCAATTATTATCTCTGTACTAACCGTAATAGAGCTTACATTACAGTATTTCTGATTTTATGTATAATATAGTCTGTCGGCTCAGACAGATTACATTCAGGCGATAACAAGGGGTAAGCTGTGTAATGAGCGCTCTTTAAATGGGATATTTTTCATAGTATGGCAATGGGGATTACCTCATAATGACTTCGTTACGTTGGTAAAGTTCTTAGTATGTTCCAACACTTCTCAACGCAATTAAATTATAAAACGATTTAAAACAAATTTCCTTATCGCTAAAGTATTCATCTGAAATAACCTTAAGTTAATAATTAGGTACGTACCCTAAGAATATAATGGTCTGTTTGTAAGGGTCGTAGATTTGTCCCGGGGCTAGCGGGGGGCGCGTGGGGAGGTCACGCGCCGTCGTCACCAGGCGGCCGTAGCGCTCCAAGGGGCACAGCGCGCGGCGCCCCACCATGCCTGCAATTAGCATTAAATGACTATCACTCGCCTAGCACAATTTACGCTAAATATCATCAGAATGCGGCATGACCCATATTTAAGGGGTCAGAAGCAAAGACCTCAAAAGAAGGATACCTATGCATAGGCATATCAGCGCCTGTATTCGGGAACGCTAAGTGATTCTGTAGCGACGTGTAAGCCAGATTTCTCATCTCGCTCTTACGCATTACGCCTCGTGCGGAAGAGTGAAATGAGAAATCAGGCTTAGGGGAGACCGGGGACAATTGAACCGCGGGGCAAGTGCTCCACACGCGATTTCTCAGAAACCAAATAAGTTATCAATGTGCGTGTACCTTCAGCACGCTCTTATAAAACGCGGCAAGTAACTGATAGTCAGCCGCGGGCGCAGACCAGCGCGGTTGCTTGCTAGAGGGCAACGAAGTTTTAGGACGCTCACGGTAAATATTACGCCCGTATTATATGGTCATTTTTATGCCAAATAACAATGTATTTGGATTGTTTTGTGTTTTGTTGATTTCTTTTGACTTTTAGGCCTTCGTTGTTATAAAAGTGATGGTCGCAACGCTACCTAAATCCGAGTAAATAATTATTTTTGCTAAAAGGTCTGTCGAGACGATTGGTCCACTAATCGTGGGGTCAATTGAACCGGTTCAATCGCCCCGGTGGTTCAACTGCCCCTTACAATTACAAAATTACGAGTAGGTATAAGGATACCTACTCGTAATTTTGTAATTCGCAATTCATCGTGAAAAATATCGCATGAAGAGAATTTAACTTATTATTATTATTTTATTTGTAATGAAAAATTTACTTTAATTTGCTAACTTGAAAGGGGCTTTAGTCCAGCAAAGGAACGATTTTGAAAAATAAGCATTAGGGTGTTTTTTATACTCTTATTGTTTCTAAATAATTACTTAAAACTGTATGCATGCATACTTATATCTATTTTTTTAACTCGCCATTTGTAATTTGCTAATTACTGTCTGAAATAGAGAGTTAATGACATGCCATCCTTTAAGGATCATAGCAAGGCGACTGTTTCCTGATAAATTGTTTAATCAAAGTAATATTATATTAATTTAGAAAACATTTTAATGAGTATTCAGAAATGGTTAAGATACATGATCGTTCGGTACCTGGTCTAGTAGTACAATGTAATTGAAGGATTTTTTAATCTTATTAACAGTACTTAAAAGTTTCTCTAGTAAATAATTATAATACCGCTTCTTGCACATGCCTCGTAATCGAAAAACAAGACCGACTGGACACATAAAAGCTCCCTAATCTATGTTTCTGCAACTCAATGTAAAACTGATTGTCAATTAAAGTCTATTCAAAAATAAAAGTTATTCTTTTCCATAATTATAATTTTAATACATACCTCTCAGAATTATGACTGAGGCAATTGAACCACTGGGGCAAATGAACCAAGCTCGTTTTCATATAAAGTCATTACTGCTAATAAAGTTACAATTTCGAATAAAAATAACTTAAATTGTATTTTATTCTATGTACAATTTTAAATAACAAAGTTCGCTTGTTTTAAAATAAGAATATAACCGGGCGTTAAAAAGTTAAAGGCAAACTTTTTATTCGATCCTTTTTGATACTTGTTTCAAGAATATTGTAGTTTTTATCATGAATGCAGGTAAACTGAACTATAACCTTTTTTATGTGTAAATATGTAGTTGTAAAATATATTACAAGTACTAGTTAGGTGACGTTAAACATTTGAGTCTACTGACCCCGTAACGGGGTCAATTGAACCACTTTCCCCCGGCGTGTTTGATTGACTATATCTCGTTACTTTCTTAATAATAAGGAATGTTGCACATTGCATTTCATAGCTGATTAAATTCTCTATACAACGGTATATGACACTAATGCGTTACGCTTTTAGTTAAGGCGCAAATAGCTGTCAAACAAAAAATGGACCGATTGTCCCCGGTCTACCCTACGAGTCGCTACAGAATCACTTAGCGTTCCCGAATAGAGGCGCTGTACAATTTCTTGTAACAAGTCTCATAGAAGGTTGTCAAACGCCAGCGCCATGGCATAACCACGCACCCTATTGCTGATGTCTTAGTACTTACGACATACATACTAAAGTCTAATATTGCTTGATTCACGCTTTCATATCATTTGTCGGCGGTGGCTTCGGATGTGCGGTCTCGCAGGTTGTTTGTGGAATCACTTAAACGGGTGTCCATGACCGTGGTTGCCATGCGACTGAACGTGCAATGGTGTCATATTCCCGATATGACACCTCAAAAGTAAGCGTCGCGAGAATTGCTTTGAGCAGTTCTGACTATTTATTTCAATGGCCAGAAGACTATTTATTATTATAATTATTATTTATTTTTAACATTCCGACAATTTTCCTTCAACTTCTAATGTACCTGAAGAGGTAGGCGGCAGTGGCGTCGGTGATGGGTCCACCTCGACCGGGTATTGCCGCGGCTCTGACTGGCAGTTCACTGAGCGAACGGCCGCACGATATTCTTCTATTGACATACCTGAAAAATTCAACACAACATACGGAAAAACCCTAGTGTCAATGACATGAACTTCGGGTCTCAATAATCGGGTAACTTACCCTAATTTTACCATTTACCTAATTTTAGCGCTTCTTCCTCTTGAATTTCTCCCTTTTTTGTGTAGAACGACCATCGCTGCTTCCATAATCGCGCTGCGTACTGCTCTTTGCGAGTCAAAGATGTCCTATGTAGTTAAAATAATTATTACCTACATATTAGTGAGGAACAAAAGTCCAAAGCAATAGCTACGTGGTTATTTTTATGTCTTTGTTATATCATAGGGAGCTCCATTTAAATTGTTTTTGGTTTTTAGGATTTAAAACTTGAGTTATATTTGCCCGCCTCTCTTCATCCACATGGAAATCGTTTATCGCTGCTCCCTCGGGAACTGTGTATGTGCTCGGGATAAGAGTAGCATATCAGTCTCTGCTGTCCGTCCGTCCGTCTGTCACCATGCTGTATCTCATGAACCGTGATAGTTAGACAGTTCTTTTCACAGATGTATTTCTGTTCCCGCTATAACAAAATATAGGTACTAAAAACCAGAATCAAAGAAATATTTAAGGGAGATTTTTTTGTCGTTTTTATAGATAATGGTACGGAACCCTTAGTGCGCGAGTCCGACTCGCACTTGGCCGGTTTTTTCAGATATCGTTGCTATATGCAGGAAAGGCAAAGTAAATTTGCTACAATTTGACGGCAAACCGAGCATTCTAGTTCTATTGGTTATAGAAAAACAACTAGTCAAAGATGGCCATTTTTGTCCAAAACCTGAAAAATTGGCGATTGTTTCAGTTGTTACGATAAAACTAACTTAACGAAGGGTTTTTGAGGTATTGATGCTACGATGTTGCTGAATTTGGCACGAAGCAAGGTCTTTTGGCATATTTAAAAGAAAAAATCCGAAAACCGTAAATTTGTAGTAGGTAATATCAGGAAAAAATAATTGTTTTTAGCGATTACATACTTATTTGCCGTTGATAAACTATCCGCCACCTATGTCGATGTACGGGGACAACAGTTTTTGAACGTTAAAGTTAAGTTTGTCCCTCAATCTTTTCGTTAGAGCAAAATTAAATGTTTAGTGCTTTCATAGTTTATAGGCTTGTTATCCGACTTCAAACAATCCGAAGGAGGAGGTTCTCAATTCGACGCGTATATATATATTTTTTTTACCTTATAATTTTGGTATATGTAGCTGTACAATTACCTTACTGCTTACACTGGTATACGTACTTACTATATGTATAACTAAATGAATATTATCTTTGTCAATTTGTGGCATTTGTTAGGGTTTCGTAGCTACAAGGTACTGTTTGTTTATTAGTACGGGACTCTCGGCGCGCGACTCAGACTAGCACTTGACCGGTTTTATTTAATGGTTTATTTTTCATCACCGCTTAAATACGTCCTTCTATAAATTTTCAAGTTTTTAACTTCAAGATTGACAACAAATTCGTCCCCTATTTTACCACCCTAGGGAATGATTTATGAGATAAACATTATCCTACATGTGATTCCAGACTAAAGCACTATATTAAAGCATAAATTAACCGACAGACAGACAATAAAAAATCTAAAAGGTTTTCTGACATCTTTCATCATCTATTATAAGTAACTAGTGGACCCGCCACAGCTTCGCCCGCGATATTTTCCATACAATGTTTATGACTTCTTTCAGATTTCAAAAAATCCCTCCTTAGTGCACCTCTAGGGTACCCGAGGAATATCTCCTCCAAATTTCAAACCTCCAGGACCACCCGTTTAGGCTGTGCGTTGTTTATAAGTGAGTCACGGTACTGTTTTATATGTATTGATAGATGATAGATAGCTTCTAGAAGTACAGATGTAGTGCATAATTAGTTTCCATCGTGTTTTATCGGAAACGTTCGTATTATCGTGCTCTCTCAATTAGCTTCAGCAGGCCCCCAATACTCGGTGCATTCTAGATAATCTGACAATCGAGATTAAACGCCAGTGCATACAGTCGTTTGATACAACTGTATGAATCTAACGTTTAATCTCGCAATCGACATTATCTCGAATGCATCGAGAATTGGGGGCCAGTACCCATCATACCATGCTGTCATTTTTCATTTTGACATTTAACACTAAATAATAAAGTTTCATATTAATGAATATAAACATGTCGCTCATTGAATACAATAATTAATTGACACTTCGGGTCCCGTCGTCTTCCGATTGAGATCCGAGTTTTACCGATGGAAACATATTATTCACTATATCTGTATAAGTTGTTAACGTTACAGAATTCCTTGAGCCTTCACTGGATCTATAGAGGGCTCGCGCCGGCCGGGCGCAGGTGCGGAGTTCTCCATTTATTTAGTAGTAAACTTTTACACGATTTATCTCTGTACGGAGGAACCGGCGGCTTCTTACTATTGTTTGTTTGAGACGGTAACTGGTTGCTTAGGAGCCTGCTGCAATCGATCAAGCAATGTTACTCTGCAAGTATGTTTTGTGTATCTACAGCAACGTTACATGTTCTATGTAGGCCGCGGCATGTAAAAAGAGTTCATATTTTACGTGACGCGAACTATTACAGCATAATTATTATATGCTGTTGATGAAGCGACCATATAAACCTCAAGCAGATAGATATGTAGCTATATATATACACATATATATATACTAGTGGCTCCGTGAGCTGTAGACTTCGCGACAAAATACTTCAAAAAACTGAATCTTAAACAAAAACCCTTTGAAAAGTAAGAAATAATAATTGACCTTGCGACAAACTTAACTTTGCCGTTGAGAAACTGATATCTCCATACATCGACATACATCGACATAGATCAAGTCAGTTTACCAACACCGCCAGTAAGTTTGTAATTGCAAAAATCTCCATATCTCATTTTGAAATATTTCGAAAAACTGAATCGAGAAAAAAAAAACTATACAATTACCGAACCTCCTCACAAAATTACACGAGAATCGGTTGAGAACTGCGAGCTGTAGACGAGAACAAATGGACATCCGCTGGACATACGAAAGCATTTTTGCCCAAGCTGAAAAGGAGACGCTTCGCTCGCTCGGTCGATAATTTAATCACTAACCCACCTTTATTATATTTTTTAATTTAGATTTACTATAACCACTGTACTGTACGTTTAAGTCTAAATTTTATAAAATACATAAATGTTCTCATTTAAGTGAATTATGTAATTCTTATCAGAATAAACATCTTAACCAGTATAAAAATCTCGTGTCACGGTGTTTGTGTTCGCCCTCCTCCGAAACAGCTCGACCGTTTTTTTTAATGATAAGATAAGGTGAGAGTTAAGAGCTAATAGCTTAGCTCCTGTGTTAAAATGTGTGACTTAGTGAAATTATCATTGGTTATTATGTTACCGGCAATTCTATAGAATACCGGGTCCGGTTATAGTCTAAGATCTGAATTAAAGACGATTTGCATCCTTCTATTTAATGGATGAAAACTATTTTATATCAAACGCTATAGATGTAATCTTAAGGTACCTACTCAAAGAGGTTGCAATAAAAAAATGTAGATTATTGAAAGAGTTTTATTGCGTAATGAATTAATGCTGGCTGGTTATTATAATCCTTTCAAATCCAATCGAAAAAAAATCTCTCTCGATGTTTTTTATCTGATGCCGTTTAAGATTTTCAGGAACTAACAGAAACTGAATTGAAAGTATTATTTACAGGTACATTATCAATTTGGGCAGTCTATTTCCTATTTAGCGGAGGTTCAAGGAAAAAACGTCTATTTTGAAAGTACAGTTTCATTCTCGGCATATATCTAAAAACATAGCTGGGCACAAGACCGTAACGGATTAACGGTTAATCCGTTAATCGTTAATTGACGAAATTAACACTTCGAGTAAAATTAACTTTTAAGTTAACTTTAATAATTGTTAACGGACTAAATAAATAAGTCCATTTGCGGCGCAATGTTGGTAGTATAACCCAACAAAATTAAGAAGTTCAAATATGTGCTTCCATAATTCTTATTATAATGCGAAAATAACTCTGTATGTCCGTTTGATAATTTGAGCCCTTAAGGCTACCTTTTTCAAGAAAATCAGCAATTAAAGGGGTAAAAAGTATTTTATATGCTTTTTTTGGCCGTAGCCTGGAAATTGGTTTACTCTAGTAAACCAACTCTAGTTGGTGCAGCCGATGAAAGCCCGTTGATGTCTAATTGGTATCTGCGCGATTTACGGCTAAACCCCGAACGAATTATAATGAAATTCGGTAAGGAGATAGATTTCGCCCTGGGGAAGGACTTTCTTTTCAGGTGACCAATTCCAGAAGGGTAAAATTCGACGACGAAATGATAGTAGCCGAAATTTTGATTTTAAACATTATTATATTTGGATTCTTACCAGATCCGGCATTCTATAAAATGCATAGAGTTTCTATAGAACGCCTGCTATGTTCTAACAAAACTCGGCGTTCATTTTCGTGTCTCATTTCATCTGGCAATCATAAATTGAGCTTCGCGCTCGTAGACATGATGTTACGTTCCTATGTCCTTAGCTAACTGCATCGAATTACGACCAAAGTCTTGCACTTTACCTACCTAATATAAACACAATAAGAATTAACCTTTTATACTGTTCGCTATAACGTGTTTAGGTAACTGATGATATAAAGAAGCAGAAGACCGTTAATCCGTTAATTAACGAAGTTAATATCTACAGTAACTGATTAACTTTTGAGTTAACATTAATAATTGTTAACGGACTAATTAACTTCCGTTAAAATAATTAAATTATACCTATTATTTGCCAAAAGGACACCGCGCAGACCGCTCCGCCACACCCTCTTATATAAATTTATCATATCCTGCCTAACTTCCATAGCACATACCATTATGTTTTTATAAGTAAATCACTATCGCAACGGCATATAAAATGCAATTTTTATCACGAGTTAATGATTAACGTTAACTTCCGTTAAAGCTTACGAATTGAAACGTTTTAATGTTTAACGAAGCTAACTTTTTTATTAACGGATTAGCGATTAACGAAGTTAACTATGTACTTGATTAACTGTGCCCAGCTATGGATATAAAGAAGATAGAAATAAAGGCACTCCAAGGAATACTACTACTACGACTACTATCCTCGATCAACTACGATCACTTAAGTAGACTTTTTGTTTTTGTTAATTTCCTATTACAAAAAGGTCGCAACACTAGCTCGACCTACTTGCCGAGGCCTTTTATTATTTCAATATAAATTCGCTCAGCGAAAGGCAGACTTGAATATTTTTCGGTACGGCCCTCACGAAGGGGCAATAGGGCGTAAGTCTAGACTAGACGCAGCGTAGGGCGACGGAAGGGCAGACGGCCTGCAGTGCGTAACAGCCGCGTGTTGGTTCAGCCCTGCCTTCATCCCGCACACTACTGTGGGCCTATACGGTCACGGAACGCACACTACTGTGACGCACGGTGTTGTAACCTCGAAACTTTGAGGCACATGCGCCTGAAGATACCACAGAATAATCAGACGAAAAAACATGGTAATTAGGTGCGCACTTATACCAATAAAGAGAAACGGTTTACGTTTTTAACCGACTTCAAAAAACCCAAGGAGGAGGTTCTCAATTCGACGCGTATATTTGCTTTTTTTTATATGTAAGTAACTATGTTCACCGATTATTTAGACTGAACATGTTGCTCTTTTTTTAAACAATAGGGATGTTTCCTGGGTAAAAAAATAGTAATTCTATTTAGCCCGTCAGTTAGATTATCAAAAAAGATTGAACACGTATCTTTTGCTTTATCAGATCAATCAAAATTGACAAAGATAACGCGCATCAAAGTTCGGGAGAGGGGGCTAATGACGTCACTTAATGGTAATAAGTGTAAAAGACGTGACGTCACGCGGAACTTCTAAGCACTATATCTTCGTAGTTTTATGTCTAATTAACAAAAGAAAAAATATGTGTTCAATATTTTTTTATAAGTAATGTAAATGACTGACTAAGTAATTCAATTTTTTAGGAAACTAGCCAATTTCCAAAGCCTATCACGGCTGATGTTCATG
The DNA here is from genome assembly GCA_947859335.1 of Tortricodes alternella. Lineage (NCBI taxonomy): Eukaryota > Metazoa > Arthropoda > Insecta > Lepidoptera > Tortricidae > Tortricodes > Tortricodes alternella. Next base: position 7,271,380 of record OX401983.1, on the reverse strand, counting down.
AAAGAATTAATTCTAAATAGAACACAATAGAAAAGATGGAAAGCGAGATCAGAACCGCTGAGACCGTTCGACCCTCATGACCTTTGGTATGATTCCGTAACGTACGCAGCGGCTGATCAGCGGATAAACGGAAATATGAATTTAGACTGTAAGGACAGAGTCATTCGGTCTAAATTTGAATGTGCCCTCATCGCTGTTCAGCCGCTGCGCACGTTACAGAATCACATAGCTTGTCTCGATATGAACACCGCGCGGAAGCAAATTCCATTGTTAGATTCGCTACGTATTTGTTTATTCATGAGACAAGCGTGTAACATTTTTTTTTTTTTTGTTAATTGTTGTTGTTGTTGTTTTATTTTAATTTAATTATTTATTTTTAAAGTAAATATATAACTAAACATTTTGTGAATATTTCAAGCGTCTACTTGTTGCCGTTATCAATATCGAGCAAAAACGAGCCTACAAAATCACGTTTGTTGTACGGGAGCCCCCTTAAATAATTATTTTATTCTGTTTTTTAGTATTTGTTGTTATAGCGGCAACAGAAATAGATTATCTGTGAAAATGTCAACTGTCTAACTGTCACGGTTCATGAGATACAGCCTGGAGACAGGCGGACAGACTGACAGCGGAGCCTTAGTAATAGTGTCCCGTTTTACCGTTTGGGTACGGAACCCTAAAAACGGAACTCAATAACTGTAAATTAATTGTAAGTGATGTTAACACGATGGACTTGGGTGGGGAAGGGTTGGCTTAATTTAAACCACTGCCATTCAAACCCGTAATTGATCTGACAACGATCGTAATTGCATCGGCATGCGGTGTGAGACCGCACGCAGCACCACCGACCCCACCGTCCTCAATTATATGATAGCTTGTGAATGAAGCAATATTAGACTTTTGTGTGTATCTCGTAAGAACTGAGACATCAGCAATAGGGTGTGGTTGAGCCATGGCGCTGGCGTTCGACAGTCTACTATGAGACTTGTTACACGAAATTGTACTGATAGGCACATGCTTCTTTTGAGATCTTTGGCATTTACTTTAAAAGTCACTAAACTTATATTAAGAAACGTCAAACTCGATTTTGACAGCTTGGTGCTATACAAAATCGAGATTGACGTTTCTTATTTTAGGTTTAGAGCATTTTTTAGGGTTCCGTGTGATAGTTAGACAATTGAAATTTTCATAGATGTGAAATTATGTGTGTTATTTCTGTTGTCGCTATGACAAAAAATACTAAAACAGAATATAAAATTAATATTTAAGGGGGCTTGCAGCAAACGTGATTTTTTGCTCGTTTTTGCTCGAGATTGATAACGGCAATAGGTAGACGCTTGAAATATTTACAGAATATTTAGTTATAAACTAACTTTAAAAATTAATAATTAAATTAAAATAAAACTAATTTTTAAGGGGGGCTCCCATACAACAGACATGATTTTTTTGCCGTTTTTATAGATAATGGCACGGAACCCTTCGTGCGCGAGTCCGACTCGCACTTGGCCGGCGTAAATTTTTTCGATACCGTTTCCAATTGGTCCCAATATGTACTTATCAGAAACCTCAAGCTAACTCATTTGACTTTGACGAATGTAAACAAAGGTCTATATTACATTTCGTCTGAAGCACTGAAGTTCCCAGCAGACTTCTGTTAGGTAAAGGTCACATTTCAGCCTGTTCGCGACGTCCTTTCCGCCTGCCTACGCACATGTGGCTAGACTAGAAGATCAAACCAACTTGGTAGGTACTAAAGTAATGTATAAGTAATTGATAAACCTGTGTCTACTTTTTAATATCCTTTTGTCAATATTTTTGTGGTATAACTCTGGTGTGACGATCATTACGTACCATTCTTAGAATAATAACACAGTACCATTGTTTAAAAAGTCGATTGCCTTGTTTGATAGCACAAATATTAAAATAGTAGTTTATGCAACGGTTGCATAATGATAGGCCTTAAAACACTAGTGCGGTTTTCATGAAACGAGCCGATAGGCGAGTTTCATAATAAGATCGCACGTGTGTTTTAAGGCCAAATTATGCAGAGTTGCATACATAACTTTATCTACACACATATTATAAATCCTCCATGATGGGTTCAGAAACAATATTTTCTGGCAACAAGTTATTTGCTGCAATCGTGGCTGCATATTTCCGATATCCGGCGCATTTTCACATCACACACACTCCGAGAAGACTACTATTCATATTTTCAACTAAAATGTAAATTACAAACAACTTTTTCTATTCAATTCAACAACAATTCTACTTTCGTTCAGCAAAACACCAACATAATGGCGGCAATTCGATCCTCCGTCAACACCATTTTTTTTTAAATCATAGACAAACGAATGAAGTCTCTATTCTCATGTCACTCGAGATCAAATGTTGTGTAGTTTATATTAAAAAAACATACTGAATTGACGTTTCGTATCAATAACTGTTTTAATATCTATGGATACTAGAATAGAGACCCACTTGAGTTTTGACAACTTTTGCAAATTTAATTTCATTTCTATACTAAAATCGATACGGGAATAACATTGCAGCACTCGTTTTACCTAATTGGTTGTCAAAATGGTGGTCATTTCCTACGGTTTTTGATTACACTATGGAGGTTTTATGATATGGGTGTAGATAAATATTATTTATTTTTATAAAAATCGTGTATTGCGTTTCTCTTTGAAACTGTGCAAGTATTCAGGATAAAAGTATCCTATATTTTTGAACCAAGAATCAGAATCAGAATCAGAATCAGAATTTTATTCGCATAAGACACGGTACAAATAAGATATTAAGTAGTACAATTGGTTTCACGTGTATTGTCATATGATGACGTGCAAATTTTAATAAGTAGGTGATATATAGAATATTAATTGAATACAATTACTGTTAATGACCTACTTGGAAGGTTGAGGTTTTTTATATATTTTGTAATGTCAAGTTCGTTTGTTTTTCGGTTTCTGTCAATATACTCTTAAGCTAGCACGGTGTTTCCCGTTCGTTCCCCATTTTCTCCCAGTTTAACCAGCATTATAGTCCCGTCAGTAATAATTACATTAGATGCAAATAGCAACACTTGTTTCAATAATACTAATAATAATAAAATAGCAGTTATACAATGTTAATTACCCATTAAATGTCATTTTTAAATTTAAATATTCCTTAACACAATAAAAACACTTTTCTTGCAGCCTTTAGATAAATAAATGGTTACACATAAATGTCGAGTTTTATTGTTATACCTACCTTTTGGCGGCTCGTCTGATGCACATATTAGGCCCGAAAAAAAAAGGTTGAGAGTGAGACCTCTGATCTAGACCCAAATAAGCATAAGTAACATCAAATTCTGTAGGTACGTGTAGAACGTTTAGATGTTGATGTATATTCTTACAGTAGGCATATATTTCTTATACCTAGGCTTAGGACGTTCATTAGTCATATTTGCCGAATCAGACCGTACTAATACTACCTACAGTGGTTTTCGGGTATAACGACGAGGAAGGGACTTTCTAATTTCGTCGTTATATTCGGAAGTCGTTACAGGCAATGGTAATAACAGTTGGTACTCAGAATATCAGTTTGTAACTGAACCATTATTACTCGGAAACATACACGCTTATCTACCTTCTTAGCTTATATCTATAAAACAATAGGTAAAGGTCTCCACAGTTGCTGGCCATCTGTGTGGATGTAAACAAAAGATAAGAAAGCTCTTTGTGTCTTTGGCGGCCGACTCCGGGCGCAATATCTGAATGGGATTTCTAGGAATTTGTTATACATGATTCATTAAAAGCAGTCGCTACACCCGAACTCGGCGTTACATCCAAAGTCGCTATAGCCACATGATTTTTGTACTAGGATGTACTTTAAATTCAAGGGACTTAGATCTAACGTCGCTATAGCCAAATGGTCGCTACAACCAAGGTGGTAATAAATGAAATCCACTGTATTTAATTCAGCACACATTATAGTTACATGGTTTCAGTTTAATAATAAAATAAAACGAAATATACGTAATTCAGAATTTAAATGCAGTCTCTTAACTACGTAAATATATATAATTTTAACTAATTATGAATTAAATACGACATGACTTATACCTGCTTACTTTCTCGTTTCTAGGAAGATGCCCGTAGAGAGAGGGTTTTTGGGGAGCCTCGTATTAAAGCCATTTTTTGTCCCCGGATGCTTAAGTTACGTAATCCTCCTAAAAACGGTTGTACAAAAATCCATTGTGTAAAACGAAACCTGACTCTCTCACACTGTTATCATGAAGTAATGAAGAGAAAGAGACAAGGCTAAAGTAGCCTAGGATTTGGAATGGGGTAGGGGGTGTGTGCGTGTGGGTCGCGACGCAGTCTAGACGGCTCGGGCCTACTACAACTAATTAATGTAACGGCCCCGTACCGTCGTAACGACTGACAACCATTCATACATAACGTCCTCAAATTTAATAAACTGTTTGACTATGTTTTGTAGTGGCTGAATTACGTTTTTATTGAATTAACTTGAGGCTAGGCGCGGATACGGGGGGTGGAATGAGGGCTGCCTTTCAGGTCGTATCTAGTCTGTTGGTTCCTAAGATATAATTTTCAAAAAGTAACAAAGGGTATGATATTAATAAATTTTTTGTATCTATTTCCTCATTTCGGTACTCGTATTTATCCACATATAAGTAAAAATTCTAAATAGAAGACAAAGTCTCTAGAAACGTAAGATACAGATTTTTTAAAACTGATGGATATGCCAAAAATGTTGAAATCTCAGTACAAATTATTGCATTTTTAATGTTGTAGTGACTTTAATAAGTAATGATGTTGTCATGCGATGAGGGTCCGTTGGATTACAGTCGACAATGCATAGAGAGAAGACTCAAAAGAAAAAAACCATTCGAGTTGGTTTAGTGTAGTGACAGTCAAATTAATTATTATTAAATTACTATTATTAAATCATTTATTTCGGATAACTAATAGATCCATATTTAAATAATTATTACAGACATTAAACTTAGAAATGCAGTAAGTACTAATAGTAAAGAATACAAAACGCAGGGTCTTTTCCTTCACATTTTTAATAAGAAAAGTGTCAATGGTCATTCTTATAATATACGTCTATCCAGAAGTTAAAGTTAAATTAAATATTCTTATTAGATCTTACATACATACATACATCACGCCCGAAATCCCTAATGGGGTGGGCAGAGCCACAAGACTACTTGTGGCCACGTTCGATTAATTAGTCCTAAGATGGTATGATGATTTAGACCTGATAGATCTTATTTGATTAGATCTTAGGCTAGATTGTATTTCAGTGTTTTCCATTTAAGTGACATTTAAAGAAAATAAAACACTAAAAGAAAAGTAGTCTACAATTCAACATCAACCTTTGATCTACTCAACTTGCGAGAGCACAAAAAAGGGACGTTGAGATGAATATGAATGAATGAATGATATATACGGTATATATATATATATATATATATATATATTTATACGTCCCACTGCTTGCCACAGGCATCCTCTGATTTTAAGAGTGAGTGGGCAGTAGTCCCACGCGGGCCGAGTGCGGATTGGGGACTTCAGACACATCTTGAATTACTTGGCAGATGTATGCAGGTTTCCTTGCGCTGTTAACTGAAATGCTCGTCGATAGTAAAATTTCACATATGAAATCCGAAAATCTCAAAGGTGCCAGCTGGGATTTGAACACGCGACCCTCTCTCTGCACGAGAGGCCGAGAGTTAGGCTACTACTGCAAAAAAATTGTTGTTAAGCTTTTAAATCAGTTCGCTTATATCATTTGCCAAAAAATTTTTAGTTAGATCGTTTTGTTACTATGCAAACAAAAGCTATTTATTTTTTTCGCTATAAGAGATTTTCCTAATGATACCAAATTGCCTTTTTACTGTCTTCTTACTGTATCTACGTATGAGACGTTAAATTTGTGACTGTAGTCGCTCTTGACCTATTTTCTTGTCTGGGGCGCCCTCACGCAGCATCCCGCCACCTCGCTCGCTGTGCGACATTTAAGCTTACTTCGGCTACACGCACATTTAAGGGCGTACCCCACGCCAATGGCCTTGAATCTGCTTGTTTTCAAATCCTATAAAGTATACTTAGCGTTGTACAAGAATCTTGAAAAAAATATATATTGTAGTATGGAATCTATTCTTTATTTTTGTCTACCGGGATCTTAAAAAAAGTGATAAATCAAGAGCAAAAAAAAAACCGTAAACCCTTTTTTCAAACTAAAATCTGTAAAGGCTCCCTTATTATGCGACGTTTATACATGGAACTTTTACTAATCAGAAGACAATAATGTACACTATAATTTCATCTACCGGTTTTTCAATTTATTTTGTAGTTTTTGAGTAAATTATACTTTTCACTGCGGCGCGTGAACTAAGAGGCTCGCGGCGCTCTGCGCGGGCGACGGCTGGCATACGCTGCTAAGCCGTCTGACGTGAAGCTTGTGCCGCTCGACGCCGCGCACATACGACGAGTTAGTTTTCAAGTATTTTTTTTATTTTGACCTAATTGGAACGCTCAAGGTCATCGGCGTAGGGTACGCCCTTAAGGCGTCTTTCACGTACAACTAGCGGGCGCGGGCGCGCTGACTGGTCTTGGCGCGCACGTGCGTTTCGTATATGAATACTTGCATACAACGCCATATGTTTGATATTTCGTGACCGCGCCCGCCACCGCGCCCGCGTGTTAACATGAAGCCTTAAGTCTTCGCTCCTAACCTTCACAAACCTGTTTGCACAGGTATGAGCAGGCGTGTCTGTACTCTACCTATACTTTGATAAGTAAACAGACAAACAGACATGTGTGTATCATCTTAGTATCTAATTGATAACCATAAGTTAAAAGATCTTTATCATAGATACAAAACTCGACCTCCCGTTATGTCAATTTAGAGCGAATGATTTAAAAAAAAAACCCTACCAAGTTCTGTTTTAGAGTACCTATGTATTTATAACTACGTTTATCTTAATTCACAGAATACAGAAAATCATATTTTCCCCATAAATATTTATTTTATTTATTTATTTATTGATACACCAACAGTGTTTACACAGAAACTTACATAAAAACATGCAAAGGTGCTTATTCTATATGCAACACTAACAATAGTTATATACAGCACTCACATAGAATTTTTATTTAACTACTCTAGTATTAAAATCTAACATAACTTAGCTACTAAATTAACGGTTTGAAATATTGATGTTTCGTAAAGTCTTAATATATTAATATGATGTTTATTTTTTAAAGTAAAGTGATTAATTTTTGCCTAAATGATTTAAGCGAGTCGTTGAAGATATCAATGTTATTTTCATTTTCAGATGTCTCTATTTCATTGTATGTCTTCATTAGACGATTCAGGGGCGAGAACTTACCAAGATTCGTTCTGTGGTTCGGTATAGAAAGTATGTTGTTGATGGGATATCTCGGGATAGTGCGTGGTACTCTCAAACGTATACGATCAAGAATTTCTGGTGCAGACAGGGTTTCATGAACAAGTTTGTGAAGGGCTAATAAGTCTAATATTTTGCGACGCTATTTCAGCGTGTTAAGTTTAAAGTGAGACAATCGTGCGAGATATTGTGCCCTATAAGGACAACGCTGATCTTTATAAGCCAAGAAGCGAGTGAAACTTCGTTGTACACGCTCCATAAATATAATAACACCCTCTTGTATCCCTCCTTAGGATAGCGTTGAGAAATGCCCTTATATTTTAAATAATTAATTGTTTCGAAGAGTATTTGTACCAAATTTCAAGTAGATGTCAGCATGGAATCATTTTTTCCCATACAAACTTTAACACCCCAAGGCACCCCTTTTTACAGGTTATTTTTCTCTAACGTTTACTTAATTGTTTCTTTTAAACAGTTACTTACACTAAGTTTTGAGTTGAGTTTTCGCAAAATCCTTCCTTAGCGGGCGCCTGCATTACATGAGGAATACCTTCAGACTTCTAGCTCCAGTAGGTGTATATATATATACATATAACTATAATATATGTAAAGAAAAGCATTTGACTCATGTACGGGCGCTTTTCTTTGGGTTTGTATTTGCCGCGCTTTTAGCAGGGCCTACTAGATGTCACGAATGACAGCTCTGACATTTAAGGAAATATGAGAATAAGATTGAATTATTTGTTAAGATATAAGAAGACCTGAAATAAAGGCTTTAAATGTTGTTTCTTTTGTTTTTACAGGTGAGTGAATCTTTTGTTAACAGATACTGTAATTGGTTAAATGTTCTGTACGCATTGTTAATAAATCTTTTGTTTTTACAGAGAAACGCAATTAAGTTTTTGTTTCATTACTCAAGAGTATAATACCATTATAAAACAACATTTTCTGCAAATATTTCAAGAAAAATGGACAAGTTAAGGTTTGATTTTGCTGTGAAACAAACGGCAGATGGAAAATCAAACATCATATGCATAACCTCAATAGCTACACATGGTGGACAGATTTTCGGAATACCAGCCGAGTACCAACCTGCAAATCTACACCAAGAAATAACAAACACTCCCAACTATGCCAAGGTACGAAAATCATTAAATAAAAGACATCAAACAAGGAAAATATGGATATCGTTGACGGATGATATATCAAAAATATATTTGGATGAAGAACAAAACTTACAGTTTAATGATTTTTACCTAGAAGAAATACTGGAAAAACCAAATAATGCCGAATTTGTACCTAGTGGCTCAAATGAAACGTTGGAAAAACTGTTAGAGAAATTGCTTGAAACTAAACAAACAAAATCTGAAACTCAACATTTAGGCAAAATTGCAAAAGATTTCATGATTGAGAAATTCACTGGCAGAAACTCAAATGCTTGCCAGTGGATTAAGGATTTTAATAAAGAATGTGAACGATTCCAAATCAATGACGACAAAAACAAAATTGAAATTATAAAAAATTTTCTAGAACATTCTAGTGTAGATTGGTACAACTGCATGCTAATAAAACATACAATAGAATCAGAGTGGAACACATGGGAGAAACATTTTTGTGAGACATTTGCAAACAAAGGATGGTCGCCCATTAGATATGCACTTGCCTTTAAATATCAAGCAGGTTCGTTACTTGAGTATGCTTTAAAAAAAGAAAAACTGTTACTCGAAGTAAGAAAATCAATTGATACTGGGACAGTTATAGACCTTATAGCATTTGGCTTACCTAATTATGTGGCTGATAAAATTGACAGAGAAACTTTACAAGGAACGGAAGATCTCTACAAGGAAATAGGAAAATTGGAACATCTTGTTGGGAAGACTAAATACGATAAAAAAAGTCCTATACATTTTGAAACTAAATTAAAAAAAATTGAAGAAAAAACACCGTGCCAAATCTGTTTCAATGAGAAAAAAGGGAAACGTTACCATCAAGAGGAAAATTGCTGGTTTAAAGGGAAAAATCAAAAAGCAGTTGTGAAAACCGTCAATAACTCAGAATTGGAAATTGAATTGAACGAAAAGAATCCAAAAAACTAGAGGTGCCACCATTAATAAAAGTAAAGTTACTATTAAATGACACTTTAAAAGTTTCTGGAATTTATGATTCAGGTTCAAATGTGTCATTAATTAATGCAAAATTATTGAAGATACATCCAAAAGAAAATACAAGTGATATACAAATAGTAAACTTAAAGACTATTAATGGTGATAAGAAAACAAAAGGTATGGTAACACTAAAAATTAAAATCTACAATATTGAAACTATTATGGATATTTTTGTAGTAGATAATGAAAATTTTTATTATGACTTTCTAATTGGCTTGGATTGTATCAAAAATTTCAAATTAGTTCAAAATGAAGAATTACAGATCACACAATGTAACAATCCAACAGAAAAGAAGGTAACCTCAAATGAAGAGGATATGAAAACCAAAAACAACACAAAAAACAGTGATACTTCAAATTTAACAATTGTCAGTATTCCTAATGTACTAGGTGACAAAAATGAAGGATGTTTTTTACAGTCAGAGGTATTAAAAAGAAACACTAAACACATAAAAAAAAGTGAAATAAATTTCAATGAACATATAGACTCGGATGGATTTGAAATCATAGTAAACCATCTAGATTTATACCAACAATCAAAAATTGATAACTTGATAGACAAATACAATCCAGTCTTCGCTAAGGATAAATATGACGTTGGAACTGTACGAGATTATGAAGCTCATATAGACTTGATTGTGGATAAATACTGCTACAAACGTCCATACAGATGTACAGCTGAAGACAGGAGAGAAATAGAAAATCAAATATCAAAACTATTAAAGAAGAATCTGATTGAAGAATCATATAGCCCATTTGCTGCTCCAGTAACTCTGGCATATAAAAAAGAAGATGAAAAAAAAACAAGGTTATGTGTAGATTTCAGAGAATTGAACAAAATTGTCGTCCCACAATCACAACCTTTTCCGTTGATTGAGGATTTAATGGTAAAAACTGTAAACTGTAAATTTTTCTCAACTTTGGACATAAATTCAGCATTTTGGTCAATTCCTTTGAAAATTCAAGATAGATACAAAACTGCATTTGTTACACAAGAAGGACATTTTCAATGGACGTGTCTCCCATTTGGATTAAAGACGGCCCCAGCCATTTTCCAAAGAATATTGAGCAACATCATAAGAAAATACAAACTCACCAGTTTTGCAGTAAATTTTATAGACGACATCTTAATTTTTTCGAAAACTTTTGAAGAACATATACTACATCTATCAAGACTACTAGAGGCAATACTAACAGAAGGCTTTAGACTAAAATTTAAGAAATGTACCTTTGCAAATAATTATGCCAAATATTTAGGTCACATAATAGAAAACAATTCAGTCAGACCTCTGAAAGATTATTTAACTGCTGTCAAAAACTTTCCAGTTCCAGAAACAAGAAAAAATATACGTCAATTCCTAGGAAAAGTAAATTTTCATCATAAATTTGTACCCCACAGTGCAATTATTCTAGACCCATTACACAATTTACTAAGAAAAGATGTGAAATTCATATGGTCCGCAGAATGTCAAGCATCACTTGATAAAATAAAAGCACTGCTATGTTCAGAACCGATTCTGAATATCTTTGATCCAGAATTACCAATAAACATTTACACGGATGCCAGTATCAAAGGAGTAGGAGCGGTGTTGAAACAAGAAGATAAAAACGGAGACAGTAAGCCAGTGGCTTATTTTTCGAAAAAATTAACAGAATCGCAAAAAAAGAAAAAGGCAATATATCTAGAATGTCTGGCAATAAAAGAAGCTGTGAAATATTGGCAGCACTGGCTTATGGGAAAACAATTTATGGTATACTCAGATCATAAACCATTAGAAAATATGAACATAAAGGCTAGAACTGATGAGGAACTGGGCGACCTGACGTATTATTTATCCCAATATGATTTTAAAATAAAATATAACCCAGGAAAATCAAACCAAGAAGCAGACTGTTTAAGTAGAAATCCAGTTCTAGAAGAATATGATAATATTGACGATTTTTTAAAAGTAGTTAATTTAATAAACTTAGAAGATATAAAAAATGACCAACACACAAATCTAGACCTACAAAATGGAAAACTTATATTGGAGAATGGAATTTACTACAGAGAAAATAAAAAGAATAAAAAAATAATTCTCTCAGAAGAATTAAGCAAAAGTCTAATAAAAGATGTCCATGATACTTACTGCCACATTGGGAGAACCCAGATGACAAATAAAATAACACCATTCTACACAGCAAAGAATATCATCGCAAACATTAAACAAATTTGTGATGAATGTCAAATTTGTATAAAAAACAAATCCAGGAGGAAGTCAAAATATGGCTTGATGTCACATTTAGGTCCAGCAACACGCCCATTTGAAATTATATCTATTGATACCATTGGAGGCTTTGGAGGATCACGGTCAACAAAAAAATACTTACATCTTCTTGTAGATCATTTCACAAGATATGCTTTTATTATCACATCAGGAAATCAAAGCTCCAGTGATTTTATTAAACTAATAAAAAATGTGACACACAGCTACAATATTGATATGGTATTAACGGACCAATACCCTGGCATAAATTCCAGAGAATTTAAAGAATTTCTAAAGAAGGAAAACATAGGAATGGTTTTCACTGCTGTGGATACACCATTTTCAAATGGGCTTAACGAAAGGCTAAATCAAACTTTAGTAAATAAAATAAGATGTAAAATAAATGAAAGTAGTAAGAAAACAGCATGGACTACTATTGCACAGAAATGTGTAGAAAAATATAACGAAACAGAACACACAGTCACGAAGTTCGCTCCAAAATACCTCTTGGAAGGCGAAAATGTAAATATTCTACCACCTGAATTGAAATCAAGATGTACAAAAGAAGATCTGAAAAGAGATAGGAAACTAGCTTTTGAAAACACAATAAAATCTCACGATTATAATAAAAAAATATTTGACCTGCATAGGGAAGAATATAAATTGGAAGTGGGAGACAGGGTCTACGTGGAAAACGGAAATCGACTAAATAGAAAGAAAATGGATGAATTGAGGATTGGACCATACACAGTCCTGAAAAAGATTTCCAATTCAATCTATGAAGTTGATGCTGGACACAAGAAAGCGGAATCAAACCTCTACCACATTACAAAACTATCTCCAGTGTTTATTAGTAAATGAACAATTGCATACATTGTCTCTTGCAAATGTTCCTCTCTAAGGGGGGAGATGTAAAGAAAAGCATTTGACTCATGTACGGGCGCTTTTCTTTGGGTTTGTATTTGCCGCGCTTTTAGCAGGGCCTACTAGATGTCACGAATGACAGCTCTGACATTTAAGGAAATATGAGAATAAGATTGAATTATTTGTTAAGATATAAGAAGACCTGAAATAAAGGCTTTAAATGTTGTTTCTTTTGTTTTTACAGGTGAGTGAATCTTTTGTTAACAGATACTGTAATTGGTTAAATGTTCTGTACGCATTGTTAATAAATCTTTTGTTTTTACAGAGAAACGCAATTAAGTTTTTGTTTCATTACTCAAGAGTATAATACCATTATATATATAACTATATGAGTATAGTAACTTCTGGCCGTTACTTCGTCCGCGTTGAATTCGGTTATAGTTATCCTCCCTGAACTTTTGAATTTTCCCGAAATATTAAGTAACCATGTCCTATCCCAGGACTTGACGTAACTATATACCAGGTTCCGTGAAAATCCGTTAAGCCATTATGGAACTGAGTGGTAATGGTAACAAAGATAGACACACACACACAAACTTTCGCATTTATAATATAGTATTTAGACTCTAAGAGTAAACTCATTCGGTCTAAATTTGAATGTGTCCCTCATCTATGATTAGTAGGATTAGTAGGAAGATAGATAGATGTAGATTTGTATTGATAACGAAACTAAATAACCTGCTGGTTTGCATTTTACTGCCTATTGTTAAACTAGTTTACGACCCACTGTTAATGGTGTCTACGAAACGCAACAATTTCACACAGAAAGAACGCAATAGCATAGTAATGGGCACTTATTTTAGGACAAAGTAATAACATCTTATTTTACAAACCTATCATTCATATTATTGTACAATATTTAACAGCACAATTCCTTTTTAACCGAATTCAAAACAGGAGGAGGTTATCTATTCGAACCGTATACAATATATATTTGTTTATGTATGTTCCCACAACTTTTTGACCCGTGTACCGATTTCGATCATTCTTTTTTGTTGGGATGGTCATAGTCCAGAAATGGTCCCATAGTAAAATTGGTGGGATCTGATGATGGAATCCATGAGGAATCAACAGAACTCCTCATATTTTGTAAGCAAGAATATACCGTTTTTGCCATTTTCTAAGATAACTGATTCATTTGCATAAAAAGATCATCATTTTGTCAAGCTGGGTGATGATGGTCCACGGATTACTACTAAGAACTCTTCAATGTTAGACAGTCAACTAATAATGATGACATTTCCTTGTCTCTGTCGCTATGCTCCTTGATCTCGTTAAAGTGCATCTGGTAAATCGGAACTTATAGTGGGGTTCGCGAAAGAACTCCTTAACGGTCAACAGTCCTTGCATTCTGAAAGCACTATTTTACAAAGGTAGATGAGCTGTTGACATAATGCTATCGTCATTTGGTAAAAGTGGATATAATGAAACGATATATTAAATCATATTGACTAAACAGCTAAACATAAAATTAATTTTAACAAAAAACAAAACCTTAAATTAGGTATACAACTATTTATCTCTCATACTATGTGAATTTACTTGCCACCGACTTCGATATATTTAATTTATTACTGAATTAACAAATATATCTGATGTTTGTAGGTAATTTACTAAAGGCCAGTCTTTATTTCTTAGGTTTCAAAGGGTTTTTGGAGTCGGCTTTGTTTTTTGTTAATTAAAGTTGTCGTTTAGAGATTTCCGCGTGATATTAATCTGATTTTTCACCGTGGCAAAATCCGTTAGCATTGTCGTTGGCAACGACCCGGTAGTCGGGTGCTCTGTTCATAGCAAGTCTTCGCTACAAAGTGGAAAAAACACCACTATAATAACATAGTAATAACAATTCTTTATTTCAGATAACCAGGATCAATCATAATTGGTTAGATAACCGTAGAGGTAGGTATAATCAATACATACTTATATAGACAACGCACAGCCGAAACGGGTGGTCCTAGAGGTTTGAAATTTAGAGGAGATATTCCACGAGTACCTTTTGAAATTCCATCCCTAAAGGGGTGAAAAGAGGTGATAAAGACTGTATGGAAAATACCGCGGGCGAAGCTGTGGCGGGTCCACTAAGTTATTTACTATGAGCGAAGCGTACAATGGAATTATTAATTCGACTTTATATCTATTATCAAAGTGTAATAATATTACGGTATGGTACGCTTTTGCCCGCGACTTCGTCCGAGTGTAATTCGTTTATCGAAAGAAAGAAGATTCCAGAAAATCCTTCCATGATATCGGGAACAAAGTATCCTACGTCCATTACAATATAAACAGGCTATATTCGTGGCAATTTTTATGGAATGTTGTTAAGCCGTGAAAACCAAACAAACAAACACACTTCCGCATTTATAATATTAGTGTAGATGTAGAATGTAGGTCCTCATTTCATTCGGGTTGAATAAAACATGAGATTACGCCTAGGCAGACGACGGATAGTTGATTATGTGATCAAGTGATTATTACAGACAGACAAACAAACGTTCGCATTTATAATGTAATTTAGGATGTTCCAATCAGTTAATTGGTTATTAGGTAAGTATGTAGTGTCAACCAAATTTGATTCACAACTGTAGAACCTTATCCCAGTAGGTAAACTACTTATTTTGACGTTATATTTATATCTTCAAGAGTACCTTAATTAAACCGGTGAGCGTGCATGAAGAACTTAATGAGAGTAGACGAAGCGAAAAGTGTGTGTCAGTATCGTAGCAGGTGGAAATCCGTGGTCTCTGTCTACCCATTTGGGAAACAGGTGTGATATATGTATGTATAAATAAATAAATTAATTAATAAATCAGGGGACAATCTTTACACAAATCGATCTAGTCCCAAAGTAAGCTCTAAAGGCTTGTGTTATGGGTACTAGTTAGATGACGATATACATACTTATATAGAAATAAATACCTAAATACATAAGAAACATCCAAGACTCAGGAACAAACATTCGTGCTCAGCACACAAATATTTGCCCTTAACGGGGATGGAACCCGGGACGCTAGCTTCGGAGGCAGGGTCCCTCCCAACTAGGCTAACCGCGTCGTCTGTTATGTATGTACTTATATCTTGTGATTAGACAATTATCTATAATACATTAATACACATAGTCGGCCTATTAATGCTGTCACACAATTTCAAACAAATAAAACAATATTTTGAAGTATTTAAAAATACTTCAAAATTTTATTTATATATTATTATTTATATTTGAAAGGTTAATTATATGTCTTTAATTTATTCGAATTAACCGCCATGATTTACAGGCTTTACAAGCTTTAAAGTCTTCGCGGTGAGTCGTCAATCGATTCACGCACCACATTCGAAATATTGGCCACTGCTGCTTCGAGTGATTTTTTAAAGAAATACAATATTTTGAGGTTTCGAGCAGACCTTTTGCCATAAATAATTTAATAATATGTAGTCCAGAGGATTAAGATCTGTGCTAGAGGATGGCCAATCTTCATGCCTTCTCGATGTTATTGGAGGCAAGCCACGGAAATACAGTCTGACCTCTCCTTAATACGCGTAACCATATTTTAACGAGGTCAATTTAAATTGACGTTTCTTACCTATTCAAAATTATTCTTAACAAAACAGATGACGTCTTGAAAACACCACTGATCCAATCCAAATGCAAAATTCTCGGCTTTAAAGGCCATAGACTAAATTAGTTATTGCGATACGATTTGCTTAAATTTATTAAGTTACAAAAAAAGATACCGTCTGGGGCGCCTGGTCTCACTATAGTCCTCGACCTCATCACTACCGAGGCCAATGAAGATTGGTCAACATTCTGTAGTATATTCTAAGCAGACGGGCAGAATGCAATACCTAATCGTCAATCCGATCAGGATGATATCGTCGCCAGATCCAAAACTACTGTCTCATATTCGTAACGTATTCAATCAGAGGTCATCCGCTCAGGCAATCCGAAAACACAGTGACGGATCACTTGGAATACGGAGTGGAAATAGATGTTGATGTCACATCGCCAAACTCGCCCATTTTGCAGCCGATACGAACTAAGACCCTACCCTATAGATGGCAAGCTCCAGGTTAATGAGAAATAAAAAATGTCACACTCAACGGCCCAAATTATGATAACCGAATGTTGGATCCGTAAACATGCACAAAGATGCACAAACTCCCGCCTTCTAAGTCAAATACGAGTGTTATCAGTATCGGACTTTGACATGAATAGAGCCTGAGATCTTGAGCTTCGGAGTCCAATCTTTGAACCACTAGGCCACTAGGTTTGGTCGTCATCAAGTATCTCCTTTAATGAAGGCAAAATGTTTTTTAATATTTGGGTATTTTATGGCTGGTCGGGTATCGCAACGACTTTGCTACCGGGTGGAAAAATCACATATTCGTGTTCAAAGGTTCACTCGAGCGAGGCCGCGGGTTGGTAGCATTATACAGACTCCAGACTGACTGACTCATCAACGCAGAACCAAAACTCCTGAAGCTATAAAGATGAAATTTAGACATTTAATTCCTTTCATAACCTAGGCAATAAGAAGGGGTTATTTGATATGCAACATCTAAGGGTATACAATAGTGTACATTAGGGGGGTTGAAAGGTTGTATGGCAAAATATATTTCCTTCAGCTAAATAACTTTATTGAAATAAATACTCGTCAGTACAAGTAAGTACATACATATTTTAGGAATTAAAAAATTCAAGCCCGAAGGGTGTTAATTAGAGGGTGAAAGTTTTTGCGACGAAATATTTATCTTCAACAGCCAGTTTTTTTATCGGTGTAGGTATCTGTTTAAAATATTTCACAGAATTTGATACGGTTCTTACCATCATTTAGAGATATTTTCGAGGAAGGTTTGAATGTACAAAGCCGGGGCGGGTCGCTATGCAAAGTAAAGGGCAATGAGCAGTTTTATCAGGGAAAACAAATATAATTCTGACAATAAATCGTGAGTAAAGCCGTGTGTTTTTCAAGTATTCATAATGTCTCACGAAAGTTTTAATTTGACTAAAACAAATATAGTCATATTGTCACACAATTTGTGTTAAAACTGTAGGTATACACCCAAGCAAAGAATGGTCATACATGCAAATGCAATTTGTAAAAAATTGGCGGACGGGTGATTCGATTAGTAGTATGTAGATGTATGTGGGTCGCAAACCATCTAAAAGAATAGGGATATATAATAAAGCCCCCAGATGAACTGATTGTCACCTAATTTAATAAATGCAGGAAATAGAATCTGACAAAGCATATGCTTATGCTTGACATAAATCAATTTCAAACAAAATAATATAGCAACGCTCGTTGTGTAATGAGTCGTTTTTTTACCATAATCGATTGAAAGCGACTTAAGTTTCAGATGATCAGTTAAATCCGCAGGCTAGACGAGTAGGAGGTAATTATTCTTTCTTTGGTCATAGAGCGAGCGAGACGCGTGCAGTCTAGACGGTCGCAAACCAATTACGATGCATTTAAAAGGCCGGCGCATCTCACCTTCAGACGCTCCGCACGGCTCGTCTGTTGTCCTCTCCTCTCACCGCCCGTCTAGACACCAACAAACAATCGTAATGCTTCGCAGGCATTCATTGTGTTAACTCGTTGGTCAATGTCGAAGTTTTAATCCGGTACGACACGTAACCGCATTCGGTAGATCTAGAAAAGCAAGGTCGTCATGAATGCAATGCAACCATCGCAAACGTCAGCGCGTGACGGTCTGGCGGTGACATAGCCACCTCATTTATTGTGACCTCTACGCGCCTGTCTGCGCACGTTTAATGACTGGAATTTCCAAATTTTGTCTTTATGTCTGGCTGTACCAAACTGTATACCTGTCGGGGTTTAAGTCAATGTCACAAATTAACTTTGGAGCGTTGTCCCTGTTCGAAATGATTAGCCATGCGTGTATACATGCAGATACAATTAGAATAAGAAAATAGAATTACCATTTTAAATTACTGTCATTAATTAATGTCTATTATAAATTGAAGCAATATTTTATCTGGTATTGTTGGGCCCAATAGAAACATTTCAGATTTACATACATACATACATATTATCACGCCCGAAATTCCTAATGGGGTGGGCAGAGCCACAAGACTACTTGTGCCACGTTCGATTAATTAGTCCTAAGATGGTATGATGAACCGTATGGTGACAGGTGATCAGCCCATCGCCCATACAGATAGTCCACCATGTTGGAGAGGGCCCGTCCCTTAGTCGACTTTTACGACATGCCAGGATGATAAGCATCTGCACGCATTCTATGCTATTTCTTCACTCCCAGTGCAGCAGAGGAGTCATTTCGGATTTCATGTAATATTTTATGAAACTGTTTGATATTTTACACCTCGTTATTATTTCTAATGCTCGCACTCATAATCATTGTACAGTCAATGAACCATTAAAGTGTGCTTTTTCAAAATTTCCATACAAGAACCCTCTAACGTACTTGTTAATCGTACATTCAGGGACTTTGAGTAGGCAGCGCCAGTGCTTGTGCTAAGTGGGATGTGTCTACCAACGCTCCATAAATAACTAAAGTATCTTTTTGTGTCCAAAGTACCAGCTACCTACCTGCGGCCTGACAAGGTTGACACGGAGGTAAGTGACTCTATCAGTCCAGTGAATCTCTTTCTTCGATACTACTATGAGAGAGATGCAGAGGTTTGTTAGGTCCGCTGTAACAGCTTAACT
This sequence comes from Tortricodes alternella, assembly GCA_947859335.1. Classification (NCBI taxonomy): domain Eukaryota; kingdom Metazoa; phylum Arthropoda; class Insecta; order Lepidoptera; family Tortricidae; genus Tortricodes; species Tortricodes alternella. The sequence goes on along the minus strand of OX401983.1, from coordinate 7,251,930 downwards.
TTTCAAAAAGAATATTGGACCTACAGGAGGCGAGAGCCCAATTCTCGGTTCATTACAAGCCGTGGGTATTATAAGTCTGTTAAATCCATATACTAATATGTATTATAAATGTAAAAGTCTGTTTGTCTGTTATGAAGATAGTTTGAAGGAGACAAAAGAAGGATATAGGCTACTTTTAAAAAAAGCCCCTAAACGGGTGGGATAGCGACTGGAAAATTAAAGGTGGGGATAAACTGAGCGCACGTACGCCACATATGCGACGTATTATGACGTCTAGACTGTTGAATTTGCATGCTTAGAAACACACTTATCATACGTAATGTACGCTGCGTACGTTGCAACAGCAAATTTGTGCGAGCCCGATGCGAACCCGTTGTTTTTAGAGTTCCGTACCTCAAAAGGAAAAAAGGAACCCTTATAGGATCTGTCTGTCTGTCTGTCTGTCTGTCTATCCGTCTGTCCGTCTGGCCATCTGTCCCTCTGTCCGTCTGTCCGTCTGTCCGTCTGTCCGTCTGTCCGTCTATCCGTCTGTCCGTCTGTTCATCTGTCCGCCTGCCCGTCTGCCCGTCTGTCCGTCTGTCCGTCTGTCCGTCTGTCCGTCTGTCCGTCTGTCCGTCTGTCCGTCTGTCCGTCTGTCCGTCTGTCCGTCTGTCCGTCTGTCTGTCTGTCTGTGTGTGAAGACTTTTTCTCAGGAACACGTGGTGGTATCAAGTTGAAATTAGTATCAGATACTCACGTCTACAATCTCTTCTCAAAAAACCAACCTTTTCAAGTCACCGCAATCAAAAGATACGGCCGTTTAATACCACATACCTATTTTGATACTTTCAAGAGAATCCAAAGGGAATCAAAACCTATAGGGTACTTCCCGTTGATCTAGAATCATGAAATTTGGCAAGAAGCAGTGTCTTACAGCACAAGTAAAGGAAAAAGTCCAAAAACCGTAAATTTGTAATTACATCACATAAAAAAATAGTTAAACGGAATAACAAGGCTTTACAAGGTCGTATCACACTCGACGATTGCACGGAGATAGGGGCTTGCGTAAGTTATTTTTTTTTCTTTTTAAGAGGTAGGTTGTAAATTGGTTACCCCGTTTTTAAAAGCTATTTTTTTTTTCATTCTTATGGTTCCGTACCTACAAGGTACTGTTTCTTTTGCATAGGTAAGTATGGAACCCTCGGCGGCGGAGTCAGACTCGCACTTGACCAGCTTTTTTTATGTGTCTGCGCTGCCTGATTATTTCAAAAACTTCTGCATCTTTTTGTATGAATTTTGACCCGGTTTTTGCGCATTTTAGTAATATTTTATTAAACATTTATTTCGAATAACAGAGATTCATATACAATTACAAAAACAAAAAATATTATGAAATTAAATTCAATTATTAAATTAAATTAAATTAAATTAAGTCATTTAGTGCAGCCTGACAATACAGACAATATAACGGTGGTTTTAATAACATTGTGCATGTCATAAAAATCTGATTCGATATATTTTAAAGATACAGTTCCACGCAGACGAAGTCGCGGGTGAAAACTATTAAGTCCATATAAAGTTGGTAGCCTCATCCAAAAGATGCAAGGCTGAGGTGCATCATTGCCACCAGCGAGAGACAGGCGCTCTGACTCGGTTCACCTCCAGCCAGACGGCTCGGTCGCCGGCGCACTTGCCACTTGTGTCTAGTCTAGACGAATTACATTATGGAAATTTATATATGTATCTAAGTTAGACGGCTATTTATATCAACTTAAAGCTTATTGCGAAGGATTTTTACGGCGCTCAAGTAACTTGGGTACGATTATCAGTTATTTTTCTTTGTTGTGAAATTCCTTTTAAGTCTGGTATTGTTTTGTTTACGGATCAAAATACGACTTAACTTTTGAGTTTCACGTCTTACCCAAGTTCGTTATGAATGTTTACAAATTATCAATAGATATAAAACAGTACCGTGACTCACTTATAGACAACGCACAGCCTGAACGGATGGAACTAGAGGTTTGAAATTTGGAGGAGATATTTCTTGTGTACCCTAGAGGTGCACTAACGAGGGATTTTTTGAAATTAGATCCCTAAAGGAGGAGTTTGTATGGAACATACCGCGGGAGACGCTGTGGCGGGTCCACTAGTCAGAGTATAAGCGGAGTCATGATTTGCTGTCTATATATGTTTACCAACTACTAGGACAGTTTAAAGAAAGGATTAATGTCGTATCACGTGCTGTTCGAGACGGCAATGTTATGAATTAGACAATCATGTAAATGCTTTTCTACAGTACAATTGTTATGTCCCATTTCCTATTAGATATGTAAGAACATGCTGTGCGATAAAGTGTAGACTAGCGGCACGTAAATCGTAAAAAAATGTTTGTTTTATTATACCACCGTCCGCACTTTTTAGGGTTCCGTATCCGAAGGGATCAACGGGACCCTATTACTGAGGGTACAACGTCCGTCCGTCCGTCTGTCAGGGGCGTCTAGCTCAGTAACGGTAAGCGGTAGAGGGTTGAAATATATTATTATTAAAAAGAATAAAAATATCAATAAGTTTTAAGCCTGTGAAGCTCCCCATACATTGATACCCTAAAACGCGGTATTTCCAAAACAGATTAAATTTTAGCTATCTTTCGTCTGATTTTTTTTAGTTTAAATTTTGTATTTACTAGACTATCAACAGTAGGCACACGCATAAGTAGGGGCCACTAACAATTAGTATATTATTACGAGAGGTGTAAGCAGAATTGTTTGGATACATCTACTTTTAGGTACAATAGGTATAATAATATCGTAAAATGGAAAATGTCTGTACATTGAAGATAGCAATGAAAAAACGCTATGGGGGGCTTCAGAATGACCAACAAAAGACATCCACCATTTGAATTTCATGTCTGTTTGTCTGATTGTATGTGTGCGATAATCTTTAAAGCTACTGGACGGATTCCAATGTGGTTTCAGGAAAAGCACAAACCCTACTGAGAAGAGAAGAGTTGTCATTTTTTACCCGACTACGTGAAAGCAAACGGAGGGTTATTCAAAACAGTACATACCTATATAAGTTAACAATGATGTCTACAGTTTCATACAAATCTAGGTATAAGTTATATAACACAGTTGGTATACCCATCGAGACCCAGGGATCGCCACAAGTCTAATGTCCAGCGCCTCTATTCGGGAACGCTAAGTGATTCTGTAGCGATTCGTGAGCGAGATTTCTCATCCCAATCTTCCAATAGAGGCGCAGATTTAATACTTACTAACCAACGGCGTAGATTCTCTACCCCCCTTTAGCAGGCGAAGAAAATCCAAAAATATTCCTAAGGTATATGCTGCACGAGCAATGGGACAGGTTAGGTACCTACGTTAAAAACAAAAACAAATATACGCGTCGAATTGAGAACCTTCTCCTTCGGTTTTTTGAAGTCGGTTAAAAATTGAACACAGTGACCAACTGCATCTTCTGCCCGTACCTCGCTACGCCCTTCTTACCAACGTTGAACAAACTCAAAGCAAACCTATAAGAAGAGTGCGTACTCGCTCATGTGTCTAGTTGGAAAGCGTAACACGATTCGTCTGTAATCGTTAATCAGCGGCAGCCGCTGCCTCCAGCCCCACGAGACTCTCCTAGTCCATTTTCTACCGCATTAAACGGCACACACATGTCGGGAAAAAGCACACAGTGTTATCCAATGACACGTCAACATTTTCGATAACGTTGCATTGCGTTTACTGCGCTTCGTTGTACTACGAATTGGGTCCGTGTCCTCGGCGTGTCTGCGCCCGGTCTTAACCGCGATCGTGGTAATCGTCAGCCGACGCGCCAACCCAACCGTTAGTTACGGCCGCTCCACTTTAAACCTCATCCATTTTAATTTAACAAAAGTGCCGGCCGATAGCGCGGAGGAAGGTCTCATATCCGTCGGCGGTCTGCTCCTCTGACTCACACTGTCACACGTTGCGGGTTACGATTATATATCTACATATATGAGTACTATACGATTTTGTATTATTTTTAACTAGTTGATATCATATAATCTCTAACGTTAAGTAAAATTAATTGATTATTTGTAAGCAATTATACGATGCATTAGTTACTTAACTATTTAGCGTTACCTGAGTTTGCATTCTAAATACATAAATTTCATGAAACGTAATGATTTTTTCAAAATCGGTTATTCCTTAAATTTCTAAATTGACAGTAAATTGAGTGGGGTTAAACATAATATTATTAAAATGTCCCTCAAAACCAGTTATTGTTACAAAAAATGGCTTATGGTCCAGACTGGACTGGACAATCTGGATTTTAAACTAAATGCGCAAAAAAATGACTACAAAATTTGTTAATGTTAGAGGACAGCTTGACACGGTATAAATTTACAGTCAGTACATGGAATAGGTGAAAATGTAACAACAAATTCCAAGAATAAATTCAGCGGCCCTAACATGCATGACACAAAGATAAGATAAACCGTCTTATCTCTAAGTGCGTCTCGCTCACACTAGTGCTGACGAAAGAGATACTCATAGAGATAAACGGGTTTAATTTATCTTTGTGGCACGCATGTTAGGGCCGCTGACCAGCCGCTGCGCACGTTAGGGAATCACATAGCTTTATTTGCGCCCAAGTCTTTGGTCTATAGCAGAGAATTTTCAGAAAACTTTTTTATAGCTACGCGCTCTATGCGATCAGATCGCTATGTACTTTATAGTATAACTGATCCATATTTGAAGATACTTCGGATTAAGGAGTATAATTAAAAGTATATAACATATATACGTATCGTTCGGTTTACGCCGATCATTGAGTCAGAAGTTCTAGAAATTTTGTGTCTTTCACGGCATTCAATACTTCAGAGTGTTTTTTGTAAGAAAATACCAATTCTTCTAAAAACTCGGTTTATAAGAATGAAGATGAAGCATCATCTACTTCCTCAAGGCGCTGGAGAAATTTATATCTTAAAGAATGGGGGAGCACAAAAATGATTCTACGAGATTAGATTAAGAAGATCCCGATACTCTGAGATAAGATTCGTTATATTTTGCCCGGCTAGATTATATAAGCTATATTTCCTTGGAACATGTAGCTTTTTTACATACCAATAATTTGGCAACCAAGCATAAACCCCGATGGTAAGCGGTCACCGTCGCCAATGGACGATTGCTATATCAAAGGCATCATGCGCGCGTCGCCGGCCTTGTAATAGTTATTTGTTATGCAACGCTGTAAAGTCGTTATTCGGCGTGAGTGTTGATATTGATATCTTCTTACACATGGGGTGCAATAATAGTAGTTTATGCAACGGTTGCATAATGATAGGCCTTAAAACACTAGTGCGGTTTTCATGAAACGAGCCGATAGGCGAGTTTCATAATAAGATCGCACGTGTGTTTTAAGGCCAAATTATGCAGAGTTGCATACATAACTTTATCTACACACATATTATAAACCCTCCATGATGGGTTCAGAAACAATATTTTCTAGCAACAAGTTATTTGTTGCAATCGTGGCTGCATATTTCCGATATCCGGCGCATTTTCACATCACACACACTCCGAGAAGACTACCTACTTACTATTCATATTTTCAACTAAAATGTAAATTACAAACAACTTTTTCTATTCAATTCAACAACAATTCTACTTTCGTTCAGCAAAACACCAACATGGCGGCGATTCGATCCTCCGTCAAGACCATTTTTTTTTTAAATCATATACAAACGGATGAAGTATCTATTCTCACGTTACTCGAGATCAAATATTGTGCAGTTTATATTAAAAAAACATACTGAATTGACGTTTCGTAGCAATAACTGTTTTAATATCTATGGATACTAGAATAGAGACCCACTTGAGTTTTGACATCTGTTCCAAATTTAATCTCATTTCTTTACTAAAAACGATAAAGAAGTAATGTTATTTCTTTATCGCAGCACTGGTTTTTCCTAATTGGTTGTCAGAATGGTGGTCATTTCCTACGGTTTTTGATTAACCAATGGAGGTTTTATGATATGGGTGTAGATAAAGAATTTATATTTGAATTTGAATCCAGAGCAAGAGAGATTCTTAAATTGAATCACGAGCGAAACGAGCAGACGTTTCCTTTTCAGGCACTTTATGAATAACTGCATATTGTTCACTGAGAAAACCGCGTGGGAATTACACCAATTTCAGCATTGTGATTTGATTAGGTATCAGGCCGACGTTAAAACGGCTGGCGCGGCGTCACCCGTCCCCTTACACATGGCGTCATGACGTCACTAGACAGTCTCGAAGTCGAACAGTCTGCCCCAGCTTGCGAACCGTCGCGGCGACACATATAAAAACATTTACTGTCTCGCATCATCTTGCTATAGCAAAACCAGGGGGGCTAGCAGTTATTTGTCGCTCAGTGCTAGCACTGTCAAATTAATCAAATATGTAAGCGATAAATGACTCGCGGGCAGGTCGCGCTAGACGTACAGAGCCACTATTCAGGGCGTCTATTCGGGAACGTCTAAGTGATACTGCAGCGACCCGCGAGCGAGACTCACATCTCACTCTTACGCATTACGCGTCGTGCGGAGGAGTGGGATGAGAAATCTCGCTCTCGAGCCGCTACAACATCACTTAGCGTTCCCGAATAGAGGCGCTGTACTGCTAAGTGATTTACTATAATGTGTCATTGTTTTGTACGTGTCTGACGTTTACATTGGCGGTTTTGGTATTTTAGTAATGATATACATTGTAATACACTTAGCAGCAACGAATAGAGGCCCAGCGTGAACGGACGAATCCGTTAAGATACAATCACGTAGTACCTATTCGTAACGTATCTCCTCGCCCGCCCTTCACGCGGCCGTTGCAACCCTTATACGATCGAAGAATTATACAGACAGAGCGCCGGACTATAAATGACTATAGTCAGAGAACTATGTATTTATTTATTTCATTGCTTACATGCTTGCTTTATTTGCTTGCTTGCTTGTCTATATCGAGATAGAAGGAAAAAAAAAGTTCGTCGAGTTGTATGGAAACTGAAGGTGGAACATTTATGCGTAGTTACTTTGATATCACGAGTGTAATTTAGTGACGGGAAGCATAACCCACGCAGCACACAAGCTGCATAAGAGCTTATACAGCCATTATAATGCTAAAACTAGAGTTATAATGGCTGTATAAGCTCTTATACAGCTTGTGTGCTGCTTGGGAAGTCGCGCGAAAACGATTCAAAAGCATCGATTAGCGCGCGGGCAAACCGAGCCTAGACACCGCCACTCCCGCCGTTCCGCGCCGCGCCACCGCCGTTGTTACACACAAAGATGATCTCACGACATCTTTTTAGCACGCGGGAACATACACTCTTTCCTACTACTGTGATTATAATATAACTTTTGTAACATCACGCTACATAAGTTATCCATTTTTCACCGGCCGGCGAAACAATACCAAGTCACAAATATAAAACTAAATCGGTCTGTGTTATCAAGATTGCTTCAAAACACGGTCAGAAAATATAGTTGTGTATGTTTAGAAATATTGGAATGGATTAATGCGCTTATTGTTACAGGAAATTTCAGCACAACGTCCCTGAAAATGTGAGGTTAGCAACAAGGCGGCGTCACCGCGCTGGTGCTTCCGCCCTGCCCTTGACCTTGAACGCCGCCGTCTGACCCCGCGCACCATACCACCCACCCCGCCGCCTGCGCCCCACGCCTTCCGCCGCCACCCCCGCTCCATCCCTTCCTGCACCACCTTCTTTGAGCTTTAATTTCTAATTTGTACTATCCTAAAATTTTGCTACATAGCGTACCTATAAGAACTTTTTCAATCCACTTTTGAAACCTGAACCATATTTTTGAAAAAGACTGGTTAGATGGAACAAGAAATATCCTGTTTAAAATTCCATTTATGGGAGCAATTTAGGCTGGAACAAGACAAAACCTATTTAAGAAAAAGCGACTGTACTTTGTTTGGTATAAGTATATTCTTTTGTCTTCATTAATCTTGCTTTTGATCAGGCACTCATATCACAGAAAAACTACTGTAGGGATTTTCATGGCATTTAAACAAGAGGATAAATGAAGTCCAATTAAGTATCAAGAAGAAGAAATTTTAAATTTAAAGTCAGAGCGAAGACGAATTTCTATGCCTCTACAACAATAAACCATTATTTACTATTATGGAAAATGCCGTAGTTTTTTCTTCAACCACTCGACTCCACAGGTAAGTGGAGTACCTTTATTAATATATATATCGCTGCATTCCTGATCTAAATGAAGACAAGAAATATTATAAATAAAAACCGGCCAGTGCGAGTCGGACTCGCGCAAGAAGGGTTCCATACTATTATCTATAAAAAAAGCAAAAAAAACACGTTTGTTGTATGGGAGCCCCCTTAAATATTTATTTTATTCTGGTTTTATGTAAGTAATAGTATTTGTTGTTATAGCGACAACATAGCGATAACAGAAATACATCATCTGTGAAAATTTCAACTGTCTAACTATCACGGTTCATGAGATACAGCCTGGTGACAGACGGACGGACAGACGGACAGCGGAGCCTTAGTAATAGGGTCCCGTTTTTACCCTTTGGGTACGGAACCCTAAAAAGAGTGCTCATCAGAAACCTTCGTATATCCTCGGAAAGCGCATAAGCAATGACTCCAATGGCCGAATTCAGAAAGGCCACTCAAATTGACCTTTAATTAAAGTGACGTTTCAATGACGTTTTTGTATAGGATGACAACTAGTTGACGGATATTTAACTATTTAATCTCTAGTCAAATGCTTAAGTGGCGTTTCTGAATTCGGCCACAAGTCAAATAAAAGTGTGGTCTTACCGTATCTGACTCTGTCGGAAATAGATCCTGTTATCTCGCTTCGGGTGCAACATTAGAACCACTGGTCGGCCGGTCGGTCATCAAATCTCCGATAATGATGAAGGCAAAGTGTTTTATAATTATTAAAATTAAAATAAAATTAATCGTCTTTATATACCGACGGGTCCAAAACATTACAAATAAATTTGCGCGTTCGGTTGAAATTAATTAGTGATCGTTTATTTTAAATTTGGGGGCACTGATGACTATGCTGGCAATGTTAATTGATATCAGCTATTGTGTCTTGGTGACGAGGATTAATGGTGATGATGCGAGCCAGCCGTCCGAATGCCCTCCAGACGTCATGGTGAAATAATGGTGACCTTAGATACCAGTTCACCTTACCGCAGGTTAAAGCCATCAAAAAATGGCAAGAAATTGATTTTCTGAAGAAAATATATATTAGAATTTTTAGACCAAAGATTCGCTTATAATTATGTAAATAAAGTACCCATGACTGTGACATTCACGAATTGATAATGTATAATGAATACACACATGTTGGTTTCATATCCCTTATAGGAAAAGTTTCATAAATCATAAAGGTACCCGACTGCAGCGAAGCAAAAAGAGGCTTATTTAAAAAAAACTTCAAACTAGGTTTTAATTTCTTCATTATGTCCTTAAATCCTTCCACAAAGCAGCACTTATTTGCTCTCTAGAGTAATAAAGTACACCGTTTTTTTTATTATTATTTGGTTGATCAATAAGTTTCACGACGAGCCACCCATTCCGCGCATTCACAGTCCAACATGACAGCTGACCTGAGGCCCAATCACTTTCCGGTGGACAGTCAGAGTTTGTAGTCAGAGTATTAGCAATACAGAGCACATTTCGGCGGCTATATCGAACTGTGATTGCCCCATCTAATTTTTTTTGGTCAAAGTACCTGGTTGAAATAACAGTATATACTCGTAGGTACATAGGTTGCTAAAATAAAAATAAAATGGGGCATTACACAAATGTATACAAGATTTTTGTGAAAATTACTAGGTACCAACTTTTTGCCGTCGTTGAAAGAAGAGCAGATTAAGCACTTTCTCCTTGGTTAACAGTCTACTATTGTCTTACTTTTTTTTTACGATGATTTGACGCGAGATACGTACCGGAAACTTTTTTGGAATACACGCTTTGAACTTGAATTCGAAGCATGCTACCTCATTACCATTACCATCATCATTATCGGCCTATTTACGTCCCACTCAAAACTCAAAACTCAAAATTTTGAGCTCTTTTACTTGGTTCCCCTTGTTTACGCATAATTTTTTATGTCGTAATTCTATATTGCATAATCAGTATAAGCATAATTGTATATGCGCAGAAACTAATCTCGCATAATTATATTTCGCATATTTCTGTCACGCATATCCAACCTAACCCGAATGTTTTTTACGCATAATTTTCGAAGTCCGAATAGTGCTTAGGTAGAAACGACTAACGCATATATTAGTTACGCCGAAAGTTACTTTTGCATAATTTAGTTTCGCCGGGAAGGATTATAAAACAAATAAAACATGATTATAAAATTATAGTTTTTTTATTTAAACTAACTTAACCTAACCTAATCCAATCTACTTCTACAATCACACTTGAAACGAATGCAGCGGTTTGGAGTCCGCATGAGAGTAAATATATTCTCATGTTGGAACAAATCTAAAAGAAATTCTAAGGGCTTTGTATAAAAGGATGCACTTGTATTACCCCTATATGTATCCAACCTTATTTCTACAGGGGCACTTAGGATACGATTCTTTGCAATTGCGTAGGTCACTCTCTTTGGTCAAGTTTGCCTTAGGTATAATTAGGAATACAATAGATGCTGTAGGCCTTGTTGAGGCGTTTGTACGTATTTTTGTGCCTGATCGGTACATTCGCGCCCGAGAGCACCCGCTACTAGCGGTGCCGGCGGCGCGCACGCGTGCGCACGCGCAGGCACCCATCGCGCGCGCGCTCGCGCTACTCAACTCCGTGCTCGCGGCGGTGCCGCAGTGTGATCTGTTTGCGAGTCCGGTTGGCCGACTGATGATAGAGTGCAAGAGAGTGGTAGAAATGGAGTTGCCTGAGAGCACGATAGAGTGAAAGTACTTGTTATAATTATAGAATTGTTAAGTAGTTGTAGTTTATGCCGTTTTGGCCTTAGCTGTTAAGGCACAAATTTGTTTTAAATAAATAAATAAATAAATAAATACATCTATTTTTATAGAAACTAGTAACTAGAGCCTGGTTTGGTGTAAGGGACACAAGTTATCCCTAACCTAACCTACAACTAATACAATTCTACCGCTTGCCTTTTTTTACTGCGGGGGGTTTCGCCCCCGCCCTTAGCCTTCCCCCCTTTTTGTATGTTATGCAACTAGATTCGGACAGGATTTCGGGCTATCAAAATTCTGCAAATTTACATATATGCTAAACAACATTATGCAAGATAAAATTCGGCCATATTAATATTATGCTAATATAATATTCGGGAAAACCACCATTCGGCTAATAACGAATTATGCCGAATAAAATTTCGGCAAGTTTAAGATTCGGCGAAAATAAAATATGCGAAACTCGTTATGCCTAATAAGTTTCGGACATAAAAAACTATGCCAAATAGATGGCACCCCTTTTACTTATCGCAAAAATAAATTAAAATGGGTTGAATCTGCCAGCGCTTCGGACAGGACCATCATCACTGAGAAGAAGCGCCACAAGAAACTCAGAAGAAAGTCATCTTTTCAAGTCAAACATTGATTTTACTTCATAAATACAAACTTAAGTAAAATTAAATAAAAAGATTACACAGTGCAACAAGTTTTGTCGGATCTGCTAACTATCGGATTCTGTAAAACCGGATAAATAGTGTGTTCACATGGCTGCCCGTATTTGTAGGAGCCTCCGGTCCTGTAAAACCGGACTCCGTGTGGACACACTATCCGTCGTCAGCGCATCCCCGACCGCGCCTGCCCCGACCGATTCACCGGATCCGGTTTTTTGCTGGATTCTTGTACCTAGCTTGTGTGAATACAAGTATTGAAATAAGTATTGTTGCCATTTAATCAGATCCGGCATTTTATCGAACGACCGGACCGATTTGCAGTCGCGAAATCGGCTGACACATTTTGCAGGATCCGTTTTATTTTATCTTGTGTGAACGCCTGCGTTGAAATACTGTTGCCACTAAATCGGATCCTACGAAAAACAGTTCCCGCAAAAGATCGGATGTCTCCGTGTGAACTGGCTCTTAATACTAATAAAAATAATATCGATTATCGATCGATAATCAATCAGCAAATATGAAAAACTATAAAATATAGTATGAACGCTATGAAATCACTCCAATTAGGTTCAGATATCGCGCTAAACTAACAAATTAAAAAGTATGAAATTTACTTTGTCCATGCGAGCATGAATTGCGGATTGGGGACTTAACACACATCTTTGATTCCCAGATTTATGCAGGTTTCCTGACGATGTATTCTCTTCACCGAAATGCTCGTAGTAAATATAAATTTCCATTCCGCACGTGAAAGTCACTTACTGTAAGTAATCTGGTCGGAATTACCTTTCTTTGTAGAACTGTAATGTATGAAGCTACTACTTCAATAAATTGGTATGAGTTTCTGAAGGATTTCTTTTGTACAGTTGGTCTAAAGGCTGATTTAGTCGTTTTAAGTAGTCAAATAGTTACTTACAATTTAAGCGATTTAATTTTAAGTAAATGCTTACACGTTAAACGCACTTAAGATCAACAAAACTTGCGCATTTAACTAATATTTAAATTAATCGTGCCTGCCCAAACGTGGGAAGTGATAAGCCACGCCCACCGACGTAACCGAAAATAGACAACATCCTAATCAGCTTGTTTACTTGCGCGCTAAGTTTTAACTTGCAATTTAATATTAAATTCATTGTTTATACCTACGTATTAAGATTAAGTGACAAAAAATTAAGTTAACATTTCGGTAACTACTTGACAACTTCGTGTAAACTAGCCATTAGAGAGCCGTTCAATTTGAAATGAAAAGCTTTTTTTAAAGGGTACTGTCGAGCTGTGTAGCTCGACGGTAAGCAGAGAAGACGGGGATTACTGATGATCTTCAGAATTAAAACACTCTCGTGGCAAACTTATTATATTTGCTATCACAAATACAAGGGAGTAGCCACTTCGACGGCACGAATTGGAATGAGCATCTGGACAATCGCATCCGATGTTCTAATAATATTTGAATTTAAAAATATGAATAACAAGTACATCGGTGATGCGCCTGTCCAGTTACAATAAAATACTAGAGCAAAAAGAGGTTGCTCTACAGTACCATCAATAGTGCTGTGCGTACGAACTATGAAGTCGCTAGGATAGCTTCTAAAAACGTATACATATAGTGAATAATATGTTTCCATCGGTAAAACTCGGATCTCAATCAAAAGACGACAGGACCCGAAGTGTCAATTAATTATTCTATTCAATGAGTGACCTGTTTATATTCATTCATATGAAACTTTATTATTTACTGTCAAATGTCAAAATGAAAATTGACAGCATGGTATGATGGGTACTGGCCCCCAATTCTCGATGCATTCGAGATAATGTCGATTGCGAGATTAAACGTCAGATTCATACAGTTGTGTCAAATGACTGTATGCACTGACGTTTAATCTCGATTGTGAGATTATCTCGAATGCACCGATTATTGGGGGCCTGCTGAAGCTAATTGAAAGAGCACGATAATACGAACTTTTCCGATAAAACACGATGGAAACTAATTATGCACTACATGTGTAGAATGGCATTAGGTATGCATGCGCTTCGTGTTTTTTCGGCGGGGCATTTAAAAATGAAGGTTGAGCGACCCGGGCAGACTGATTGCCGATGTAATCAAACTGAATAGGTATTGTGCGCGAGCGCATGGCAGCGTTACTCATTGTCAATGAAATTCAGTGCTCAAAGGGGCATTGAACATCAGTTTAAAGAATACGATTGGAGCAGGTAATTTAAAATATGGACATAAAATGCCAGTTCCGTGCGTATTTTTCTGGCTGCAGATTGATATAGGTACTTAGCACAGAGCGTTTAGCAGAATCTTCATTTGCTCAAAAAAGATTCGTGACAAAGCTTGAAAGTTATCAATATTGATAGGAAATACAGATTCTGCTGAATATAACAGAGGGCCAAACCGTTGTAGAATTTTAAAAAAACCGGTCAAGTGCGAGTCTGACTCGCGCGCCGAGGGTTCCGTATTTACCTATGAAAACGAAACAGTACCTTGTGGGTACGGACCCTAAAAATTAAAAATATAAATAGCTAACCATTACCCATACCATTAACCATTAACCATTTATAACCTTCCTATGCAATTAGACAAATAATAACTTTTGCGAGCTCCTATCTCCGTGCAATCGTCGAGTGTGATACGACCTTGTAAAGGTTATTCCGTTTAACAATTTTTTTATGTGATGTAATTACAAATTTACGGTTTTCGGACTTTTTCCTTTACTTGTGCTGTAAGACACTGCTGCTTGCCTAATTTCATGATTCTAGGTGAACGGGAAGTACCCTATAGATTTTGATTCTCTTTGGATTTCCTTGAAAGTATCAAAATATGTGACATAAACGGCCGTATCTTTTAATTGCGGTGACTTAGGAGATTGCTTTTTACACAGCTTCAAGAGATTACAGACTTGAGTACTTATCTGATATTAATTTCAAATTGATACCTCCACGCATTCCTCAGAAAATGGTCTTGACAGACAGACAGACAGACAGACAGACAGACAGACAGACGGACAAACAAGTGATCCTATAAGGGTTCCTTTTTTTCCTTTTGAGGTACGGAACCCTAAAAACAACCAGAAGAAAAGCACTATGAATGTCTTCTCAGAAAGGGTAACTCTCGGACTCATATCTAAAAAGCTTCTAAACACTAGTACAAGATTTGCTCATTTTCTATACCTCTAGAACACATAAGTACTATATAAGTATTACAATGGAAAATATCGTAGTTCTTTCATCGCCACTTATTTACTGGAGCTACTATTCAGATAAGTAGGTAGGTAAACCTATATTTAAGAACCTATATCTAAAAAAATATAGTTTCTCTACGTTCCTGATCTAAAAGCAGACGAGAAATATTACAAAACACGGCAAAATAATGCTTATGGCAACCTTCTCGTATCATCCAAAAAAGGGAGCGTTTTTATTTCATTCGATAAATAATTCGACTACGACCGAACTTTCCCGAGGTGCATTATTTAATATACTTACATTCTTTAAATAAAGAAAATATACGTATTGGTAGTGTAATATAAATAGTATTTGATTCCGGTTGTTGGCTAGGCGACACGTTGTCTTTTAGGTTTCTTTGGTTGGTGAAGTGGCCCGTCAGGCTGCGGCGCAAGAGTCGACGCGGCACCTGCGGCTTCGGGTATTTTTAGATACAAGTCTGAGATGTTCAGCGTTAAAAGTGATTTTGGATATGGATAGAACAAAATGAAATTTAGTTTAAAATAAGTCCTTACAATATCATGTTTTTGCAGTAAAGTTCTACCTTCTTTTGCGTTTAACTGACACAATATACGTTCAGTTTTCAAATTATGTACTGATAAAATGTATCTTACCTCTCTTTGTATGTATACTTTAGTATACATTTGTGGGTAAAATTTGGTTTAACTAGCTTTTCTGAGTGTAGTCAACTTTTATTAACTTAAACTATTTTAATTATAAGTAAGAATAAGTATACCGATATTATTCAGAACACGATTAAGCAAGAATTGCCTAGAGCAATCAACCGAGCTTTTCAATTATAATTCAATCCGCAGTGGGGTTGTAGTCATCTTCAAACTAGCCAAAATATTAAAATTACTGGGTATGCCCCCGCCCCGTGGCGGCGTGTTAGTTAAGGCCGGTGTTTTTTTTTTTTAATTTTAAACTATATATTACTACTCATTATGTACTGTATTTGTATAAAAAAATATGTAAGTACCATTTTTTATGTGAATACAACAAATATTAGTATAATTTTCATGCTAAGAAATTATACACCGGCTTTACCTGAGCGCCGCCACAGATATAAGTGAATTGAAAATGAAATTAAAAGCCGGTCAAGTGCGAATCTCACTCTCGCGCCGAGGGTCCCGTACTTACCTATGAAAATCAGACAGTACCTTGTAGGTACGGAACCCTGAAAAACAAAAATATGGCTTTTAACAACCGGGTAACCATTTACAACCTACCTATGAAATAAGACAAAAAATAACTTTCGCTAGCTCCTATCTCCGTGCAACCGTCGAGTGCGATACGACCTTGCAAAGCTTATTCCGTTTAACAATTTTTTTTATTTGATGTTACTACTTATTTACAGTTTTCTGACTTTTTCCTTTACTTGTGCTGTAAGACACTGCTTCTTCCCAAATTTCATGATTCTAGGTAAACGCGAAGATTCTATAGGTCTTGATTCCCTTTGGATTCCCTTGAAATATCAAAAAATGTGGCATAAACGGCCGTACCTTTTGATTGCGTTGATTTTGATTTTTTCACAGCTCCAGGATAATGCAGACCTGAGTACCTATTTGATATTAAGTTCAACTTGATACCTCCACGTGTTCTTGAGAAAAAGGTCTTGAAACACAGACAGACAGACAGACAAACAGACAGACAAACAATAAGGGTTCCTTTTTTTTCCTTTTGAGGTACGGAACCCTTAAAATGGATTATACGTCATCTGGTCACCAGAACATGAAAGCTGACGTATAATCCAGCGCATAAAGGCCCGGGCAAACCAAACGCGACGCGCCGAAAACGCGTTTGGTTTGCCCGGGCCTTTATAGTCAGCTGACGTTTTTTCTGTAACATATTGGTTAGCTATAATTTGATAAATTTTTAATCGGGAGGGAATGATTTAAAAAACCTGCTTGAGAGGTTACCGCTGCTCAACGACCCCACGGAACCGCATCTGACATTCACGAGGCTTCATGATAAAACTCCTGAAGCATTTTACGAGATATCGCCGGGAGGGAATTGGTCATGAAAATCTGTTACTGGGTCGCGGACTATGTGGCCGGCATGCGTTGCAATGCTTTGTTATTTTTTGGTCATACACCTTCTGGGCGTGCGCACGACAACTCACCGAAGTTGCATCGTAATCGGATGAATGTTATAGGAACGCATAGGATACGAACAAACAAACAAACAAAGAATTAAATGCATTTTTTCTAGAGTTTAGGTAAATTTGTAACTTTTTCCCATACTTACTTCAACCCCTTCCAGATTTATTTACGAAAGTTTTAATAACCAACATGTCCTGCCTGCAGTTGCCCTTAATACAAATATCGAAAACCGCATTGGAATCGGTCCAGTACTTTAAAAGTTTTTCGTGCACATACAATCAGACAAACAGAAAAACCGACAAGAGGTTCAAAAACCATTGGAAAGTGCTTATTCGGAAGCCCCGCTTAAGAATTTTTTATCGATATCTTCAATGTATAGAGTTTTTCCACGTTTATTATAAGTATTTATAGATATATTTACTTAACGTCCAACTGGGACAATTTGAAAGTGTGTTCGCTAATTTAAAAGTCGCTAAACTTAATATAAGAAATGAAAAACTTAATTTTAACAGCTTGGTGCTACAAAATCGAGTTTGACGTTTCTTATTTTGAGTTTAGGGAATTTAAATTTACGCGACTACCGTTTCGAATTGGCCCCACTGCTTACTTAATTTAATTAAACTCGCCCATCAAACATAGCATAAATCATTCAAAATGCAAAATCACAAATATGTGCGGGTACACGAGCTTTCCCGATCGATATGCTTGGTCTTATACGTAAGTCATAAAGTTATTAAAATGCAGCATCACTGTGTGGCGGTGGGTCGGTGGCGGGTGCATGCCGACCGGTGCGGGTGCAGGCGGGTGCAGGGTGCATGCACCGTCTGGCAAGGACAAACGGGGCGCCCTTGCGCCGCCCGCGACGACCGCTGCTTCCAAACTGGCCGCATTTACCCTTTTACGGGAAAAAACAGTTGGAAAATAGCAATGTTTAGGTAGAGTCATGGGTAAAATAAAAATTGACGTGTCTTTTTACAGTGTTTTTTGTAACGTCATCTCTAATTCCGAGTAAGTAGGTAGTAAGGATCCAATAAAATATCAATTATATGATTAAATCTACACGGACTAAAAATAAACTTACTAAAACGATAAATAGTAGGCCTTTTGTTTATACAGGTTGGGTCAGGACAGTAACAGTTATAACGAACAAGTGCCGATATTTCGGATGCAGTTTCGGTGCCTTGTCCAACTTTCTTTCCACGCCTTAAGAGGTGTGTGTACCTACGGCTTTTCATACAAAACAAGTACAAAAGGCGATAACGATATCTACCCCTTAATTGCTAACCGATGTTGACCAAATTTTTGAAAGGTTGTCATTCAGAACAAAATCTAGGTCTATACGTTTTGACTTTTGCTCTATAATCAATAAATTCAGTTTTATTGCTGTTTAGTATTCCCATACAAAACTAATTTCGGCGATAGTTTGATTTTGTTGATCTTTTTTCAATATTCAAAAAACGTATAGACCTACATTTTGTTCTGACTGACAACCTATCAAAAATTGGTCAAAATCGGTAAACATTTAAGGGTTGGAAATCGTTATCGGCTTTTGTATGAAAAGGCTGATTTTTGCCGTCAGTTACCAGTCCTCTTAAGTAAATGGGCATTTCCTGAGCAACCGAGTTCCACCTTCGGCCCCGTCATCGCTTTCAATCGTGAGGTTCTGGTCAAGCGAAAGCTTATCAAGAATTAAATAAGCTTCTATAATTTCGATAGAACTCGAGCTTTTTATCAGTTGTATAAGTTTGACCATGCCTGATTGTGACTTCTTTATCCTTTTAAATCCTGTTTAATACAGCTGAGCAAGAAGTTCAACCCGGTAATAAGAAGTCTTTATTTAATTACCATAATGTAGCCAATGTTATGTCGCCTGAATAAAAAATACGACACATAAAAACGTTTTATTTGATACAAATTTTCCAAATAAAAGCTAAAATCAGATAAGTGCCAGCTCACATTTATTAAAATAATGCTAATACGTATAAATACATTTTGGAATACTATGCTCGGAATAATGTTGTAAGTATGATTATTCTTCATTGTAACACAAAAGCTACACAGTTATTAACCGACTTCAAAAAAAAAGGAGGAGGTTCTCAATTCGGTTGTATTTTTTTTTTATATTTGTTACTTCAGAACTCCGTCATTTACAAACCGATTTTAAAAATTATTTTTTTAATCGGTATGTTATACCTCCAGTTTGGTCCCGTTGTAGTCAAAGTTGAGTTATGATGAGAGGATCTATGAGGAATCGATGAAACTCTTCAAATATTATAGGCAAGCATAGAGCAATTTTAGTATTTTCTGTAATAACTCAAGCAGTTACGTACCAAAACCATTATTTGGTGAAGTGGAACTGTTGATGAAGACCATAGATGATCACCGGAACTCCTAAATGTTAAGTATTTCAAGGTTGGCGATTAAATAGCTTTATAAAGTTCTGACGCAACTTATGTCCATGAAAATTCATGTAGTAAAATTGAAGAACCAGGAGAACTCCTCAACGATTGACATCCTTGCACCGGGGATAGCAACAGTTTGTAAATGGTGATGAGCAATTGGCATTATGCTACTTACTGTTACTTGATGTAGTAAATGTGTGTCGTTAAATTACAGGATAATAAATAAAATGTGAAAAAAAAACTTACTTTTCAAAGGCCATTTGAAGTCGGTTTTTTATTTTATAAATTATAGATTATTTTATTTAGGGTTATGCAAAATATTGAGTGACATTTTCGATCTCCTTCTTATATGCTTTCGTCCCGCGATTGCGTTTGTCGGTTGGATATAAAGCATTACGTGCTGAGTGATGTAGTAATAAATTATATAATTGCATTTAATAATATGGATATAAATTACGAGCCACCATAAGTGACCACAAATGTATCCCCTTACTGTTCATACCTGGTTTTTAGAAAAGACTATAATGTTGACATTATCAAGCTCCAATACAGGCCACATTTCCTCGACCTTTGTTCAATTAATAGGGAATATATATTTAATAGGGAAATTCCAAAGTAAAAACAATTTTGGCTAAAAAAAAGTTGATGCAAACCGTTCTTGTCACAGAAAACTATCGCTCGGTCCCATTGAAATAAATAGTAAGGAACTGCTCAAAGCAATTCTCGCGATGCTTACTTTTGAGGTGTCATATCGCGAATATGACACCATCGCACGTTCAGTCGCATGGCAACCGCGGTCATGGACACCCGTTTAAGTGATTCCACAAACAACCTGTGAGACCGCAAATCCGAAGCCACCGCCGACAATGATATGAAAGCGTGCGAATCAAGCAATATTAGACTTAGTATGTATTTCGTAAGAACTAACACATCAGTAATAGAGTGTGGTTAAGCCATGGCGCTGGCGTTTGACAACCTACTATGAGACTTGTTACACGAAATTGTACTGATAGGCATATCCTTCTTTTTAACCGACTTCAAAAAAAAGGAGGAGGTTCTCAATTCGGTTGTATGTTTTTTTTTTTTTATGTTTGTTACTTCAGAACTCCGTCATTTATAAACCGATTTGGAAAATTATTTTTTTAATCGGTAGGGTATACGTCCAGTTTGGTCCCGTTGTAGTCAAAGTCGCGGTGTGATGAGAGGATCTATGAGGAATCGATGGAACTCTTCAAATATTATAGGCACGCATATAGCAATTTTAGTATAATCTGTAATAACTCAAGCAGTTACGTTCCAAAAGCATTATTTGGTGAAGTGGAACTGTTGATGAAGACCATAGATGATCACCGGAACTCCTGAATGATAATTATTTCACAGTTGGCGATTAAATTTCTTTATAAGGTTGTGAAGCAATTTATGGTCATGAAAATGCATGTGGTAAAATAGAACTGGGTTTGAAGAACCAGGAGAACTCCTCAAAGATTGATGCCCTTGCACCCTGGATAGCAACATTTTGTAAATGGTGATGAGCAATTAGCATTATGCTGTTGTTGCTTGATGTAATAAATGTGTTTTATACGATAAGCACTAAAAAGGATAAAATAAAATAATCATTTAACAAATAAAAAAACCGACTCCAAAACCCCTCTAAAAAGTAAAAAATAATAGGTAATTGGCTTTCGTAAGTCATTTACCTATAGAAATGGGAGATATATTATTGGTTAAGTGAAGTCATTAATTAAATATATCGAAGTCGGTGGCAAGTTAATAAGGTAATAGGTACATGGAATAAATGGTACTTTCTAATACATCCCTCATAATGTGTTCATTTACTTGACAAGTCACCACCAACCACCAACTTGCCACCGACTTCGATATATTTAATTTATGATTTCACTTAACCAATAATATATCTCCCATTTCTATAGGTAAATGACTTACGAAAGCCAATTACCTATTATTTTTTACTTTTTAGAGGGGTTTTGGAGTCGGTTTTTTTATTTGTTAAATTATTATTTTATGAGATCTTTGCTCGGTCCCTTTTACTTGTATCGGCAACGAGCAGTATTCCTGATAGATTGCGATAACGAGGTGTCAATGGTAGGTGCTACAGTACCTTTAATAGGATGTCTTTCTTAAAACGATCAACATTACATGGGTCCTTCGATATAGGTCGTGTATTTGTGTACATAAATGTGATTTTTGATCAAAACCATTTAAAAATTTAACGAGTACTTCTAAAACAAGAACAGTCCAGATTTTACAAATGGAAATCGGCTTTAACACATATAAATAAACTAATAAGTAGGTATTCAGCCCAACGTGATAAAGCAGTGTCGTTAGTCACAATCACATTGTTAAAGCTTTGTCTCGTTTTAGTGGGCATTCCATTGTGCATTACCGTGCAAATGTCGCCAGTCGTAAATAAGGCTGAATCATTCCAATGGTAGGACGAGCCAAGGTGGCAAGTGGCAAGTTGCTGAACGGGCCGCAGGCAAAGCACAACGACACCGAATACAAGTGCAGTGCCTTATTAATACCCGTGAAAACATCTCCAGCCAAACAATACATTTTTTTAAACATTGTCATCTGAATTATATTGCAATTTTTCATGTGCTTTGTTAACAAGCAAATTGAGATATCAAAGAATGGTATCTCATCCTGTTTATGTAGTGTTCAGCTGAGATATAATTTGGACAGGAATTGAGGTCTGCACTGAGAAAAAAATACTGTACCGACATACGTAATTCTGGATGCCACGTGCGTAATTCTGGAGAAAAACGTACCTAACGTACGTAGAGACTCGGCTACATAGATAATGTTGCGGGCTACATAG
Organism: Tortricodes alternella; assembly: GCA_947859335.1. Taxonomy (NCBI): domain Eukaryota; kingdom Metazoa; phylum Arthropoda; class Insecta; order Lepidoptera; family Tortricidae; genus Tortricodes; species Tortricodes alternella. The sequence continues at coordinate 7,229,745 of OX401983.1, read as the reverse complement.
ATAATGTTGCGGACTACAAACGCCTGTATATATTTTTACATTAACACGTAACAATCAACATTATTTCGGATATTTCGACATTATTTGGACTTGGCTGCGAACACATTACGGTAATGCAGGTATAGCATCAAAAATTGTCTCAGTGTGACCAGTGGAAAAACTGATAAATATTGCACGAAATAAGAAAAGACGAAATAACGCGGGGAATTTCTAAAATTAAAGGGCCAAGCCAAGCCTTAACTTGCGAAATGTTGAATTAATCAAAACTTGACAAAATGTCTTGAGACGGTATGCTTCAGTAGGTAGAGTACACAAATGTTCAAAGGTAATTTTAATTTTACCTTTATCAGACCGCTCGCGCAAAAAAGTACAAAATACATAAGTTTGTAATAAAACAGTGATTAATCCAATTTACAGTTCGCATCATTAAAATGTTAATGTGCATTCTGACATTTTAAAAGGCTATATAATTTTGGTAAGTCATATTTTATCTGTTTTATTTGACTCTTTGTAGAGCGCGAGGGATAACAAGATGCACAAAAACAAGGTAAATATTTTTCTCGTCCATAATTATAAAGAAATATTCAACTGAAACAGCCTCCTTGTTGAATGCGCAAGTTTAAATCTTTGAATGTTTGTTATTCAATCGCGCTTTATTGGCTGAACTGGCTGTGTCCACATGTTAGGATTATTGTAAAAAAACATAAGCCATACGCATGTCAAATAGAGTCCCTTGCCGTGATCGGAGTGGCTGACATTGGGTGCCCACGTAGTAAGCCCAATGACATTTTAATATAAACGAACAATGGGCAAAAAGCTTGTTGTAAAAATGCATTTATAAAACTTAATTCATAGAAATCCGATAGTTTCCGAGATTTCTTCTAAGATTTCACGCACTAGTCAGGACTACCGTAAAGTCGAACGTCCACTGCGGCGCACGCTTTGCACAAACCACGTTGCTAAGGGTGTGATTCTCTTAATGAATACTTCGTTCATGAACTCCACGGCGAGCCTAATTTTGACCCGTCAGTGCGTATAAACTGCATGTTCGTCGTGTCTGTCTAACCTTGGTCATATTTCGACGCAGCTGGCCACGGACGAAGGTACCTCACTCCGCATAATGCCTACGGGCGCGCGGATCAATTTATGATTGTCGAACGAAAATGAGAAACGAAATGAGCGACGAGGTTAGTTTCATCTATGTAACGTAGATAAACTCAGCTGTATCAAGTTGTACGCAAAATCGCTCAAAGCTACGTATCCGTGCGCAGCGTGCGCGGCATTCGACCTTCCCGTTGCTTCATACCTTTCGTCATTAAAATTTTCGTAAGATTATTATCACTATAATAAATTAAATTTTAAATAAAACTGAAGTTGTATTTGTATTTTATATGTTTATAATGGAATGAGATTTAATAAAATATTGTATCTAAGTTAATGTAATTTATTTGTAACCAGCTTTTACCCGCGGCTTCGCTCGCAATGACGCCCTTAAATAAGTGTCAATAAATCATACTCACCTAAAATGTTTTTCTTTACCCTACGTAATTTTTTTATTTTTTGTAATAAGAAGTAGCCTATATCCTTCTGACCTTAGAGAATATGTGTACAAAGTTTCATGATGATCGGTTAAGTCGTTTTTACGTGAAAGCGCAACAAACAAACTTTCGTTCGCGTGGAATTCGGTTATAGTTGTTCCCTCGGGAACTTTTAAATTTTCCGGGATAAAAAGTATTCTATATTACTTCTAATACCTCCAAGAATATGTGTACAAAGTTTCATGATGATCGTTTCAGTAGTTTATACGTGAACGCGTTACAAACAAACTTACATTCACATTTATAATATTAGTAAGGATTGTTATTGTTATTTGTTACTGTTCTATGGATTACTTTATCTGAAATAAAGAATATATTATTATTATTATTATAAAGCAGGTACCAAGTGGTCAGACCGGGAGCGTGGGCGTCGGAGCGGGCCCGCTACACGCGCGGTGTTTTAGCGCGCATCCGGCCACTCTCGCGTTTTCACGCGGCGGTGCCCAAACAGGACTTCCATCTTACCGCCTCGCCGACGCACTTCATGTTTTTTTATCGTCGACATCCTTTGGGTCGACAACCACATTGTTTTTCCTTTGTTTCGTACTTACATAAAGGGTTTAGAGGTTTATTGTGTTTTTGTTACAAAGTACGTCTTTTGCCTTAAGGCTGGGCTTGGCATTAAGGCTATGTTTAGGATCACAAAATGGGCCAAGCGAGACAAGTTTTGGTAATAAAATAGCTCTCTTTCATTCTTTCATCCCAATTAAGATTATCGTAAAAGTACACGATAAGGTGAAGTTTATACGATAGAACTAAAGTAAATACCTATTTATTCTCATGTTTCGTCCGAAGAGATTAGCATAAAAACAGATATGTAGTAACACTTAATACATAACATTTCACTTGCTAATTCTCTTCGGATGAAGCCTTCGCATATTTTGGATAGAACTTCCCTCACAGGTAGGTTCGTTTAATCTCGATATAACTTGCAATGAATCTACATATATAAAACATTGCTTAACACCACATATATTGATAAAATTATGTCTTATAGGTACCAACTTCTTCCCGCCATCCGCGGATATTTAATTTTCCTTATAAATTTGTGATTTTATACAAATATTTGAACTGTGGCCCTAACATGCATGCCACAAAGTTAAATTAAACCCGTTTATCTCTATGACTATCTCTGTCGTCGGCACTAGTGTGAGCGAGACGCACTTAGAGATAAGACGGTCTATCTTATCTTTGTGTCATGCATGTTAGGGCCGCTGATAACACACCGTGTAATGTACATACAAACGTGTTAATGGCAGATAAATTGAGATAATCCAGGGCGCAAGCGGCTGCAAGTGCAAGTTTCTTGAGTTGTAGACAGATGTCTGCCGCAGTCTGCCTCTCCACCTGCAAAGTTAATAGAGCTTTTATACTTTAAGTTAATTAAATTAGATAGTATGTTTTGGACACCGCTAAAGTTTCGGACTAATAGTTGCTTTTACAGCTAGGCTTATAAAGTAATAGTTAGGGAGCTGGGTGACATTTTGGTACCTGATTTGTTCGTCTTTCATATTGATAGGGATGAAATCAATCGTCAATACAAATTGATTTGGTCCAGTAAATGAAAGTCGTATGTCCCTGCGTTTTTGAGTTACAACTTAACAAAATCGTATATAAAAAAATTAGTGACCTAGACGTCTGCCAAGTTTTTTTCTATTCTGGGAGTCTTAATGAATTAAATGGACGCAACGAGAACGACGAACAAATGATTTAGTATAGTTTTTTCATTTACATTTTTGCAACTTCGTCCCGTCATAAGAGTTATAAGTTTTAAGAGTCCTGCACGTCTGCCTCTTCGATGTTCGCGTTTTGAGGATGATTCTGACCATCAGTCCAAGAGGCAGACACGAACAAATGATTTAGGACACCGTCTTTTTTTTTTAATAGTTGAAACGCTGTCAATTGAAATCGCACCGCTACCATGGTGGCAGACTATTTTTCTGTGGATCTTTACATTGTCATTAATCGAACAATTCAGGTCTGCCAAGCGAACAAATTATATAGAAATTTTGGCACTCAGCTCACTAGCTATAACAGTCAATTCGCCAATTACACTTACAAGAACAATAAATAGGCTAGTGATAGAGGCGTTTGACTCTGATTAGGAAATGCAATCCCGATTCGAGATCTAAAAGTCGAGATCCCTCGGGATTAGAAATGTCAATCCCGCGGGATCTCGTCTAGTTAAAAAAAAACACATTACTGAATACGATGAAAACTGCTTGTTTGCGATAGTGAGGTTAACTAAAACAAAATATTATTTGAAAGAAAACAAAAGCCATTAGCCTTTAATATTACTAACTAAATAATTAACAGTTTTACTAACATGAACATAATCAAAACAAAAGTAGGTATAGTATAACTCAAGGAGATTAAAAAGTAGTTACGGGTGATTTTGAAAGTACTTAACTTCTTATAAACAAAGTGTATCAAGAGTACTATCTGCTAACCGGCATCTAATATCCGTTGCAATGTAGCCAGCTGCTGAGAATGCACTCTCCGACTCAACACTGGTTGGCAACAGCATCACTAAGCAATTACATGCAAACTGCAAAAATCTCCCCCTTGTTCCTCCACACTCAAATAAATCCATTTCTTTTTTTTATTGACTGTAATTTTTCTAAGCTTGTGGATCTGGATAGTCTGGATACACGCGTACAAGGACTTTTAGACGCTCGCAGAGTTTCTTCTAATTCCTCTTGACGTGAAGTATTAGTTTTTGTAGCGAGCGGATGTATACACATACATCGCTGACCATTGCCGCCCAATCCCGTCAATCTCGTCATATTATGCTTCGGGATTGATCCCGAAAAATTACACGGGATCTCGCGAGATCGGAATCCCGCGAGATCGGGATTGCATTCCCTAACTCTGATACTAATTCGTTCGTTTGTGAAATTTTGTAGTATGATTAAATAGAATGTAAAAATGAAAGTTTGGGCACATTTTTGATTAACATACTGTGTTCGAGTATTTAATATTTACGTATTTATGACCCTACTTTAGTCTATAAGTTAAAATTATTTGCATTATATTAGGTGAGGTACCTCTTCCTTTTTTAGGCATAAAGATGTAGGCTTTGTATAAGTATATTAATAGCAAAGGACGACGTGTGTATTATTTGATAGTTCTATTACTCATAATTACACTTTTTTTTTCTAATTTACCCCTCAAAAGTGGTCCCTATGTTTAAAATTCATTTATTTACGTTACACGTCCGTGTTGCGGTCACCGACTTACTAATTATGTGTACCACAACTCAATCGGTCTAGTAGTTTCGGAGCAAATTGGCTGTGACAGACGGCCAGACAGACAGACACACAAGTTGTCCTATAAGGGTTCCATTTTTTCCTTTTGAGCTACGGAACCCTCAAAGTAATAAAAATTTAACAAATAAAAAAACTGACTTCAAAAGCCCTTTGAAAAGTATAAGAAATAATTGGCTTTCGTAGGTAAATTACCTAGAAGCGTCAGATTTATTGTAGTTAATTAAATACATCGAAATCGGTGTCAAGTGTATGAATGAACACAGTACGAAAGCCAATTATTATTTCTTACTTTTCAAAGTGTTTTTAAAGTTGGTTTTTTTATTTGATATTTTTTTATAAGTAACCGCTTTATCAGAGACAATAATGATGTTGAATATCTTCCACGGTACGTAATGGAGATTATGTTGTCACCATCTGAGGTATCAAAGTTTGCATAACAGTGATTTGGAAAGCTTCGTGGAATTGGTGGCAACGTCCAGCGGGGAGCGGGGGCGGGGGCGGGTGGCGCCGGTGCATTGTACACTGCTGCCCCGAGTGCATCGCTCCACACCCCGCCCGCACCACCGTTGCACCCCCGACGACATCAATTCACTCTTCTCAAATAATCCGTACATTGACGTCGCGAATGCACCCATAATCTGGACGCTTGTAGGTGCTTTGAAGTGCACTCGTATGCAATATGCATGTGAATGTATCGCGAGACGACCGATGATCATTGCGTATGCATGCAAATATGACTTGAAATTTAAGGTTGTCTCGAAATGTGGTATTGTTTTTCGATACCTTTGCTGCATTACTGTGTGAAGGTGACATTCACTTTACTACGCTTACACACATACATATATAGCATCACGCCCGAAATCCCTAATGGGGTGGGCAGAGCCACAAGACTACTTGTGGCCAAGTTCACGTTTACTACGCTTGCATTGGTTAATAGGTAGGTAGGTATATTCGGATCAGATACATAAGTAGTCGGTAGCGTAGCTACCAAAGTGCTAGATGCTGCCGTGCACCGGACCCCCAAGCTTAGGGGGCCCTTGGACCCTGAAAGTAAACCTCGTATTGAACTAGCTAAAAATGCTACCACCTTCGAAATTTAAATAAAATAGGTTGCAATACGACTTTAATCATCGCGACTCTTATGAAAAAATATAATAAGGGCCCCAGTTTTTTTTCATCAGGGCCTTTGGTTACCTAGCTACGCCTCTGCAAGTAGATAATTAATAAAAGTATTCATTTGAATCCTTAATTAAGGTGCTCTGGGATAAATTATTTTTTTTTTGTCTTTTTACCCGACTGTGCCAAAAGGAGGATACTTTTCGAGAATATGTATGTATGTCTATTTCTTAGGCTCGCTTTATAGCCAAAACGGCTTAACGTTAGATTCGTCTTAATGATTGTGGGAGTGACATAGGCTATATTATTTTAAAAAGATGTAATTAAAAAATATTAAGTACCTAATAGGGATGTTTTCTGTGTAAAATAATATTAATTCTAATTAGTCCGTCAGTTAGATCATCAAAAAATATTGAACATGTATTTTTTGCTTTATCAAATCAATCAAATTTATTATGTTAGCAATCTGTACTATATTGTAGTTTTGGTTGTTTCGGCGATGAAGAGTCAGTCGTTCAGTCAGGACTTGTCTTATTATGAGATAGATAGAAGTATATTACTCGTATTATTGGATAACTAGTGGACCCGCCACAAATTCGCCCGCGGTATTTTCTATACAAATTTAAGACCCCTTTTCACCCCTTTAGGGATGGAATTTCAAAAAATCCCTCCATAGTGCATCTCTAGGGTACTCAAGTATATCTCCTCTAAATTTTAAACCTCTAGGACCACTCGTTTTGGCTGTGGGCTGTCTATAAGTGAGTCACGGCACTGTTTTATATGTATTGGATAATAATAAAGTGCAACAGTTTTCTCAACACTTGTGCGCTTGCGCAGGCAATTCAATTAAGGCATCTATTCTGCTACTAAAACAGTTTTTTTAAATATCAGATGTTGTTTTTAGGCATTTGACCTACATCTCATACTTAGTTCAATATTTCGATCAGACTAAGAAAGATGCCTTAGTAAGATTCCCTTTTTAACTGGCCCTTGAAAACATAAAACATTGGGTTTTTTTATGTCAGGCGCTTTTATTTTATCTAAGAGTTTTATTTATTTATTTATTTATTGAACAAAAATCCACAGCACTTTAAAATCTTAAACAGGTTATCCTGCTTATAAAACTTACTGCCAATTACGGATTTACATTTTTTAGACAATCCGGAACCAAAATTACATTACTAAGCAAACAACAAGTGTGTGTGTGCGTGTGTGTGTGTGTGTGTGTGTGTGTGTGTGTGTGTTTGTGTGTGTGTGTTTTAGTTTATCTCACCTATATAATGTGATATATCGTACTTATTATACGAGTATTTTAGTAATAATCAGAGCCTCTCGTCCAAATCGCGTAATTATCTACGAGTTAAACCTATTTACATATAACTAAAGTTCCAAGTTACCATCTGCGGCCCTAACATGCATGACACAAAGATAAGATAGACCGTTTTATCTCTGAGTCCGTCTCTCTCACACTAGTGCCGACGAAAGAGATAGTCATAGAGATAAACGGGTTTAATTTATATTTGTGGCATGCATGTTAGGGCCGCAGAGGTGGACTCTATACTCCAAAAATAACATTTTTGTTTATTGCTATCCCTTGGGACTGTGTACTTTTTCGTAATAAAAAGTAAACTATGCCACTTTCTGACTTTCCAACCATCACTGTGCAAAAACACGTAAATACGTCGCTCCGTTTTAACACGAAAGATGAACAAACAAACACTTTCATATTTATAAATATTAGTAAGGATATAGAATAGAGAAAATGAGTTATTTTACATTTGAAAAAACCAAAGCGCGTAGATACGTTTCAATTTTACAGGAAGCGAAATAAACTCTTTTAACAAACAGAAATAGGAGAATATTCAGGTTATTATAATAAGTTTGTATTAAGACAATCAAATACAATATCGTTTTAGTAGATCGTTAAATAAAAGAATTATATTTTGAAAATATTCATCTCAACCAGATGCTTTCGAATTTATTTGTTGAGTTTAGTAAGGTAAGAGCCAAGTTGTATTTAATTGTTTTCAAAATAAATGTATGAAAGATTAGTAATGAAACTTTTTTTATCTACACCCATATCATAAAACCTCCAAGGTGTAATCAAAAATCGTAGGAAATGACCACCATTTTGACAACCAATTAGGTAAAACGAGTGCTGCAATGTTATTCCCGTATCGTTTTTAGTATAGAAATGAGATTAAATTTGGAACAGCTGTCAAAACTCAAGTGGGTCTCTATTCTAGTATCCATAGATATTAAAACAGTTATTGATACGAAACGTCAATTCAGTATGTTTTTTTAATATAAACTGCACAACATTTGATCTCGAGTGTAATTTAATGTACACTTTAGTTGTAATTTACAATGTTTGTAATTTACACTTTAGTTGAAAATATGAATAGTAGTCTTCTCGGAGTGTGTGTGATGTGAAAATGCGCCGGATATCGGAAATATGCAGCCACGATTGCAACAAATACCTTGTTGCCAGAAAATATTGTTTCTGAACCCATCATGGAGGATTTATAATATATGTGTAGATAAAGTTATGTATGCAACTCTGCATAATTTGGCCTTAAAACACTCGTGCGATCTTATTATGAAACTCGCCTATAGGCTTGTTTCACGAAAACCGCACTAGTGTTTTAAGGCCTATCATTATGCAACCGTTGCATAAACTACTATTTACGCCTTCATTATGTTTACGCTGTTACCGTTGAAATAATAATTAATGAATAGTACCTATATGAATGTCACGGTAACAAATTTTAAATATAAGTACGTATTTATTGTGTGTAAGGAAGGTTAGATACGGTTTATTTATAGTAGCTGTGGGCTATCGCTCAACAATCCCTCTGGGTCTAATTATCAGCACTAAACAGCTTTTGAGAAACTGCGACTCTAACATGCAAGACACAAGGATAACTTCAACCGTCTTATCTCTAAGTGCGTCTCTCTCACACTAGTGCCAACGAAAGAGATAGTCATAGAGATAAACGGGTTTAACTTATTTTTGTGTCTTGCATGTAAGGGCCGCTGGGGGTAAATGAAGTTAAATTCTAAAACCGTCAAAGTTCTTACAACACCTGTATTTGTAATTTCAACGGTGTAGTTCAATGCAGATAACAAAATACAATTTCAAAATGGACTTTATCTACATCCATATCATAAAACCTCCATAGTGTAATCAAGAACCGTAGGAAATGACCACCATTGTGACAACCAATTAGGTAAAACCAGTGCTGCAATGTTATTCCAGTACCGATTTTAGTATCGAAATGAGATTAAATTTGGAACAGCTGTCAAAACTCAAGTGGGTCCCTATTCTAGTATCCATAGATATTAAACAGTTATTGATACGAAACATCAATTCAGTATGTTTTTTAATATAAACCGAACGACATTTGATCTCGAGTGACGTGAGAATAAAGACTTCATTCGTTTGTCTATGATTTAAAAAAAAATGGTCTTGACGGAGGATCGAATTGCCGCCATTATGTTGGTTTTTTGCTGAACGAAAGTGGAATTGTTGTTGAATTAGTAATTTACATTTTAGTTGAAAATATGAATAGTAGTCTTCTCGGAGTGACTGTGTGATGTGAAAATGCGCCGGATATCGGAAATATGCAGCCACGATTGCAACAAATTACTTGTTGCCAGAAGATATTGTTTCTGAACACATCATGGAGGATGCATAATATGTGTGTAGATAAAGTTATGTATGCAACTCTGCATAATTTGGCCTTAAAACACACGTGCGATCTTATTATGAAACTCGCTAAAGCTCGTTTCATGAAAACCGCACTAGTGTTTTAAGGCCTATCATTATGCAACCGTTGCATAAACTACTATTGCAAAAAACGTCACTTTGGCTGTTTCTGAAAAAGCGATTCAATTATGTATACCTAAAGATTTTGCCAACCAACCGCCCGCCGGCAGTTTTCTCCAACACACCTTTTACACAATCTATGACAGCTATATCTACACGTGTATGTAGTGCGTCGACTGAGTGCCGAGTCACGTAATCGACGCGACGCAGGTCGGAGAGTGTGAAGGGGGCGGGGGGGGAGGAATTTCGGCGGCCTTCCTATCCTAAAGAGCCTTCAGGCTGACGCGACGGACCGTCTAGACGTCTGGCGCCTACCATGTGTCCCCGTATTAACTTCAATTCCAAACAAGTTTTTGTTTACGCCAGCCAGTTCGATGCATTTTGAAGTGTGCAGTTCACAAGCAATCTATTTTGTCTATGAATGAGGTTTAAGTGAGAATCGCTAAGGTATCAATGCAACTTTGCACTAAAGAAATAAAGTAGTACGGAAAAGTCAAACTAACTAATGCTGTTTGTTTTATAAGCAAAAGCAAATATGACTTTTTTATACGGAGCTGGTATTGATAAGACTATCATAGAGTTATCTATTCGACTTTTTTATTTTATTTCCGGACTTATTTGTACCTGATTTTGTGATACTTCGTAACGCAATCTTCAGACACGATATTATTTAAAATTCTAAGAGCTTAGATCTTAGAACTATATTCCCCTTATTTATTAGGATTTTGGTTCCTACCTATGCTATCTTATCTGCTGTCAGTAGCATTTATCATTTGTTTGATGTTGTTTTTTGTATCCATTCAGATTAAATTCTTTTAATACTTAACGTTATCTATGATTTTGTCATTTTTCTGGTTGTAACTTCATTTGACCTACTTGGTTGCCCTAGTGGAACCACTACGAAGTCAAAGTTCACGACTCACGATTCCCGCCAGTCAGATACTTACACTTGATACTCACGGACCGTTTACAGGAAAGAAGGTTATCCTAGTTTATGACGTCGAGTGTAACGCAGTTTATTCAATAAAGTTTATTCACGCGCAAGATTCAGTAATACAATTGTCCTAGGAAAAGTCTACCTAATTCTCAATTAATTGCATCATGCATCTGTGTAGTAAATTAAAAGCGAGCAAGGTAAACGGTGGGCGAACTCGCACACGACTCGACGCTGCCGCGTAGCTGTAGAGTTGGCGCGTCGCCGGCGGTGCGCCGCGGCCCGTGGTGACGCATCAATAAATCCGTGTCGACACAAGGTCGGCGCGAGGGCGCGGGCCTAGTTCGCACCGCGGCCGCGCGCCGCCAGCGCCAAACAATGGCAGACAGCGGGCGCGTGACTCAACTATAGGTCTACCAATTTTTGTGGGCTGTTGAAGCTATTATAGCATTGGAATAAAGTACTGTTTATTTGGACATCGACAGATCAGAAAAAAGTTTGAAGACTAGGTATATACTCAGAGCCAAGCACGGCCACGGAGACGTCCGCTCGGGTCTCAGGAGCAACCCATTGCTTCATGCTGTTAAGGCATATAGGACAGACGGCCCCCGACCTAGTTAATTCAGTAAGTTGATCTAATTCGAAACGCCGTTTAACAGTCTTATTATAACATGTGAGTCAGACGAAACATACATTAGTCGAAAATTTGGTTTAGAGCACCAAGAGACCAATTTTTTTACCCGACGGGTATTTTATTATAATATACTCAACAAAAAACAAAATCGACTGTTTGAAAAGTAAGAAACAATAACTGGCCTTCGTAACACTACACTGAAAATAGAAACTAGATTAGAAATACATTGAAATAGGCCTTATTCGTTCAAAAACTTGTTGCAATTGCCCCGCACTGAATCACGACAGAAGCACCTTATTTGGAAAAAAAAACATAGAATAAATCCCCCCCCCCCCCAGCTCCTTCCCCTAAAACAAAATCCTGTATCCGCGCTTGAAACGGAAAGTGCCCGAAAACAGTTTTAAAACCAGATACATGATTAGTTTAAACTATTTTAGGCCACTTTCCAGTGCGTAAGATTTTGTGGTGTAGTAGAAGGTAGAAGGGTACCTAGTGGTAAGCACCTTTGCTGACCCTCAATCGACTAGTTGCTCCTATGTCACTAATGGTGGTCAGTATATGGGGTACTATGCTCTTACAATCTCTCCTCTAGTGGCTCCCAGAAGCTTTTTGCAGACAGCGTATGGCCGCACCATCTAGTGGATCCCCGACTAGTGTAGGGGACTGCATGATGATGCCGGCCACTGCGACCAGCTCTACTGCGCACCGTGTGACAAGGTGTGTAAGACATTCAGACGTATACCCATCCGCACATAACAGGGGTCGCTATCGCCGGTCACGGCGTTGGTTAAGGACTATAATGTAAGATACGTTCGCTTATTACAATAAAGTTCATATTTCAAGACAATGCCATAGCGACTGCCAATTAAAGGACCACACCACCGAACCAAACCAGTATGTCGATCGATAGTTCCTCCTTCTAAATGATTCCAATCGACGTCAACTTGTCCCATTCTGCTGTCCATCGATTATTGGTGTGATAATATCCTAAGCAAGTCACCTGACGAAATGGGTGTGCGACAGTTGACAGTGCCACGATTATAAAAAGGCTTGCGATGAATGTTTGTTTTGATTTCATAAAATGTTGTTTTACGATTCTTTTGGAACAAAGGCGTACCTAGAGACCATAAAATGAATTGCACTGTTGTCGGTGTGAGTAAACTGCAATGATAACACCTTGATACTTACCTGGCGTGATCGTATTACACAACATCGGTTAGGTTGTCTTGTCTGTCTGGGGAAATGTTTGTGTTGCGATAAAAGTCTGTTGAAATTCTTTCCGCAGATTATTTTAATTTTCAAATTTTTCTTATTACTCACCTAACATATCGGAATGAATTACAGTTTAGTATAATAAAACTTTGTCAAGTTAGACATATTGTTTAGACCCGTAAGTTTTTTTTATGTCAATTGACTGACTGAAACAGGCACACGGCCCACCTGATGGAAAGTGGTCACCGCTGCCTATGGGCATATGCAACACCAGAGGTGCTGCCAATGCGTTACCAGTCTAGGGAGGATGGGGAATGGGGATGGGATGGGGATGAGGGAATAGGCCTCCGGATCTGGTCACTCACCGTACGAAACGAAATAGCAAGCTATTACTTTACGCCGATATTTTGTGAGAGTGTGGTACTACCCCAGTCGAGCTGGCCCATTCGAATAGTAATCATCCAGTGAGGATTACTGTTTGGCTCTACTACTACCAGTTTCCATATTAATTTCAAAAACACCAATATTATCATTTCTATATCCCATCAAAAAGCAGTATTACTTTACATACATACATAAATAACATCACGCCCGAAATCCCTAATGGAGTGGGCAGAGCCACAAGACTACTCGTGGCCACGTTCGATTAATTAGTCCAAAGATGGTATGATGAACCGTATGGTGACAGGTGATCAGCCCATCGCCCATACAGATGTCCACCATGTTGGAGAGGACCCGTCCCTTAGTCGTCTTTTACGACATGCCAGGATGATAAGCATTTGCACGCATTCTATGCTATTTCTTCACTCCCAGTGCAGCAGACGAGTACTTACTTTACACTATTGAATTATTGCATGGCGAGGATGGAATACTATGGACGGGAGCCGCCATGTGATTATTTAATGCGCAAAGCGAAGACTCGTCTGTCGAAGAGAAAACGGTGTGTGCCACTATGGGGCCTGTCGTTAAGGCTTCATCGCGCAAGCTAGATAATCATACCCTGACAAAGTCATGAATCGAGCTCTGGGCAGTGTCCACAGCCCCGCTGTTGTTGTGATTCATGAACGATGTTATCCCCTGGCAAACCCAAACAGGTATGGTTTGTTCGGGTTTCTGGGATTTACCTAAAAACCGAATCACAATACGAGGCGGAGCGGGTTCCCCTACTTGTATGAAGGTTAAGTGCCTACTCCCATCTTAAAAATATATTATATTATATCCTGCGACCCGGTAAAACAAACAAGGTGAAGGGAAAGTATGTCGCTTTTGACATGCATGACCCCGAGGCTCTTTAATCCGTGGTATCTTCATTTAGGTTAGGTTAGGTTAGGTTAGGACCACACGTGACGTATCCGTTTATCCGCTTAATAACACCTGCAACATTTTCTACTATTACATACAAACTTCGTCTTATACATACGACCGAGAACGTTGAGAAGTTCGTGGTTACCACCACTTATGCCCGGGTGCAATATTCAATCCGTGGATAGATTTAGTTAGTAGGGGCACAGAATTGATAATAGCTAGGGGTTAGGTAGTAATCAAGTTTATCCGTGTATTGAATATTGGGAACGGGCATTAGTCAGCTCGTCCTTGTCTGTTTCGCAAAGACGGATTTTGGGCATACAAGCAAAATCTCAACACCAGCGGTCCGAGCAAGGATGACACGAGGATACGCCATTTAACTCCATCTTATCCCAGTGCGTCTTTCTCATACTAGTATCGAAGAAAGAGATGTACTGAGAGATAAGATGGGGATAACTTATCCTCGTGTCAATCTTGCTACGGTCGCTGTGGGTGATTGACGAGGTCATGATTTTCTTATAATTTCCTAAACCCAGGAGAGGTAATATATACCTAATTTAAGTAATTATTGAGCAAATGAAATGACAAAAATGTGCATCTTTATTAAGCAAAACATTTTCAGGCGTAGGATTGTGTGTTGCTATGTGATCATGATGATGATGATTGCAGTGTTGCTAAATAAATATTCGATACTCATTAGGGCAGGAACTCTCTAATGGACGAATTTATCAGTGTAGTTACCACGTTACATAGTGCTAAGTGTTAGTGTTCACACGTTTCACATAATAGTGGATAGTTCAATGCCAGCGTAGAACAATGGTGGTTGCGATATCTATTAATATATGACAAGAATGTAGCATATAGGAATGTATGTAAGCGTCGGTCGGCGCCAACAACAGTGAATAACCTGACGAATAGTTTCCGCGAGTATCGCTTGTAGTTCTGCTTCAATTTTTATTGATAATTCGTTGTTGTAGGCACTAGGCGGTAGACATTTTTCTCAGGCGACGGAGCGTGGCGTTTGGACGGCAATCCAGAGACCAGCGGAGCGCAGCGAGAATGGAGGCGGAATCAGAAACGGGTACTGAAGACGAAGGGTTGTGTTGGTGATGCTGCTTTACGTAGAGAGCCCTCTAGAAAAAAACCCGAACCCTGGACCTGGCTCGCGCACCGAGGGTCCTTATGAAATTAAGCTTTGCAGATAACTTTCGCAAACTCCTACCTCTTTATGCAATGTTGAGTGTGATACGACTTTTCAAAATAAACCTTAGATACCAATTTCTGATTAAACTAGCTTCTACTTCCTTTCATGCCTTTGATATCGTCGATGGTAGTTCAAAACCGCGTATGAGTAGTTTGTAAATACCGCGTAAGAGTATGTTTTAACAAAAATCAGTAATAAGCAAAATCAAACAGTTGAGCGTGTAGAACCTATAAACCTATGATATGGAATTGGTCACTTAAGGAACTGTTATCATTGAGTGCATCGGCCACTTTTCCCTTAACTTATACGCTATAAAATAACTTGCTCACCCTCACTTAAAAAGATTAGAAGAGATACTACCTAATTAGAAAGAGGGGCTTCTAAACCCATATCCAGACGTATACTACTATTAAGTAAAATATTTTGAGAATTTACAATGACTTCGATAGCGGCGTCACTAATGGCAAAGTATAAACAGTAGTTCTTCAATCAAAGGTACCTACATCGCGCGCTCGAATGTGTGCCTTGTACGTACGCGCCCGCGCCGCTCCACAAGCAAATGTCGGGGGATGCCTAGGAATGAGCCCGTAGCGGCTGCGTACCCGAGGGTGCCCGCGTACCTTGTCTTCTCGTTTATATGATCGAAGATTCCGTACCAACTAAGTATTTAAGTACCTTAAGAGGAGTGTGAACCTACGGCTTTTCATAAAAAAGGCGATAATGATGTTTACCGATGTTAACCAATTTTTGATAGGTTATCAGTCAGAAAAAATCTAGGTCTATACGTTTTGGTTTTAACACTATAATTAATTTATATAGTTTTTGTTGCGGTCTGCATCGCTCTTTCTAGATTGCGTCCAATTAAGAAACTAAGAATTTAATACTTAGTATAATATTTGTAATAGTTTATAATATCTTGTCATATTTATTGAAAACAGCGGCAGATAAACTATGTAGATTTCGCCCGCTGCTTTAGTTTTAAAAAAATAATTGAAATTAACTTATAAATAAATATAAAAAAACCTGTTTTATTGTTGTTTCAGTATTCTCATACAAAACGAATTACGGCGATTATTTGACTTTGTTGATCTTTAATCAATATTCAAAAAACGTATAAACCTAGTTTTTGTTCTGACTGATAACATGTCGAAAATTGGTCAAAATCGGTTATTATTTAAGGGATGGAAATAGTTATCTCCTTTTGTATAAAAAGGGTGATTCTTGCCGTTGGTTCACAGTCCTCTTAAGCCCATTTCCAATTAACCAATTCACCGGAATTCTGCGATATATTAAAAAATACAGGTGCCTAACATTATATATATCAATTAAGCCAGTATGCGCAACCACAAGATAAGGCGGTGGGCACGTATGTACGTATATGTGCCGCGGTCCGTGGTTACAGTCCGTCTAGACAAGCTATCTGGTTTGTCAAGCAGCGCTGTTAAATTGAGCGCGGCACATTAACAACGCGCACCTAGTTTGTTCCCTAATATGATTGTGTAACAATTTATTTCAATTTTGCTTTCAAATTCACTGCGTACATTAACTGGACGCAAAGAAGCGTTACAATTGCGATATAAAAAGCAATTCATTTCTTGTCTAATTCGTTGTGTAATTATAGATAAAAGAGTCATTAATTTATATCGTGCTATGAGTTATTAGATGATAAATTTTCGGGCGAAGCGTTAATACTGCTCTAAAAAATAAAAACATACATATACCCTTAATGAAACAAGCACAATTTCGTTTTAAATTACTTAAGTGGCTATTTTGAGTTTTATAATAAAAATACCCGATTGAAAGTAAGTGACCCAAACACTTTAGTTCCTGAATGAACCACTGGACCGATTTTAATAAATGGGGTATCATATGATTCGTGGAGAACGTGCAAGTGCCATAGGCTTTATAAAAAATCTAAGGGCGCGTCATACTGCGAGCAGAAATGCTTTTACGTTGCCAGTCGGGTTTTAGTTTTTAATTTTATCTTATTTTTTGAAAAGCGTCCTCTAGCATAACTAATTTGAATCCAGTGGTAAAGTCAAAGTCAAAGTCAAACTATCTTTATTCAATTTAGGCTTTTACAAGCTCTTATGAAGGTCAAGGAATGAATCTACCACCGGTTCGTAAAAAATCCTCTACTGAGAAGAGCCGGCAAGAAACTCGGTGAGGTATCATTTTTTCAAATCAGTACACATATAAGTCAACAATGATGTCTACAGTTTTATACAAATCTAAGTATATACCACAGCAGGTACGCTCATCGAGACCCAGGGATCGCCGGTGCAGGTCACGATTTAAGCCAAACGTCCCTGTCCATGACGTAGTCTTTTACTGAGTAATATGCCCTAGAAATAAGAATTCGCTTTACAGTAGATTGGAACATTGTGTCTGTTTGTTCTATTATGTTTTTAGGTATTTTATTGTAAAAACGTGTACAATTTCCTAGGAATGATTTTTTAGTTTTAGCCAGTCTATAAGTTGGTACTTTAAGCTTTCCGGTATTTCTAGTAGCCTTTGGCTTATCTACATTTGTAGGAAAATTGTATATATTTTTTCTGACATACATTATTATTTCAAATACGTATAGCGAAGGCAGGGTTAGTATTTCAATTTCCTTAAAAAATTCCCTCAGGAATAGAAATAGAAATGGTAGAAATGGTAGGAAATGGTAGAAATGGTCACACGCATCTACATATCCACGGCTCAGCGACGTGTAACTGAAACGTTCATTGAATTTACATCCCATTACGTGTTCACAACACGCGACGGATCTCTGTCTGACCATAGCCTTTCCCGTCAACGCTGCTACTGTGATCAATGAACTGAACTAAATTTGTACCTGCTTTCATTCACAGGCGCTGAAAAAAGTTTTTGCAATGTTTATAGTATTCGTTTCCTCTGTGATGGTTGGCAACGAACTTGACGCTTCGACTTTTCTCGGCTATTATCGGAGACGAAAATGCCACAAGTTACATTGCTGCGATTTCTTTTAGGTGGCATTCAACTTACCGTATTGTAAACGCAATGTATATCACCTGCCATGGTGACATTACTTACCAGTAGACCTAAGAACTTTACTGAAGCGATATAGACATGCGTCATTTATTGATGGATATAAATGTACCTACAAACATAAAAAAATATTCATGATTCTTCATTAATCAATAGTTACTGTTTGACATAAGGTAACAGTACGATATTTGTCATGCATGTCATACTGTCAAAAAATAGTCACTAATTATTTTTTGTATTTCAATATAAAGGTTTTTATTGTTTGTTGGTTGTTTTCATTTACTTTGGAGCTATTAGGAGGTTGTATTGTGTTTAATAAGGTAACGGGTTAAAGGTCATATCTGTAATTTGATATATTCTATGTGAAAAACGAAGGATACCGACAATAACCGAGGATGGCCGAATGGTTAACTTATTTATAGTACTGTAATAAGTGTGTGTGCGTGTGTAATAAGTAGTGTTCAACCTATTAAAGTGACCACAGTATGCTCTGGTACTATCATGACACAGTATCAATTGTTGATGGTGAGACTGATAACATACATGGACGACTTAATTTAAAATTAGTGTGATAACATATTCATTAGATCAGTAAGCCTCTGCTCTAATGACTGAGTGACACTTGTGAGACACGTTGATGTCTAGTGCATTAACGCAGGTATTTTAACTATTAATACAGAAAATAGAATGTACATATATAGTGCTACCACTGAAAACTTCTCACTGTTAATTATACTAAGTAATCTTTAGATAAATTAAATAACTTTTAGAAGATTTTGGTAGAGTGGCAATACTGTACACTTTTCCGTTACATTTTTCGTACATTAATTGTAAACCGACATTAATAGTCCAGTCAGTCAAGACAATTAATTCATTATAATTCCAAAAGTTTTCAAATTTTGATGTAAGGTCGGGAGTGGTATTAAAACAAACTATAAAATTTTGCAACCTGCTCTGCGGTCCGGAACATTGTTAAAAATGCAATAAATGATAATTTGCTCAGTTCTTGAGACCAAAATTCCAAAAGTTCTGCAAAGTTGGAGTGGTGTTAAATATATTATTTTACATCACGTGTCAAATTTGCAACCAATTTAAGTGTACGGAACATTTTTTGTTATTAAAAATTAATGTTTTTCTTTATTAAACTGAAGGAAAACGTTCCAAAAGTTCTGCAAATTTGACAGATATATCGGAAAAATATACCGAACGATTGTATAAATTTGCAACCTTTTACGTTGACCGGAACATGTTTATTTATAATTCTTTTTAATTCGTGGTCATTTTTTCGAGTAAGGTGGTCTCGGAATAATTACAAAAGTTTTGAATCTTGGTTGCAAACTTCGAAAACATCTATTCTGATGTATTTACAAATTTGCAACCTCATACGCGATCCGGAACTTTATGCAATTTGCAAAAATGTAATTTTTTTATTTTTTCACCTTCAAGAAAATTTCAAAAGTTCTGCAAATCGAGGGGACTGTTTACTTTTGGGATTAATGTCAGTATTTGAATTTGCAACCATATCCGGAATACGGAAATATTTTTTAATCACATTCACGCAAAATATTATTTCCGTACACATCGCTGTTATATATTCAGGGCCTAAACTTTGTGCTATACGAAGCCGCCGCGACGTCGTATACCTGCGTTGCTATGGTAACAGTAGGCTGTGATTTTTCGGTTGGAAAGCGTCTTGTGCTCTCTTTGGGATTTTCTGGTTACAAAGCGTCTTGTGCTCCGTTGCTCCATTTAGAGAATTTTCATGATGGACGCAGCGGTTAACAATTGTATCATTTGCGATACACATTTATTGAGTGAAGAAGTTGAAGAGCTAGATAAAAGAGGAATTAACTTACTCATTCAATGCAGTGAAAAAAAAAGTGATGGAAAAGCTGCTGCTCTCCTGGATTTAGAAACTGTAACTGTGCATAAAAAATGCGGAAAGTTTTACTGCTTCTGTTTTATTTGTGGCAAAGATGTAACGAGCGAAGATGTGCGTACGGTCAGAGAAAGAGGGATCGCTACTCTAATTAAATGTAGTGAAAAAAGATGTGATGGGAAAGGCGATGATCTAGTTGGATTAAGTGCTGCAACAGTGCACGAAAAATGCGCGAAATTATATACAAACGAAAAGAGCATCAACGCTTCCCGTAAACGGCCAAGAGCATCAATAATGCCAGTTGCACAAGAAAATCCGTTGGTAGAACAACAAATTCAAATACTGACATTAATCCCAAAATTAAACAGTCCCCTCAATTTGCAGAACTTTTGAAATTTTCTTGAAGGTGAAAAAATAAAAAAAATACATTTTTGCAAATTGCATAAAGTTCCGGATCGCGTATGAGGTTGCAAATTTGTAAATGCATCAGAATAGATGTTTTCGAAGTTTGCAACCAAGTTTCAAAACTTTTGTAATTATTCCGAGACCACTTTACTCGGAAAAATGACCACGAATTAAAAAGAATTATAAATAAACATGTTCCGGTCAACGAAAAAGGTTGCAAATTTATACAACCGTTCGGTATATTTTTCCGATATATGTGTCAAGTTTGCAGAACTTTTGGAACGTTTTCATTCAGTTTAATAAAAAAAAACATTAATTTTCAATAACAAAAAATGTTCCGTACTCTTAGATTGGTTGCAAATTTTATACGTGATATGAAATATTATATCGAAAACTTCCCCAAGTTTGCAGAACTTTTGGAATTTTTTTCACGACCATACAGCAAAAATTAATTTAATTGCAATTTTAACAATGTTCCGGACTGCGGACAAGGTTGCAAAATGAAATTTATTGTCGTCCCAATGTACCATTCACTTGACCGAAGTTTGAAAACTTTTGGAATTATTATCAAATTTTCGATTTCGAATGTCTATAATGACTGGAGTATAAAAACAAGGGTTAAACTTATACATAGTATCTTCTCTCACCCGCTGCGGTCCGATGCTACTTTAATTTATAAACCCTGATCCTAATTCTATTAAAAAATAAGTATTTTGCTCGGAGCATAATGACTATGACTGTTTTGAATAAAGCGTGGCGACGAGCGGTCAAAGTTTATCTTGTTTAGATTTAAAAATATTAATAATGAATATTTGTGATACACGCGTATTTTAAGTGAAGATTTGTACTGAAAAATTGCGCTTCATCAACATTCTCGTTAACATTCACAACCAGAGATCCTGTGCCGAAAAATCGAAGTCTGTTCTACAAAGTATGTATTGAATGGATGATGACTGGTCCATTCATCGCGTCGCGTTACTACATTCGCACTAATACCTATTAGTAATTGCGAACATTCTAATGAAGCCGACCTTAATAAAACAGAGTCGACCTAGCCAAGCGGCGTTGTATCCCATTTCATAGCATGCATGGAAACACTATAAATGTTCATACTTATTAAATATTAAAGATATATGGGTTAATAATTTAAATGACTCCTTATATTAACGCGGAGTTCGTTAATGAGTAATTTAACATCAGCAATTACCGACGAAAAATAAATAACGACATAGAAAAAATATCTAATACCTTTAAACGAGCAATTCTTGTATATATGTATATATACATATATAATCTGAATCTCGGAAACGGCTTCAACGATTTTCATGAAATTCAGTGTGCAGAGGATTTCGGGGGCGATAAATCGATCTAGCTAGGTTTCATTTTTAGAAAACGTCGTTTTATCCGTGTTTACGGGCAATGAAAAACTGCTAGAATATCATTAGAATACGAAGGTAAATTTCGCCACCACATACAATGTTATAATAGCTCAAGTGGGAAATCGGGCGGTCCCGAAACCAGAAGACCAGACCCGATGGTTATTTTTTCCCTTTTTTCCCAAGTTCCTTCTTTTGTGAGAAAAACTATTATTGGAAGCCCTTTATCAATGCATAAAATTCGTATGAAAAAATTCGCGGGGAAACCTCGAAATGGCAAAGGTTACTGAGAACCCGCAATATGTGTTGGTTCACAAAACCACAGACCACGCGCTCGCTATGCAGGCAATGCATGTAGATATTACACGAGTATATAAGATGTTATTGACGTCAATATCAATAACGTCTCTCGCGAATTCAGTGCGATGATATCATCGAAGCACTTCACAAAGCCAGGCGTCCGGGAGCGTTTGTAGCGCCACCTGTCTGGATGACGCGGTTAATCATCGGCCTGCCCCATGGGATATCATCGCGGATGACTACTTTGGCGAGTCGGGTGCCATATTTGGTCAGTGCACATTGCTGTTTACCGCCGCGGTATCGCGAGGCCGCGTGACGTAGCGTCTAGACGGCCCCGCGCGCCGCCGCCCGCCGCCGCCCGCCGGCCAGCCATGCACTGTTTCGATCACCGGTTTATCTTTTTAAACGGTAATACTGCAATATACCTAGCGGTGCACTCACCGTCAATGTATAGTACCTACCCGATATGTTGGCTACAATGCCGTGTAATACCTACTGATACTCACCTAGCTACGACATACGTGACCGCGCGCCCATTGCGTACTAAAATGAATGCTTACTTATGCACCGGTATAGTGAAACAAAATTTGACATTTAGAGTCCAAAATTTAACTTTTATTGAAAGCGTCTTCTACACTACATATCAACAGTAATAAAGCATTTTTATTAACAGACATCAAAGAAAGTATGATTATGGTAGATAGAATAAAAGAAACAAGACACCTCCTTACATAGATAACTCCATCTTAAGTGCCTACGTACCTATAATAGCCCTATGCATCTCTTTCTCGATTTGGTTTTATGAAAAATATTTTTTCTCATCAGAAGTTCACAGGGAAGTATTATGTAATCTGTGACAGGGATAAAAATGTATTAAGCAAATATGGTTCAATGAAAGTAGGGTTCAAATATGGATACTGCTTTTGTAAGGAGATAGAAGAAACAAATTTGACCGTTAGAAATCGAGGTTTGCAAATACCAAGCTGAACCTAAACGTATTTAAACAAATTGCTTCGTGCCGAATTTTCCTCATGCTGCAATTTGTTTTTCACCGTTTAGCGTGATTATTACGGGTCTTTGTACACTTTGACAGCAATGCGAATAGGCTTTCGATCAGTAATATCGTCGCTATTTTGACAAAAGCTGGTATCTATAAAACCTCCCTGTAGCAAACTCAACCTTACTACAAGCGGCTAAAGTTTACGTTGCCATCAACTGGTTTTGAGATAAGTATGAACTTTTTTTAAAGTAATGACGATATGCTATGGAACTTTTTGTTTCCTAGATACTAATAGTTACGTACGCTATACGGTACTAATATTGCACACGAACCCAATATACCTACCTAACCGACAAAGGAATATCCGAGGCACGCAGGGTTCAATAGTCATTTAATAACAGTGTTGGTTACATTACGAGTAGGTATATTATATTACCAAGTATGCTTTCCTTAAAATTATATAAGCATACCACTCTTATTTACTGTACACCTTACAATTCCTTCTATAGTTGTTATTATTTATTTCCTCGTCATATTTGACTGTTTGCAAACAGGACAATAAACTATATAGACAGACTGATGAAACGACATGGCGAACAAAATATGGTTCCTAGTTTGGTTGGCGATCCCTAAAAAGGTAGATAAGGTAATAAAAAACAGTCGCAATATCATGATCCAACCAGGAGCTTATCAATCAAATTAGTTGACACGTGCCGACACGTGCGGCAATCAGGCCAGCTTTAACCCAGATCACGACCAACAATATGGATAATGGGGTAAAGACCAATGAAAATGAAAATATTTATTTTGCAAGTAGCAAGTAAGTAGTAGTAGTAGTAGTAGCAAGTAGTAGTAGTAGTAGTGGTAGTTGCATGGGCTCTTCTCTTTTACATGTCTGAAACTACCAGCGGCTACCAAGGCTTTTTAGTCATTACATTACATTCCTTACAAATATTATGTAATTACCCTGATTTTAGACGTATAATATAAGTGTACAAAATTACATCTCGTATGACAGTGCCACCTCCGACTGTATACATTAGCTACCCAAAATTTTGTTTCCCAATATTTTTAGTTCCATTCGCGTTTATCGCCACATTTTTATTTTCCTATGCAATTGTGTTACTATTAGGTTATATCTTCGAGCTTAAAGGACAGTAGTGATAAAATAATATTGAGAACTGGTTCTACAGGTAAAACATATGCATGAGGATAATACGGACTAGGAGACAAAATGCATGGCAAAAAATACGTCTACAAAGCTAGCAACAGAAACGAATACAAATTAATGCGTCCGAAGAAATAACCTAATGGTAACACAATAGCATAGGAAAATATAGGGAAATAAAAGTTTTGGGTAACTAATCTATACAGTCCCACCTCCAATTTTAATCTTCATAGAATCACCCCCGATTAGGTTAAATTGGAAGTGGAGTGAGCTATTGGACATTCGCTACTTAAATACTTCTTATGAAGTAACTATTTCTCTCAGAGAGGCATATTAAAGTAAGCCTAACCTACAAATTCTATTAACGAAAACTGAGCTATGTAGCTATCAAAAACAACTCGTCGACTAGTCGGTAAGTTAACACGTCTGGCGCGTAATTGACGGCCGCAGACAATTACCACGCTGTCAACTGTACTTACTCAAACTATTGTATAACAAAAGGCATTATCTCGACCAAACCATAAATAAATCTAAGTTATACTCTAATTCAAAATGCCAACGCTAACGTAGCTCAATTAAATCCGTCCCATTCCCGGAACAAATATTTTTATGCATAAAGATAGGTAATAATATGCGTTTGACTGGCTATGGCGGAAAAATGATCTTGCGTTAGTTTTGACTCTCGCTTCTCAGAACTGTAACAGCGATAGGTACTGTATTTTATGAATGTGTGTTCTTAGTTACTGCAGATAAGCAGTCTCGTGATAAGCGCACTGCATGCAGTATCATAATAGAATGCTCGTTCGAATAATTAAAATAATGTCCAGTCGAGTCACGGTAATTAGCATGACCCAAGCTCTAACAAGTTTAACTTTGTTGAGGTTTGTTACTCATCATATCAGAGACAGGAATAGGTGAACGATAGAAACCCTTACTAGATCATTAAAGGACATGTACCTAAACTGCTGCACGAGATGCAGACAACAATATTATGTGTATACTAGGAGTATCGTGAGTGACTGTCTTTGAGGAACGTTCGCATGGCCTTCAGTGGGTGTGTCTGCAACCTGCGATATACAAATAAGAACCTGCTTGTTAAAGTAAATATGATAACAGGTGGTATCAGCACAATCGATAAGTATTTGTTCAGTGCGCCCGGCTCTAGCAGGTTATCGTCCGCCATCGATATATTCATCACTTTAGATAATGGTTTTTTTATGTTTCAATATCTAAGGTTCACTTGCTATATATGTGAAAGTTGACATAGTGACGGGTTTCATCCTGCCTTTTTGGATACCAAACCCCTAAGTGGCCCACATCATATGTTATGTAATGTTTAATTAGCATGTAAAGCGTAAAAAAAGTTGAATTTCCTATTCAACACAAAATTTTATTTATTTATTAGGTAAGTAGGTACATTACATAAAAAACTATTAGTATCGAAAGATAGAGTAGATATGCACATGTTACATGTTTCTTCGAATTATCGTATCAGGCGCACACGTGTACATCCGATCCACCTGACTACGGCGGCGTAGGTAGGAACCATATCAGTGCCAGATTTCTCCGTTCACCCATATCTAATTAATGTCACGCAGAATTATAAGTGACTGGTAAGTAAAGTGATAGTGTCTTTTTATTTGCATGGCTGTCGGCTCATATAATTATATGAACACACAGAGGCTTGATTACGTAATCCGCGTATTATAGGGGTACCTAATGTCGCCTGATTGAACGGCGTTGCGGCCGGCGGCGCGGGCGCGTCTAGCGCTAGCCGGCCATACGCTGCACAATGGACAATCAGCTAGCAAATTATACATTTTGTAGGAGGTTCAAAAGCGAGCGTCTCGCCGGTCAGTTCATCACGAGTTCAAGGCTGCTCACTTGTATGTTTAACGTTGAAAAAGTAAACAGCATAATGTTGCCTTAATTGATTACCGCGCTCAGATTAGCTGACCTTTTTCATCACTAGGAATACGTGGCATTCAAAATGACATAAATATTTAAGTAGTTTTTCTAAACATCATACTTTTGAGATATGAAGTTTTCTATTTTATTAATAAGATACATTTCATTGTTCGTCTGACATTTTATAGAATCATAGCCGGCCGGAGTCTGCTTTGCAGAGCGACCCGCGTCAAGATATGCTATGCTATTCTCTTCACAAATCTCGTCGCTCATTTCGTCTCTCAGTTCCCCCGACAATCATAAGTTGACCCGCATGCTCGTAGGCATTATGCAGAGTTAGGTTCTTTCATCCTTGCCAAAGCTGCATCGAATACCACCAAGGTCGAAGAGACACACGAATAAGTAGTTTTTACGGGTGACGACGGGACAAGTTAGGATCGCCGATAAGTTCGGGACGAAGCGTTAAGTATTTAAAAGAATTACACTCCAGCACAACCGCGTAATGCGGCATTTTCGGCCATGCATAGGGGGTGGGCACTCAAACTTGTGCCGAAACCTTGTCGCTCACAGCCACCAGCAAAAAAGTCTCCGTAGCACTGTTTCAGTAGGCTGCAATCATGCGTTACAATTTGAGATAACTCATAACATTCATAACAACTAGGATTCCAGTCCATCCAGCGTTAGTACGCGATGTGCATTTACCAGCCCGTATAATAAGCTGGCCTAGATACCTAATGCTAGCAGGTAATTTTGGATGTCCGTCCGTCACGAGATTGACGGCCGCGGCAGCGCACGCAAGCCGATGCATTACTCACATCGCGGGCGCATCGACCAGGCCGTGGCTGGAGAGATCGCGCCAGACAGCTACCGAATTGGGGTTAGGCGGTTTTTTGCGATGCGCTCACGCCGGTGCGCCGAGGAGGCGCGAGGTCGATGCGCCCGCCGCGTCCAGCGCCCCGCCCCCCGCTGACCAGTTCCACCACAAGGTGCAGCGGCCGCTGCGACCAACCCTACATACCTATCACCTGTCAGACACTAAGTGTGTACATATACGACCTCGACTCGATACACTCGACATTTGACTTTTGAGAGGAACGGGAATTGTCGGCGCAAGGATACTTACTCGAGGAATGCATTGATATGAGGATAATACATTTATTTGCATTAATCACTTATTACGCACTAGTTTTCCACTGATGTTACTCGCACTGCGTATACTGTTTCTTCAAATTTCTCTCAAAAACCTTAAGATAAACCTGTGAGTGCCAAAGTATTCCAAGGTATCGAAACAAAACCGCGATAATTTAAAATATTCAACTCCGTTCCATATCACACGGTAAAAAGCAAATGTGGTCAAAAGTTATTGAGTAATGACCACAGTGGTTAAATTCACGTTTTATTCGTATAAGTAGTTCAAAACTATGCCTGATGTCGTACATGCGGATATAGTACCTACCAAGCGTATAGACACAGGGTTTCGTTTCAGGGGCAATTTTTTTGTCATTTTACCTAACTTCTGGAAATTTCGTTAAAGTTGGTCAAAATAAGTTGCTTCGGTCGTGAGTTGTATGTATTACTCCTGTATAGTTCAAACAAAACAAACCTCAAAGTCTATCTTTCGGGAAAACAATGGAGAATGCTAAGCCTAAATGTTTGTATGACCCCTCCATGACTTAATTTGCCTAAATTAGCTGCATTATTGTAGATTGATTATAGTAAAACGATCTTATGTAAATTACCCAAGATATCAATGCAGTAACAAACCAACCCGACAATTATGTTCAGAAGCTGCAAATCAGTCATTAGACCCGTATCAGTCAGTAGATATTAAATGTAAGAAAATTAGCAGGACTGCGTTGTAGGGGCAGTTGCCTGAGGCGAGAGGGAGGCTGGACGTTGCACGGAGGCTACCTGAGATCAGACCATTCGGTACAATGACTTCCATAATAGCTTTGTGGTTCTAGTCGGCTACCGGCCAATTTGCAGCTCCTAATTGGCAACTGCGTTTTTCAGTCGCTCTTTCTAAATTATAGTTTTTTACCCGTCGGCGTCGCGTCGAGATCGGTCTGCAGATAGACGTGTATGGACGGCGGGCTAGACTCGTGACGGGCCAACTGTCATATTCAAGACCGGCTTGCCGTTTGTGTTGTGCACATGATATGCATCGCAGCGTGCGACAACTGAAATAAAATGAGTGCGTTTAAAACATGGCATCGCTGTATAGTTTATACAGAATATGTTGTGATAGCTAGTAGTACCTTTAGCAAAATATCGCCATGGTAATAGTAAACACCTTAATAAAATTGACTTTCAGGGTGCGTCCTTCATATTGACAGCTGGCTATCGGCATGAATTAGTATTAGAAAGGCAAACCCGGATCTTTTACCACAATACGCCCCTGTGCGGTTAACGCTGCTGGAAGCGTGCCCTGAATATAACGACACAACATGTCAATTTTACCGTCAGCTGTCTGAATACAAATTTGTAGACTAGATCCCCATGTCTGCCTATCTACTTACCTGCTTGAAGAAAAACCTAAATTAGATTTTGTAGCAAATGAAATATTTCAAACTGAATCCAGGTGTACATTTTGTTTGGACGTCAAAACGGTGATTATTTTTTACGTTTCTATCACTTTAATTATTTTGTTGGATACCTGGGTATCCAATATTATAATATTACCTAAATCTAGACAAATTATTTATTTCTTACTGACGATAGATTGCCTGAGCAAAAGAAATACATCGTACTTCTATATACCAATGAATTAAGACAGAATTAAAATCTACCCAAGAATCAATTAGGTACATAATTAATAGTGTGGAGTAGTGATAGTAAGTAATACCTACTCATAAATTTAAAGAGAAACGTAATGCTGCCAATAAAAATATACTTATAATTATTCAGCCTTGCTTCAAAAGTTACACAAAATTGGCTCTCAGGTACAAACAGTGGTAAAAAAAGATCGGAACATTAATAATTCATCTCTTGAACTTATGTAATATTTTGACCGTGACGTTTCTTTTTGGTTTGTATCCAATTATACATGAGAGTTCAGAATACAAAGAGGATATGGATCGCCATCCAATTATACAGTTTTTGTATCCAATTATACAATCTGACAGCCCTGCAGAAACGGGTGCATAGTGCAAAGAGGTCCGTTGGAAAGCGCGCTGTCAGAGCGACGACTTGTACCGGCGTCGAGAGAGTTTAAATTATCTCCAACTTGCAGTGCAGACAAGAAATTTTCATTACAACTGCATTCTGTACCCGTATAACGAAGAACTACGCTTACATCAACGCCCCGAGTGCACTTACAAATAATTCCTACTCTAACCTCGCCCGTGCCATGTTACTCAGGCTAGTTCAATGAAACGCGATGCGACTTAAAGGTAACAATGTGGCTTTGTTAACTTAACTTTAAACTTTAATAAAGTACTTTGTTAAAGCGATGTATTTAAACTAAGCTCTTGTAAATGTTAAGTGTAGGTAGGTAATTTTAAATTGGTCGCGTCACGTAAAAAGAGCACTGACGGCCATACGATTTATACATATGTATAGCTATGTTCTGTAGTACGGTTCTGTAGTTTCGGAGCAAATTGGCTGTGACAGACGGACAGACAGACAGACAGACACACGAGTGATCCTATGAGGGTTTCGTTTTTTCCTTTTGAGGTACGGAACCCTAAAAAAGCTACGAGTAGGTAGAATATCCATAAATAAATTCTTCTTTCGCGAAAAAATGTGACTTGGAAGAAAGCTACGGGTAAAATTTCGAGGAAGAAGTTAATCGACGAAGAAAATGCGACTCTAAAAAACGCTTCACGAAAACAATGCGTTTGCGGAACCCATCTAAAAGATCAGCCAGCTGACGTTTTTATTTATTCAGAATAGCATATAAACTATCATCTGACAAATTCTCAACCGGTAGGACATGAATAAAAAAACTACTAGTTTGGGACGTCACCCCTGCGCAACCCACCCACGGAACCGCAGCTGACCTTCACGAGGCTTCATGATACAACTCAACTTATCGGCCGGGAGGAAATGATTGACGAAATTTGTTGTCTATCCTGTCTATTTGCATTCTGGTGAAGGGAATATTTGACTTGCCCATACCACCATACACTCAGATGCGCTTGTCAGTTTTTTCATTTATTGCCTTGTTAGATGTATCTGTGAGTTCAGTACCCGGTAAACTGAATAAAGACTATATGAGGTTCAGCATAATTAAAAGTTTCGATGCGGCGATAGGCACTTGAACATACTGCAAAAACCTAACACCGTTCAAGCGAAGTCTTAGTCCTACTACCTATTATTTCGTAGATAGAAAAAAAAGAGTCACACAGTCACAAGTCGGTGACGACGCCATACCTATCAACTTTTGAGTCGGGGGATTTAGTTAACCACATGTCTTGTCTTGAATCCGACTCTAAGGAAATTGTATACCGATACTTGTGTAAGTAACATTAGCTGGTGATATCTCTGTACCTGTCTGACCCGCATCACGTGCCTTCGGGGCTAATCATTTAGACGTTTACAGGAAATTAATTCTGAAAAGAATATAGCATATTATTTTCGGCTGGGAAAAAAATGGGAACGCATGGCGACTGGCGATAACAATGTTCTAATTATTTAATGTGTTACTGTTGTAGGAACATCATTTATTACAATGATGTAATGAGACTTGTCTCGATTAAAACAGACATTATTGTGTGAGTTGGCTTGAAATAATGTGTATTTTTATCATCGCATGATCATTTGACTTTATCTGTAGATAGGTACACCTAGCGTCACATCGCAGAGCACGCTTGGATCACGCGTATTCTCCGAATTCTCAAACAGGGAAAAAGTGGTGATTTAGGTAAGTATATGAAGCGTGACTAAGTACATATGTATGCCGACATCGTGCACACAGCTAGATATTTGTGGTGCGTCACTGTAAGCGGAGCGCGTCTAGACAGGCCGCAGACGAATTTTTAATACGGTCACAACCGCAACGCACTCGGTAAAGGTTGCGCCTGACTCAATCGACTGCCAGCCAGCGCCCGCATTGTATTATACTATTACTGACAGCTGTCATACAAATGCAACTGCTACTATATTACACCAATAATAGAGTATTATACTATTGGGCACGAACTGCATTAATTATTCAGAACGGCTCTTAAATTCTTAGACTAGGCATGCGCTTATAATTCTTGAATCTTGCTTGAATCAATAAGTACTTGATTTTAAGTTGCCAATCAAATATTCTAAAGGACGTGCATAAACTGAAAAACATCTCAAATGAGGGTTACGAGGGTACGAGGGTTACATATTCGTAAAAGCCTCATTTCAGTTATTTTCGGATTTTGAGAATTTATAGTTTTGGCTTTAGGGGGTCCTCCTACGTAACTTCTTCGTAAAATGACACCTGTAAAGCTGAATATTCTTGGTCTTAAAAAAAATTGGCAATGACATAAGTATCCAAAATAGTTTTGAAAAACCTATCCGATGACACCTCATTCAACGTTATATTTTTTTTTTTTTTACCCTTTCTCTACATGTATGACAGTGAGAATCAGATTCCCACGTTTCCGTCCGTGTGACATATCGGCTCAATTTACCCGAATTCGAATCGATGCAATGCATAAATGCCCAAACACAGTCTCCAAATTTTATGTATAGTTATCTCCATGAAAGCAAAATACTCTTCAACCAATTTTCGTGTTGATAAAAATGCAGGGAGCACATTATTATAAACGATAAATAAAAACATATTTGTATGAAAAACGGGACTCTTCTCGGGACGCGATAATAAATTATTATTTACCTCGACGTTACGACCGTATCGCAACGGCCGTGCGTGAGACTACTATCGCGTTACCCGTTTTTTTTCATAAAAATATGAGTTTAATTAAATTGCAAAAGTTTAAAAGATAAATAAGAATTTAGGATTGCCATTATTTTGTTGGAGATATATTCATTGACATGACAGCATGTATGCACATATTATCCAAATAAAAATTATAAGTGCGAAATGAACTCTGTATATCTGTTACGCTTTCATGGCAAAACCTCTGAACTATGAACTTTGAAACTACCGATGAAATTTGGTATGGAGATAGTTTGAGCCCTGAGGAAGCACAAGCCTGCTTCTTTACCCGACTGCGCGAAAGCAAAAGAGGGTCATTTAAGACAACCAATCGCTTAAAGGGCGAAAGTTCTGGTTAATTTATTAACGGCAAATTCATACGTGCCCGATGAAAACCCGTAATTTAAGGGAAAACATACTAAAATTAATAAGTCAATAACATGAAATTTCGTTATATTTTAAAGATATAATTCCAGCCTGACGAAGTTTTATGCAATCTCACAATATTTTAAACGAAATCCACGGCATTATCGATGGTTCATGAAACCATGAAATTATTTTCACAGTATTCATTTATCTTATTTCAATTACATACATGTAGTTAGCACATACGAGTTAGGTGGTAGGTATATATTAAATTTGTCTCATTTATGCTACCTCTCAGAGGTGTTACAGTCCATGCTATAATTGCGTAGTTACTAAAAAGACATGCAGTAAAAAAAATTATAACTGAAATACTAGTACCTACTGAATATTTCTTTAACGCCAACATGCAGTAGGTATGTTATGTTATATGAGAAATAAAGTTATGATACAGTTAAAACTGGCTTCGATAATAGCACCTTATTAGTATCTAAAGGTGTTCCCTCACTTGGAGCATTCGTCTGAAATGTAACGTTTCAGATTCGATTTTGAGCATTACATTACAGTACTGTGCAACTGTAATGCTCGGTTTTCCTCCCTCACTGATGTAATGCTCGACTGTGTATTGTTACATTATAGGTGAATGCTCCAAGTGAAGGCGCACCGTTAAGGAATAAACATTAAAGTATGAATCTCCTCCACCCGAAATAAATCTCATTTTCCCAATTCAGGCGATAATAATAATTCTCTTTATATATAGGCATTTCCGATTGACACCAGCCTATTTACCAGTCAAGTATCTGGGCCCACGTTTGTGTCTAGACGTCTGCTCCAGGAGGTCAGACGGGCCAAAGTACTGCTTTCACGTGCCGGCCGCGCCTCTCGCACGCGCCGCCAGACGCCTCTACGCTGTATAAGGCTGCATTTCCAACAGAGCGGTGAGCGAGGAAAAAATCCACGAATGGAATTGTAGTCATTTCAAAATGGAGTAACCCTATTGGTGGATTTTTCCTGGGTACCGCTTAACTGCCTAGCACAGCTGTGGTAGAAATACAGCATTAAGACCCGAAGACAACAGATTGCGTCACGCTGTGCTCGCCCCGCGCTTCTGTCGCGCCCGCAATGTGACCAGGCCTTAGAACTATAAAACCGAACATGAGAAACGTGCGCAAGGAAGGTTGCCACACAAAGGAAAAATAAATAATAGTACATTACTGAAGAGACCAGTAAGTATGCCATTACTGGACGAGTACGATTTGAAATCTGAACCGTAGGCGAGGATTTCTATATACGAGTCCAGTATGGCACTTATTGGTCGAAGCTTGTATAGTGCTTTTTTAACAAAACGAACGTAAATGTACGAAATTCCCGATCCATTTTACTTATTTCCAAGTATTTTTTTTTTACTTTTTAGTTATGCAAGAAGTACAGTCATAACACCAACCTAATAAAAATATTGTGCTAATCAATACTCACAATCTTAAATTAAATTGATATGTATTAGTAAAAAAAAAATGTCGATAATGAATTAAATATAATAGCCAATTAAAAATTATAATAAATTACAGGACAACGAAATATTTGCAAAATGTATAATTTTCCCGCTCTTTTAATAAAGTATGCGACCTCGTTGCACGAACGCCGCTGATCTTGTTTTTTTTAATGGAAGCGTTCCTTAATACTGTGTACCTCTTAGAGTTGGAGTAAATATTTGTTAAATTGAATGAATTTGCAACTAATCTATTTATATTTATGTTTCAAACAAAAAAAATCCTTATAAAATCACGTTTAAAGGTATAATAAAATTTACAATAAATTATACGTTTATTGTTCAACCTATTTAGGCCCGCCACATACATTCGTTTTCCTGATTCGATTTCCGAATTGGTTTTCCGTATTCGGAGACCCCGAACGCAGCCATTTCATATGAATAGGTCAACATGGCACACACATTCGAACGAATTCCGTTCGGAATTCCGTACGGAAAAATTACGAACGTATGTGCCATGTAGAACTATTTATATGAAATGCTTGCGTTCGGGGTGTCCGCATACGGAAAACGAATTCAGAAATCGAATCAGGAAAACGAATGTATGTGACGGGCCTTAATGACCCAAATATGACGCTTTTATGCACTACCTATTAAAAAATATGAGATCTTTTACAAAGGAGTTCTAAGTTCAAATTACAATGCATGTATGAGATTTGTATCGTACTTACTGGACACTTTTTCATTCCGAATTCAAAACCTCTCTACTTACCGGAGACTTTTGATCATTTTCTGGTATTCTTAACTTTCTGGTGACTTTTTAAAGATGTAATGGGAGTAATGGCGACTTTACGTATCATTTTTGAGAAAATGTACTTTATATGTCAAAGTTATATACGACTAATAAAATTAACGAATAAATCAATAAGACAAAATACGATTCTGCAAAGAATTCAATTCACCTCACCGAGCCGACCCCGACTTATTCTTCGTGAAAAAAGCGTTACCTAGGTACCTAGTATCAATGAGTCACGGCCGAGAAAGTGGTACATGAGACGCTCCCAGCACTACATACATTATGTACATACAAGTTCGTGTTTACTTTTAACTCTCTCTGCGCGTGATTATTCTTCGTTGATAAGGTTGCGGAACAATCGAATAGATAGACCGTTGGTACAGCCATGTATAGGTACATGGCTGTACTGTACCAGCATACGGAGTACGCCACTGGCTCTTCTAATTGCACAAGGTAACATAGAGGCAGATAAAGAGATCGTCTGCCTATTAATTTTGCTTTGTATTGAAGGTAATATTACCGCGGTTCTGGAGAGCAAAGCAACTAGAAGTTGAAGATTTTTTTTTATATAAGAAGAAGGCAAACGAACATGCAAGTCACGTGTGACGGACAGCAGCTGAGTATCGTATCGGCTAGAATTGTCGAGCAATCGACTCTGCTATCATACTTAATAACTATCTAATATATCCCTTATTATATCTTCTCCGTATTTGTTATTAACTATATCCCAGACGACGAAAATTCGTGTATCTTCTGTTACTGGGAAACCAACAGTTTCTTATTACGATATTTGATTTGATTGAACTTCAAAAGAAACATACCGGGCTCATTCCCTGCTAATGCCGCCTGTCGGTGCAGACATTTCATATTCGTATGCAAAGTCGTCTCCACTCTGTTGCTTTAACACCAGACTTCACTTGCCTTTATTTTTGAATGGCAACACAGGGATTTGTTTCGGTTTGTTACTTTTATGTCGTTTGTATCTCCATATTTATATTGTTCGATCCGCAACTTGGGACATCGTCTGTGCTGTTTATAAAGTCGAAGCTTAGCACAGTCAAGTAATAAGTGTACCAAATTATCTTCGAAATGTATGTAGGTACCTAACTATAATTTGGATAAGCTTAAATATAGTTTTAACCTCATCAGATCGTAAAGGCTTAATTTCTTTGCTTAAAATCTGAGTGGAAAACTGCACTTTGACCGCTAGCACGGAGAAGTAATCCGAATTTCATTAATGCACTGTTTTGTATTTTTTTTTATTTGGTTAGTTGTTCAAGAAGTTTTCACCACCAGCCACCCAATCCGTCCATTCACAGTCCGACGGGACAGCTGACCACTTTTCTGTGGACTTACTGTAAAAAAGGACAGGCTACATGTCGGCGGCAATATCGAACTGTGATTGCCCCGTCTAAAATGTTATGCTGAAAGTACGGGCTGATAAGATAATATAGGCTACTAAAAGATTTAAAAGAAATATAGGATAAGTACTAGTTTTCTGTGAACATTTCCGGATGTTCCACTTTAGATTCTGAATTACTCGACCGATTTTAATAAATAGGGTATCTTAAGATAACGTGCGATTGTCACAGGCTATAAAAAAAAATCTAAGGGTGCGTCATACCAGGTGCAAAAATCCTTTTTATGTCGCTAGTCGGGTTTAACTATACTTTTACTTTTTTTAACAACTTTTTGCAGTAGTTGAAAGATAAGCAGATTATGCACCTCGCATCAAGTGATGTCGCATCGTGTTTTTAGAGCCCTCACTTGCGTTCAGCAATCGGCACAATAATAAATCACTTTCTGCTTGGTGCAACAATGTACTATTCTGAAAGCTCTGAATAAAAACCGGACAAATGCGAGTTAAACCCGCGTGGAGAGGGTTCCGTTCCATACATGATTATTTGAAATTTCCTATGTTATTTTAAATACCATAGACTTCATATAGGTTTTCCTGTAATCTATAGGTAAAGAACTATTTATTGTACCTTTTTTCAAAATTGTAGGCCTGGTAGTTTCGGAGATAAGGGGGGGGAATGGTCAATTTTCGCCTATTTTCCTAAATAACTTCCAAACCATTTATCTTAAAATTCCAAAAAATATATATTTAAAATCCTCATTACAAGCCCTTTTATTTGATATGTAACATAATGTAAGTTGCATAACTTTTTTTTATATTTTCTAGTTCACCCCCCAAAATTGGCCCCCATGTTTAAAATTCATATATTTTCGTCACGCGTCCATATTGCGGTCACCGATTTACATATGTAAACCAAATTTCAAATCAATCGGTCCAGTAGTTTCGGAGCAAATTGGCTGTGACAGACGGACATACAGACAGACAGACAAACACACGAGTGATCCTATAAGGGTTCCTTTTTTCCTTTTGAGGTACGGAACCCTAAAAAAGACTAAAATCCGTCCTTACCAAAACTATTTCAAAACGAACAGACAGCGTACCATAAGCGTCTCTTTTTACCATTCAGAAATATATAAAAAATACATAATTTACGTGTATACATAGGTACGTGAACTGGCCCCAATAAGTATAATTCATAGGACAGGTACTAAGGAAAAGAGAAAATAATAAAAGGCATTCTATAACATCGTTAATCCTATTGGTCCCCGTGGCACCCGTGTCGGCCGGCAGGTGGCGCACTCGTTTTGTTCGTACGAACACTGTAACCGCTGCATCGAGGCGGCTTATTTATTACGCTCTGGCCGAGCCGTAGCTTCTCATTATCCCGACCTTTTTTCCCGTCTGCGGCGAGTGCAGCCATGTTATTCTCTTACACAGCGGCTGATCAGCGATGAGGGCACATACAAATTGGGACCGAATGATATTGTATTTAAAGTCTTAATTAATATTTCGTTTATGCGCTGATCAGCCGCTGCGTATGTTAGAGGATCACACCACGGGACTGATACGTCTCCAGCCAGCAAAGCATGCATGTGCACATTGTAGTGCCTTCATTACTAGAGACTTGACTCTCAACGCAAAGGAACAACTAAGTAGTAGCTTTCAATGAGAGAAGTTCTCGTTAACTTTTGAGAATAATCTCAAGAATGTCAATTTATAAATGTTAAATGAACCCCTGTCATTTAAATTGACAAAAAAAAATTGTAAGCTGAAATGTCCAGGTATTATTTTAAAGAAGAAATCAAGGTATCGCGAATAATTTAGGTACTATTTTATAAATCAAGAAAGTGTTTTACCTACTTCTTTTCTTTTAAGTATCGGTAATATTATGAATTGCATACCTACGGTCCAAAATATCCAGAGAACGCAAATTATTAATAATTTACCATGAAATAAAAATATGTTATTTTCGCATTTTTATTAGGAACAGTGATTTAATGAACATGCAGAAGATGCTTTTCAATGTCACATTAAATTAATTTAAATTAAATTAAATAATGATTTACGATGTTAATCAACGTTTTTTCCTCGTATAACAGGGCAACTATAGCTGTTTTACTCTAACTTCGTACGTTAGACGAAGACGCCTATAGTTGCGGGCCACATTGCCGTGAAAATATTGCTCGTTATTTTAAGAGGGCACCGACCGTCCAGTGGCGCCCTCATCACTGTTATTGTGTTTTCTATTAAAGAAAAGTATTTTATTAAAATTGAAGCCGTATAAGTTGTTACGCAACTTAATACACAACGTATATGCTATGTAATATAGCTTTGCAAAGTATAACCATCATCTAATCAATTTAACAGAAAAAAGCGGCCACTATTTTCTATTAAATTGATTAGATGATGGTTATACTTTGCAAAGCTATATTACATAGCATATACGTTGTGTATTAAGTTGCGTAACAACTTATACGGCTTCAATTTTAATAAAATACTTTCCTTTAATAGAAAACACAATAACAGTGATGAGGGCGCCACTGGACGGTCGGCGCCCTCCCATCCATAGATAGTGAATAAACAAAAACTAAACCTTGAAAGTAAATGCAACGAAGCGTAACCTAACTATCTAGAAATGTCATGTATCGATGATCAAATCAAGAAATTAAAAGTTTACCCATTGAAAGCGATTGCCATCTACCTTTTCTCGTATATGACAAGACTTGGAAAGAAAGACTAGAAAGACCCTAGACTAGAATGTACGTCCTCTTATCATATGTATATAAGACGTTCTTAGTCATTGCAATTGTTACATTTCATTATTATACGAAAGCGAACGTTGACATCAATCTACTATGGCACAGCATTTATTTCTTAACTTTTGCTTTCATTTCGGATTTTATTAAAGTTTATAAGCACTTAGTCTAATATTATATACACGATAAACCATACAGCTACAACAAATTAAAACAAATATTAGGTCCTTACATATGAAATTGGCGTTTTGTACGGGAGGAATATAAGATCAATTTTTGTTTTTGTAATATATATTTAATTAATCAAAGTGTTCACCGTTGTCATCTATTCACTTTTGCTATCTCATAGGTAGTTCATTGATCCCTTTATTAAAAAACACATGGGGGCGAGAATCAATAAACTCTTTGAAGGCGGTTTGGACTGCCCCATCGGAGTTGATTTTTTTTCCTTGTAAGAAGTTGTCCAAATTCCGGAAAAAATGGTGATCTGTTGGAGCAAGGTCCAGGGAGTACGGTGGATGTCACAGAAATTACATTTGTATCTCATCTAACTTAGTGGTTGCTTTTTTGTGCAGTGTGTGGTCTTGCGTTGTCGTGAAGCAGCAGTGACCTAGAGCGATTGACCAATCTCGCTTGTTTAGCAGCTAGTTCTTCCTTTTGCTTCAAGTGGATTGATACAGTTTTATCACTTACCCCGAAGCCTGCAGCTATCTCTGAATTGCTTTGTGATGGATCCGCTTCCACAATAGCCTTTAATTCTTCATTTTCCACTTTGGTCTCCGGCCGTCCACGGGGTTGGTTCTGAAGGTCGAAATTTCCAGAACGAAAACTTTGAATCCAAAAACGTACCGTGCTTTCTTTTGCAACACCAGCGCCGTACACATCATTAATCCTTCGAGCTGTTTCTGTAGCACTGGTGCCACGGTAGAACTCGTACTCGTAAATATACCGATATTTCATGTTTTCCATTGTGTGGTAATAAGCGACGCCAAAGAAAAAAATTATGAGGAAAAACTAATGAATGACTGTTTTCAAAACTCAAATGTACCAGCTAAATGAATTTATAAATGTGAATTTGGAAATCTTACCCAAAGAGGAGATATTTCAGATCAAAGTGGTCAGTACGACAAAACGCTAATTTTATATGTAAGGACCTAATATAAAGTGGCGACTATGGTTGGACTACAAAAATGCACTATTACTTGATTTACCATTGAAATATCGACATAAAGCAATAAAAAAATAACATAAATAAATTTTCATTTCGGCAACAAGTCAACACGCTGATAATTATTTAGTCGATGGGTCAACACATAACACATATTTTCAAGGTATAATGTATGATATGATAATAGACATTCTCGAGAAACACATTGCATTGTCAATTTTTTCGCAGACGTAACATATCATAGGTACGTAAATGATTTATGTACCCAAGCCATTTCTTGTAAGTTACATTGTGCATCTAGGGCCGTAAGAAGGGGATAACTAACGAGAGTCTGTTTTTATGACTCGAGTTTACCCTTACTGCCCGTGATACACACAATGTTTTTCATCACATTTGCGAGGAAATGAATTAAAAATTAGACAAAAAAAGTATATATATTAATTTTATTTCCATTTTACATCGCGAATTACCATCAGGTGGGTGTTCATAAACTGAGCGTACGTTGCGATCAGCGCGGGCCAGCTCCGCAGGCTTGCGGCCGCGCGGCCCCGCCGGCTGCGGCTCCCGAGCAGCTCCGCCGACCTGGCGCACTTAACTGCCCGCGGGAGTTCGAAACCGATATAACTGCCGCTGACGGCGGGGCCCGTAGAGGAGTTAAATGGGCTATAGCTGCTCTATACGCCTGCGTATAATAACACCCTTTCCGAGCAAGTGTGATGAAAAGTAACTATGTGCTGTGGGCGGCTCGACGGTCGACTATTTTCCGCATTGAGGGATGAAAGGTAACTAACAAAAGCTATCCATATCGCCCTTTATGTTTTTTGTCTATTGGGGGGCTTTGCCCTCCGAGCCCGATAAAAACGAAGGGTTTTTATAATAAGCATGTTAAGTTCAAATGGAAATATTATGAAACCAAATTAACCTAAATGGAACTGTAACAAATGCTCATTCTATGAATGTCTATGAAATGAAATTCAATATAAAGTATGTCCATTTGATAATATTAGTAATAGTGAGAAGTTGCCGGAGGAGTGGCGGTGGGCCTCTATTAAACATTTTATAAATGTACAATAAAATATGTCATATTGCTTTCTTTGTCTTTATCTTACTTTGCGAAGCTTACATTGAAAATGAAGTGGGAAAACAAAGTGACATTTCTATACCACAGTAATGAACGGTTTCTTTATCAGTAAGCCAATGAGAGGCCTTGTACTTGAAAATAATTAAAAAAATATTAATGCACCGGCCGTCAACGTGTAACTTATTACTAATCCTTAAAATATAAGTTACTCTTGTTCTTGCTTGTTTTATAATAATTTGATTTTATTTTAACGCTTTTTGGGAAGACAGTAGCCGAGCTAGGCAGCTACGGCGAAAGGAGCAATGGGCTCAGTACGGTGCGGGCACGGGCTGCGGCGGCGCAGGGGCGGGCGGCGGGTGGCGCGGGAGGGGGCGCGTCTAGACAGGCCGCAGACGCGCGGAGGCTGCGCCGCCGGACCGACACACACACAGGCGCGCGGTGCAGCGCGCACACACTCACGCGGTGCAGTCGCTCTGACCCCTACACACCGAGCAATTATTTAATTTATACTTTACAAATAAAGGACATACGCGTCGTCGAGTTTTAAATTTTAATGATGATAAGAGTCTATATTTATGAACGACATTAGGGTCGATAGGAGGGGTGTATGGCCAACCGCTTAGGCAGTCTTTGTTCCTACACTTGTACGAAATGTGCCTGGAGTTTCTAGCATAAAAATATTTATACTAACGGACAAAGAGGGTCGTATACGTGCCCAGTTGCGGCATTCCTCTCTAAAACCTGCCGTATTTTGGCTCATGCAAATAACCTCCATAGAAGCCGCATTTAGCAGTACATGAACCTATAACTGTTAATTTTGTTTAAGTAAATATTTTCAATGTTTAAAAGAGGTATCTTAGAAGACAATGAACCTAGACGAATTAAAACAAGTTACGGCGCCGGAGAACCCACACCTACAATAGACACTTAATGCGTTGCAATAAGGTTCGATATTTAAAAAGTAAATCAATACCATCCACGGTTAAACGTTTATTTTTTAATAACTAATATACCTAATGCTTTAGTCTCCGATAATAGCCTAAATATTTAAAATAACAACGCAGTACTGCGCCTCTATTCGGAAACGCCAAGTGATTCTGTAGCGATTCGTAACGCATCACGTGTCGTGCGGAAGATAGGGATGAGAAATCTCGCTTGCGAATCGCTACAGAATCACTTAGCGTTCCCGAATAGAGGCGCTGACGTGGTTCACCTCTCGCTAT
Source organism: Tortricodes alternella (assembly GCA_947859335.1). Lineage (NCBI taxonomy): Eukaryota > Metazoa > Arthropoda > Insecta > Lepidoptera > Tortricidae > Tortricodes > Tortricodes alternella. Next base: position 7,187,503 of record OX401983.1, on the reverse strand, counting down.
GACCCGATTGATATGCTCCACGACATTTTTTTTAAACCTATTTGTTTATTTATTTTATAAATAATTATATCGGGCTTAGACTATGGACCAAAGTGCCTACGTTTGGGGCAAAATATAACTTTTTTTTTATTCAGTCTAAACACGTTACTTATAACCTTATCGTTACATTAAATTACATACACGATGGAGATAACTTTTACAGAATACAGAAAACCGGACGAATTAAACTCGCGTGGAGAGGGTTCCGTTCCGTACATGATTATGTTATGTTACTTTAAATACCATAGACTTCTTATAGTTTTTCCTGTAATCTATAGGTTCTGTATTTTTTTCGAAATTTTAGGCCCAGTACTTTCGGAGATAAGGGCGGGATGGTCAATTTTTGTCTATTTTCCTAAATAACTTCGAAACTATTTATCTTAAAATGCAAAAAAATATATTTTTAAGATTCTCACAATGAGCCCTTTCATTTGATATGATACACGATATAATTTGCAAAACTGTTTTTAAATTTTTCCAATTTACCCCTTAAAAGTGGCCCCCATGTTTAAAATTCATTTATTTACGTTACGCGTCCGTGTTGCGGTACATATGTGTGCTAAATTACAACTCAATCAGTCGAGCAGTTTCGGAGTAAATTGGCTGTGACAGACAGACAGACAGACCGACAGATTGACGAGTGATCCTATAAGGCTTCTGTTTTTTCCTTTTGAGGTACGGAACCATAAAATCGTAAATACCTATCGTAATAACAAAAAATAATCACAACGCTGACACAAAACAATTTTCATGATTCAATGGCACCTAGATTCACCAAGCTTACAAAAAACACCTGATAAATATTCCATAGGTGCCGATAACATGTCAAAACTGTATGGAACACAGTGTCAGAATAGATAGCTAACATTTTACCAAGTAATAATCGTGAATGGATTTAAATTTGAAAAAGGTTAAAGGAGCTTTAAGATTGGCAGTTATAACTTTTACTGAAAAGTAATAAACTCTACTTTGCTTTTCATTGGTAATTCCATTAACAATTTTGAGCCTGGTGGTGTATGCAAAAGTCCTAAGGCACGAATATGATGATATTTTTATTAGCTATATAACTGATAACTTGGCGGCGTGCATGTTAAACGGTTCTAGCTCCCAATTCTCGGTGCATATTCGAGATAATGTCCATCGCGAGATAAACGTCAGATTCATACAGTTGTCTCAAACGACTGTATGCACTAACGTTTAATCTCGATTATGAGATTATCTCGAAACCACGGAACTTTTGAAATGACTTTGAATTGGGGGCCTGTACCTACCATTACCATGAGTTTTTTTTTGTATATATATTAAGAGGCTCACAAACAGGCAGACGGCTCACCTGATGGAAAGTGGCCGCCTATGGACATCTGCAACACCAGAGGTGCTGCCAATGCGTTGCCAGTCTAGGGAGGATGGGGAATGGGGATGGGATAACGGAATAGGCCTCCGGATCTCGTCACTCACCGCACGAAACGCAATAGCAAGCTATTACTTTACGCCGATACTCTGTGAGAGTGTGGTACTACCCCGCGGGCCCCGGTCGAGCCGGCCCATTCGAACTGTTATCATCTAGTGAGGAATACTCTTTGGCACCCCTACAAAAAGATGTGCAAACCGCTCTCGCTAGCGTAAACTATCGCTCGGTCCCTTTCACTTGTATCGGCAACAAGCAGCATGTCCGATAGATTTCCATAGGGAGCACGGTTTGCGCAAACTCATGGTACGGTCTGGTCGTTTCTGCGCATGTTAATGCTGATAAAACAGTACTTGTGTAACATACCATGAGTAACTTTACTATGGTATGTTAATTTTATATTTTCTATGAGCATTAGGTGAAGATAAACGTGAGGAAACTGCGAAGTGATTCAAAGATGTGTGAAGTCCTCTTACTATGAGTTGATGATGATGATATTACAAACAACAATCAAAATCATTGGTTAAAAAGGAACTAGTTTCTAAAAATATCTAAGCGCTTGACGATCGAATTGCGACGTCGGTATTAACAGACAGGAAGTCTGCTATCTGGTAACTGGAAAGACTGTTATAATCTTTTTTCGAGTGGACGCGCCGCGCCTCGGGTTGCAACTTGCGGGCGGTGCAACACGACCCCGCATACTGTAGTCTGAGCGGGAGAGCGTTATAAAAAATTTAAGCGGGTTTTTCGGCTTCAGGGAGATTAAAATGTTAATGTATTTAATTTTGAATTATATACTATAAACGGATACAGTTATTAATGCAACTGTTGCATTATACACGTGTTGTGTTTATGAAAGAAAACCGCAAGTGAGTTTCATAATAGGATTTCACGAGTGTTTTAATAATTAATTACATATGCACAGTTGCATACAAAACAGTAGGTATCTAAATTCATACAAAATGTAAAATAAGCGACAAAAAGTATAATGAAGCATCCACCATGTTGAGGCGGTACGGGCGAGCTGTGCGCTCTGAAAGCAAACCGGCGGCGTGGGTTCAAGGCAACAATTAAAAAGAACCATTACTGCACCGTACCTTATGAAATTTCATACACCTTAACTCATGGGTAATGTAGGTCATTACCCCAGGTTTTGGAATACGTTAGAAGGACGTTGTGACATGAAGATAAAATCTTTTTTTGGTCACGCTGCTCTAATGTATAGGTAATGTCGCTGTAACCTTTACAAGGGCAACGGTCAAACACTTGTAAAATATACCTACTGATAGGGTCATTATAAATAATACGAGATGTATACGTTATACGTGAAATATAGCCCGCCGCCGCGTGCCGGATTACTTGCGGATTTGATTTGTTTTAACCTTTTCAACCACTGCATCACCGCCAATGATGGATATTCGTCAGGGCATATAGGGTAAAAGAACCCGTCATAAGTTTGAAGTAGGGTTGAAATTCGTGTTACTTCTTAAATATCCTTGGGGTGTGCGGATATCTCCGTAAGGGCATACAGGGTAAAAGAGCCCTTCCTAAGTTTGAAGTAAGGTTGAAATTCGTGTTACTTCTTAGACATGCTTGGCGTGTGCGGATATATCCGTCAGGGCATACAGCGTAAAAGAGCCCTTAATAAGTTTGAAGTAAGGTTGATATTCGTGATACTTCTTAGACATGCTTGGCGTGTGCGGATATATCCGACAGGGCATACACGTTAAAAGAACCCTCGATAAGTTTGAAGTAAGGTTGAAATTCGTGTTCGTTCTTAGACATGCTTGGCGTGTGAGGATATATCCGTCAGGGCATACAGGGTAAAAGAGCCCTTGATAAGTTTGATGTAAGGTTGGAATTCGTGTTCGTTCTTAGACATGCTTGGCGTGTGAGGATATATCCGTCAGGGCATACAGGGTAAAAGAGCCCGTCATAAGTTTGAAGTAGGGCTGAAATTCGTGTTACTTCTTAGACATGCTTGGCGTGTGCGGATATATCCGTCAGGGCGTACAGGGTAAAAGAGCCCTTCGTAAATTTGAAATTCGTGTTACTTCTTAGATAGGCTCTCAGGTGAGACTAGGGTCAAACGCATGCCCAGAGCTCCATAAAAAAATGCATGGCGTGTGCGTGACAATTTTCGAATTTGACGTGGCTTTGAAGAAGTTAAAAAGTGAAGCTACTATACGATGAATTTTAAATTTGTTGACTTTATACTTTTAATTACAATATAAATGTATAGATAACATTAGGTAATTAAATTTATCTGGTCTTGAATTCGACGATACAAAGGTCAACGGTATCAAAGGCCCGCATTAATAAACCGTACTTGATATCACTGTATCACTTGAGTACTGTTTATTAATATGGTCCTAAGAGTCGGTATTAAAACAGGCGCCTCATTCGGGAACGCTAAGTGATTCTGTAGCGACTCATAAGTCAGATTTCTCATCCCACTCTTCCGCACGACGCGTAATGCGTAAGAGCGAGATGAGAAATCTGGCTTACGAGTCGCTACAGAATCACTTAGCGTTCCCGAATGAGGCGCCAGCATTGTCATGAGAATCGCGTATTTCAATAGCCGATAAATCATAGTATTAAATCATCGAGGTAAGACAGAAAACCGCACGAAGTGGCTTACGTCGCCTCTCAAGTTACGCGATTTCTGTGCGGTTCTAGGGTAGTTTTGGATTACATTCGGAGCCCGTCGACGACCGGTATAGTGTGATGTAAAGAAACTATTATATCGTGCCCTCTGACAGACATGAAGCCACAGAAATTATGCTTATTATGAAACAAACTTTTAGCCAATCACTCTTCTCCGTTGTATTGTATTTGATCTCAGGGCTTCAATGGGGAAGATGCATACAAATCAAAATGAGGTTTACTTTCATAATATATCAATATTATGAAAGTAAACGTAAACAAAAGCATATTACAGAAAAAAGCAAATCATTTTGACTACTCATTTTTATTTTATTACGGGTCAAAATTAGTGAAAAATATATATTTTAGTTCCGACTTTAGTTTTTTGGACATCCTCATCAAATTTATGGCATGTTTTATTTCTACGATGTTGGTCTAAAAACAGTATTTTCGAAAATAATTGCAGATTTCGTTTAACCGCCATACATTTTGCACAGTCAACAAATGCTGTGACGTCATAGTTGTCGTCCATTTTGTATGGAGTGTTTTTGCGAGTGGTATGAACAGTGACTTTTCAAAGCTTTGTAACTCATAACATAAACAACATAATAATGTTTTGCGTACACAGATCGCTTTCTATTTCGAAGCACTTTCCAATACAACATGAAAAAAAATGCATCTTCCCTATTAGCAATGGCTTAGCGATATGGTATAAGCGCTTTGTTTTGTCTTAATCTTACTTTGCGAAGTTTACATTAATAAGTCAGCGCCTTAACAAAGTGATATTTTATTGCCATAGTACCTAACAATCTGTTTGTGTATCACTTACGGCCGCACTCATAGTCCGACATTGAACAATTAACTTGTGTCTTTTTCAAATGGTCATTAAAAGTCTTCTATTTGTATCCAACGATAGCAAGATCTTGTTAATATGATATCTTAGAATAAGGGTTTGCGGACCCAAGATTTTCAGGACTAGTTTTGTATGAAAAATCCCGAAATTCCCGAAAACCTGGTTCTGTCCCATTAAGTACCGGATTTGCAAACCCTACATAGGTACGTATAATCTATCTGATTTTTCTTTGACATAAGCATGGTTTTGATTAAAGCAGCAAGTTAGCACGTTTTTAACTTCGTAAGCTTAAACTGTCCTGTTTAATCCGTACCCACAGTGGGCCCAATGCGACACGGGGTCTTCTTAATTTAAAAATTTCTAAACTTAAAATAAGAAAAGCGATTTTGTAAACCACAAAACTGTCAAATTAAGTTTATCGTTTCTTATTTTAAATTTAGTAACTTTTAAATTTAGCGAACACACTTTCGAAAAATTGGTTCCAGTAAGTTACATTTCGTATCAAATAACGTAATTTTAAAACAGAAAATAAGAAGTTTAGATAATTATCGACGACTGTGTGTTATTTTAAGGCGCTGAGCTCGTAAACGGGCAAATTTTCGGCAATTTTAGGTGCAATAGAGATGACGCCTTTCTGTGTAAAAAAAACCTAATTAGTCCGTCAGTTACATTATCAAAAAATATTGAACATGTATTTTTTGCTTTATCAAATCAATCGAAATTGACAAACTTAACGCGCGTCAAAGTTCGGGAGTGGGGGCTAATGAGGTCACTTAGTGATAAAAAGTGTGCAAAGTCGTGACGTCACGCGGAACTTCAACGCACTATATCTTGGTAATTTTTTGTTTAATTGACATTAGACAAAATAAGAGTTCAATTTTTTTTTATGTAAGTGACGGACTAATTAGAATTTTTCAGGAAACACACCTATTAATCCCGACGTTTTTATCGCCTTCTAGTCATCAATACATATGAAACAGTACCGTGACTCACCTATAGACAACGCACAGTCTAAACGGGTGGTCCTAGAGGTTTGAAATTTGGAGGAGAAATTCCTCGAGTACCTACCCTAGAGGTGCACTTAGGGGTTTTTTCCATTCCATCCCTAAAGGGGTGAAAGGGGGTGGTAAAGTTTGTATCGAAAAAACCGCGGGGGAAGCTGTGGCGGGTCCACTACTTTCATATATGATTTAAAAAGCCGACTTGTACAACCCTTTGAAAAGTAAGAAATAGTAATTGGCCTTCGTTAGTCAATTACGTAGAAACGTCAGATATATTGTTTATTAAGTGATAGAAACATTGAAATCTGTGTCAAGTAAAAGAACACAATATGAGGCATGTAATGCTGTATTTTTCATATCTTATTGCGTTTCCCGAGCGCAGCACAACACCTCACCAAAGTTTCGCAATAAGAGACGCACAAACATACAAACAACCACTACATACATTTATATGGTAGATAAAGTGTGACATAGTTTCAATGCATAATTTCAACAGGTTAAAGGAAATTAAGTGACAAATATCCATACTAAATTCAATCCCCCTTAAAACCCCTTACAGCGCCTCTATTCGGGAACGCTAAGTGATTCTGTAGCGACTCGTAAGTGAGATTGCTCATCCCACTCTTCCGCACGACGCGTAATGCGTAAGAGCGAGATGAGAAATCTCGCTCACGAATCGCTACAGAATCACTGAGCGTTCCCGAATAGAGGCGCAGTTTTATTTCCAAAATTGTCTATACCTTATGGCTTGGCCGAAATTGGGCATACATCGATATAATATCGAAACCGCATTGAAATCCAATCAGTATTGAAACATTTAAGTATCACGCACATACCAACAGACAAACAGACAATCTGACAAACCGATGAACAGAAAACAGACATGAAATTCGCGAAACCATTGGGAAGTATTGTATTGCTTTTTCGAAGCAGCTTAAGCATTTTGTCATTGTTATTTTCAATGTTCTTTTTTCCAATTTACGATTTTATTAAAATACAAAGATAAAGTTCAAATTCGCTGAACGACTTTTGAAAGATAGGCTGGTCGCCCACAAGATATGTATGAGGAAGGAGTCGGTATGCTCGGAAAACAGAAATATGATCGGTGTACTGGACCTCGCACTCGCACGGCACAAATTTAAGATAGTGCATTTTGTCTTCCTCGCACTTCGCTGATGGACATCCAGCTTAACAGTACACGTAGGCTTCATAGGTAAGTACATCCGTTTTCCAAAGCGGACAGAGGTCGTGATAGACTTATTAAGGGTTATGAACGTGCATAAAATGGTTGGTTGCATGTTACCGACTCCTAATATGTACACGGTATGCAGTGAAAGCGCTGCGCGCGGCTGCGCGAGGTCGACGCTCGACGCGTAAACAGATAGCTCGATTGATTACGCGCTGCCCACTCTTTACTTTACCTCCTCGTTGCAAACAAAGCAAACTGGATCCTTTAAATTTCGGTCAAAGCACTCGAACGCGTTCGTCATTTTTAACCGACTTCAAAAAAAGGAGGAGGTTCTCAATTCGGTTGTATTTTTTTAATGTTTGTTACTTCAGAACTCCGTCATTTATAAACCGATTTTGAAAAATCTTTTTTTAATCGGTAGGGTATACCTCCAGTTTGGTCCAGTTGCATTCAAAGTCGAGTTATAATGAGAGGATCTATGAGGAATCGATGGAACTCTTCTTCAAATATTATAGGCAAGCATATAGCAATTTTAGTATTTTCTGTAATAACTCAAGCAGTTACGTTCTCAAAGCATTATTTGGTGAAGCGGAACTGTTGATGAAGAACATAGATGATCACCGGAACTCCTAAATGTTGAGTATTTCACGGTTTGGCGATTAAATTGCTATATAAAGTTCTGAAGCAACTTATGTCCATGAAAATTCATGTAGTAAAATTGAAGAACCAGGAGAACTCCTCAACGATTGACATCCTTGCACCGTGGATAGGAACAGTTTGTAAATGGTGATGAGCAATTGGCATTATGCTATTGTTACTTGATGGAGTAAATGTGTGTCGTTAAATCACAGGATAATAAATAAAATGTGAAAAACAAACAAAGGCTATTTGAAGTCGGTTTTTTATTTTATAAATTATATGATTATATATTTGGGCATTGAAATCCAACTCGTACAGAATGGAATGCATTGTTGCCTTCGGCACCGTTTTGCAACTAAGTTTCGTAACCAGCTACAGAATCGGAAACCAGGATTCCCGGTTTGTAACTGGTTACGTATTGGGCTTGCGTCGCTCCATGTTGTAACTAAGTTTCGTAACCAACTACAGAATGGTAAACCAAGATTCCTGGTTTGTAATGTAACTGGTTACGAATTGGGCATTCGTGGGTTTGTTTTCTAACTAAGTTTCGTAATCAACTATAGAATGGGAAACCAAACCTCTTGGTTTGTTACTGGTAACGTATTGGGCCTGCATCCGTTTTTTTACAAATCGGTAACAGAAAAGTCCCAAATTGTAGTTAGTTACAACAAGGAACCTTTTTTTCCCATTTCGAAGCTGGTTACCAATCACGTTACAAATTGGCAATAGAAAATTCCCTATTTGTAGCTAGTTACGGCATGGGATGGTTTTCCCATTTCGAAGCTGGTTAAACAATTTTAGTTACCAAACGGTACCAAGAGTACCTATTGTTGGAGGTAGTGCGTTCAAATGCGTGCACGTAAATTGCTTCGCGATACACTGTGTTTCTTTTAAATTCCGTGTTCGTTGGTGTTTTTCACCACCACAAAATACTATATATTTTATATTTGGGGCATTTTGTTTTCATGAACATAATAGAAATAACGAGGGTCCCGAACCCCGTTGCAAAAATAATTATAAACCATTTTATTTCACCCGCATTTTATGTACAAGCCAGAACCATATTAAAGTATTTTTAGGCAAAATGTGTCATGAAACTATAGCATTTCTTATAAAAGACATCAACGAGTAGTCTCTGCAACGAGACGTCAAATATTTAGTCAAAATAAGAATAGAATAGTAAAAATTAGATGTTCAATATTTTGATCCAACAGCTAAAATAAATTGTATTACAAACATTCGATTTGTAATTATTACATACATTGTAAGTATATGATGTATGGATGTATGTATGTATGTATGTAATCACTCGATTAGTTACCACCTAGAGCCAATATTAACCAAATTTTACAAATGGGGAGTCAAATGATTCGGGGAAAACGCCCAGCGCCTCTATTCGGGAACGCTAAGTGATTCTGTAGCGACTCGTAAGCCAGATTTCTCATCCCACTCTGCCGCATGACGCGTAATGCGTAAGAGCGAGATGAGAAATCTGGCTTACGAGTCGCTACAGAATCACTTAGCGTTCCCGAATGAGGCGCCAGGTGGGTATATGATGTCAGCTGAAATCTAATATCGCGGATGCTGGAAGATATTTTGTTTCTTAATATTTTTCCACCCATGCCATTCTACCACTACATACAGTTAGGAATTTATGCCTGTGTAGGTATATACGCCGTCTTAAATAAAATACGCTGCCATAATAGCTCGCAAAATTTAAAATAAATAAATTTAAATTATAATCAATCTATTATCAAGAAGAATTATTATTGAGACATTTTTGGCTAGATATTTTCTAGGAACTTTATTTTTTGATGATTTAAGTTTTTTATCTTATCCATACCAATATTATAAATGCAAAAGTAACTTGTCTAGATAACCTTGAATATTTCTTTCCACGTCACCTAAATACAAAACTTCATCCAAATCGTAAGAGCAGTTTCTCAGACACCACTTAAATAAATTTAAAAACTTAAACTATTTTATCTACACCCATATCATAAAACCTCCATAGTGTAATCAAAAACCGTAGGAAATGACCACCATTTTGACAACCAATTAGGTAAAACGAGTGCTGCAATGTTATTCCCGTATCGATTTTAGTATAGAAATGAGATTAAATTTGGAACAGCTGTCAAAACTCAAGTGGGTCTCTATTCTAGTATCCATAGATATTAAAACAGTTATTGATACGAAACGTCAATTCAGTATGTTTTTTTAATATAAACTGCACAACATTTGATCTCGAGTGACATGAGAATAAAGACTTCATTCGTTTGTCTATGATTTAAAAAAAAATGGTCTTGGCGGAGGATCGAATTGCCGCCATTATGTTGGTGTTTTGCTGAACGAAAGTAGAATTGTTGTTGAATTGAATAGAAAAAGTTGTTTGTAATTTACATTTTAGTGGAAAATATGAATAGTAGTCTTCTCGGAATGTGTGTGATGTGAAAATGCGCCGGATATCGGAAATATGCAGCCACGATTGCAGCAAATAACTTGTTGCCAGAAAATATTGTTTCTGAACCCATCATGGAGGATTTATAATATGTGTGTAGATAAAGTTATGTATGCAACTCTGCATAATTTGGCCTTAAAACACACGTGCGATTTTATTATGAAACACGCTAAAGCTCGTTTCATGAAAACCGCACTAGTGTTTTAAGGCCTATCAATATGCAACCGTTGCATAAACTACTATTATAAACCCGCCCGCGTCAGTAAAAACAGTTACGTGAATCGGTCGAGTGTGTTTCGGGCACTTTCGGGGTGATGTATGTTATTGAGTCCTATACTATTGAAGTGAAAATTATTAAACATTTGCTAACAAAATGTTTGTGTAAATAAAAAGACATGTAAGTGGATTGCGACATGTAATTGCAGACTGCGCTAATGAAAGCTTAAAGCGACGCGACGGCGCGACTCATGGGTAGTCGGGGCAGACAGTCATACACTATAATCATAGCTAGGCAGCTGGGTGCCAAAATGTCTATATAATTTGTTCGCTTGACAGACCTAAATTGTTCGATTAATGACAAAGTAAAGACCCACAAAAAAATAGCCTGCCACCATGGTAGCGCTGCGTTTTAAACTGACAGCGTTTCAAAAATTAAAAAAAAGGTGTGCTAAATCATTTGTTCGTGGCTGCCTTTTGGACTGATGGTCAGAATCATCCTCAAAACGATGCACATCTTAGAGACGTGCAGGGCTCTGTTTTATAACGGGACGAAGTTGCAACAATGTAAATGAAAAAAGCTATACTAAACCATTTGTTCGTCGTTCTCGTTACGTCCATTCGATTCATTAGGACTCCCAAAATAGAAAAAAAAGTCGGCAGACGTTTAGGTCGCTGATTTTTTTATGTACTATTTTTTTAAGTTGTAATTCAAAAACGCGGGGCCATACGACTTTTATTTACTGGACCAAATCGATTGGTTTTGACATAAACTTGCATCCCTATCAATATGAAAGACGAAAAAATCATATACCAAAATGGCACCCAGCTCCTTAACTATCATAGCTGTATGTCGTTGTACGTACAATGGAAAGAAACCAATGTTAAATAAATATATGTTTTTATATTCATATTGCTCAGGATATGGATTTTCTCGTGAAGGAGGCCTCGTGTCAGCGGAGGGTAATATAATAATACTAATTTATATTTGTCTAGTAACCACGTTACTCAATAAAGTTATTTATGCAAGAGATCCATTTTTTTTATGGTAAGAAGGGGGCAAACGAGCAGGCGGGTTACCATGGGTGATGGTAAGCAATCACCGCTCTCATGGACACCCGCAACACCAGGGGAATCACGGATGCGTTGCCGGCCCTTAGAGAAAGGAGTAGGCTGACAAACTGACAGACGGCCCACCTGATGCAAAGTGGTCATCGCCGCATATGGACATCTGCAACACCAGAGGTGCTGCCAATGCGTTGCCAGTCAAGGGAGGATGGGGAATGGGGATGGGATGGGGATGAGGGAATAGGCATCCGGATCTCGTCACTCAACGTACGAAACGCAATAGCGACCTATTACTTTACGCCGATATTCTGTGAGAATGTGGTACTACCCCGGTCGAGCCGGCCCATTCGAACAGTAATCATCTAGTGAGGATTACTGTTTGGCTCTACCACTACTAAAATTATTATCCCATTATAGTCATTTAATCATGTGTATATGTATGTATTGTATACATTTGAGATATAAGAAGGAGAGATTAGTAGTACTAGCAGTATGTGTTGCATGTTTCAAAATAATATGGCAACTTTTATGATGCTGACATGGAATAACCCCTCTACGCATTCTTACACAAGGATAAGACCCACGGCCGAGTGTTCACAATAGTGATGTTAGTTTGTGGCTGGCCAGACCTAAAAACCGGACAACTGTGAGTTAAACATGCGCGGAGAGGGTTCGGTACATGTTTATTTGAACTTTCCTCTTACTTTAAATACCATAGACTTCTTATAGGTTTTCCTATACCTATAAAATATAGGTAAAGAACTATTTTCTCTATGTTTTCAAAATTGTAGGACCAGTAGTTTCGGAGATAAGGGCTAGAATGGTAAATTTTCGCCTATTTTCCCAAATACCTTCAAAACGAATTATACTCAAATTATTAAAAAAGTATATCTAAGACTCTCACAATGAGCCCCTTCATTTGATATGTCACACGCCATAGTTTGCAAAACTTTTTATTTTTATTTTATAATTTACCCCCAAAAGTGGCTCCCATGTTTAAAATTCATTTACGTACTTACACGACCGTATAGCGGTCACCAACTTACATTGTATACCGAATTTCATCTCAATCGGTCAAGTAGTTTTGGAGCAAATTGGCTGTGACAGACGGATAGACAGACAGACAGACAGACACACGAGTGATCCTATAAGGGTGTCATTTTTTCCTTTTGTGGTACGGAACCCTAAAAATATTAAACTTTCGTGAGAGCAGTTTAAAGTGGCCACTTGCGTCATTTGATTAAAAATTCAACTAATTAATAGCATTAAAACCGCTATTCAATATTGGTTCATTCATAAGGTATACTAGCTCTGCCCGTGACTTTGTTCCCGTGGAATTGGGATCAAAATTATTCTATGAGTTAATCCAGGATAAAGCTATCCACATTCCAAATTTCATCCAAATCCACCCAGCCGTTGAAGCGTGAAGGAGTACTGACAATAACCTTCAGACTCCTGTCAGAAGCCTAAGTTTGATATTATTTACTTAAAATAAGTGTATTTTAAAAATGCCATGTGACGTTACCATATACCCATTTTCGGTAAAATTGGTCCCTGGTATATTCCGGCAAGTTTTCTTCTATTATGCCCGGTAACATTCCCTTATAGAATTATCCCGGGAAATTTTCCGGCAATGTTACCATTTCGGGCAGTATTGACGGGAACCGCACATATTTAAGCCCTATTCTGATAAGGAGAATTTGTTCAAATTGGCTTCCAAGATTTGGCCGAAACAACTAACCAACAAACAAACCGACCATACTAAGAAGGGGAGTTAAAAATAAAAGCGTGAGATAATGGACGTAACTCCCGACCCTAAACCTCTATTTTACCACCTGTGTAATTTGAACCAAACCGGTCAAGTGCCAGTCTGACTTGCGCACCGAGGGTCCCGCCCATATGCACCATGAAAAACAGAAAGTACCTTTTAGGTACGGAACCCTAAAAATGAAAAGTGATAGCTAATTTTCTTAGGGGTCATCCATAAAGTACGTCACATGTTAACGGGGGGGAGGGGGTCGACAAAGTGTGACATTCAGTGACAAGGGGTGGGAGGGGTCCTAAGTTTTGTGACGTCACATTTCACAATCTAATACATCTACATAAAAGCTAGTGTTAATATGCCAAATTTGAACTGATATTGAAAAATGTTTTAATTTAATAATTTCTAGATGTAAAATGGCAAAATATGTGACGTCACACTGGGAGGGGGGGGGTCTCCAAAACGTGACCAACTGTGACAAGGACGGGGGAGGGGTCAAAAATTCACGAAATTGGTGTGACGTACTTTATGGATGACCCCTTATATCTCTTACGAGCAAATCCATATCGTGCCTGATAAGAGCCTTTGTATTTATTTAAAATCCGTCCGTACTACCTTACGAGATTAAATACCGTTGTCATTACATTATTGTATAATATTAATTATACACGAGACGACTGCTAACGCCATCTATGATGCTGTTCTTTAACCAATTTCTCAACACACCTCTGTACATTGAAGATAACAATGAAATAATGCTATGGGGGCATCAGAATGAGCAACACAACACATCCCAATAGTTTTTGAAATTCATGTCTGTTTGATGGATTTCAATGCGGTTTTCGATATTATATTAAGGGTAACTTCAGGCAGGACATAGACAAAGATACGAATACAAATATAAATAATGACAGACGTGTACAAATTCAAAACATCCATGACTCGAGTACAAACATTCGTGCTCACAAAGTTTGCCCCTAGCGGGACTCGAACCCGCGATTCCGGAACACATAACGGTTGCACACAACTGGGCCATCGATGAATATAAAAAAATAAAAATATAGAATATATTTTTATTTATCTTATATATGAAAATAACCACTAGATCATAAACCGTACAGAGTAAATATTCAGAATTGATTTAATCGGAATAAAAAATAGGTAGAACACAAATATATTGCACAAATGCAAGAAAAATGTCCAATAGCCACGACTAGCGCAGAATATTTATCCAGGTGGAGCTTGCCGACGTAGGTATGAGAGTTCAACGTAATGTCAAACACCTATCTATATCAGAAATAATTTTACGCCTAAATATAAACCGTGCATAAGAATTCACAACACAGAGAGCGCGAGACAGTGAGATAGTGCGCGTCTCTGTTTCCTTGCCAATAGCTGCCTGCGACATTGTATCTATTGACACGGGCCAGCAGCACGTCGCGCAAACTATTTTGAGTGGACGGGCAGCGCACGTGTCGCACGCTGCGCCCGCGCCGGCGGCCCGCGGGTCCGCGTGACCCGCTGGACCTCCTCAATGAAAAAAGGAAATACTTTAATTAGCGCACGATAGTGCAGATGCAGGTGGCTGCGATGCAGTACATATCGCATCACCGCCCGCCCGCAATTTTGCGTAAAATTGGCAGCATGCGGCGGGCGGGCAGCGGCAGCGGCGCGGAGCGTCGCTCCCGAAATAGTGTTCGGGCGCGGTCGTGCGCGGTCGGAAGCGGCGCTCCAGTCGCCGTGTGGCCGCGCGCGCGCTCCCGCGTCGCCTCGAGCCTCGAGCCGTCTGTACCCGGGTGAGAGAGCGAGGTGCACCGGTGCACAGCTCGTGGGTGCGCGTATTTCGGTCGCGTGAGGACCCCGGGCCGCGTCGGGCGCGCTGCCCGCGCGCTGGCCGCCGTGCTCTGGTGGTGCGTGGCGCTGCTGCGGCTGGTCGCGCTCTGCGCGCCTCCCCCCAGCCCGTCCGCCGGCGCGCCGCCGCCGCTCGCCGCCCGCGCCGCGGAAGATGCGTCGCCGGCGGCCGCCTGCGCCAGCGCGCCCTCCAACGACACCGGCCGAGCGCCGCAACCGCCGCAGCCGCCGTCCCGCCTCGCGCCCACTGCGGCGCCTCCCGCCGACCCCGCACCACACACCGGTCAGTGCACTGCCGCCATCCACCACTACCACTCCTGCCGCGAACTCATAGACCTTACCCTTGCATAGATACTGAGTTCGCGCAGCCCTTCATTTCTATAAGATATTCCAACAGATCACGGAATTATGAAGCAACAATATGGAAATCATAGCAGCTGCTTTCCATCAATCGTATTAAATTGCGAACAAAAACTTGTTTTTAAATTAAAGTAAACAAGTAGATGTGTTTACAACCACGTCGCAATGGACTCTTAAGTTATCTTTAAACATAAACTAGATTACAACGAAGAAGCGCTTGCACACTTACTAATTAGTAACAATTAACTATAATACATGTATAGCTAGCTGATAAAAACAAAACGAGCACAACTTCGTAAAATACGAATTCAACATCACTTTACTCAATTCTTTTGTCTTTAATTTTGGAGAAATATCATGCAAATCCTTGAAATGAATATAGTATTGGGGACAAGTTTAGGCAAAACACAACGCCCGACGTCGAGAAATTAGCACGTTTTTCTTAACTAGCTTTCTTTAAAAGTGTTATTCGATGAATATTAATCTGCAAAAATTTGTTGGATGCAGATGTGTTGGACTCATAAATTCAATACGGTGAAGTTAAGAGAGTGGTTAGTGTTACCAGCTTTATCCACTGTACTGTAAGTGTAAGTACATGGAAATTATAACTTTATTCCTACCTAAGAAGGATTTAAAAAAAACTTAGATTCTGAAGGTTACCTACAATATAAATTGGAAACGTGTCAAAATAGGTACAGTAATTTAAATTGAGATCGCCCGTAATAATTAAATAAAGAAAAGATTTTTTTAATCCAAATTATTTTATCATTATTAAATATCAATAGGTACCACAATTAAAAACCCTCACAATGTCTTCGAAATGTATCGTTATTACAAAAAATAAGTAGAAACTATAATGATAACAATAATAATAAGAGGATAATCACACAAATAATGTCTCACGAAAGTTTTTATTTGACTAATAATCACAGAAATATTATAAATGCGAAAATTTGTGTGTGTGTGTGTGTGTTACGTCTTCACGCTTCAACCGCTGAGGGATTTGAATAATATTTGTAATGGAGATAGCTTAGACCCTGGTTCAAAACATAGGATATAGGACTTTTCACCGCAATCTCACGCGGACAAAGTCACGGGTACAACTAGTAATAACAAAACAATGATAACCTTTTGACCGCCAAGCATGTCTGAGAAGTAACACGAATTTCAACTTTAAGTCAAGGTAATGAAGGACTTTTTTACCCTGTATCCGCTGACGGCTGCAGCCGACTGTGGCGGTCAAAAGGTTAAAAAATTAAATCTACCGTCTAGGTTCCATGTACTCGTCAACCGAGTTCTGTATTCAATAAAGGGTTCTTAAGTTGACGCCTAAAGGAAGCCTAGGAAGCTGATTCTCGTTTTAAATTGCGTGCAGGTAGGACCGACTTTAGTTTGTCAGTTCAAATTGAGCAGTACACTCACAAGCTATTACGGAAACTACATGAATCAAAATAAATAAGTAAGTATATTATTTAATCACTATGTATTAGTAACTTATTAATTTAATTATTTGATTATATTACAATAATGAAACTACGGAAAATCAAAATACACTTTTTTATACATCGGAATCCTACGAATCACTTTGTGTGCTTATTAGAATACTTTAGCTATTGAGATCAATGTTTTGGTGTACACGGTACTATTTATTCTGTTCTTTAATGGATTATTGAATTCTTATTCTTCGTGATTTTGAATGCAGCTTTATTTCCTAGTGAAATAACCATTCAAGGCGAAGTACCAATTTACATTCCGGGTATATAAGTCTTTGAAGTAGCCAACACCGCTTTCGGCTCGAGACGGCGGAATATCAAAGCGTGCACACTATTTGAGCGGACGAAATGTACGAGGACTTTTTCGATTCTGTATTCGACATTACCTAAACGATATCGCAAATTATTTTGCTACGATATGGTAGCTCTTATGGATGCTCTCAAAGATGGCCACATTGTTAAACCATCGTGTTTTTTTTAATGTCAATTGACTGACAAACGAGCTGACGGCCCACCTGATGGAAAGTGGTCACCGCCGTCCATGGACATCTGCAACACGAGAGGTGCTGCCAATGCGTTGCCAGTCTAAGAAGTCTAGTCAGTCTAGGGAGGATGAAGAATGGGGATCGGATGGGGATGAGGGAATAGGCCTCCGGATCTCGTCACTCACCACACGAAACGCAATAGCAAGCTATTACTTTACGCCGATATTCTGTGAGAGTGTGGTACCTCGGTCGAGCCGGCCCATTCGAACAGTAATCATCTAGTGAGGATTACTGTTTGGCTCTACCACTACAATCTATCGATTAGGCAATGTCCATCTAATAGGGGCCGTGTTTGCCTGGTTTGTTTATCCGGGACATCAAAACAAGGGAGCAGAGACAAATTGCTCCTTACAATCATAATCATTTCAAACATATTGTGAGTGTGCGTCATGATGCGCGTATTTCAATGTAATTTGAAGTCCGATGACACCGAATCGGAAAAACTCAATGATTTCTGTACGAATATGGAATACTTACTATAAAAAGATAAATTACACATACACACATAGCATTACGCCCGAAATCCCTAATGGGGTGGGCAGAGCCACAAGACTACTTGTGGCCACGTTCGATTAATTAGTCCTAAGATGGTATGATGAACCGTATGGTGACAGGTGATCAGCCCACCGCCCATACAGATAGTCCACCATATTGGAGAGGACCCGTCCCTTAGTCGACTTTTACGACATGCCAGGATGATAAGCATCTACACGCATTCTATGCTATTTCTTCACTCCCAGTGCAGCAGAGAAGTAAGGTAAGATAAATTAAAATGACATTTAAATCGATATTTCTTTTCCAGATAACTACAGTATTTTATAAAAAAGTCGGTCATTGTTTGGTCAAAATAAAGTGCACCGGGCGTGAATCAGCGAGGGAAATTCCAAACCAATCCCTCCCTGCATCCGCGCCTGACACAGATGCTGGTAAAACTGAACCAATTTGAAGTACTGACACTCAATATCTAATAACCTCATACGACGATGGTAATATATATATATACGCGACGCGACGTGACGCGTCGTTATATCGCAAACTTGGAGTGTGATTCTTTAAAATATCAAATCGTTCATGAACTGATCAGCGGCCCTAACATGCATGCCACAAAGATAAATTAAACCCGTTCATCTCTATGACTATCTCTTTCGTAGGCACTAGTGTGTGAGAGACGCACTTAGAGATAAGACGGTCTATCTTATCTTTGTGTCATGCATGTTAGGGCCGCTGTCAGAGTGCTTTTAACTACATGTTTGTACCTGTAGGGAATCACTTTAACCAAATTCCACGAGGACGAAATCGCGGGCAGAAACGAGTAATATTAATGCGAAAGTGTTGTAGTATTAGGTACTCCATTTCTTGGTGCAAAATACAATGCACGTGGCTATGACGTCACAGGGGTCATAATTCTTGCGATATAACAACTGTTGGAGAAAATTAACATTTAATACTGGGTAATTAAGGTACAATTTGACTTCCAAAATCCTAGCAAACTGTCAAAATGCTTGGAGCTACAATCCCATTTTTAGAAATCATAATAAATACAGAGCGTCTATTCGGGAACGTCTAAGTGATACTGCAGCGACCCGCGAGCGAGACTCGCATCTCGCTTTTACGCATTACGCGTCGTGTGGAAGAGTGGGATGAGAAATCTCGCTCTCGAGTCGCTACAACAAGACTAAGCGTTCCCGAATAGAGGCGCTGGAAATATGATAAATGAATCTACTCTGTAGATTACGCTGTCTATCCTGATAAGACGGCCTTACTAACATTAAATTAATAAATGCGAAAGTGACTTATTTATTTGTGTCTCTTTCACGTCAAAACGGAGCAATGGTTTGAATATTTTACATAATTATATGGGATTATGGGATATAATTAGATGGGTTATCTTTGTCAATTTTAATTGATTTGATAAAGCAAAAAATACGTGTTCAATACTTTTGATAGGTAATCTAACTGACGGACTAATTAGAATTATTATTTTCTTACCCAGGAAACATCCATATTTGTCGAATCACCATTCCGGTCCTCCAACTATCAGGTGGGCCGACAGCTTGTTTGTCAGTCAATAAACATAAATATATATATATATAAATATATATATACCTGGGTAAGAAAATAATAATTCTAATTAGTCCGTCAGTTAGATTACCTATCAAAAGTATTGAACACGTATTTTTTGCTTTATCAAATCAATTAAAATTGACAAAGATAACCCGCATCAAAGTTCGAGAGTGGAGGCTTATGACGTCACTTAATGGTAAAAAGTGTGCAAAGTCGTGACGTCACGCGGAACTTCAACGCACTATCTTCGTTATTTTTTGTTTAATTGTTAAAGGAAAAAATGTGTTAAATTTTTTTTATACTTAGTGTAAATGACGGACTAATTAGGATTTTTCAGTAAACTAGCCTATTGTGCTTTCGACGAATTGTTATTTCCACAAATCCGGAGACGGACATTGCCTACTTTTTATACGGAAAAATATACAATTCCTGCGCCTCTATTCGGGAACATCCAAGCGATATTATTGCGGCTCGCCAGCGAGATTCACATCCCATTCTTACGTATTACGCATCGTGCGCAAGAGTGGGATGAGAATCACGCTATCGCGTCACTATAATACTATAATAGCAATATCGCATGGACGTTCCCGAATAGAGGCCCTGAAGGAATAGCGATAAATGAACTCGGGGCGGATGAAATCGGGGGTAAAAGCTAGCTTAAATAATAAATAAATAAATCAGGGGACAATCTTTACACAAATCGATCTAGTGCCAAAGTAAGCTCTAAAGGCTTGTGTTATGGGTACTAGACGACGATATACATACTTAAATAGAGAAAAAAAATACTTAAATACATAGGAAACATCCAAGGCTTAAGAACAAACATTCGTGTTCATCACACAAATATTTGCCCTTACCGGGGATCGAACCCGGGACGCTAGGCTAGGCCCAACTAGGCTATCCGCGTCGTCGAAGTAGCTTGCGTTATTAAAATTTATTTCGATAAAGGATCTGCAATTAAACGAGATATCGCAACGACAATGGCAACACAAGATCATTGACTTGTAGATATTTTCTGAAAGGTAATCTGGTAGCCCTGTCAGAGAGGGCGCGGGAGGGCGCGGCGCCGGCGGGGCGCGCGGCGCGGATGTGGGTTATCAGAGCGAAGGTTCCGTCGCATCCCTCGCCCTCCTCCCTTACCTCCACTATCGCTTTCCCCTTCATAATTAACCCTCGCAATTTGCCGCTGTGACAAACCCAACCCTCCCTACGCAACGTTCACTATTCCTACACGAACACTGCCTGAGTAGCTGGTATTCATGCGCTAGACAAAATATTGCGTCATGTTTCTTGGAATTTAAACCGTGCATCGTATATCAAACAGACAGGTCACAGTGGCAGTTGAACCGGCGATAAGCGGACGTACGAATAGAAATTACTTACATAATTATAATTATTTATAATGAACGCAAGCGATCAAATGTTAATTAGGCCAGCTAACAAGGCGATGACTACTCAGACCTTGCTGCAAGCGTGGCAGCTGAGATAAAAATATCTGCTTTGTTGATTACTTTTAATTAAGTTTCTTTTTCATTGCTGTTTGTTGCTTCAAATTGTGCGCGCGGACTTCGTTTCTATTGCGTTATTATTCTAAGGAGAGAGGGCTTCTTCTTTAATGAGAACTGTCCGCTATACAATCAAGCGTTCCTCGGACGTTGTAACGCCATCTATTGGTGAATTTCTTAAAGACGGCAATTCCTTCAAGTGTAGTAGTTGTAGTGGTAGAGCCAAACAGTAATCCTCACTAGATGATTACTGTTCGAATGGGCCGGCTCGACCGGGGTAGTACCACACTCTCACAGAATATTGGCGTAAAGTAATAGCTTGCTATTGCGTTTCGAACGGTGAGTGACGAGATCCGGAGGCCTATTCCCTCATCCCCATCCCATCCCCATTCCCCATCCTCCCTAGACTGGCAACGCATTGGCAGCACCTCTAGTGTTGCAGATGTCCATGGGCGGCGGTGACCACTTTCCATCAGGTGGGCCGTCAGCTCATTTGTCAGTCAATTGACATAAAAAAAAAACGATAATGATTGCCTTCGAAAAACTAGTAGTGTCTACATACAGTGAGTAAATACGCTCTACACGTGCCAATTTAGTCAATGAATTATGTCATTTTGTTGTATTTGAATGAATACCTATAAAACTGTGGCGTCATCAGTTCAATGACGTAGCTACCAAAGTGCTAGACGGCGCCATGCACTGTGGCCCCCAATCGCAGGGGGCCCTCGGACCCTGACCAGCAAACCTCGTATTGAACTAGCTAACAACTCTCCCACCTTCGGAATGTAAATAAAATAGTTTGCGACACGACTTTAATCATGGCTACTCGTTTGAAAGAATATAGTTAGGGCCCCAGTTTTTGCACCAGGGCCTTTCGTTACCTATCTACGCCTCTACATCAGTTTAACTGTATTTTAGCAGCTTTAGCTTATTCGGAGGTATGATCATCGTAGTCCTCATGTTTTATTCGTCCTCGATGACGATGTTTTTATACTGGCATATTATTAATTGTAACAGAATATGAGTCGGGATAAAAAACACATTGTCTAGACTTGTGCCGGAGTAGGTAAATGCTATTCATTTGAATATTTCATCATGGCGGCTCGCCCGGCTTGAGATAACCACTAAAATAAATGCGAACACCGGAGGTAAATATAATAGAATCTCTATGATCGTGCAGCATTATACTTTTTCTAAGGAGTATAAATATTAACATTTGAAATAACAAGAATAAATAAAAAAAACCGGACTGGTGAGGAATTGGGGAACCTGCAGTCTGCAGGTAATGCTGCAGCATCAGGCCAAGGCCACCGAATTTCGAATTGATCATACCTGTAGAAAAACTAGAAAAGTGCTGATGATCTTCAGACGGAAAAACAGATTTTATTGAATCATAGCTAAGAACACTCTCGATTAAGTCACCATTCAAACAAAAAATTAGAATCAAAATCGTTTCATCCATCTATATATAGACACATAATTTATTTTGCAAGTAGTCCACAGGGTATAAAAATATTAATCATTATATATATATATAAATTAATCCATCTGTATTATTTTTAAATAAGTACTTGTGTTTGATCTGGCCCTTGACCCAACCATCTTGCGAGAGTGTCTTGAGATATTTATTGGTCGAGATTCTTCGCTATAAGACAGTTCGCTGAAACGACTGGCGGTGACCTCGTGAGCCAAGTCAAGGTACCTACTTGTTGACTTTGTCCTTCTCGGCCTTCACGAGGTTCTCGTCACACGGGATGGTGATGTCGACGAGCACTGCCCGGCGCGTCGATGTCTGGCCTATTGTGACATATAACGATGTTGACAGATCGATTCCAATAGATTATAATTATACTAGCTTTTGCCCACGACTTTGTCCGCGTGGAATCCGTTTATCGCGCGCAGCGCTATCTTCCGAGGAGTAGCAATTCCCATATCTCCTGTATTTATAAAGATTTCTGAAATTCCTTCCAGGATATAGTGATGAAAAGTATCCTATATGCTATATGCTATGGACAACATAGCATAATACTAGTGGCTCCGTGAGCTGTGGACCTCGCGACAAAAGACTTCAAAAAACTGAATCTAAAACAAAACAAAAACCCTTTGAAAAGTAAGAAATAATGATTGGCCTGGCGACAAACTTAACGTTGCAGTTGAAAAACTGATATCTCCATACATCGACAAACTTCGAGTCATTTTACCAACTCCGCCAGTAAGTTTGTAATTGCAAAAACCTCCATATCTCCGCCATTTTGAAATATTTCGAAAAACTAAATCGACAAAAAAAATTTATACAATTACCCTACCTCCTCACAAAATTTCACGAGAATCGGTTGAGAACTGCGAGCTGTAGACGAGAACAAATGGACATCCGCTGGACATACGAAAGCATTTTTACCCAAGCTGAAACGGAGACGCTTTGCTCGCTCGGTCGCAAATGCAAGCCAAAACTATAAGGCTGTATTTCATTATGCAATAAACCCGTGGGCCTTTTGAATGGACGATGGTGCGATGGATTGCCTCGATGCGTAACGTCTGAGGGAAATGCAGCAAAAAAAAATTATGTTATTATAGTAAATAAGGAATCACTGTAAAAAATAGGACTGTTTGAATAACTTGCATAAGAAAACCTTCAGTAACTATAGTAACAATCTGACAGAAAACCGTAAACATGACATGAGATATCTTCGTATTTAGTACCTTTCATAACAAACTCATTCGGATAAACCTTTTCTCTCCTGTTTTTGTTTTTGTACATATTTTCTTTTGTTAGAGTATCAAGTTCCCAATTAGCATTGTATTTCACCAACTCCTCAGTTGACAGTGAACAAAATCTGGATTTGTACCTACTTATTGGGTACGAATAAGAAATCCGTAGCATTCATAATGCTACCTATCCACTGCGTGGGAAGCGTAGCTATTGCGTAGCTGCAGTCGTAGCGGTTACAAACGCCTACGGTGCTACGCTTAGGTTCACCGAGAAGGTATATTTCTAAATGAGCACATTTTGGACATTAGATATATCTATCAAATTACGAGGGTATTTTTATGTTTCGTATCATTACAGAATGATAATTAAAAAATGTATTCCATAACTTTTTAGATTTTTGTTCATAGCATAATTTAGTTTCTGGCCATCGCAAAATTCAATTGAAAATTTCAACTCATTGTAATACAAGTGTGGTGAAATACAACTTACGAGGTGACTCACAAGTGAGGAATTTTGTACGTTTTTCGATGCGATTCAGCAGTAATATTAGGTATATTATGTTACAACGCTATAGGGAACCAATTTAATTTCCAAGCCATCTGTGAGACATCCAATGTTTTTTCTTCCAAATACGCTTTAATTTCATCATTATGTCGTTAAATACTCGGCAACAACAAAATTAATCATTGCAGTTTTTTTTTGGTTAGTTTATCAAGAAGCTTACACGCCGAGACATCCACTTCGGCCATTTACAGTCCGACGGGACGGCTGACCTCTCATCAGTTATAAAGGGGTATTACATTACACGATTTTAAGGCTGGGCGTTTTGGTAGTACTTACTTCTTATCACTTTATTACACTACCCGTTTTTGGGACTACGGACACTTGAAGTCGTGTAATGTAAATACCCCTTTTATTTATAGGCTCAACCACTTTTGGAACGATGCGAGTTTCGCATGGCGATGTCATGTCAGCGGTAGACGTGTGTAGTTTGCAAATGACTGATGCAAATGAACTACTTCAGTTGGTTTCACTCTTTCAATCTCACGTCGTTCACATCTCTGCGTCATGTTATCCGTTCTGTTCGACTAATGCATCCAATTTACATATATTTAAATGCCTATTTTACGTGAAACGGCGCGAATTGCCTCGCTTATATATTTTTGTATATGCATTTATTTTTATAATCAATCAACTGAGGTTAATGGACTGTTTATACAGATGAAAATTAATTCACTCAATATTTCATTGAATGAGTGAAAGAACTGCAAACTGAAGATCCAAATGCCCCGATTGAACTACTGAACTAATTGAGTGATACAGTTCCGAGTGATCTATCGTATCGTATAAAGCGTATCTATCATTGCACACACACATTTTGCGCATGTCTAGTCAGCGGCCATATCGAACTGTGATTGCCCCGTTTACAATGTTATGCTCAAAGTACTGGTTAAAAAATATATATGGCACAAAAACGAATCGAACAGATACAAGTTTTCTGTGAAAACTTTACTTTTTCAACAACTTTTTGCAGTAGTTGAAAGAACAGCAGATTATGCACCTCGCATCAAGTGATGTTATTGCGCTCGTATTTTTAGAGCATTCACTTACCTCAGGCTTCAAAATACACTCGTAATGATAATCACTCTGCTTGGTGCAGCAATCTTGCGAGTTAAGAGCAAATTCATAACGCCCCGCCATGTGAGTCTCTAAACGCAGTGGTTGATCAGCGATGAGGACACATTCAAATTAAGACCGAATGAAGCGGTTCTTATAATCTAAATTAATAGTTTCGTTTATCCGTTGATCAGTCACTGCCCACGGAAGTGAACCACACCCCTGGAACTGTATACTGGTACTCTTATATCCGATCAAAAAAGTAATACAAAAAGAAGCGAGTGATTATGAAATAATGTAAACCGCGATTAAGCTGAGACATATTATTTGAAACGTATAGGCTCCATATACGTAGTCGGATCAGACAGACAACAAAGACAAATAAGTGTAGGCTGGGCTGTTCTTGTTATCGGGCTGATAAGTAGCGGGGAGGCGCCGCGAGGGGAGGAAATGGGTCGAGGGGACGACGGCCTCTGCTGTCCGCCAACCCCATTCGTTTCACATAAAATATACGCTGTGCGACAAAACGGTGAACTACCATAAAGAGGTCGCGTCTGTATTGTTTTCGAAGATCAATGAGTGTTCATATTTCCGGTACACAAAATATGTCAATTTTGAAGTTGTAGCAAGCAAATCTATCCAGCTCTGAAAATAAGGAACGGGCATTAATTAGACCAACTGTTTTTTGTTAAATTTGTGTTATGTTTTATGCGTTAAAGTTATGAATGTCAATTATATCAGTTTCGTAGATAACAAAGTGACGGGGAGTGTGCAATGGAATTACATGAACTAATTCTGCCATCCCCATTCCTTCATCGGGGGACTAGGCGTGGGCTGGAGTTCCATCCCTATGTTGTGGATGTTCCAAGAATTCGCACTAAGCGGTACGCTTCAACATTCATTTGGCGAACGGCTAAGGAGTGGAATTCCCTGCCTGCAGGCTTGATTCCAGAACGCTACAGCTTGGGTCTTTTCAAGGAGAGAGTGAATAGGCATTATCTAGGTGTGCATGCTCCATCGTCGACCTCATCATCACTTTCCATCAGGTGGGATAGAGGTCAAAGTTCAATGCGAGAATTTGTAGAAATAAAAACTACGAGTTCAATAAGAGAATTTGTATAAATAAAAACTACGAGTTCAATGCGAGAATTTGTAAAAATAAAATACTTCATTACAACTTCATTTTTCATTAAGTAACACGTGCTAGTCTGTAAGTGTTTGATTACTGTAAATGAATGAATAAACACATTAATTAATTCATTAGTACAAAAATTTAAACCTTAAAAGAAAAAGGGAAAGAAAAGTAAATATATTGCCAAACGGTGTAACTCAGTGTAATGCCGCGGCAAGCCTTGGCACTGATTTTCAATGGCCCCTAGGTGACAACACGAGTGACAGAAAACATGCAGAAAGATAAAAAATCAAAATTAATAAAACTTAAAAAAAAAATTAAAACTGTTTATAGAAGGCAACACTTGAGCAATTTAACCATTGAATGTTTAATTGTAACAATCCAAAGCATATTAACAGAATCAATAAGTTCGTAACATTATGAAAAATAAAAAGTATCACTCTTGGACTGCAATATCCCAACAACTCGACGATCAATTTACATAATTTATTCAATTTATAATAATAATAAATCAGGGGACAATCTTTTACACAAATCCATCTAGTCCCAAAGTAAGCTCTAAAGGCTTGTGTTATGGGTACAAGACGACGATATACATACTTATATAGAGAAATAAATACTTAAATACATAGGAAACATCCAAGACTCAGGAAAAAACATTCGTACTTATCAAACAAATATTTGCCCTTACCGGGGATCGAACCCGGAACGCTAGCTTCGGAGGCAGGGTCACTACCAACTAGGCTAACCGCGTCGTCAATTTGTTTAACCTTCCCATCGCATCTGACGTATTTCATCAAGATCTGGTCAATGGTTGGAAAGTTACATACAGAAACCATTACTAAGACATACACAATACAAGCCGAGTTCCCCAATATGCATCACCACACCACGGAGATTCCGCTTCGCTTAATCAATAACCATTCAGATCAGTTAGTAGCTACGTAGTTTTCAGAACATTTCAAAAGAGAAAACAGAGACTCGTAGAGCTGGTATAGACCTTTAGCTCGTCCAACTCTAACTTGGTGTCCCTATTTTTTATCTCTTTTCTCTGTCCCTATAGAACAAAATTAATTAAAACCCAGCGACATTCCACATATAACTAAATAATATAGGAAACGACTGTTTACCATTTCGCTTTTCAATGTAAACTTCGGAAATTAAGATGAAAACAAAGCCCAGCGATGGAACCAGTCGATTTCATCACTTACGCCCTGGACGTGAAGGTAGGCAAATGTCGTGGTTGTCATGCTGCACAGTTTGCGGGCCGCCGTACGCGTGCGCCCGCGCTCCCGAAATACCCGCGTAACACGACGAAAACAATCGAGCCGCGCTTGCCCTCACGCGCTCGCAAAAATGACGGCAAAACATGCACGCGTGTCACGCACTGTCCGTACTTACACTGTCCACACTTACATACTTACCCTGCTAAAAGTAAAGCAATTGGCAGTGTTCGGTTTAAGCCACAACTAAGCGATCGTTGCAAATACGCAAGTGGCAATGATGTGATCCCAAGTACTTACTTTCGGAGCGGACAGGTACACTTTTTACTATACAGCAGTGGCATACATAATTTTAATTACTTCTTTTTAATATGGATTATGTATGGGCAACTGACGCCTGAAATTATTAGTATTTTTTTGAATAAGGGGTGAGCAGGACTTGAATTGCTTTTATTATTGCAGCTAAAACAACCAGCCCATACAAATATTAACTTTGCCTATCCGCGTGTTTTTCTGGACTAAAATATGAATTCAATCTTGATCAGATAGTTTTTAAACTGGAGTAAATCGCTATTTCATACTAAAACAGGTTTTTAGGGTTCCGTACCTCAAAAGGAAAAAACGAAACCCTTATACTTACTTACTCGTGCGTCTGTCTGTCCGTTTGTAACAGCCAATTTGCTCCGAAACTACTAGACTGATTGCGTTGAAATTTGATATTCATATGTAAGTCGGTGACCGCAACACGGACGCGTGACGTAAATATATGAATTTTAAACATGGGGCCTCTTTTTGGGGGGTAAATTAGAAAATTATAAAGAAAAGTTTTGCTACCTATATTGTGTGACATATCAAATGAAAGTGCTTATGGTGAGGATCTTAAATATATTTTTTTTTGAATTTTAAATAAAACAGATTGGAAGTTATTTAGGAAAATAGGCGAGAATTGACCACCCCCCCCCCCCCCTTATTTCCGAAACTACTCGGGCTAACATTTGAATTTGAAAAATACTGAAAATAGTTCTTCACCTATAGATTACAGTAAAACCTATAAGAAGTCTATGGTATTTAAAGTAACCTAGAAAATTTCAGATAATCATGTACGGAACGGAACCCTCTCCACGCGAGTTTAACTCGCACTTGTCCGGTTTTTTTTATTTTTATGGCGGCGTTCCTGTTTAGCTATCAACTGACAACTAAACTGCTCTATGGGCAGTTTTGATCATGGTAACCTCCCAGGGTACTTATTTGAATACCGCCAGCGTTCCTTTATCCTTCGTGGCTGAAAAGATTCTTGATAAGAAGGTGCTTTCGGTTAAAATATTACCTCTATTCAGACTTCTCACTGAGCTTAGTAAGCAGAAGCAAAACAACTGCTCTGTTGAAATGTACCCCGACTCAAACCCAACATATCGGCACAACTTTCAAAACACTCGTATTTCGAAATGAATCTTTCGCAATTAGAATTCAAGCTTGTTACAAACAAGTTGGTATTTTCTTCTACGTAACGATTTTAAAGTGTTGTAGTCTCATTATTTATCTAAATTTGTACCTAACAGCTCCCGCAAAACACTATGATGCGCCACTTCTAAGATAAGAATGATGTCCTATTATCAGTTCGATTTGTCTTTTCCCTTAAGTACCGATTGCTATCAGGTGTTTTTCATCATCATGAGTAACGCCTATTTTGCTAAAAAAAATACATATTTTAAAGAAAAGTGATTGTTCTCGACTAGTTGTAAAACAAGACAATGAATCTGTAGGTAACGAGAGATTTATTAGAGGGTTCTTTTAAGTCGTTCTCCTAATTTTCATTCATTATCAATTCTCACCACCGCCTACCATGATCCAATCTATCCATTTTCAGAGGCTCTATTCGGTACTGCTAAGTGATTTACTAAATCGTCACTAAATTGCCATAACCGCGAATGAGAACGTCAAACACGAGTCCTCGAGCGGTTTCATTCTGACAGACTTAGCGTCTGTCTAGTAATCGCTGTTCCCTCAGAAACCGTGCATTTTCCGGAATAAAAAGTACTCTTAAGGATGTATATCCTATATATCGATTTGTATATTTTTCGCTGAAATTGAATAGTATGGTAGTATTAGTCGTTTCGCATAAGTGTAATAAAAAATAAAACCACTTTACCATTGTTTTAAAGGAGATAAATGACATTTAAGATTACATGTGTTATGTGCTGTGCCCCTGTTATTTGTACCGGAATTTGATTAAATTACAAGAAAAAGCGAATAATGTTTCTGTCCCATAATACTTTTATAATCAAATAACGTATTTTCTATAACTAAGCACTCTCCTCGAATTTTTGATAAAAAAAAATAATGTCGTTACCGTTGTTCCCGCGTAAATATTCTTGATTGAATTTCCATGTGTCCGGACCGTTTCAAAAACTGCATATTGATTGGTTATGACTCGAGTAGTCAAATCAGGTTCTGATTTTATTTCACATAATAATAATAATTAATAATCACACAATTTGTACATTTTAAATCATTATTCGTACAAAATTACTCATTGCCGTTATTTGGTGCAAATGAAACAGAACTTGAAAAATAAAATACACGTACTGCGGATTTGACGTGTCATACATCCTTAAGTTATTTTACCAATCTTAAATACATGCATATAGAGTCGTCCCATGGTAACTCTGCAACAAAAAAATGGCAACCCTATACGTCATTCCATACAAAATTTCAATCTGTCGTATGGAATGACGTATGGGGTTGCCATTTTTTCGTTGCAGAGTTATCGTGGGACGACTTTATCACGCCTGTTTCCCAAAGGGGTACGCAGAGACTACGGATTTCCACCTGCTACGATCCTGACACACCTTTCGCTTCATCTACTCTCATTAAGTTCTTCATGCACGCTCGCCGGTTTAGGGCACTCTTGAAATTTGTAAGTGCATAATAAAGTACCACTCTCGATTAGGAAAATAGTGGAAGTGTCTGTGTTTTATAAAGAATTAAAGAAAAAGTTTATTATCACACTACTTTTATAGTTTACAAGTTTTTTTATAGTGATTGGCTAGTAGATAAGTAAAGGTAAAGACATACCGAGCCCACGTATGCAAAGTATGCAACGCATTATGCAATTTGTATGAAAACAGATGACTTAGAAACATAGTTGCGTGGGACAGCGTTGCGTACGATAAGTATGTTTCTAAGTCATCTGTTTTCATGCTAATTCAAGAGTCTAGATAAATAAATGCGTTGCATACATGGGCTCAGTATGTCTTTACCTTAATTAGTAAGTTAGAATAAAATTGCAGTGCCCCAACAGGACTTATGCTGAATCATGTACCTACCTAATCGTTTTAAGGTATTTTATACAACATAAGGTAATAAAGAATATGAATATGAAAGTCACGTTGATCTGTTGCTCCATTGCTTCGTGAAAGAAAAACAAACCAACAAACACTTTCGCATTTATAATATTATAGGGATAAGTAGGGATAACATCTATAATGATGTCGCTAAGGAAAATTATTCATGTGAATATTATAATGTATACGATACGATATAAAGACTGATGTTGACAATGAGATCTCTGCTCATTACAAAGCTTTTATTTATATTCACATGTTTGTTATGCTTAGGTTAAATGTAGGAACAAAATGAAAATGAAAACATTGATAAAAAAAATTAAATTATTTATTTTGCAAGTAGGCCACACGGGCTCTTTCACATGTCTAAATCTACCAGCTCTTCATAGGGTGACATCTGCTGAGAAGAAGCGCCGCAAAACTCTGCCAATTTTGAACCAGCTGCAGTAATCGAAATCTACAGAAATTTGGTACACATCATCATTATAATTTCAACCCGTGGACGTCCACTGCTAGTCAAAGGAGTCCCCCAAAGACTTCCACAACGACCAATTCCTTCGCCTTCGATGTCCAAAGGCTTCCACTGACTTTAACCAGATCGTCGAAACAAATGCAACAACACCCAATGACATAGCAATATTAAAGTGCAATGTGCAAAAGACCTTGTTATAAAAATGCGATATTTAACAAAAACTTATTTCATGACGTAGTTTTTGAATATCTTTGTACCTACTCGTCTATAGAGTCGTATAGTAAAGAAGCAGGTTTCCTAAATTTGCGGTTAGTGGTCATCCATAAAGTACGTCAAACTAATTTCGTGATTTTTTGACCCCTCCCCCCTCTTTGTCACAGTTGGTCACATTTTGACCCCTCCCTAGTGTAACGTCACATGTTTTTCAATTTTACATCTAGAAATCATTTAATACAGCAGTTCCGAAATTAGTTATCTTTCCTTTTAAATTATTTTTTAATATAATCAATATCAGATCAAACATTTGAAAAAATTAACAAGACAATAAAGTATTAAATATTATTAATGGAACTTATAAACTTTGAAACCGCTCCTTCAATACAGATAAAGTAGGAAATATATTTAAGTTGTTCGATAATACCTAGTTCAAATTTGGCATTTGAACACTTTGTATTAGATTTTGAAATGTAACGTCACAAAACTTAGGACCCCCTCCCACCCCTTGTCACACAATGTCACACTTCGTCGACCCCCTCTCTCCCCCTTAACGTGTGACGTACTTTATAGATGACCCCTTAGTCTAGACAATAATTAATATCTGTAACAAAACACATGAAACACTCTTAAGTGTTTCATGTGTCTTCACTGCCTTAGGCATCCACACACCAAAACCTTTAACTGGTCGGAAGCGGGCCCACGTAAGCAGTGTCACAGGAACTATAGCCATCAACCAAAGTGACAACTGGCCATAAAACCATTAGGTTCGTGCTATCTCTTTCGCACTTGCATGGTCTTACAGAGCGTGACTCACATCGGCAGGCTCCCATAGTGCAAGAAAGAAAGGAATGTTTTATTGCCCCAGTCGTCACTTTGGTTGACGGCCACTATAAAATGGAAGCCTGAAGCGCGTGAAGGCTTCCTTCACCTAAGTCAAAACAACCGGCCGCGGATAGCTATCCACCCAGACGTGTGCGAAATAAATGTGTTGTCGGCTAAGAAAGAACCACTACACCACCTTTTCAAACATTTCGGGGTCATACAACCGTTTCCAGTTTTGAAAACTTCAATAAAATTCTGCTTTTGACTTGTTCGAGAAGGAAAACATCGATTTCGTTCTTAGAGGCATTTTATTCGTTTTGTAACTTTTGACGTTTTTAGGGTTGCGTACCTCAAAAGGAAAAAACTAAACCCTTATAGGATCACTCGTGTCTGTCTGGCCGTCTGTCACAGCCAATTTGCTCCGAAACTACTGGACCGATTCAGTTGAAATTTGGTATACATATGTAAGTCGGTGACTGCAATATGGAAGTGTGGTAGTGGGTAAATTTGAAAAATAAATAAAAAAGTTATGCTACCTATATCGTGTGACATATCAAATCATAAGGCTTATTGTGAGGATCATAATTAATTTTTTTAATTTCAAGTTTGGAACTTATTTAGGAAAATAGGTGAAAATTGACCATCCCCTCCCCGCCCTCCGAAACTACTGGGGTAAACATTTTGAAAAAATACAGAAAATAGTTCTTTACCTATAGATTACAGGAAAACCTATAAGAAGTCTATGATATTTAAAGTAACCTAGTAAATTTCCGATAGTCATGTACGGAACGGAACTCCACGCGAGTTTAACTCGCACTCCCCGGTTTTTTAATCTACAATAAAAAGTTTACATAATTTAATTCCTCTCTCACTCTGTATTGGTATCGATCGAATGAGAGTTTGTAAAAGGACGAATACTAGCAACATTGTTGTCGTACGTTCAGATGTTTTGTTGCGTCCGCGCCGGCCTGCGGGATGATGGAAATAACCACCGTTGGTTATTCTCACTTGCCGAGCCGACAGAGTTGTGGGACACTTACATTGACTGCATGTATAAATCAAACCTTTAATTTATTATGAAGCATGGTTCACATTATAAAGAGCATCACAAGTGAAGGAGTCCTGTACTCACCTTAATATAAGAAACGTTTTTACGACTGTATTAATCTGAATTTCATATTAGTCGAAGATTTAGCGGTTCTATCCTTCTATCGCGACGGTTGCGTTTTTACGAGTTCATAAAATAAACCTCGGCCGCTATTCGACATTGCCTAAGCGATAGATATCGCGATGGTTTTACAATGCGACCGCGTTTCCTGTAAAGTTAATAAGAGCTACCATATCGTAGCAAAAGATAAAGTTTAGGCAAAGTCGAACACAGGTCCTGTTTACCCATCTTTTCCACCATAATTATCATGAAAAATTACGGTCTTCAGAAGAAAATAACCTTCGAAATAATTATGATGCATTAGAACATATTTTATGGCTTCTTTTGTACGTGCGTTATTGATATATATTGTTCGGAGTTTATAATTGTGTTTGGTAAGGAAAACGAATGTTTTTAACCTGTCGACTTGGTACAGAATATCTAATATCGAGAAGTAAGTTTAATTTGCAGAAAGATCTTAACTGGACATAGGTCCCCTTCAAATATCGCCAAAATGACCGGCCCAACGTTGATCTTCTCCATGACGTGTACATTGGTAACCTATCGCAATTACTAAAAAAATATACGAATTTAATTTGACGGAAACCTTTTCGTATTGTTATCGCTTGTCCGATGATATTATTCGTTAATTTTTAGGGTTGTCTACCCGAAAAGGAAAAAATTGAACCCTTATTGGATCGAGCCGTCTGGCACAGCCAATTCGAAACTACTGGACCGATTGAGATGAAATTTGGTACACACGTATATCAGTGACCGCAAAACAGACGTGTAAAAAATGGGAGCCACGTTTTTGGGGAAAACTTTTTTTTAAGTAATAAAGGCTTGTTGAAAGAATGTATCTTTTTATGTCATTTTAATATAAATAGTTTTTAAGTTATTTAGAAAAATAGGCGACAATTGACCATTCCCCGTTTATCTCCGAAAATAGTTCTTTACCTAAATATTACAGAAAAACCTATAAGAAGTCTATTGTATATAAAATAACATAGGAAATTTCAGATAATCATGTACGGAACCTTCTCCATTTTTTATTTTACCATTTGGCGTTATCCGAACGTATCATTTGTAAGAACAATTTTTCCCGCAGTGATTTGCCCTGTGAAATGTTACGTTTTTTGTTTCACAGCCCATTTTTCGCTTACCCAACGTTATATTTGGCATTCGATACGCTTTGCCAAATGTTTATAGCAAAATCATATATCACTAAAAATGGTAAATAGCAGCAAGCGAGCGAAGCGAGCGAACCACCATGCGTCGGAACAGAATTGACTCGTATTCTCGTATAGTTTAGGTTTAGAATGCTAAGGCTTCGCTTCGCTCCCGCTTTAACCTTCCATGTTAGATGTTAGATCTATTTTTTGTAACAGCCCGGAACATC
Source organism: Tortricodes alternella (assembly GCA_947859335.1). Taxonomy (NCBI): domain Eukaryota; kingdom Metazoa; phylum Arthropoda; class Insecta; order Lepidoptera; family Tortricidae; genus Tortricodes; species Tortricodes alternella. The sequence continues at coordinate 7,152,324 of OX401983.1, read as the reverse complement.
TTGTTTGCTTGTAAGATGTTATACTGAAAAAGGTTTATACAGTATTTTTTTTAAAGAAAAAAAACACAAGGAAGGAAATTCATTCATTCTTCATCTTTGGAAGGGAATTGATGGTAATGTCGTACACAACAATGGCAATTTAAAAATAGATGGATACTTAATAAATCCAATCGTTACATCGAACAAATTATATTATTGGCAAATCAGTGATGGACACCTAACAATTTGTCGAATGATCAAAAAAGGTAAACCATTTATGATCGAAAAAATTCGAACCGATCTTTCGGACAAGCGAAAAACAAGGAAAACGATTTTTGTCGAACCGAAAAACGGACAAAACTTTTTTGTGTTTCCGATAGCTAAATGTAATGGCAATCGTAGCACATTGTCTTAAAATACACATAGTACCTAGTCAAAATATATTCCATACCAACAACTACTTCCAAACCTATTTTAAATCGAACAACTCGCGCAAAGCAACTGGTTGCCAAATAAATGCAAAACTTGACCATTAAACCTGATTTCGAATACGTGTATGGTGTTGACACGGCGTGTCATCACATGATAGGTTACGACAGACGCCATTCATCGTAGCAAATGCATCAACGTCCCTGAATATGTCGTGGCGTTGCATTCACATAGATAGACAATGGCGATTGTTTGCGTCGCGTCCGGCCCGGCGCGGGCGTCGCGCGGCGTGTGCGCCGCCGACGGCACGCGGCCGCTCACTTACTTATTTATAGCGGCCGTAGCACATCGGCACCACTCGACCGACGTTGACAAACAACCCGAATAGCGCCCAACTGCCGCCACGCAGAGGCCACTAACAGTGGTGTGATGTGCGCGGCGGCTGATCAGCGGATAAACGACTCTATTATGTCGACACCTTCAAGCAAACAAATAAAACACTTTCTTGATTTATATAACAGAAAAAGATTAAATATAATTCCATATTCCGATACCTTGATTACTCCCTTAAAATAATACCTGGACATTTCAGCATACAAAAATCTTTTTGACAATGAAAATGATAATGACCCGTTTTATTCCCATTTTTGTTCCCATTTGATTCCCATTGTACACCGTGAATTACCATCAGGTGGGTAGAACAAACTGTATGTCGCGTCGGTTGCGCGCTACTTCTATAAGAAAACGATCACCGCCGGACCCGGCGCGCACGCCCCGCCGGACCCAGCGCGCACGCCCCGCCGGCATCGGAAGTTATAAACCATACCAAATCCATAACTCACGTGGGAAGTAAATCGGCTATAGCTGCTCTATTATACGCTTGCGTATAATAACACCCTTTCTGAGCAAGTGTGATGAAAATATATAAACCCCTTCGCAGATGGAGTCATGCCCTCACGAACAGGACACAAATGATTTTTTTTAATTCTATAGGATTTATATTGATGGAATAAACTTATGGTATAGATATAAATTTCAGCTATCATTATATTGAGCGAAATTGACCCCTAAACTTAATCCTAATTCTGTATTAATCGCGATGAAAAATGGGTAGTAATAGTTTAACATTACGCATCATCATTCTTAGCAGCTTCTAATTGTACCTATATACCAACGTAAACGCCGTAAGATGAAAAAATATAATTAAACCTATAGGTAGGTTAATGTATACATTAACCTAGCTTCTGCCTGCGACTTCATTCGCGAGGCGTTCGGTTATAGTAATTCCCTCGGGAACTCTTCAAATTTCCGGGATAACAAAAGGTAGAGGTAACCTATGCGTTAATCCAGGGTATTAACTATCTACATTGCGCATAAAAATCCGTCCTTCCATTAAAGCGTAAACGAGTAATAAACATGCACTCACAGAAACTTTCGCATTTATGACATTTGTGTTTATCTCAAAAATAAAATTTTCCCAGTATATCAATTTTCGTAGTATAGTTATAGCTAAACGAGATAAGAGAGATAACTAAGAAAAATCGCGAAATATGTCATTGAACCATTTCGGGGGCACGGATCGAAACCGAGATACAGCGAGTGTACAAACTACACTACACTTTTTAACTCCTATACTGGTTAATTTAGCTTTATTCAAGATCTCGTGGCGGTTCGAGGCATGTGCGTTTATGTCAGCGTTCAATGCATCCTAGCGATGTGCGGCCGAGCGTCACCTGCTTTTAAACCGTATCAACTTATAAAGTGTGACCTTGGTCAGTGTTAACGGAACATTAAGAGGAGTGTATACCTACGGCTTGTCAAACAAGGCGATAACGATTTCTACCCCTTAAATGTTAACCGATTATCACCAATTTTTGGTAGGTTGTCAGTCAGAACAAAATCTAGGTCTATACGGTTTGGTTTTTTCACTATAATCAATAAATCTCCTCTGCTGCACTGGGAGTGAAGAAATAGCATAGAATGCGTGCAGATGCTTATCATCCTGGCATGTCGTAAAAGTCGACTAAGGGACGGGTCCTCTCCAACATGGTGGACTATCTCTATGGGCGATGGGCTGATTACCTGTCACCATACGGTTCATCATAACATCTGAGGACTAATTAATCGAACGTGGCCACAAGTAGTCTTGTGGCTCTGCCCACCCCATTAGGGATTTCGGGCGTGATGCTATGTATGTATGTATGTATTGATTATAGTGTATCAATAAATTCAGTTTTATTGTTGTTTCAGTATTCTACTACTAGTATACAGTACTAATTTTGGCATTATTTGACTTCGTTGATCTTTAATCAAAATTCAAAAAACGTATATACCTAGATTTTGTTCTGACTGACAACCTATCAAAAATTCGTCAATATCGGTTAGCATTTAAGGGGTGAAAATCGTTATTGTATGAAAAGGGTGATTTTTGCCTTTGCAGTCCTCTTAACGATTTGCAACGATGTATCCCGGTGACCAGGGGTTGATTATTGGAGTTTCGAACAGTCGAAAATTGCGTTTGAAATTGATTGAACAAACCAAGATCAAGTATTTTTGATCACTCATTTGTTTCTCTTTTTCTATGGTACGAATTATAAAAATATGTTTATCTACACCCATATCATAAAACCTCCATAATGTAATGAAAAACCGTAGGAAATGACCACCATTATGACAACCTGTACAATAAAATCATTACAGTATCGATTTTAGTATCGTAATGGTCATAACGATACAGATATGAGCAACATGCCGGCGCGCCGCCGTCGCCGCAGCCGGAGGGGCCCCATCGTCGCCGCAGCCAGAGGGGCCCCATCGTCGCCGTGTCGCCGTTTATAATATGTGTGTAGATAAAGTTATGTATGCAACTCTGCATAATTTGGCCTTAAAACACACGTGCGATCTTATTATGAAACTCACTTAAAAGCTCGTTTTATAAAACCGCACTAGTGTTTTAAGGCCTATCATTATGCAACCGTTGCATTAACTACTATTATACGCTTTCGAGCGCTTGAAACCCAAAAATTGGTCAATTACGTTTGTAAATGTGTGTTAGCTAATGAACTTCGTTCGTCCTTAATTATCTGAAATTTAAAAAAAAAAACGGATTTTTAGGGTTCCGTTCCTCAAAAGGAAAAAAGAACCCTTATAGGATCACTTCTTTCCCGTTTTTTCAAGTTCCTTCTTTTGTGAGAAAACCTATTATTGAGTACTATATCAACGCATAAAATTCGTATCTAAGTATAATTTCCAAAAAAACGAATTTACCAAAACATCCAGGTACTTTACTTAAGAATACAATCGGCAGTTTTGTTCAGTAATCATTATTGAAACTTTTTTATTTAAATCATATTTAATTTTAGATGAAAATGATAAATAGTGCCCGCCGCTCCGGTGTGACAAGCACCGGATTAAACAACAAATCTTTCGCGTTTGACAAATTGTTTGGTTGATTTAACGCGTGAAGAAAAGCCGGGGATTATCAAATAATTTATCAGGCACGTAAACTTACTACATAACTGACTAGGTGAGAAAGAAGAAGAAGGTAGTTTACGTTTTTCTGTATAACTGACAACGAAGATCATCGCTACCAGTCTACCCGTACCCATGGCTGGTGGAACTCAGCCGAAACATCGGGTAAAATAATAACAGGGTATTTCTACCTACCTTTTGTTAGTGTCCATCTCGTTAAGACCCTAAACACAGACACGTGAAATATTTTGATCGTTTACGCGATGCTAAAGAAGTCTGTTCGCCGAGAGTTGATAAATATTATGATATCGTTTCGAAATAGCGACTGTCGCTTAACTATCGCAAACTGTATGACGGGCGTCGCTTATCGCCGCGCGCACCGAGTTTCGGGGTACGAGGGATGCAGATGTCGTCAACTGCGGTGTCGCGCCGGGCGGACGGCGGCGAAAAAAATATATTTGTTTTGTTCATATACACAATTGCCATATTGAAAATTAATGTCTTATATACGTATGTGGGCATCAAATGTCACATAAATTCAATAATTTGCACTGGCTTCGGCCAAAGAAACGAAAAAGAAAAATATATCTATGACACATGTTTAAAACCCGTTGAGTATGGATATTACGTGTCTTGTGTCTTTCTAGATACAATAATGTCATTGGCTTCGAGTATATCGTTGGAGTGTTCTGTTCGCGTGTTGCTTTCTGTTTATACAGTTAGGCTATTCAATAATAATATTCTATGAAAAAAATATAATTTTTGCTTTTAATTTTTTATTATCATCGGTAAAAATCATTAGCGGGCCGCAATTTGTAATGAGTTAAGAAGCCCTGACTTTTTACTTTTTTTATCAACTCTCGCCGAATAAACATTATAGTGGTGGGCAAGCAAAGATCTCAAAAGAAGGATATGCCTATCAGTACAATTTCGTGTAACAAGTATCATAGAAGCGTCATGGCTTAACCACATCCTGTTGCTGATATCTTAGTTCTTACGACATACATACAAAAGTCTAATATTGCTTGATTCACACGCTATCATATAATTGTGGACGGTGTAGTCGGCGGTGCTGTCTCACACCGCAAGATGCGGGAGGGCATTTTTTCAATTATAACAGTGTCACTTAAATGGGCGTCAAGCATGCGTCATGGATGGTGGTTGCCATGCGACTTAACCTGTGATGGTATCAGATTCGCGTTCTGACACCTCAAAAGTAGCATCGCGAAAATTGCTTTGAGCAGTTCCTTACGATATATTTCAATGTGGGCAAGGCATGGCAAGGCAAGTACCGCGCCAGCGTGTGACGCAAGACGCCAGTCCGCAGCCGCTGGGCCGCTGCCTACGCACCCACCTTCCTAATTACGCTGTTTACACTCCGTCTAGACAGGCGGCGTTCCCCCACCACTCCGCACCCCTTCCGAACCCCTTATCACGGAGCCGCTTACATTATTGTGATCGCATTTTTATAAACAGTGGATTGAATTTAACAGGTGGATTTTGGCTGGATTTTATTGCAGATGAAGGGTAAATGTTCTTCGCGAGTATGGATGTGTACTCGAATAGTTACATCCTAGAGCCTAAACTACTGGACTGATTTTAACAATTGGGGTCTCAAATGATTCGTTAAAATTGCCCGGGAGATACTGGACATATGATATAACCTGAAATACATTATGGCGAATGCAACAAGCAAGACATATAGTTTTGTCCTGTCCAGGATGTTTTTTTTTATTATTGATGACCTTTCGCTTGACCGCAATCTCATCAGTTTATGCAAACCGTTCTCCTTATCGAAATCTATCGGAAACACTGCTTGTTGCCATACAAGTAAAAGGGACCGAGCGATAGTGGTCCGTTACGAGAACGGGTTGCATAAACTCATGGTAATGGTACTGTACTGATGGAAAGTGATGACGAGGCCTAAGGTGGAACACGATTTCCCAGGTAATGCCTAACTATTTAGTCTAAGTAAATAGGCATGGAAAAGAAGACACCGAACTGGAACTGAAAGATCGTTCGCTTGTTCGGTGCAACTGTCCAGACCCATGGCATCATACGGAACGCGATTAGAGTTGCTTGGCAGCATGGCTTTGCCAAGGGAGTGGTCACCAGCCGCAGTCGAAACCTATCACCGGTAGTTATTGCTCATTTTGCACCACCCGAAGATCACGTGTAAGGGACTCGAGAGTAAAACCTATGGACGCGAGCAACTTCAATCCCTCAAAAATCATGTATAGTTCGTTGATATTTATTAAGTATGTACTCTCTATACATATAAATTATGTGTATTATCTCTATTTAAAATGATTTCTCGCTACTCGAACTGTCAATAAGTATCATAACTCAAACGTGGATAAGATAATAAAATTTACGTAATTATACTTAATAGTCGTTTAAATACATATTTACACTAAAAGTATAAAATATGAAGAAAAAAAAACTCGATTCCTCCTCCAACCTCCAAAAAATCACCCACTGGCTTTTTCATATCGCCCATGAGCAAGGCAAAGTCAATTCCTGGCGCCTCATTCGGGAACGCTAAGTGATTCTGTAGCGACTCGTAAGCCAGATCTCTCATCTCGCTCTTACGCATTTCGCGTCGTGCGGAAGAGTGGAATGAGAAATCTGGCTTACGAGTCGCTACAGAATCACTTAGCGTTCCCGAATGAGGCGCCTTGTTTCCCTTTTTTTAGAGGATCTGCAGACGGGCTTTTTATTTTGTATTGTGTTTTTGTTACGCAACGTTGCATAAGAGATAGTTGCATAATTTTAGAAATTAACATTCATGACTCAATTTTAATTTCTATAATTATACTATAATAATTTAATTTCATTGTAAATTAATAATTATTGCATTAACCTAAAAATGTGTTTCTTAACTAACTTACAATTCTATATTATTACGGGAACCTGAGGTTTAAACTGCTTAATTACAGTGATAATCGAGTGTTTTATTCAGTTTTTGTTGTTTTGTAAGTATTCGTAATTTATGTAATTACAAATTTGCCGAACATCTCAATAAACTGCCTTAATTTTACGACACTGTTGACGCAATTGGCGTAACTCCCTGCCAAGTGGAGGTTCCTGTATAAATCTTCGCGCGAGACAGATGCGTATTGTCTGCGGCGTCGCAGCCAGCTCTGGCCTGTAGGTATAGTAAGCCAAGCTATCTGTCTCACACCGCTAAATCGTCGTTATACATTCGTGGGCTAGCGGAGTTGATACGGAATGAGCCCAGTGTCCCGGGTGACCTTAGGGCGCGCGGCATGTAAAGCGAGGGCAGGTAGGGCGGCTCGCGGGCTTTGCCACGTGGCCAGGTTCCGCCAGCTGGAAAAGCTATTTCGGTGAGCGGCGGCAGGCCCCGGCAGACCGACACCAGACGTCGCCGCCGCCCCCGCGCTCCTCGCATACTCTAAAAATAGCGTCACTGTGCATTCTTGGGCGAACGATGTTGAATTTTTGTCGAGTACGCGCGACCACATGCCGTTTGTTTGGGCCTCAGCCGTCAGCACTCGGTGCACGGGGCCCGCGCTGCTGCTGCGTGTGCGCTCGCCGTCAATGACTCTAGACTTGCGCCGCACTCAATCGGCGTAACAACCCAGAGTAAATACACTACGAACTATTAATACTCACAATCTCGGGTCTAATTATGCTATTTAGGTTTAGTAACAAAACATAATATAAAGAGCAATTAGTGAATGAAAAAATATTTAAATTGTGTAATAAAATAAATTTCCATACAGTTATACCCTACGTAAAGGTTTAAAGAATAGGGCTGGACGGCAATCGTTTTGAAACGGTTAGGTACATAATTGCAGAATTTCATCATCATTTAGCAGAAAACATTTCTTGTGTTTGTCTGGTTTGCGATCGAATACTGTACTTACTGTTTTTCGCAAGCGTTATTCCATGGAGACAATCACTTTCATAAAATATGTCTGATAGCCAAGGCTTCACGAATCCAAAAATGTTCTATGAAATTATGTAATAATCACTATCTTTTTATAGATACGTTTATCACTTATCTTATCACTTATCGAAGAGATGCATTTCTCATATTTCCTGTATTTATAATGATTCCTGAAAATCATTACACGATAACTACCGGGTTAAAAAGTACCTATCCTACGTCCATCTTCATGTGCGGCAATTATTATAGACATCTGTTGAGCCGTTTGGCCGTCAAAACGGAACATAAAAACAATTCGCATGTATATTATAAAGTATGGATTTTTCAAGCATAAAATTTAAAATAATATAAAGTGTGTTTTATCCATGCGAGTCATAAGTATTTAAGATTGAAGAGCCGCGTTCCTGAAAGAATGAAATGCACCCGGAGAGCACGGATCCAGCCGCCGCCGGGCCCGCCGGCTCGTGGGCTGTGATATTCTGATTAAGGTTTGCTAAAATTAGCGCGACCACGCAAACAAACTCCTTAATAAAAATAGAAATAATGCACTCCGCACAGAAATAAACAAAGCCGCATAAATGAAAGCATACAATGTAACCCATGCATTCAAGAATTTGACTTGGACTAATTTTATTTACCGCGATATTCAATTGTATGTTTATGTAACATAGACAAATAACAATAGCATCCAATTTACATGAAGTTTGTTCATATAGTATAAACAGTAAAGGATAGTGATTCCGATGTATGTTTTTTTGTTGAGGCTGGTGGGATGTAACTTGCAGAAATCGAGAACAACGGAATGACACCGACTGTATTCACTCCTCTATCACTCATTATTTCAGACTCATGGCCGAATAGCGAAGTTTCCTTGGGTAAAAAAAAAACTTATTAGTCCCTCAGTTAGATTATCAATAAAAAGAAAACAAATATACGCGTCGAATTGAGAACCTCCTCCTTCGGTTTTTTTAAAGTCGGTTAAAAAATATTGAACACGTATTCTTTGCTTTATCGAATCAATCAAAATTGACAAAGGTAACGCGCATCAAAGTTCGGGAGCGGGGACTCATGACGTCACTTATTGGTACAAAGTGTGAGAAGTCACGCGGAACTTCAACGCACGATTTCTTCGTCATTTTTTGTTTAATTGACAAAAGAGAAAATATGTGTTCAATATTTTTTATTATGTAAATGACGGCCTAATTAGAATTTTTCAGGGAATGTCCCTATTCACAAAGGCCCCTCAAATTGCTCTTTAATTAAAGTAATGTTTGAGTGACGTTTATGTATAGGTTAACAACTAGTGTAGGGACATTTAACTATTTAATCTAATCAAATGCTTAAGTGGTGTTTATAAATTCGGCCATTAGACTTACAACTTTGTGTTGATTGAGGGGATACCTAGAAACCCAAATATTAAAAAAAGTCTATGGGTAAGATACTGACGTCCGACTGATTGACTGGTCTAAACACCACTTCCAATTGACATAGAAACTTGAAATATGGCATCAAGGTAGGTTATATGATGTATACGTATACAAAGGAAGAAACCCGAAAACCGTAACAGCGTATAAGTAGGTGAACAAGGAAAATACTTGCTTTTAAAACTATTGACTCCGCGGTACCGTACATAGAGATAAGTTGAATGTACTGTATACAAAGTGTAGGTACCTTGTATACAAAGAATAGTGATATACGTAGGATGTTCCATAAGTCTTGCAATAATCTAACTATTTATTAAACTTTTTCAAAATAAGAACCATCACTGTTAATACACTTATGCATGCGTTCAAACCACGTATTAAACATAAACTTTGTGACACTGGCACAGGACTCATCCCATGCACGTATTAATTCGTCATCAGTTGCAAATCGTCGTCCTTTCAACTGGCTCTTGATCAGCGGGAAGAGACTAAAATCACATGGCGCGAGGTCGGGGCTATAAGGAGGGTGGTCCAGCACAGTAAGCCCAGATTGCTTCAAAAACTCCTGAGTAATGGTTGCTCGATGAGCAGGAGCGTTATCATGCTGCAAGTGCCAACTGCCCAGATGCGAGTTTGGTCGCAGTTTCTTCAGCTCGCGGATAGCTTGCGTCAAACAAACATCAGTGTACCAGGTAGCATTGACAGTCTTCTGCTTGTCTAATACAACTCTCAGTCATACATGTTCAAATTTGTTACATTCTTTATATTGCAACACTTATGGAACATCCTACGTATATCCCACCAAAATAAATGTGAAGGGTCCTAGTTGGATACATTCGCACAGAATTTTTTACGAATATAAAGGCCGTGCAGGATTTTGCATTTCGCCGGAAAAAATATTGAGATTTAAAAGAGTATACCAAGCTCTACAAAAAAACCCTTAAATCATAGCTACAGGAATGTATAATGTTCTTCAATTGGTTAACAAGAACACAAAGTATTACTTGCTACTTAATAATGTAACTTGACAAGTTTTTACACAAACATTCTCAATTAATTTTTTACTCTGCCACGGAATTATAAAAACGTCATGAGAGGTAATGCCATTGTATGAAAATCACTGACTATTTCGACTTTAACTTCAGGAAAACTGACTGTTTATGTTAGAGTAGGTAAGTATATCTGAAATCATTATGACAATTATGAGAAAAACAGGCGCGAATATAAGGCGGCAATTGGTGCCCCTTGAAACTCAACTCAAGACCGAAGCGCTGCATCCGCCACGCCTGTGAAAACCAGAACCGCCATGCGATGTTTCTTTTGTTTATAAAAAAAACCGGTCAAGTGCTAATTAAACTCGCGTGGAGAGGGTTCCGTTCCGTACATGATTATCTGCAATTTACTAGGTTACTTTAAATACCATAGACTTCTTATAGGTTTTCCTGTAATCTATAGCTAAAGAACTATTTTCTGTATTTTTTTCAAAATTTTAGCACCAGTAGTTTCGGAAATAAGGGGGAGGGGAGGGTGGTCAATTTTCGCCTATTTTCCTAAATAACTTCCAAACTATTTTACTTAAATTTCAGAAAAAAATATATTTAAAGTCCTCACAATAAGTCCTTTCATTTGATATGTCACACAATATAGATTGCATAACTTTTTTTTTTAATTTTCTGATTCACCCCCCAAAAGTGGCCCTCATGTTTAAAATTCATATATTTACGTCACGCGTCCGTGTTGCGGTCACCGACTTACATATGTATACCAAATTTTAGCTCAATCGGTCCAGTAGTTTCGGAGCAAATTGGCTGTGACAGACAGACAGACAGACAGACAGACAGACAGACAGACAGACAGACAGACAGACGCACGAGTGATCCTATAAGGGTTTCGTTTTTTTCCTTTTGAGGTACGGAACCCTAAAAATAAGATTAACCCTTTGACTGCCAAAGTCGGCTGTGACCGTCGGCAGTTTTCCGTGCCCCTGACGCCACGATATGCCGTTTTCCATACATTTACGTCAGCTACAGCCGTCGTCGAGCGCTCGTGGCACGCTTTTTCGCCGTTAGCCGTGGCGTTCAAAAGGTTAAGGTGTTTATTCCATCACATACGAATGAAACAACTACGTCCAAGGCAACAGAAATATGCAAAAGAGTTGAACGACACCGACACGTGTAATGTTATTTCCTTCTATCCCGTTTTACATAAATTTTGCATTAGATCTAAATAAAAATACACTTGCCTTCTATGCCTAAACAATCTTATATCCCTCCGCTGGTTCACTTGGTAACATTATATAATTATAAGGTCTTTATGGATATGCCACAGATAAAATTTCGTCCCGAATTCTAAAATTTTCAATAACGCAGATAGTTTCATTTCAATTTCGTGCCTATAAGTACTGGGTTCTGATAATTCATAAAATAACACAAGAACCAGCCCTGGATTTACACTAGGGGCAGTCGGGGCTAGTGCCCAGGGCGGCAAATTTTCTAAGGCGGAAAAATTTGGAAGATGTATAAACTATAAGTTTGAGTAAAATTTCAGTAACGGGCGGCATTCAGCTATGGGTCGGCATTTTTCCGGTGCCCAGGGGCGGGTGGGGGCTAAATCCGGCCCTGCAAGTACCATTACCATGAGTTTATGCAAACCGTTCTCGTTGTCGAAATCTATCGGTATAATAAATATTGCTCGTTGCCAATACAAGTAAAAGGGACCGAGCAATAGTCTTCTATTACGAGAACGGTTTGCATAAACTCATGGTAATGGTACAGGGCCTTTATTCTACATGCGTAAGCGATTGATATCGCGATGGTTTAACAATGCCGCCTTTGCTGTCAACTCAATAAGAGCTACCATATCGTATCAAATAAATTGCGTTATCGTTTAGACAATGTCGAATACAGGCACAGTTTCGTTCATAGGGCGACTTCCTAACTATAGATGGGTGCAACACAAACTTCTCAATACATTTCTTCTGGCTCATTGTATTGCTCGTGGCACAAATACCTAGTGGTTGGTAACACTCTAATTCCATGATTAGGATGTTTACAAACTCCCACTGTGAACAGCTACCTATGTTATTCTCAAACAAATCTCGTCACTCATTTCGTTTCTCATTTCGTTCGACAAACATAAATTGACCCGCGCGCATTTAGGCATTATGCGGAGCGAGGTACCAACGTCCGTGGCCACTGCGTCGAAAAACGACCAAGATTTAAGACACGCGAGACTATGTAGTTTATACGCACTGGCGGGTCAAGTTAGGCTCGCCGGGGAGTTCATGAACGAAGTTTTATTAGAGAATCACAACCCAGTTGCGCGTCTCGTTGCTATCCGCCCGTTGCGCCCATTATCATTATCTGCCTTGAAATTAGGAAATGGCGGAATTGAATTTGTATTCCATGACCCCGACCTGCCAGCGGTATTGTTCCCGTTGTACCGTGCTGGGAGCGAATGGGAAAACAGCACATTTTTAAACCACCACAGAAATAATATTGGATAAGTCGCAGTGATTTTAAGTTAAACGATTAACTGCATAAATAGTCTGATTTTACTCAATACTCAATATTTTATTGCAATTTCATAAGATTATACGGATGTTACCTTAAGCTAAAGATCATTATGAAATCCTGTTGGTGTTGGGCACTGCAAATTTGAGAGTGAAGGAACTACTGTGTTATTAAATTTTATCTGCCTTTTTTTTATATCTCGAAGCGCGTAAACAAATTTGGATACCTACCTTGTTTTTAAATCTTAGCAACGTGAGATTTCCAAGTATGGCATATGGTTGTCTATGTCGTTTCCTAGTAGAGAGAAGGTACCTACAACTTTAAGTGCTATGTTATTATAACTACAATCGACTACTTTCTGATATGGATGGAACGTCATTATGTTAGTTTTGTTAAAGTTAATTTCGAGATTGTGGTCTCTAAGCCACGTAGTTATTATGTCTAGGACGGAGCTGATCTTTTCGTTTTTGTTAATGTTATGTTGGCAGGCTGTAATTAGAGAAATATCATCGGCAAATGGCACGCATGGATCTATGAAGGTTTTAGTAAAGTCATTGATTAGAAAAAATCAAATTGATTCATACTATTTATTGCACTAATTTACGCTTTTAACATTATAATTAAAAATAATAATATCTTCGACACTAGCACACGTTGATCTAGTCCCAAACTCCGAGCCCTGTGCTGTGGGTACTAGACAAAAAGATACGAAAACGTGTAAATACATACATAAATAATAAATACTTGCAAAAAATCCATAACTCGGGTTTTCTCCTAGCGGGATTGGACCATCGCGCCATCATCATTCCAACTCCTAAACAACACTTAGGTACTTCGTAGAACCACAGATTACATAATACGTAGAACGTACACTATTAGAGTCGTCCCACGATAACTCTGCAACGAAAAAATGCCAACCCCATACGTCATTTCATACAAAATTTCAATACGTCGTATGGTTTTTTTTTTTGGATTTTATGTATCCGTCGTATGGAATGACGTATGGGGTTGCCATTTTTTCGTTGCAGAGTTATCGTGGAACGACTGTATGTCGTATGTAGGATTTTGACGTAAGGACAATGTCATGAATTGTGAAATTATGTTCACACGAGGTAGGTACCTTAACCATATATCTGTCTGTAGGATTTGTTTTATCAAAGCGGGGCGGAGTGATACTGACCAATCAGATCGTTGTATCAGATTTTAAGTAGTCAGACCTAGGATTTGATCCTCTAACTTGTCCAATGAAGGGTCGACCAAAATTATCCTTTATTATTGCGAAGCGTTTTGTACGTTACATAATCCAAGGCGGATGCTGTAGGCAAAAAAATCTCTCTATTCCTAGCGCTTTTTCCCGTTTCTAATTTGGGGTACGCTTTGACCATGATTCCAGATTCGGCAGGTCGGGTTATTAAAGTGGAGCGAGTGCCGTCTGACCTCCGTAACCCTTGTGACACGGGAACCAAACCAATTGGATCATGATTACACATTTAGTTACCCAAATGTGCAGGTTTCCTCATGATGTTTTCGCTCACCGCAAGAGCATCGGTTACCGCAATTCGCAGGCAGATAATGTACATAAGTTAGAAAAACTCATTGGTACATGGCAACCGCTTGGATTCGAACTTGGACCTCACGATCATGAGTTGACATCGTTAGCCATTAGGCCACCGAAGCTGTAGGCAACAAAATGAGGTAATGTAAATTTGTGTTGTGTGTTCCAGAGTGGTGGTGGGCGGGCGCATGCGTTGGCGGCGCGGTGGTCGTCTGCGCCGCGGGCGCGCTGGGCAGGCCGCTGCTACGCCGCCGGCGCGCAGCCGCCGCGGCCGCCGCCGCCTCCCCCGTGAGTTCATCTTCCAACCAGCCTCTCCCTCTGGGTCAATTTGAGGACCAGTACTATGATTACTTCATTGAAATAAATAGTAAGGAACTGCTCAAAGCAATTCTCGTGATGCTTACTTTTGAGTTGTCATATCGCGAATATGACACCATCGCACGTTCAGTCGCATGGCAACCACGGTCATGGACACCCGTTTGAGTGATTCCACAACCTGTGAGACCGCACCACCGAAGCCGCCGCCCACAATGATATGATAGCATGTGAATCAAGCAATATTAGACTTTAGGATGTACGTCGTAAGTCTTAAGACATCAGCATTAGGGTGCGTGGTTAAGCCGTGGCGCTAGCGTTTGACAACCTTCTATGAAACTTGTTACACGAAATTGTACTGATAGGCATATCCTTCTTTTGAGATCTTTGGATTACTTACTTGAAATTCTAACTTCGTCTATTGGTTTCCCTTCCACCCTTGCTCCCAAAGCGTGATACATTTGCGTGAAAAAGACGGGGCAACCGAAGATTCGAGTTTGATGCTTTACAGTAGACACGATGAGCGTTTCAACCGTTCGGCAAAAATCTCATACGTAGTTTGCAACATTTTTTATGAAGAGCCAGCTATATGTCTTCGCTGATTGTCATTGCTCTCACAATACCAAGGACGACCACGGCATCCACCAAATTTGTGGAAAAATATACCAACTTTTATCACCTAGGTTTCATTCTCATCCCATTCTTCCGTACGATGCGTAATGCGTAAGAGCGCGATGCGAATTTCACTCGCGAGCAGCTGCAATATCACTTAGACGTTCCCGAATAGACGCCCAGCGGCCCTAACATGAATGACAAAGATATATTAAACCCGTTTATCTCTACACAAAGATAAGATAGACCGTCTTATCTCTAAGTGCGTCTCTCTCACACTAGTGCCGACGAAAGAGATAGTCACAGTGATATGAGGGTTTTACTTATCTTTGTGTCTTGCATGTCAGGGCCGCAGGCCGCAGGGGATCGTAATAGACATAGCGTCCAGTTAAATCACCTGGGGGATCTCATAGGATATATTCGTCCAATATAATCACCTGGATGATCCACTCAGGTGATTTTAGTGGATGCCGTAACTACTATTATATTCTACTACTATTATCTACTATTATATTCTATTTGGAACAGCAACCATAGTGAAATATTAAAAAATATTACAATTTAATATGTAAAAAATGGCAGCACCGATGACATATCCCACGGACTGAACCTGAACCTGAATCCCTACTGATTCCATTGATTCAGAAGTGTTGCCAGTTTTTGCTGTAAAAAGTGTAACTTGTGTTTGATTATATAGAGCCCACAGCGCAAATGTCAAGTGTCACATGTAGAACCTTGTACTGACGGTGTCCTCGACTGATGGGAAAAATGCGGATGGTGGAACCTTCGTCATACTTATAGCGTAGGGTTTAAAAACTTTAAAAAGAAAACGTGCGTCGTAACCGTATTTCTCTTAATTACGTAAAAATGTGTACGAAAGTTTTTTTATAGATGTAGAATAAAAATAAAAAAACCATTTGTACTTTACTTAACGTGCAACGCGCGTTCCGAGATAGGTAACGACAAGTTTGATGCGACCATTAATGCATGATGTCTCAACCTAGTGATGTAAGTAGGTAATCGAACAGCAAAAGATGAATTTAAAAAAATGGCATCGATTGAGTGTTTGCGCAAAAATTTTAAAAGTGTACAAAATCTTCAATTCTTTTCTCCCTCAAATAAACGTCGAAGCCAAAATTTTAAGACTTCGTGAATTATGGCTTGGTGGTTTGGTTTTGGTTAAGTGGTAGAACCAATTGCTTTTCGCAAAATGGTTATCTCTTATGGTGTTCCTAATTAGTTCCATGGAATAAAACCCATCACATCTTAATTATAAATTAACATCGCTCTGCGGCTCTAACATGCAAGACGCAAAGATAAGTTAAACCCGTTTATCTATATGACTATCTCTTTCGTCGTCACTGGTGTGAGAGAGACGCACTTAGAGATAAAGACGGTTTTACTTATCCTTGTCTTGCATGTTAGGGCCGCTGATGACCTGGTCAAAAATGCATAGGTGCTAGTATTTCTGCAATAATGTTGGTATGAACTATACCGATTCTTAACGTAACGCTTATTTTTGACTGTCTCTATCTCTTTAGTAGAAGTTATGTAATAGAGGGGAGGGGGGGGCTTGCCCTCCTGCCATATGACTCACAAATTATTAAGCTCAAATATGGCCGTCAGCGCTCTTTTTACATGAAGCAAACTATACGAGTGTATCGCTTTATTTGAACCCGGAGTCCGCCTACTGCTGAACATAAAGGTCTCCTCCAAAGTCATTGGCAACCAACCTATCAAGTGATTTTAACCCGGGCCCAGTAGGTACAGAAAAAACTAGGTAGCTAATTATTTGCGAAATCTACAAAATCACTAATAATACTCTCTTGTAGTTAACTAGTGGACCCGCCACAGCTTCGCCCACGATATTTTCTATACAAACTTTACCACCTTCAAAAAATCCCTCTTTAGTGCACTTCTAGGGTACTCGAGGAATGTCTCCTCCAAATTTCAAACCTCTAGGACCACCCGTTTAGGCTGTGCGTTGTCTATAAGTGAGTCGGTACTGATTTATATGTATAGATTATACAACCGGGCCCGAGTTGTATGTACGAGAATAGGACCCCAATTCTCGGTGCATGCAAGATTAGATTACATGTGAGATTAAATGTAAGTGCATACAGTACTTTGACACAACAGTATGAATCTGACATTAATCTCTCATGTCACAGAATTGGGGTCTAGGTCTTTTCAAACCAGGTTGAACGACTCTGGCATTGTTAAAAAAAGCCATTGCCATTTATTGTTATTTTTAATGTTTTCATTCTACTTTCTATTAAAATATGATTTAATGTATGAATATGATTATAGTAGTTATTAAAAATTTTTTGCTACTTATATCACGCGATGGAT
The DNA here is from genome assembly GCA_947859335.1 of Tortricodes alternella. Lineage (NCBI taxonomy): Eukaryota > Metazoa > Arthropoda > Insecta > Lepidoptera > Tortricidae > Tortricodes > Tortricodes alternella. The sequence continues at coordinate 7,134,762 of OX401983.1, read as the reverse complement.
GACAAAATGACTTTTAAACACTGAATGGATTAAATGATGACACCCATCTGCTTCTGTTATACGCTGGTTGCTTACCTTCGTATAACAGACTTCTATTTTGTTACAACTCTTACGATTACCTCGATCATTGAGCAATGCCAACCGTCTCGTCTCGTCTCGCAAGCCGAACAACGCGTCATCGCATGGCTGGCTTATACCTACATATAGGTGCCCATACAAACGAGCGGCGGTGGCAGCAATCGAGCTTCTTTAAGGTGTGTGTCAAATCATATGTACGTTCTCATACAGATTATGCACACTTTTACCTTTACACGCACACATATGTGGTATCGTATGAGCGGTCGAGCACACAAACGCACCTAGACACGGGCGTTACGTCTGTGTGTCGGGGTCGACGTGACACACAACTGAGTGCGTTAGTGTGGGGCGACAGCGGCGGCACAGCCGGTGCACCGCCGCCCGCCGTTCTTGCCCCGCTACGCGACTGCGAACACCGCGCCGCGTCCGCGTCATTGAATAACAAGACTCGCTCGATGGCAGGCGTCTTCCTGCCAATATGAAAAACAACTCTAAGACAAAATACGCGACAGTGGAATTAATATGTAATTCTTATTTTAAAAGTAGTTTATTTTTATCGTGTTATTGCATTTTAAAGCATATTTTATTTATTAGTGAATGCTAGTTAAATTATTGCAAAAGCGCTTACGGGTGTTGTAGTCTCCGTCGAGTGCTCTGTGATTGTTTTGTTTTAAGTCAATGTTGAAGGACTTCATGGAAACAAATTTTTAATGTCAGTGGCATACCTATGGCAGTGTGGATTTATCCTCGACGAACATACAAAATCGAGTGAGTGATCGATTCGATTTGAATCCTTGGCGTGTCATCGTAAATCATTGGAAACAAGCACATCACTAACTGTCATCCATACGTGAAAAACCTACAAGAATTGTGGACGACAACGTTTCAAATAGTGAGTAGCAAAACTTATTGGAGTAAGAGTACACTAGATTAGCTTTTCAATACCCCCTAGGATATGTTGTTAACATAATGTATGCTTACCGTAGCTATAACACTAGACGACGCTGGTGTTGATGATTGCACTGAATCTATATGTAATATTAGTAAATGAATGTAGGTGAGTGAGAATATTCGAACGTTTGATTTGTGGTTGAAACGAGTGAAGTGAGCCAAAGGCGGGCAGCTCAGCGCGGGCCGAGACGGCGGAAGCATGCCAAGTGATAAGAGGCGCGCCGATAGCGACGTCACACTCAGACGTTGTTTGTGTGAATTTAAATAAATTTTCATGACAGACAGTTCTGTAATCACTTCTCGCCATAGCAGTGACAAGTCTGCTGATATAGTTATGCACCAGTGTGACAGATATGATTATCAAAAGCAACTTGCAATTTATTTACTTGGGTGATTATTCAATTATTATTATTATTATTACGAATATGATAAATATTTAGTCCATAAATGTTGTTAAGTTGATGTTAAGTCCATAAATCTTGGTTCTTATAATGATAGACCAACTTATTATTTTTCTTGAGCTTTCTTTTGCTTGGCCTTTGCAAAGCACCCATTGGTTCATCATCTCATAAAAAGAAAAGTTTGATAAGAATCAGGTAAATGCCTGGCTTCATATTAAAACTAAGAGACCTTGTCCAAATAGCAAGTGGCAACACACTTAGTACCACTGTTATTTTACAAATCATACAGTAAATATTTAACCCCTCGGATGCGGGAGGTAAAAAAATACGGGCATTCGCGTCTCATTGGATTCGTGGAGTACCAAAAAAATTATGAATAAAAAAAATGCAAAAAGTGCACCTAAGAAAGAGCACGGATCCGTGCCTAAGCATCCGATGGGTTAATAGGTACTAATAATACTTATCTGAAATACCCTGCACTTCTCCAGACTGTCCGTTGACTAGTTTATGTTGCTGATCAATAAACTTTGAAAAAGAATATGATTCCCATATCATCTGTTATCAAAAAGAAAAGGTGTTCAAGATTCACACAGGTCTGGTGTGTTATATAACTCAGTTGCATAGTTTAATAGGTACTTAAATTTATATAAGAGTAACACATGCTACAACTTTCTTATCTGTGAGATACACTTTTTTTTCAAAGTAGTGATAAATATTCTTTCACAAAAGTAAAGACAGTCTAGGGAAATAGAAAATACTTACATACTAAAAATACTTATTTGAGAACTAAAAATACTTGCTAAAAGTGCATTAAAGAAAGAGCACGGCTTTGTATTTAAGCATACAGCAGGCGCTTGCTTGGTGCTAATAATGATAAATGAATTTAACATTCATGTTCATTGTGATGAAGGATCAATTTACGAAAACATTAGTATTATTAATGTTATAAATATGGAAATGTCTTAGTTTGTTTATTCATCTTTCACATCAAAATAGAAGAACAGTTGATTTATTTTTTGGATAGCAATAGTTGAAGAGCCAGGGAAGGACCTAGGCTACTTTGAATTCCTGAAAATCGCAGATTCTGTTCCGTTCTAATAGTTACAAATGAATTTCATGCAGACGAAGTCGCGGACAAAAGCTACTTAGTACATAAAACCATATCTAATGCTATTGTGATGTGATCACTCATATCTATGTGACTATAAAATTTTTACATATAATCGTAGCCGCAGTACAAGACTATAAGCAAACAGTCTAAACGCATAACATAACCATACTGACAAGCGTGGTTGCAGCTTGAAATTTTGGAGGTGGTCACTAATAATAAAATATTATGCCGAGTAAATTAAACTTTATTTTTAGACTAGACTTTTTGTAAATTTTAAGAACATTTTTCAATTTCACGTGTACGATTTTGGGGGGGTCGTGTCCCATGTGACCCCCCCCTTCGGACCGCGCCTGCATACTGACCTAAGTACAAAAAAAAATGCATTGTATATTCAAATCTTAATCATAAAATGAGTGTTTCAATTCAAAATGGCATTTCTATTTAGAACTGGAAATGATTTATCTCTCTATAAGTAAGAAAATGCCCCAGAAAAATTGCCTTTTAATATAATATGTACTCTTTAGTATATTAAACTTTCAATTAATTAGGTATGCCATACATGTAGGTATGTCATGTATGACAGCTAGCAGTAAAGTATTACCTAAACATATAACAATATGAATAGGGGGACTTATAAATGTGAAGGTATCCCTGACCGAGTACATAAGAAATTTTGTGCTGAAAACACTTGAGTTCTTTCGAAAATAGCGTTCTTTAAAAAAAAATAAGTCTTCCTCACATACGTGCACATTAGTTCGATAAAAATCACACTAATATTATAGATGCGAAAGTTTGTGAGTGAGTGTCTATGTTTGTTATTTCTTCACGCTGAAACAACGCAACGGATTTGAGTGAAATTTTGAATGGAGATAGAAGAACCTCATTCCCCGCGTATGAAGACGCAGGCATAAGCTAGTTTTACATGTAATTTAATATTTTCATAGCCATTGACGGATAGGTATATACCACAGGTTCAACGCCAGCGACCGACATATACGTCCGAGGATCCTACCAAGATCCTATCCTACTAATATTAATATTGATGCGAAAGTTTGTGTGCGTGTGTGTGTCTGTATTTTTTTACCATTCATCTCCATAACGGCTAACGGATTTTCATGAAACTTCGTATATACCTACCTTAGGACATATGGTACTTTTATCCCATTAAATTCAAAAGTTCTCAAGGTAACCGGTATAACCGAATTCCACGCGGATGAAGTCGCTGATAGAAAGCTAGCACAATATAAAAGAGTCCTATAAATCTGACGTTAAGTTGAAATTCGTGCTACTGTGCTGCCGGGACCACATCTGCGGGTTTCGGCAAATGTTCGTGCAGAGAACACTTTCACTGCAAGCCCAAAAATCAAGTTCCACCCCAGGGGCCATAAAATTACTAAAGCAAGAACCCGGCTCACGGGTTGTTCTGTGTGTAAGTTAATTCCCCGAATAATTGTGAGCAGGGTTATTGGCACTGAAAGTGTTAACATATATGGGAATACAGCTTGAACCTCACAAACCTTCGCCGAATCCCACAATTACAGCCGCACCAATAGACATTCCTAGCGTGAGAATAAGAACCACTTTTCTATTTTGTGTGGCTACCAAAAACTTGACATAAAAATATAAATAAAATACTTATCTACAATTACTGTGACTACCCTACAATATCTTGCGCAAAGCTCTAAATTGACTCATACATAACATTTTGACATGATATTAAACGCGGTGTCACTAGCACGTGTTGCGATATTAATTGATAGAAAAGTTATTCTATTAGATACACCTACATCATCCATGTAAACTTCTCGTATCTGGAGCTTTTCCAGATGTCTATGAATTGCGGTTTAACTTCATTTTTAATTCAAACACATGAAGTACAAAATAGTTGACACAGTAAAAAATATTGTGGACATCTTACAAAACGTACTTATCTCTTTTGTGTAAGATTACATATGTTCGGTTTCACTTTGCTATTAACTCGCAGGAGTTTACTACAACTAGTATTCACCGTAATAAAGTTATCTCAGTGGGTAGGAGCAAATGATACCAATGTAGCAGCCGTTAAGGAATCCACCCACCGAATTCAATTCTCGTAAACATGTTTCCATAAGCACCCGAACTTTCAAGTTTCCTATAATAGTCAGTAAACTGCTTAAATTTACGTAGGTACAAGCGGCCCTAACATGAATGACACAAAGATAAATTAAACCCGTTTATCTCTATGACTATCTCTTTCGTCGGCAATAGTGTGAGAGAGACGCACTTAGAGATAAGAGGCCTATTCCCTCATCCCCATCTCATCCCCATTCCCCATCCTCCCTAGACTGGCAACGCATTGGCAGCACCACTGGTGTCGCAGATGTCCATAGGCGACGTTGACCACTTTCCATCAGGCGGGCCGTCTGCCTGTTTGTCAGCCTACTCTCTCTAAGGGCCGGCAACGCATCCGTGATTCCCATGGTGTTGCGGGTGTCCATGGGCGGCGGTGATTGCTTACAATCAGGTAACCCGCCTGCTAGTTTGCCACTATCTTACTATAAAACAAAGACGGTCTATCTTATCTTTGTGTCATTCATGTTAGGGCCGCTGGAACGGGCTTCATGCCCTTTCCTCGTACATTCAAATAAGAGTGCAAAGATATGGGAGCAAATTAGATGGCAGATACCACATATTTGAACACCTTATTCGCTCCCTGTATTGACAAGGAGCTCATTTGTTATGCTCCTCAGCACATTAAATACCTACTGTCTGGAACACTTTTCATTATGAAATACAGTTAGATTTGTCGTTCCTGGATTCTGTCATCATGATTAGTAATCATTCCTTTAGACTATAAAAAATTCGAATTTCCTACGACGCACAGCAAAAACCTAAACCGCTCTATTTTATCGATCAAATAAAGCCAGGGGACATGTTTTAAACCCAATTCGACCAGTATTTGAGCATGTTAACAAGTGGGTTAAAGGGCTTATTACACCTTCCTAAAAGTCACTTACGATAAGGACGCCGCAATACGTTAGATACGTATGGAGATATCTCAATCACATTCCAACGTATTGCGGCGTCCCTCTCGTAAGCGACTAAATTTAGGAAGGTGTAATAAGCGCTTTAATACTGCTTCAAGCCTCATAAGGCCGCTTAAAAGTTGCTTTAAGGTCTAAGTTAAAGGCGGCAGAGCCAGTCCGAGTGCACTCGGTCTCTTATTACATATGTGGTAAGCTCGTCTAACTGCCATTACACTAGGCTAAATGAGGAGTACCTAATTTTGATTTGGTGCACTAAACTTAGCAAAGTGTAGTAAAGTCTCATATTCCTTACATGGTTAGCGTGTTTTCGTTTACACGGTAGGTTAATAGAGAGGCGGACCGCATAAGTGAGAGCAGTGTGTTGTGATTTGCAGATGCTCTCGGTGCAAGTGCCGGGGTGCGCGGGCATGGAGCGGCTGGGCGCGCCGGGGGGGCCGCGCCTGCGACACGACCACAGGCATCACCATTCCACGTGAGTAAACATTTGTTTCCCTGAAGGCCTACAAATTCGAAGTTTCCTTAGCCCTGTCCTCTTCTCTCGACAGTGGTATTATAGAGGGTGAGCGTAAAGGGCTAGCGAAGTTTCGAAGTAACCCGCTAGTGCAAATACCGAACAGACTACCATAGCGTCCATCTCCTGGTAATAAAAAAATGTTGAAAATTGCGTTGAAACGTGGATAACTTGAGACATGCTTAAAGACAGGAAAATACTCCTTTTTATCAGGGACATTACTCTACTCAGCTTTATTTTTTATGGATTAAACTTTTACTGGCATGATTATGTTTGGCTTTCTGTCTAATGTATGACAGCAACCCTCCCTTTTAATACGCTCATTGCTACTTATACATACATATCTTTACAAAAGTACATAAGTACATATTTGTAAATGATTTGTAAAATTATTTTGAAGGGGCTTGTAACTCCAAACAACCGCTTTATCTAAGTTAATCCGACTTAATGCCTTCACTAGATAATCACTTTCAAATTTATTGATTTATTACTAAATGCATATATAGAAGATCACTGCAATGACAAATATATTATTATTCAAGCTACACCTGATACAAGTACTTTTGTATCCAACATGTGTTCACATAGAACGATAATGTGTCATAAAGATTTCATAGTGAGAAATGATGCTATTGAAGATAATATTTATACGTCAACCACATTTTTAATAAAACAACCAAGAAAGTCCAAAAATCGACCTTGTAATTCTGTATGATACGACTAGCCTCTCTGAAACCTTTGAACAATGCTGTGACAACAATAATGGGTAGTCTTGTTCTAGTTTGTTATTATTCCAAAAATAACTTAATAGTTTTATTCCATGAATTAAACCTAGGACGTCGCTAATCGTATAATATATTCTGCAATTTTTGAGCGGAGAAAAGTGAAATTGGTTGGGGTGTTATTTCCTTTCGTACAATCAACACAGCTGTCGTTTTACTCAATTTCAAAATCCGACATTACAAACAAATTAATTACTATAGTATAAACTGCACCACAAAGCAAGACCGTAATAAACCTACTAGTTAGGTAATGAATCACAAAATGGTGCAGCATTATCGCCATATCTGTCTGCGCGGTGCACTCACACGGCGCTTGCACGTCGAATGCACGTATCACACGCGTGCACACATGCACGCCTTTACATTTAATCAAACATTTAAACTTCAAGTGAGAATGCTGTTCTAAAGATCATGACAGATTTCGCATTCCGGCCTTCAGACAACCACAACTTTAAATGCGGTATAAGCTGTTTACTTAGAATTAGCTTCTGTTGAATTACTAAAGTCATAAGCGTTATCTATGCCGTGGCAAGGCAATCTAATTCCTATTTGATAGACTCTCGAAACTTGTAATAAATTTCGTGTACCTAATTAGTCTTTTTGCACGTTTCAGGGAATGGGAGAAGCAACAGCGAATACAGGCGATGGTGGGGCGTATCCAAGAAATGGTGGAGCAGGAGACGCGAGCGCGGTCCGCCCGGGCCGCCGAGCGGCTCGGCCTGCCGCCCAGCATACAGCTGCCCGACGGCGAGTTCGGCCAAGACGCCCACCTGCAGCTACGAGCTCCTTATCAGGTGATACAATAACACATCTACAAGTCTGCACTCCTATACTTAAGGGGCTACATCGAGAAAAGGGGTATCGTTCGATTGTGGCTACGCGAGCTATAGAAGGTAAAAGAGATCAATTTTGATGTTTATTTATTTTGACTATGTAATTAACAATCTTGTAGTACGAAAACACGATTAGAACAATTTCGCTCTTTTTTTTTCTAATTCACCTCTTTCTTTTCCCATTTTATTTTGGCGTCGCTGAACGACAGCGCATTTCATGGTGAATGTTCTGATAGCCCACTTTTAGATTTCCTTTCTGGTTTACCTGCGGACAGACATTTAATTGATTTGGCGCTTGCACCAAGCACATCATGCCTACGCTATTCCTTTCTTTCATGCGCAGGGGCAATATAATCCATCACCATAAAATGCACCCCCGCTCGGGAATTAGGACGTGACTTGGGAATTGCGATGCAGGGCCTTAAGCGGAGACAAGCGGAGCGCAGCCGAGCTGAGCTGATTGCTCTATCATTATGTAATTAAAATATATCAAGCGTTTAGATTAATCTGCTCTACTCCGCTCCGCTTTTCTCCGCTTTAGTAGGAACGAATCCTACCGTTTTAATAGACTGCACTCAAGTTTGATAGCTCACTCGAGTTCATATTTAATTATACTAAAAACTTCAATTCTCTGCGATATCAGCTCTGAGTGCAGCCTGATTAATACAGGCTTTTTGAACTTTTCTATGTATGTAATTGTGCATCAATATTTAATCCATACGAAACTGTTAAGCGAAAAGGTGCAAACTGAGTTTAATAATATGACCAGCCACAATCCCAAAAGTCTCTAGCTAACCAGTACAATGCATATAACTTAAAACTACTTCGTTTTTTATCACTTAAAACCTTTCTGCTTAACAGGAGCTTTGATTAAGCTTTCATTAAAAAATCTGATCAGTCTCGATTTCAAATATAGTATAATATATTATTTTATAATACATAGTTTAACTGTGCAGCAAATTTACACTACTGTTTGCGGGTTTAACCAAAAATATTTGTGTGTGCATGAATGTATTCAATATTTGTGTTTTTTTTTTTTTTCTATTTTTCGCTTGCCAAAAATGTTAAAAAAGACAAAATGACGGTAAGAAAGCCGACTAAGACCGTGTCTGATAAAAAACCAAATACATATTTGTATTATCCCAAATAAGTTCATGTTAAAAATGTCCATGACATTGCCATAGTTTAATGGTGAGTCCACATCTGACGAACGCGCCGCTCGCGCGCCGTTCGTTAACTGCTCGCGCGCAGCAAACAGTTACAATAAATACACGTGTGGAGCGCGCGTGCTGTGCGCGAGCGGTTCGTTCGTCTATTACCTCGATAACCGTGCTTTTTTTCCGGGATAAAAAGTAGCCTATGTCACTCTCCGACCGACAAACACTTCAATTAAAATATTAAGTAGACATTGCATGATTTGACCCAAACATACTAACTAACTAACTATAAAGTGAAATTAAATAGAAACTTGTAAAAAGAGAAACAGCAGACTAATATTACTTATTTATATAAATAACATGCCGCTGCGCGATTTTTTTTTTAGTGAAGTTACACTGTTCATATCTGGGTCTGCGATACGGTATCTCAGCCTTCAATGCAGCCTGCTGCGGTACTGCTTTGATTAAAATACGGGTTACAGACACAACACGCATGTACAAGTATAAAGTGGATTCATCCATACTTGTCTTATTTGGTAAACCTTTTTTATTTCCTTGCAAATAACGGAACCAAAGACAATATTTTAGACGTCACTTTGCCAATTTTTGCGTAGATTTGCTTTATTTAGGATAAAACAGCTTATTCACCCAAAAATTGCACATTTTGAGGTTACTTGTTTACCAAATAAGAAAAGCATGGATGGATCCACCTTAGGTCGCGTCGCACCGAACTTCTTTTTGAACGCTCAGATCCAAAATAGTTTGCGGGGCCACTGTAGAGCGTAACTGTGCTATAACTTTACAATAAACAACAAATTATGTTGATAGATTTTAGAAGTGGCAGAGCTAAACATTTATCCTCACTGGATGATTATGATTAGTGCTCATAAATGCGCCGCTTCGACCGGCATAAAGTAATAGATTGCTGTTATGTTTCATACGGTGAGCCACAAAATATGAAGGCCCATCCCCTATCCCTTATCCCTATCCCCAACCCTCCTTTTCTCCTAGACCGGCAACGCCTCTAGTGTTGCAAGTGCTGCTGTGACCACTTTCACGATAATCATGACAGAGCTCTACATTAATTCCGCCAGCTTTGCGAATATGCACGATGCAAATGCTTCCGTAAGCAATTCAGTACCCAAACTAGTTACTTGCCCTTCACTTATCCATTGTTGGCGGGTGAAATGGAATTTAAATTAGCAATTATTATAAAATATATCTATAAATATAAAACAGTACCGTGACTCACTTACCTATAGACAACGCACAGCCTAAACGGGTGGTCCCTGACGTTTGAAATTTGAAAGACACATTCCTCGAGTAGCCTAGAGGTGCACTAAGGAGGGATTTTTTTTAAATTCCATCCCTAGAGGATTGAAAAGGGGTGTTAAAGTTTGTATGGAAAATATAGCCGGCAGAGCCGTGGCGGGTCCTCTAGTTAATTATAAAAAACAAAAACCCGATTGCATAAACTCTAAAAGAGAAACAAGAAATTGATTTTGCCGTGCCAATGGGACTGATATGGAAATAGCAGTCGGTGGCTCTCTGTAATATCCTTACATCTCCATATCGACCCCAAGGGCACGGCAGAATCGATTTCTTGTTTCTTTTTGTTTTCTAGAGGTTATGCCGTCGGCATTTTTGTTAGATTAGTAATGTATGGACAGTTGGCAGCGGCAGCTCTCGTCTATGTTTTATTTATGCCATTTTATATCTTATCTCTTTTGTTTACTTGAACTATGATTGTGTACAATCAACCTGGCGCCTCATTCGGGAACGCTAAGTGATTCTGTAGCGACTCGTAAGCCAGATTTCTCATCTCGCTCTTACGCATTACGCGTCGTGCGGAAGAGTGGGATGAGAAATCTGACTTATGAGTCGCTACAGAATCACTTAGCGTTCCCGAATGAGGCGCCTGGTCATCATCGCAAAATTCTCTGTCACCCAATAAACATCTAGAAATAATTTCAAAGTTGAGCAAACCCCAAAAAAATATGAATAGAATAGGTACTTTTTTTCCACGTTTCCTTTTGTATTCTTGGAGTTGATAATAATAATCCTGGATTAAAATGTTAAATTTGCGCCTTACATCTACGTTTTGATTGCAATAGGTATTTGCCAGTTTTATCTGAACGACTTTCATAATCTGATTTGATTATTAAGTATCAGCATCGATCAGTATTATCGGAAATACGTTTTATTTTCTTCTTTGCATAAAAAAATACATATTTAGATTAAAACATACTAAGCTGCCAATCATAGACAGTTATCTTTCGCGAGGCCACCTCAAAATAATTTTATATCTTCTTCATTGATAACATTAAAAAATATAGCTTGTCCATTGATAGATGTTGTTTCATTCACATACCATATGACGATACGAAGATCTATCTTTTTCACTAGTATTAATTAACAAAATAATAAACTTCGATCTTGCCAAAGACAAAACCGACTCCAAAAACCCTTTGAAAACTAAGAAATAAAGACGGAAAGAAGAAGTAAATTAACACAGTATGAGAGATGTATAGTTGTATACCTAATTTACTTGCCGTCGACTTCTATATATTTAATTTATTACTGAATTAACAAATATATCTGATGTTTGTAGGTAATTTAATAAAGGCCAGTCCTTATTTCTTAGTTTTCAAAGGGTTTTAGGAGTCGGTTTTGTTTTTTGTTAAAATTAATTTTATTTTTAGCTTTTTAGTGAATACGATTTAATATATAGTTTCATTATATCCACTTTTACCAAATGACGAATGATGCGGTTTTATGATATGGATCATAAAACCTCCATAATATATTCAAAAACCGTAGGAAATGACCAGCATTATTACAACCGATTAAATCAAGGTAAAATCTGTACTGTAATGTTATTACTGTATCAATTTAAGTAACGTTATGAGTTTAAATTTGGAACATCTGTCATAACTCAAGTGGGTGTCTATTTTAGTATCCATAGGTATTAAAACAGTTATCGATACGAAATATCAATTCAGTATGTTTTTTTTTAATATAAACCGCACAACATTTTGATCTCGAGCGACATGAGAATAGGGACTTCATTCGTTTGTCTATGATTTCAAAAAAAATGTCTTGACGGAAGATCGAATTGCCTCGATCACTGTTGTCATTTATTTGTTTGTTGGTTTTTTGTTGTTACGAAAGTAGAATTGTAAAAAGATGTTTGTAATTTACATTTTAGTTGAAAATATGAATAGTAGTGACTCCGAGAACGATGTGAAAACTCCGCCAGACATCGTAAATGCAGCCACGATTGCAACAAATAATTTGTTGTCAGAAAATATTGTTTCTGATCACATCATGGAGGATTTATAATATGTGTTTAGATAAAGTTATGTATGCAACTGTACATAATTTGGCCTTAAAACACTCATGCGATCTTATTATAAAACTCGCCTGTCGGCTCGTTTCATAAACCCGCACTCGTATTTTGAGGCCTATTATTATGTAACCGTTGCATAAACTACTATGCCGCACTCGTATCATAAAAAAGTATTATCGAAGTGAATCGTAACGTAGGATTTCTGTTTGTTCCAGCAAGCAGAGTTGATGCGAAGCTTCCAGCCGCCACCGAACAAGTGCGTGAGCGACGTGCCGTCGTGGGCGGGCGCGGAGGCGGCGCCGCGGCGCGGGGCGGGCGGCGCGGGCGGGGCGGGCGGCAAGAAGGACGGGCTGCTGCAGAAGGCCACGCGCTGGTGGGGGCGCATGGGCGCGCGGCCGCCGGCGCCCTTCCCGCCCAGCGCGCCGCCGCCCTGCGTCATGGTGCCGCGCCGCGCGCCCGCGCCCCCCGCGCCGCCCGCGCCCGCGCCCGCGCCCGACGCGTGACGTCACTCGCCGCTCGCCCCGCGCACGCCTCTACCATATCACGCTTACATTCCATTATCGGGACGATCAGACTCGCCGCAGTGCACGCGCGTCCCGGAGTATTATAGACTTGGTATTTATTTATTGGGGAGCGGGGGCGGGGGCGGGGGCGGGCGCGCGGCGCGCTTGTGATATGTGCGGTCGGTCGCGGCGCGCGCGCCCAGCGGCTCCGAGCGTGACTAGTCTTAATACTTTAATCGGTTTAGACATAGAGATAATTGTTTCTATTGAGAAGTTATGTTCATTAGACGAGGTTTCACTGCCCGCCAGTTGTGTTTAGGTGTGTATCGCGTGTATAGCGTGTGCGTCCGTGTTCCTCGCATTGTTCTTGGGTTTCGCAAAAACTAAGACTGAAATAAATAAAAAGATATAACACTATAAAGTCTACATTGAAATATGTTGTCTTAGGTAAATTTAATTCAAATAGAAACAATTAAAAGTATATAATATTTAATGAATCTTTCGATTGTAACCTTGATGATATTGTATATTATGGAGAAGGTCAGTCAATAAGTTAATGTCTTTGCAGTGTACAGTCTCAAGTTTAAGTAACCTATTTTAAAAATTGTGTCTATACTGCAACTATAAATCTGTGTTTAAACAACTTTTATATTTATTTTATAATGGTGTATAAAGAACATATCCTATATCAGTACAGTAAATGCAAGGAATATTAATTTACATAGCATAGTGACTATTTAATTGTAAATATTGTCTCTAATTATATATTAGATTAATAATGGCCGTTTGCCAGAATCCGAGGGTCTTTTCAATTGAGTGTTAAGTACATTCCATATTTATGTTGAATTCTTCTGGATGCTACTCTACTGTCGGCGCCGGCGCCGCCCGCGCAGCCGGCGCGTCGACGCGATCACAACCCGGCAGACAGAAATCTCATTAGGGATAGACATTGTTCATTATTATTGGTTGATTTAGGCTTTAATAAGGTATATAGTTCATTACACCGGGTACACGTGCTCGATTCGAGTTAAAATTCCAGTGCAGCTATTTGTTATTTTGTTCTAATTTATTTGTTCCGTTTTGAGGGACTCTTAGTGCACGTGTACTCGCGCAAATTTATTAAAAATCAAGTTGTTATCGTTGATCATGTCTAGACATGGTCAACGACTGACACTAGAAAGAAGGCCTGGCCGCGAATTATATTTTATTTTATATTTTGTAACGACCATAAGCTAGAAACTGTTACCGATAATAAACAGCTGCTCAATTACGTTACTCCAATTGGTATCGCTTTCGCGAAAAGTAAACCAATTGTACCCTATTTACATCGAGTGAAGACTAAATTGGTTTGCATTTCGAGCCAAACCGATACCAATTGTGCTACGTAATTGAGCTGCAGAACTGAAGTATGCCATCGTTCCGTTCGCCGCAGTTATCGTCCGCTCAAATAGCGCAGTACACCCACACGCTACTATAGACTCATCTCAAAATAAATTAGTACATTATTTAATCACTGAGTATTAGTACCTTATTTATTTAATTGTTTAAATAAATTAAATGAGTGAAACTACGGAATTAACAATAGTTTCGCTTTTAAACGGTGAAGTCTGAAGTAGCCGGCGCCGCTTTCGACTCGAGATGGCGGCCTTGTGCTGTGGGGGCATATTAAAGCGTACAAGCTATTTGAGCGGACGAACTGTAATAACTTGTAGTAAATTATGTTTCAAAGTTAGTTATTTGAAAGCAAAACCGGTTTAATTTTTATAAATCTTATCTTGCCACTATGCAATTAATTTAACTCGGCCCACGCTGCCATATAAATCAGTTAACTGTGTACCTATTTATGCTTGTGTCGTCTATCTATAAACAACAAAAAATATATTTTAAGATGGTGGTTCCTTGCAACTTTTTACCATCCGACTCGCCAATTTTTACACTTTTATTTCGTTTCAGCTTCCTAATTGATTACTGAAATAACACAAAAAATAGATGCGATGTTTTTGATTCGCGTGTCTAGTTTTCTAATTGCTTGGGTAATTAATTAAATGTGCAGGTAAACGAGCAACTTTTCGCTTTACGCCCGGCAACTAAATCTGTCTTACTCTTACGTTATACGTTAGAGGAAGACGCCTATAGTTGCCGGCCGCACATTGTCGTGAAATGTTGATGATTTACAAGCACTTTAAGGGTGCGTCGTGCTTCCATTGGCGCACTCATCACCTTAATTGTGTTTTCTATTAAAATAAGTATTTTATTAAAATCGAAGCCGGACAAGTTGTGTAACTTATACAATTAAAATGCTGTGTAATAGTCGGCCCATGATAACTCCGCAACGAAAACATGGCAACCCCATACGTCATTCCATACGACAGATTGAAATTTTGTATGGAATGACGTATGGGGTTGCCATTTTTTACCGTTGCAGAGTTATCGTGGGACGACAGTATTCATTACTTTTCCCCATTTAGTTAAACGGGGAAATGCGGCCGCTATTCTCCGTTATGTTATAATGATTACATGACTGCTATATTTTATAAAGCTTAGTTAAATAGCCTATAAATTGTATATTCAATTGTGCGACAACCTGTGTGGGCTCGATTTTAATGTAATACTTTAATTTAATAGAAAATACAATAGCACTGATGCACGCCACTGGACGCACGATATAAGCTTAGGGCGCTCGTCCACGGCGGCTTTGCAGCGATGCAGTGACGATACAGTTGCAAAACGGCCGCGATGCAGTCGACACGATACAACGCGACTGTAGCGCTACTGCATCGCTTCTGTCACGCATTGCAAATGCGACAAGCGGCCAAATGTCGCGATGCAGCCACGCGTTCACGAAACGCGCGACTGTATCGCAACAGAAAGTCGCAGTGGCCGAGCGGCCTTAACCCTTTCAACGCCAAGGACGCTTAAAAGCGTCATGAGCTCTCGTGCCTACCACGCCACCAAAGCTTATAGTTGTCGAAGGTACTCAAGAGACCTTTCGTATGAATTAAGCTGATTTTCGCATAGCTGTTAAAACGCGTTTGGCGTGTGAGTGACACATTTGCGTTTGACGTAAGGCGTTGAAAAGTTTTAACCTTTTGACCGCCAAGCATGTAACAGAAGTAACACGAATTTCAACGATAAGTCACGGTAATGAAGGACTTTTTTACCCTGTATCCGCTGACGGCTGCAGCCGACTGTTGCGGTCAAAAGGTTAAGGAGACGAAAAGTCGGCGGTAAAAAGTTCCCTGGGCCTCGCGCGATGTGCATGCCTGCCTGCTTGAATGTCACCTTGTCATATAGCATTAGAATTCTGACCAGAGGTGACAAAGCAGTCGTTGTACATAGCGCTAAGAAAATATAAAAGTTGTTTAAAATAGTTTCAAAATAATACTTACCTACCTAGATAACGAACAATATTCCATTGTCATATTAAATAAGTAATAGCAGATGAAAATGTTACTAATAAAAAAAACTGCATTAAATTATGACCTACCAGTAATAAAAAGTGACTTTTTTTTCCTAGTGTGATGCAAATAGCGTTTGAGGTGTATTTTTGTTGTCATGATTCGGTAATGGGAAATGAATGCAAAAGCTTGGAATGTACACCTATTACTATTACTAGCTACTGCTTTTCTTACCAGTTATTTTCAGGGTTCCGTACGCAAAGGGTAAAAATAGGACCCTATTTACTAAAGCTCCGCTGTCCGTCCGTCCGTCTGTCACCAGGCTGTATCTCATGAACCGTGATAGACAGTTGAAATTTTCACAGATGATGTATTTCTGTTGCCGCTATAACAACAAACTAAAAAACAGAATAAAATAAATATTAAAGAGGGCTTCCATACAACAAATGTGATTTTTTTACTCGTTTTTGCCTGATATTGATAACGGCAACAGGGAGACGCTTGAAATAATCACAGAATATTTAGATATATATTCACTTTAACCCTTTGAACGCCCCAGTCGGCTGTTGTAGCTGACGGCAGATTCCCGTGACACTGACGCCACGATATACCGTTTTCCATACATTTACGTCAGCTACGGCAATCGTCGAGCGCTCGTGGCACGCTTTTTCGCCGTTAGCCGTGGCATTCAAAAGGTTAAAGATAAATAATTAAAATAAAATAAATTTTGAGGGGGGGCTCCCATACAACAAACGTGAGTATTGTTTGCTTGATTATATATATTGGTACGGAACCCTTCGTGCGCAAGTCCGACTCACACTTGGCCGGTTTTTTTATTGAATCAATACCATAATTCAACTTAAAAAGGGGACTTCAGCTGTAGATCCTAAAATTGCCGCGTTTTTCATTGTCACCGTCGTTCGGCAGGCAACTGACCGTAAAGAGACGGCTGTGAGTGAAAGAGACTCAAATATAGTCAGTCGGTTCAGTTGGCGGGTAAGATTTTGCATTGCCCTTTGACAAACTAGAAAATACAATAACAATTCAGGAATGCAGATATACATCAACTGGTAAGTCTTACTTTATTATTATACATTGCATTTCGTTATCAAACTAAGTAATGAGCAACTAATAAATGAATGAATTAAGGTTATTTTTCCTTCCGTTCATTGTTTGTTTACTCCTACTGTCAGTTTACACAGGGTACTGTATTAACAGTATATGTATCGTCGTGTCGTATACATAAATATACGATAAAGTTTTACAAATAAAGTGGTAGATATTTTCGAAAATCCTTTTGATATAAATGTATATTTTAGCAATTTTTCAACAGTGTATGCCAGTATAGTATAATGTATGCATGCAGTGCCCTTTGATGGGTTGCCGGATAAAATAAGTAACTCAAAGCGCTGCATGTAGGGGCCCTGCAAGGTCATTGTTCGAATCGAAAATTAGTTTTTATTGAAATGCTAAAAACCTTGCCAAACGGGCCTGTAAGGCTAGCCATTGACCTACAATATAACTATAAGGCCGCTAGCGCTGTTGTCACTCGAGTAGTCAAATCAGGTTCTAATTTTATTTCACATACTAAATAATTATTAAGCATCACACAATTTGTATATTTTAAATCGTTATTCGTACAAAATTACTCATTGCCGTTATTTGGTGCAAATGAAACAAAACTTGAAAAATAAAATAGATATACTGCGGATCAGTGTTCGGAACAGTACGATAATTATCGTACTTGTGCGATAATTTCATAAACTACGTACGATATACGATGGTACACTACTATCGTATATTGTACGTAGTTATGAAATTAACGCACATCAACGATATAGTATATATACAGGCTGGCCAGAACATTGACATCCAAAATAAAATTTAGGTCCCTCGTATCGTGGGGTATCCGAATCACCCCCATGTATGTTCCGCGATTTTTGATAGTTTTCGAGTTATGATTTTTTTTCTAATTTTTCGAGAATTTTCGACATGGCCCACTTAAAAAAAAATTAAAAGACTTTTCAAGACTTTCTTCTTTGCAACTAATTCTCTACGAGTTGTTCTTTTATGCATAAAATAATCAGCTTCGTAACTTTTTTGGAAGTTGTAAAAATTTTGGTGTAAATAGAAAAATTTACGATCGGTGAATTAGACTTACATTTTCAACTTAAAATTAAAAATCTAAACGGGTGATTAAATAATTTCTAAGTGACTTTAAAAAATGCGCTAGACTCTCAGCTTTCATAATCAATAAAAAAAGTAGTGCTACTTTGTGTAAAATTGGCCTTCAAAGACAGCGAGGAGAAAATTCTTATTTTTTTTGGTCTTGCAAAAAAAGATTACTTTGCCAATTTTATCATTCTTGAGGTTAATTACCGATAGAGAATGCTTGAAATTAACCAAAACATATCGAGGTTGTTTAAAAAAGTTTCAAGTAAGAAGTGGTTAAAACACAGATAATAATGTGAAAATTTCGTTTTAAAATTTACAAAAGGTTTTCAAAGTTACCACCTCCAGCTGCAATACACGTTCTACACCTGCGTAAGAAATTGTCTTTTAATCGGCTAAAAGCTACCCTGTTCTCTTTTTTAACACGTTCGGCTTCTGTAATCTTCTGCCTCAGCTCTTCTTCACTCGAAAATTCTTGGGCGTATGCTATTTCCTTGTAATAGCCCCAATTGAAAAAATCGATCGATTTATTTTAATCAATCAAAAAAAGTAGTGCTTAACGGGCTGCTTTGGCTAAAATTGGCCTTCAAAGACAGCTAGGTGGAAAATTCTGAAAAATTTTTGGTCAGACAAAAAAAAATTTTTGGCAATTTTATCATTCTTAAAGTTAATTTGTTTATTAACTAACCTAAATTAACTGCAGGAAAGCTCTAAACATTTGGAGATTATTTTTTTTAGTGTTTGCGCTATCCGTTCTTGCGGATCATGAGATGTAAAAACGTGGGCGCAACTTTTTCCTGCAATACTACTTTTTTTTATTGATTAAAAGAAATCGATCGATTTGTTCATTTGGGGCTATTACAAGGAAATAGCATACGCCCAAGAATGTTCTAGTGAAGAAGAGCTGAGGCAGAAGATGACGGAAGCCGAACGTGTTAAAAAAAAGAACAGGGTAGCTTTTAGCCGATTAAAAGACAATTCCTTACGCAGGTGTAGAACGTGTATTGCAGCTGGAGGTGGTAACTTTGAAAACCTTTTGTAAATTTTAAAAATAAATTTTCACATTACTATCTGTGTTTTAACCACTTCTTACTTGAAACTTTTTTAAACAACCTCGATATGTTTTGGTTAATTTCTAGCATTCTCTATCGTTAATTAACCTTAAGAATGATAAAATTGGCAAAATAATCTTTTTTTGCAAAACCAAAAAAATTTAAGAATTTTCCACCTCGCTATCTTTGAAGGCCAATTTTATCATTTACTTAGGTTTATTGATTATGAAAGCTGAGAGTCTAGCGCATTTTTTTAAGTCACTTAGAAACTATTTAATCACTTGTTTAGATTTTTAATTTTAAGTTGAAAATGTAAGTCTAATTCACCGATCGTACATTTTTCTCTTTACACCAAAATGTTTACAACTTCCGAAAAAGTTACGAAGCTGATTATTTTATGCATAAAAGAACAACTCGTAGAAAATTATTTGCAAAAAAGAAAGTCTCGAAAAGTTTTCTAATTTTTTTTTTAAGTGGGCCATGTCGAAAATTCTCGAAAAAGTAGAAAAAAATTCATAACTCGAAAAATATTAAAAATTGCGGAACATATATGGGGGAACATACCCCACGACACGAGGGACCTAAATTTTTTTTTTGGACTTCAATATTCTGGCCACCCTGTATATATTTTGCAATTTAAAAAAACAGAAGTTTACAAGATTTAACTTGTAAAGCATTTGCAACATATTATTGTCACGTTTCATATGATTTTTTTACGTATTATAACCATTTTCCTGATGGATACGATAATTTTGAATTTTACGGCCTTAGTACGATAGCTGCCTGGCTTCAGGTTGTGAGCACTCCTGCGGATTTGACGTCGTATACATCCTTAAGGCGCAGGATGCCTTTAGGTGCACGTAGGCCCTCTGAATTTTTCGTAATCTATTTTACTGCGTATTAACTTTTTGAAAAATTATTTGGCAATAGCAACACAGGCTAATTGTCATTGATTGTCATTTCATTTTATTACGAATTGGAAGCGGATTGTTACCTCGCGCTATATTATTTATTTTGTTTTTATTTTCATGGCATTTCGTTTGCCGAGTGTCGGAAATATCTCAGGTGTTAACTGAAGACCACGGGAGTGATTTCAATTAGAGATCTTCTTCCTCCAATGAAAACACGACCTAGTTACTGAAAGTAGAAAATATATGTTTCTAAAAGTTTACGACAGTGTGTCATTATGGGTCCTCCGAAAAAAGTAAAAAAATATGATTCCAAGCAGTCTAGCAGTGATAGATCAAGTAAGTTATTTTAAACATATTTTTTGATACAAGATACAACTTGGGACTTGCGCAAAGTTGTACATACTAATAATATTATATTTAACGATTGTCTGTTCCGTTTTACGGCCAGGGGCCCGTTTCTCGAAGCATATTAGTCTAATAATATTGGTGATTTGTTTCATTTTTTATTTTTCTTAACGAGACAAAACACTTATATTATTATACTAATATGCTTCGAGAAACGGGGCCCAGATGGCTTAACAAATTTCTATAAAAGTTGGTACAGTCTGTTATATGAAGATGGACATATAATACTTGTATCCTAGTATTCTGAAAGGATTTTCAGGAATCTACAAATACAGGAAATATGAGGAATGCATCTCCTTGGTAGATAACGCTGTCTACCGTGATAAGGCAATATTTGTTTGTTTGTAACTCTTTCACATCAAAACAGAGCGTCAGCTTGCCATGTTTTTTGTTTTGCCAAGAGATAGTTGAACAGCGAGTGTGACGTAGGCTATTTTATATTTTGCAAAAATGCACAGTTCCCAAGGTACTAGTGATAAACAAGTTTCATACGGACAAACTTGCAAACAAAAGCTACTAATACCATTTGTAATTTTAGGCAAGAAAAAGAAAGTAGAGGAGGAGATGACTATAGATTTAGTTGATGATGATAATCCGGAAAATGACGGGGTGCCGGGAGCAGCCATGCAAGATGCTGAGAAAAATGATCAAGTACCAGAAGATGAATTCGGAGCCAAAGACTACAGGTAATTAATATTCAGAAAAAAGTAAAGCACTTAACCCTTCATGTGGCAGCCCCAATTTTAGACATTAAGGCGCAGCGGGACGGCGAAAAAATGACCAATTTTGGCAGCCTCAATTTTGCACATTTTGGCAGATCTAGCAGGGGTTCGGCAGGGTGTTTTGGTTCTATGTTGAAAAATGTTTGGAAAAATAACATTTTCTATGAAAATAAAACTTTGTTGACAATACTGACCAACTGTAGCCTGTCTTTGTTCAATGATCTTGCATTGCTATGTATTAGAGCAGTGCAGAACCAGTTTTAAGCATGCAAATTAACATCAAAACACGGTCCTGCTGCGGGAGACTGCCAGATGTCGTCTTTTCTTTTCCTGCCTGCAGCGGGACTTTGCCACTTAAGCAGAAATGTGCAAAACGGCAGCCGCCAGAAGAAGTCCATTTTATGCTCTCCTACTTCGGGAATTTGCCGCACGAAGGGATAATGATATCTTTATGCTATATGCAGTAAGGTTAAATTTATTGATAAGACATTAAAGATTCATACAGGAATTTAAGTTTAAAATTATAATTTTTGCAACTAACAGCATATAGATTCTATCTGAAATAAATGATTTGAATTTGAATCTTAATTTTGTACAACTTTGGATGGTGTTTTAGAAGTCAGATGGCACTGAAGCCAGATAATGCTAGCAGACCCCTATGGGTGGCGCCCAATGGCCACATATTCTTGGAGGCCTTTTCCCCTGTATACAAACATGCTCATGACTTCCTCATAGCTATTGCTGAACCAGTGTGCCGGTATGTATAACCTTATAATATTTCATGGTATAAAAAAACCATTGTTATTATTATTGTTGCTGCAAGAATAACCCTATTTCAGACCCCAACATATACATGAGTATAAGCTGACAGCTTACAGTTTATATGCAGCGGTGTCAGTGGGCCTGCAGACTGGGGACATCATAGAATATCTGCAGAGGCTGAGTAAATGTAGCGTGCCTGCTGGCATCATAGAGTTCATAACACTCTGCACATTGTCCTATGGAAAAGTAAAACTTGTCCTCAAACACAACAGGTAAGAAAACAGCATAGAGAACTGTGTATGGAAATTATTTACTATTAATTATTTACTAGCTGTGCCCGCAACTTCGTCCGCGTGGATAAGACTTTCATCCCCTATTCCCTATTGTTATTTTATACCCTTGAGGTTAAAACTTTTACAAACCTTGAATGTCATATTTATTTATATTGAATCAACTGCCTAAAAAATAAGTTTCAATCTGTTAGCTCTAAATATGACCATACCTCCATACAAAAAATATCAAAATCAACTTTTCATCCCCCCCTTTCAACCCTTTTTTCGCATTGAAAAGTAGCCCATGTCCTTTCTCAGGCTCTAGACTATCTGTGTACCAAATTTAATTTAAATCAGTTCAGTAGTTTGGCGTGAAAGTGCGACAGACAGACAGAGTTACTTTCGCATTTATAATGTTAGTAAGGATTTATATATAACGCCACGCC
Organism: Tortricodes alternella; assembly: GCA_947859335.1. Lineage (NCBI taxonomy): Eukaryota > Metazoa > Arthropoda > Insecta > Lepidoptera > Tortricidae > Tortricodes > Tortricodes alternella. The sequence goes on along the minus strand of OX401983.1, from coordinate 7,111,920 downwards.
CGACTAACAGTTCGAACCAACACGTTGGTAATGATAATATTATGGATACCTTATTTTACATATGATAATCGTATTATTTTAGTCAGTCATACACTATGTCACCATTTGAATTACATTATTAATTACACATTAATTATTAGAAAATTAAAAAAACAGAATAATACAAGAGTTACAATCATTCATTATTATGATTATTATTATTACAATACATAGTCATTGAATTAGTCAGGGTAGACCAACCATCTGCAAATATGACAATATCCTGAACCTCGCCACTGAACTGGTCGAGCAGTGCGACGGCTCTATAGTAGGAGCGGATTATATGCTGTGTATTCCCCTATTAGACACCCTAAGATAAATAAGTTAACCAAAATGCAGTCTAAAATCACACTTTAAGTACACAAATCTTTAACGATCAGGATCAGCTGCTTCATGTCATAGTTGTTTGATATTTTCAGGTACTTAGTAGAAAGCAAGCACGTGGAGGTGCTGCACAAACTGCTGCGCGACCCGGTGGTGCAGCAGTGCCGGCTGCGCCGCGACGGCGACGACGCGCTGCTGGCCACGCCCGCCGCCGCGCCCGCCGCGCTGCCCCATACCGCCGGTCAGTGCCGACCCACACTGAACTACTACCACAGAATAGATAATAGTACTAACGTACAGAAGAATCACTCTCTAACAAAACCGGTGTTTAAGCATGAAAATATGCCTACTCATGCCTTCTCTCTCCGTCGCATAACACTTGCTCTTCCGCGTACGCTAGGGTCGCTTTAAGTAGAGTAATCGCTATGACTCGGCGCGACGCGGCGAGCGGGCGAGCGGCAACCTACTGCGATTTACAGCGCCGCGCGCTTTTTTTTTTTTTTGGCTGGAGTCCGCTTGCCAACCAATAGTGTTATAAACTAAAGTGCAAAGCGCTGCGCTCGACTGAGTACAATGAATTTCTAATTACATTGACAGTTTTTACCAGCCTACGGCAAACAAATATAGGATAGCTTATGATTTTAGCAGTCTATTGGCCAAATTCAGAAAAGCCACTCAAATTGAGCTTTAATTAAAGTGACGTTTCTGTATAGGTTGACTAGAAGAGGGACATTTAACTATTTAATATCTAATCAAATGCTTAAGTGGCGTTTCTGAATTCGCAATATGTATGTTTGAATTATTTTTATTTGTTCCCTCATTCCTCCTAAAATGTAAAGATTCAAATAATTCAAAGAAGAAGAAAATATATATATAGATGAGTGAGTTAAATTTTGTTTCAAATGAAAGCATGAATTGTGATGAATGATTGAATGAAATATTTCGAAAATATCTAACAAAAACAACCACTCTTCTTTAATACTGTTAATAAAACATATATTGGTTGGTTGGTTTTTTTATGAAGAAGGTATTTTCATCGTTATAAAAGTTGTAGTCGGGTATTCGTTTTCAACTTTATCTTGTTCTTACCGTGCTGTTCACATTAGTCTATCGCAGGGGTCACCAATTAGTTTCGCTCGGGGTCCGTTTTAAGAAATGAAGGACCATCGCGGTCCGCACAATATTTTATAGAAAATATATTTATTATACAAATGTAATTACGGAAATAACAAAAAAAAAAAAATGTGTTGCGGACTATCCATCTGAAGTTTGGAGTAAAATTGGTAAAAGCTATTGACATTAAATCCTTGCATTGTGTAGTGCAAGTTGCGTGTTCTCACGGGCCGCACAAAATGAGTCGGCGGTTCGGATGCGGACCGCGGTCCGCCATTTGGTGACCCCTGGGGTCGCATTATGAGCTCTTAATTCTAGGCAGTTTCCGCCGTAAACTGAGCTGCCTGGAAAGTTTGTATTACGAGTGCGCTAAAGCGGGCCTGTTTAGCGCGCTCATATTACGATTTTTCCAGGCAGCTCAGTTTATGGCGGAAACTGCCTAGAATTTAGAGCTCATAATACAACCCCTGGTCTATCACATCATAGCTTCTATGCTAATTAAGCCATCGCATTCGCGTATTATTATGGATTAAAGGAATAAAAGAAACATCTCCGTCCACATCAATTTCGAAATTCTAAAAAGTGAAGGTTATTCTTTAACTATTCTTGTAGTGGTAGAGCCAAACAGTAATCCTCACTAGATGATTACTGTTCGAATGGGCCGGCTCGACCGAGGTACCACACTCTCACAGAATATCGGCGTAAAGTAATAGCTTGCTATTGCGTTTCGTACGGTGAGTGACGAGATCCGGAGGCCTATTCCCTCATCCCCATTCCCCATCCTCCCTAGACTGGCAACGCATTGGCAGGACCTCTGGTGTTGCAGATGTCCATGGGCGGCGGTGACCACTTTCCATCAGGTGGGCCGTCTGCCGGATTGTCAGTCAATAGACTTAAAAAAAAACTATTATATTGCTACAGTGTCAGGCGAAGAGAAACCTCCAACGAACGGCGCGGTCCCCGACGACATCAGCCAGTTCTACCAGCAGCTGGACAAGGATGATGAGGAAGACGAGGCGACCGACCTGAGCGCCAATACCGCCGTCGCCTTTGAGGTCGACCCCGATAAGATTGAGGTGAACGAAAACACCTCGATGTGATCAGATAACACTTAAATTACAAATAATTAATTATTATGTTCTTCAAAGACCATATATCCTACTAGTGCACCCGCCACAGCTTCGCCCGGGGTATTTTCCATACAAACTTTATCCATACAAATCCCTCCTTAGTGCACCTCTAGGGTACTCGAGGAATGTCTCCTCAAAATTTCAATCCTCTAGGACCATCCGTTTAGGCTGTGCGTTGTCTATAAATGAGACACGGTACTGTTTTATATATATTGACTAGTGGACCCGCCACAGCTTCGCCCGCGGTATTTTCCATACAACCTTTATCACCTCTTTTCACCCCTTTAGGGATGGAATTTCAAAAAATCCCTCCTTAGTTCACCTCTAGGGTACTCGAGGAATATCTTCTCCAAATTTCAAACCTCTAAGACCACCCTGTGCGTGCGTTGTCTATAAATGAGTCACGGTAATGTTTTATATATATTGATAAATAAACTCCGCATAAAGGCTTATTACACCTTCTAAGTGACTAAATTGGGAAGGTGTAATAAGCCCTTTAGTCGGGCGACCCCCGCTGCCAATATTAGAGTCAAGAAACTAAGCGGTGGCCGGTGGGGCTACATGCAAACAAGGGTCACGGACACCTTAAACCTTCTAATCACAGCGCTCTAAAATACGGCGCCCCTACAAGTTTGGCAAGTTTCTTTGCTAGTAAAAGTTAGGCTACGCGCTCTTTACTTTAGGATATATGGACTGGTTGTGCTCTGCATTTCCCAAGATTTATTTAATTTCCTGTAAGGGGTCATCCATAAAGTACGTCACACGTTAAGGGGGAGGCAGGGGGTCCTCGAAGTGTGACATTGTGTGACAAGGGGTGGGAGGGGTCCTGAGTTTTGTGACGTCACATTTCAAAACATTACGTCTAAGTGTTAAAATGCTACATTTAAACTATTACCGAAAAACATAACAATATTTCCAACTCTATCTGTATGAGCATAAGGTTTAAATTGTTTTATTGGCAAGTTCACACTCGCTCTAATAGTGTGACGCGTTTTTTCAAATGTTTGATTTGATGTTGATTATATATAAAAAAAAAAAAAAATGGGGAAAAAACTGCTGTTTTAATTTAATAATTTCTAGACGTAAAATTGCAAAATATGTGACGTCACGCTAGGGAGGGGGGGTCTCACAAATGTGACCAACTGTGACAAGGACGGGAGAGGGGTCAAAAAATCACGAAATTAGTGTGACGTACTTTATAGATGATCCCTAAAGAGCTCAGTAAATAAATGTTTTGAGTGGCTGCAACTTGCGATGTGAATAGACGCTAAGGTATGTTTACTGAACGAATGCAGTCATTTCAATTATCACATACTGTGATTCATCCGTTTGAGGACACGTTTGGCCTAGTTGGTAGTGACCCTGCTTCCGAAGCCAGCGATCCCGGGTTCGATCCCCGGTAAGGGCAAATATTTGTGTGATGAGCACGAATGTTTGTTCCTGAGTCTTGGATGTTTCTTGTGTATTTAAGTATTTATTTATCTATATAAGTATGTATATCGTCGTCTAGTACCCATAACACAAGCCTTTAGATCTTACTTTGGGGCTAGATTGATTTGTGTAAAGATTGTCCCCTGATTTATTATTATTATCCCTTTCGCGCTGATCTGGTTAAACAAAGACAAACTTTAAAGCCACGAAAAGGGAAAATCTCAAAAGCATGCACTTACAGCCCACCAAATGTTAATTTTCATGTTGCAGGTAATACAGAAGCGTTGCATCGAACTGGAGCACCCTCTACTGGCGGAGTATGATTTCCGCAATGACACCGTCAACCCAGATATTAACATTGATCTCAAACCTACCGCGGTGTTGAGACCCTATCAGGAAAAGAGCCTCAGGAAGATGTTCGGAAACGGGCGAGCGAGGTACGTGTAATATTAACACATTCATTACCAACCCATGAAACAAGTCTACCCTGCCACGCCGGTGAAACGAATCTCGTTATGTATAATACCCGACTGTCGGGCACATTTACACTTTTGTTGAAAGAATCGACGTCACACGCCGAAATCCCGATATCGAGTTCACGATGTCTCGCGGCAGGGTTGGGGTAAAAACGTTAGTTAATTAAATTATGGTTTTCACTATGCCATCGCGTCGGGCAAAATTAGGTATCTACAGTAGGTACTTAAAATATATTTTTTATTCTCGGTTATTATATAAATACGAGATAATTATACAATAAAATAAATAATCTACATCACTTAAATGTAAAATATAGGTATCACTTCAATTATTAGAAATTAAACTACTATAATTTTCATTTCAAACTCTGTTTATTTGAATATTTTAATTTTTGCAATCTCTATGTTCTCTTCATCAAAAAATCGAGGAGAGTACAAAGTTATAGACAATAATAATACATTTTCTGATTATAAAAGTACTATGGGACAGAAAAATCTTTCGCTTTTTCTTGTAATTTAATCAAGTTCCTGTACAAATAACACAGGCTTGAATGTAATTTTAAATGTCATTTATTTCCTTTAAAAGAACGGTAAAGTGGTTTTTTTTAATGACACTTATGCGAAACGACTAATATTACCATACTATTCAATTTCAGCGAAAAATATATAAATCGAAATATTGTGTACAGATGTAGTGCATAATTAGTTTCCATCGTGTTTTATCGGAAAAGTTCGTATTTATCGTGCTCTCTCAATTAGCTTCAGCAGGCCCCCAATTCTCGGTGCGTTCAAGATAATCTCACAATCGAGATTAAACGTCACTGCATACATTCATTTGACAGAACTGTATGAATCTGACGTTTAATCTTGCAATCGACATTATCTCGAAAGCATCGAGAATTGGGGGCCAGTAGCTATCATACCATGTTGTCATTTTTCATTTTGACATTTAACAGTAAATAATTAAGTTTCACATTAATGAATATAAGCATGTCACTCATTTAATACAACAATTAATTGACACTTCGGGTCCCGTCGTCTTCCGATTGAGATCCGAGTTTTACCGATGGAAACATATTATTCACTATATCTGTGCACATCCTTAAATGGATTGTCGGCGCAGGTCGGGCGTGATCGTGCTGCCGTGCGGCGCGGGCAAGTCGCTGGTGGGCGTGACGGCGGTGTGCACGGTGCGCAAGCGCGCGCTCGTGCTGTGCAACTCCGGCGTGTCCGTGGAGCAGTGGAAGCAGCAGTTCAAGTGCTGGTCCACCGCCGACGACAGCATGATCTGCAGGTCCCACACACGCCATTATCACCAACCATCATCTTGCCTTTTTCTGTGGGAGTGATTTCGTGAAAAGGGACGGAAGTGTGTAACAGAAAGCCGGGGAGACGCGCGCTATTTGATTTGACCAATGAACGCGCGCGGTGGTAGAGTTGTAGCTGGGAAGCGCGCGCTTATTTGATTTGACCAATGCGCGGGCGCGGTGAGATATCTGATGTTACACATCATAATAATATGCGACTACTGTAAGGCTCGTTTTTCGTTTTTTTTTTTTTCATTTATTGGAGGTCTGCGTACCACTGCATAGCATGTTTTCTTTTTAGCCAATTACGCGAAGCCGAAAGGAGGGTATACAGTTTAACCAACAGTATGTATGTTTGTACGTATGTATATGACCAAAAATCGGATGTTCCTCCTTAGATCCTGAACTACTGGAAATAAATGGGATATCATGTGATTCGTGGAGAACGTCCGAGTGTCACAGGCTATATAAGAGTGCATCATACTAGAAGCACAATAGTAGTTTATGCAACGGTTGCATAATGATAGGCCTTAAAACACTAGTGCGGTTTTCACTAAACGAGCTTTAGCGAGTTTCATAATAAGATCGCACGTGTGTTTTAAGGCCACATTATGCAGAGTTGCATACATAATTTTATCTACATACATATTATAAATCCTCCATGATGTGTTCAGAAACAATATTTTCTGGCAACAAGTTATGTGTTGCAATCGTGGCTGCATATTTCCGATATCTGGCTCATTTTCACATCACACAGTCACTCCGAGAAGACTACTATTGATATTTTCAACTAAAATGTAAATTACAAACAACTTTTTCTATTCAATTCAACAACAATTCTACTTTCGTTCAGCAAAAAACCAACATAATGGCGGCAATTCGGTCCTCCGTCAAGACCATTTTTTTTTTAAATCATAGACAAACGAATGAAGTCTCTACTCTCACGTCACTCGAGATCAAATGTCGTTCGGTTTATATTAAAAAAACATACTGAATTGATGTTTCGTATCAATAACTGTTTAATATCTATGGATACTAGAATAGAGACCCACTTGAGTTTTGACAGTTGTTCCAAATTTAATCTCATTTCGATACTAAAATCGGTACTGTAATAACATTGCAGCACTGGTTTTACCTAATTGGTTGTCACAATGGTGGTCATTGCCTACGGTTTTTGATTACACTATGGAGGTTTTATGACATGGGTGTAGATAAATGCTTTTACGTCGCCAGTCGTGTTTGAGTTTTTATAATATAATAACTTTTACTTTTGTATACAGATTTACATCAGAAGCGAAGGACAAGCCGATGGGCGCGGGCATCCTGATCACGACGTACTCCATGATCACGCACGGCCAGCGGCGCTCGTGGGAGGCGGAGCAGACCATGAAGTGGCTGCAGGCGCAGGAGTGGGGGCTCGTGGTGCTGGACGAGGTGCACACCATCCCCGCGAAGATGTTCCGCCGCGTGCTCACCATCGTGCACTCGCACGCCAAGCTCGGTCAGTGCCCAGGGTATGAAGTGGCTGCAACTGCACCCCATAAATCAAAGATCTCAAAAGAACGATATGCCTATCAGTACAATTTCGTGTAACAAGTCTCATAGAAGGTTGTCAAACGCCAGCGCCGTGGCTTAACCACGCACCCTATTGCTGATGTCTTAGTACTTACGACATGCATCTTAAAGTCTAATATTGCTTGATTCACACGCTTTCATATCATTGTCGGCGGTGGCTTCGGATGTGCGGTCTCACAAGTTGTTTGTGGAATCACTTAAACGGGTGTCCATGACCGTGGTTGCCGTGCGACTGAACGTGCGATGGTGTCATATTCCCAATATGACACCTCAAAAGTAAGCATCGCGAGAATTGCTTTGAGCAGTTCCTTACTATTTATTTCAATGCCCTAAATCCTTAACACACCGCTTAGGCCGCCTCTCCTTCTACCATTAGTGAGAACGATGCCTAAAGAGATTCATCCATATTTCACTCGTTCGCATGTGTAATTCGCGACGCCACGTGGCCATCCAATGGATTAATGGCCTAACGTCAAAATATTGCGAGCAATTTACTGGGCCAATAATGTAATAAACAAGGTTACGCAATTGAACAAAATGATTATTTGGTGTTTATTTCAATAACAATAAAAAAAAAAAAACACGTTACAAAGAATGAAACTACGCTAATGAACTTAAAATAGACCTACTGCTAAGTTTCTTGCGGCGTTTCTTCTCAGCAGATGTCACCTTTCGAAGCGCTGGTAGATTCAGACATGTAAAAGAGCCCATGTGGCCTACTTGCAAAATAAATGTTTTCATTCATTTTCATTTCATGCATAACGTATTTTGTGGTTCCGCTATAACGAACTCGTTATTGTCGCAGGTCTAACAGCGACGCTGCTGCGTGAGGACGATAAGATCGCCGACCTCAACTTCCTGATCGGGCCGAAGCTGTACGAGGCGAACTGGCTGGAGCTGCAGGCCAACGGGTACATCGCGCGCGTGCAGTGCGCCGAGGTGTGGTGCCCCATGATGCCGGAGTTCTACCGCGAGTACCTCATACAGAAGTGAGTCGTTTGTGCCCGTTTCTCAATTTCCATTACGCGTACCAGTCACTTTCATTGCCACGCCAAAACAAGGTAATCGCTGAGGGCCAGCGTAAAGACAGCTTATAACGCAAGCCGAGAACTCCCCAGGCGAGTTCACTTATCTTTATACCGTCGACTTCCCTGCCGGGTGCGGTATATCGTATACCCGGTCCGTTGTAAAAAGATCGCTGACGGCGATATAAAATGTATGGCCGTCAGCGCTCTTTTTACATCGGGCGATGTATACCTAATCATATCATCGCTTCGTAAACGAGTTAATCCATAGTAATATTATGAATGCCAAAAGTAATTCTGTCTGACTGTTACGCTTTCACGACAAAACGGCTGAATCGATTTTGATGATATTTGATACGGAAAACGTTTAAGCTTTGGACAAAGACTACTTTATTATAAGAAAATTCACCCCTAAAAGGTTGAAATGGGGGCTGTAAAATTTATTAATTTGAGCATGAAAAAGAGGCCAGTAACGTGAAAATTCGGTATAAAGAAGTTCACATACTCACCAATTAAATATTATTAATTAAATCTGTTTTATTAGCGACCAGTTGTAATAGAAATAACCCGCCAAGGGAGTCGCTTGGCTGTCAGCTAGTATAGCATGAACCCCCCCCCGCTAATCGTTTGGTATCTGAGCAACATTATAGAGAACTCGCGAGGGGAGCTCTTGGCAATGAAAGTTTAAATGATTTACTTAGTTTGATTGGAAATCGGGTTACATGGATAGATATAAAATGCACATTCATCCCTGCGTTTTTAGATTTACACGTTTGAAAATAATGAAATAGAAAAAAAAGTGTGTGTGTGTGTCAGCTCCGACGCGCGACAGGAGTTTACTCCTTACGAACGATTATAAAATAAACCAGTACCCATCATACCATGCTGTCATTTTTCATTTTGACTTTGAATAATAAAGTTTCATATTAATGAATATAAACATGTTGAACACATTGAATACAATAATTAATTGACACTTCGGGTCCCGTAGTCTTCCGATTGAGATCCGAGTTTTACCGATGGAAACATTATTCACTATATCTCTATGCAATGCGAAGCGACTGACGCATCTTCGGCTAACATCGTGTGACTCCGTACCGTGTGACATCGTAGTTTGATTTTACTCCATAATTTTTCATACCCCGGGCTTATATATGAAAATCGATTCTTAAGGAGTAAACTCCAAAAAATCCTAAAAAAATTTCAATGTTAAATGTTTCAGAATAAACAAGAAAATGCTGCTGTACGTGATGAACCCGTCGAAATTCCGCGCCTGCCAGTTCCTCATCAGGTACCACGAGCGGCGCGGCGACAAGACCATCGTGTTCTCGGACAACGTGTTCGCGCTCCGGCACTACGCCGTCAAAATGAACAAGCCGTACATCTACGGGCCCACGTCGCAGAACGAGAGGATCCAGATCCTGCAGAACTTCAAGTTCAACCACAAAGTGAACACTATATTTGTCAGTAAAGTGGCTGATACGAGCTTCGATTTGCCTGAAGCCAATGTGTTGATTCAGATCTCGTCTCACGGTGGTTCCCGACGTCAGGAAGCCCAAAGATTAGGTACAAATCAGTTTTTTTTTAATGAAGGACTGGGCATGCGTTTGACCCTAGTCTCACCTGATGGAAAGCGAAGACAGGGTCTAGGAGAGAACACTCTTACCTTGAAGACACCAAGATTGTATCATTCAGGAAATACAGACGCCGGGAGAGTGTTCCACACCTTAGCGGTGCGAACCAAAATAGTCTAAGAAATGTGGAAGATCGACCTTCACCAATCAGATAACTTGATGAAACATATTTTTTATCAAGTATAATTTATTAACAAACATTCCTATGATAACTTGCCTATCGAAAAGTTTTCATAGCTATTTTAAAGTTAAAATTAATGCAATTAAAAATAGCTATGTAAACTTTTCGATAGGCATGTTTGTTAATAAATTATATTTGATAAAAACTATGTTTCATCAAGTTATCTGATGGGTGAAGGTCGATCTCCCACCGGCTCTTAGTAGTAGAGGAGACATGGGAGATCGACCTCTCTCCTAAAAAAAGCTAATATACGCGTCGAATTGAGAACCTCCTCCTTCGGTTTTTTTGAAGTCGGTTAAAAAAATAATTTCGCACACCGCTTAGCACAGCTCCTAGGAAATTCAATTACATGTGGATGAAAACCCTCCCGACGTCTGGTGGTCCGGTGGCAGAATGTGGATGGTGGGATTAGGTCATGTAGTTCCTGTGCACACTCACCAAAATACACCTTATAAAAAACCGAAAGGCTGGCAACCTTACGCCGGTGCTCCAGACTTGTATCTTGTATACAACATTGAAACATTAACTTCTATATTTGCTGTCTATTTGTACCTAGTAACTAAAAGAAACTTTCATTTATCAGGTCGTATTTTAAGAGCAAAGAAGGGAGCCATCGCTGAGGAGTACAATGCGTTCTTCTACACTTTAGTATCGCAAGACACATTGGAAATGGCGTACAGTCGAAAGAGACAACGGTTCCTTGTCAATCAAGGCTATAGTTACAAGGTTAGCCCAACGTTTATTGAAATTGAATTTTAAAAACTTCATTATTACGAACGGGTACATCATAATTTATTTGGTATTTCAGGTGATAACAGAACTGAAGGGAATGGACACAGAGCCAGATATGTTCTACGGCACTCGCGAAGAACAAGGGATGCTGTTACAGCAGGTTGGAATTAGAGATCGCGATAGCATCGATATATATAGACTAGGATACAATTGTTTGTTTGTTTCGATGTTTTAGTTACAATGGTTTTTTGAACGCCACAGTCGGCAAATCAGTACAGCTGTTTTGTGCTGCGGACACCACGATGTACTTCGGACAGTTCTTAGTTAGCGTCCGTAGCAGGCAATTTCGCATTTGGCTTTGGCTTTCAAAGGGTTAAGTAAGTTGGTCATATATTTTTTTTTGTATTAGGTACTTCAGGACTTTAAGTTGATTAGTGTATTTGATAACCTTTTTGCAAGTTCGAATACCGAGGTTCGGGCCTCTATTTTCGAAGTCGAAGAACACCTTTGAGTATTCAAATTTATAAATGTCTACATCAAAACAGGTCAATATGGCTTTCTTATCGCATCATCTAAGATTTTATAGGCACCTTCTCGTCTATAAATAAGTTTTGTACTCACAATCGCAAGTATAAGCAACTGCATCTATGTCAATCGCTTAATGCAGACGCATTCTGCTGTCTCACTTCATAGGGACATAAATTATCTCTCCACAATACAGTTAGAACCCGCCGTCGCCTTGAGATGCGCACAGTTCTTGCTCAGGACTCTTGTGCACATTTTCATTGTTCTTTCTCAAACTCTTATTTTACTCCAAATTGGAGTTGCAAATTTAGTTTTGGCTATATACGCATTTGAGAGATTGATGCCTTTTTCGGCACATTCCTTTTTGGACATATTCCGTTTTCGGCATATTCTTGTTTCGGCACATTTTAGTAAATAAATTATACTATGAAATACTTGTGACTTTGCTTGCGTAATAAAATAAAATAATATTTATTAGTAAAATATTATATTTTAATCATTAAAAATAAAAGACAAAAATTTAACCTACACTGATTACTTAAAATAATTGGGCAACTAAGTAACTAATCATAACCAACTAGGTATCTAAATTCATATGCTTCATGGACCCGTCTTTTATAAAAGTTGGCAAAGCCTATTTAAACATTCCATTACATTAATTTTTTTATTTACAAAATCATATACAACTTCCCGCTCCTGATAAAAAAAAAATATCTTTTTTTTGACGTAAACGTGTTTCATCTGAGCAATGAATATGCATTTTTCGTGAAGTGATATCTTGGTATCCAGCTTCCGATCTCAGTAGTTTTATGAATAAAAACAGTGAAGGTTTTTTGTAGTATTCACCATCAGAAAATATTTTTTGTGTTTCTTTCTCGCATGCTATTTATATATACTTATGTCTTGAAAATAAACATAACTATACCTAGGATTGATTTCATTTGTTGTATATAATGATTAATGCCGAAAACGGAATGTGCCGAAACAAGAATATTCCGAAAACGGAATATGTCCAAAAAGGAATGTGCCGAAAAAGGAATCAATCTATCTCTCAAATGCGTATATAGCCAAAACTAAATTTGCAACTCCAATTTGGAGTAAAATAAGAATTTGAGAAAGAACAATGAAAATGTGCACAAGAGTGCCGAGCAAGAACTGTGCGCATCTCAAGACGACGGCGGGTTCTAACTGTATTGTGCCGAAAAAGGAATAATCATTTGAGAAAGTCAGTCGAAGTATGCGTATATCCGTCCGTTTTGTGGTCAGGTGCTGGCGGCGTCGGAGACGGAGTGCGAGGAGGAGCGCGAGGGCGCGCCGGGCGGCGCGCGGCGCGCGGGCGGCGCGCTGTCGTCGCTGGCCGGCGCCGACGACGCGCTGTACCTGGAGCACCGCCGCAGCAACACCAAGCACCCGCTCTTCAAGAAGTTCCGATACTAACGCGTACGTAGGGCTGGTGCTTGATGGGAAATATCACTCCAAAACCTCCGCGATTTTAGCGTACCACAATATTTGAAACACGGTCTTCCACGCAAACTACGTCTAGGTAGTAACGAAATTTAAACAAACTAACCCAGTCAACCAGCCAATTAAAAAGAAATAATGTGAAATACAAGTTCATTCCGAATTCAATTTTAACGCGGTTGAGTAAAGTCTGAAACAAAAGTGAATTTCATTTGGACTTGTTCCCTTTTTATTGTTAAACGTGCGACATATCATACACAAAATGATTTTCTGGATTCACTGGATTAGCTGAGCCGCGGGGGTTAATTTGTTTCCCTTTTGTTAACTATCCAGACGAATAGAGTATACTGTACAGTGCATCTATTTTCTTAATGTCTCGGCAATCATCGCACTTCCGGATACAAACGAATACAACTGATAGAAATGCGACGACTGACGAAACACGAAGTTTGCCGAGAGACATTAAGAGAAGTGTGAAGCTACGGCTTTTCATACAAAAGGCGATAAAGATTTCCACCCTTTAAATGCTAACCGATTTTGACCAATTTTTGATAGGTTATCAGTCAGAACAAAATCTAAGCTTTTTCACTATAACTAATAAATTCAGTTTTATTGCTGTTTCAGTATTCTCATACAAAACTAATTTCGGCGAATCTGGCTTTGTTGATCTTTAATCAAAATTCAAAAACGTACAGACCTAGATTTTGTTCTTTCTGACAACCTATCAAAAATTAGTCAAAATCGATTAACATTTTAAGCTCGCCGCTAACATCTATCGCCTGTTGTATGGAAAGGGTGATTTTTGCCGCTGGTCCACAGTCCTCTTAAGAAAATAGATGCACTGTACACTGTAGAATAATTTATGTGGCTGGCATGTTTCTTTTTTAATCATTTATGAGATTGATAATCAGCTCTAAACAAGAATTATTTGTTTCAGGTTCTTGAATACATCAAATCATGAAGTTTCAATAAAAAACTACAAAAAAAAAAAACACTTCTTTAATCATTTGTCCATTACCCTAAAAAATATTTTTGTTTATAACGTAGAATAACATAGATTCTCAATTATTTACAGTGAAACGGAAAATGGGAGCGGTATACCAGAGTGGGCTATAGTGGAGCTACAAGGTCTTGTGCAGATGAAGCAGTCGTCAGAAGGCCCTACTGTCATTGGGGATCTTCACTTTTACAATAGGAACCGGAATCCGGTCCTTATCCTGGGGCACCATGTCCTAAGTGGAAAAGAAGTCAAGCTGGAACAACCCATGGCTGTCATAGAAAAACTAACAAATGATGGCATAACACAATACAAAGTGAAGGCTGTGGTCAAAAAGAAACTTCTATTCAAGTCTAGACCTAAACCTATTATTTCTAATGTTGCTGAAAGAGTTTGATAATTTAAATAAATATATGTAAGCTTATGCATTTGTTTTATTAAGACCAAAGTACAGACTTTTAAATCTTTGCAAGTATGTCCAGTATCATGCATGACACAAAGATAAGATAGACCGTTTTATCTCTAAGTGCGTCTCTCTCACACTAGTGCCGACGAAAGAGATAGTCATAGAGATAAACGGGTTTATCTGTGGAATGCATGTTAGGGCCGTTGGTGGCTGTTCTCCTCTACAGGTAGCGTTAGTCAACCGATTCTCGTGAAATTTTGTGAATAGGTTCAATAATTGTATGGATTTTTTAAGACAATTCAGTTTCGAATTTTAAAAAAAATCTACACCTCTCAGAGCCACTAGTACTAGCTGTATAAATTTGGCCTGCAGCTGGTGCCATTGTTTTGTGCCTGGCATTGGAAGTGTTGAAGCAAAGTTAATAAATACCAATACAAAATCTTTGCATCATGACATTTATACACAAGCTAATAGCGCCCCTGGCAAGATGAATTTTGCGCCTCCAAAGACATTTCTAGCAAGGAAAAAACTGGGTCTGCAGTGTGAGGCGAGGTTGAGGCTGCACCCCTAGCAGCTGCCTACCTGGCCATTCTCTAGCTAGATGCTGACTATATCAATAATATCAATTTAATGATTATATTACTGCTATAGCCTAGTCTTTCAACCTGCTTATAACAAGTCAAATTTACTGCAAAATCTCCAAATGCTTCTGTTATTAACTCAGATAAAAAATTAAAACAATGTTGACTAGGTAGAGAAAAGAATTTGTAGTTTTGTAAGATAACTGTCATCTACGATTACAGGAGCCACTGCGCCAAATGGATGAACAGTTTTCATGTGAACCTTCAAATTGTTTTTCTGAATTGCAGCATAGGAGCAATACATGCATTTGTGCTGTCTGCCATCCTGTAACAATTCATACAAATAGGTAAATAAATAAATAAATCTTATATAGAGAAATAAATACTTAAATACATAGGAAACGTCCAAGACTCAGGAACAAACATTTGTGCTCAACACACAAATATTTGCCCTTACTGGGGATCGAACCCGGGACGCTTGCGTCGGAGGCAGGGTCACTACCAACTAGGCTATCCGCGTGGTCTGAGGTACTTTTCTTAATCCATTAAATGTTAGTCAATAAAAATAAGCCAAATTGAAATTACTTTCTCATGTCTTAACAGATGTCTCTTGTATGAAGTTTGGTATACAGTTTTATAACTACAAACATCACAGTAAAATTCTGTTCCATGCTTCCTGACCTGAAAAATAAAGCAATTGTCAAACAGTATTATAGAAAGTAACTATAACCTTTTGGCCGCCGTTGTCGACTATGCGTGACGTGCGATACAGGGTAAAAAAGACCTTCACTGCCTTGACTTAAAGTTGAAATTCGTACTCCGTTCAGAGATGCTTGGCGGCCAAAAGGTTAATCTTTGCTACAAATTTGTGTTATCAAATACTTTAATAGTTGAACATCAAATCCATTGCACAATACAAACTTTGGGGTCCTGCTGATCAGCAATGGCATTCTTGATCTCCGTCACAGTTTCCTTGGATCTTAATGCAGAAGTTTTTCTTCTGAAATAATGTTCGAAGTTATAGCTTTATTAAGTTTTTATAGTTGATGTAAAATCAATGTATGACTTGAAAAGGTGACTTTCTGCTAAGGTTTCCATTGTTTCTTCTAACTTATGATGGGCCCGTTTGAAGGGCTAGTAAATACAACCCATTTAAAATTTTCATCATCAAAAAAGCCCACAGGTGGCCAATTTTCTGATTAAAGTATGAATTTAGATTGTTATGCTGCTTATAAATATTTTATTAAAGTATTAATCTACCTAGGTAGCCTTGGATACATCTTTAAAAGAGACTTTATTATATATGAGTAAGGAACTAATTTGGAATAGTCAAAA
The DNA here is from genome assembly GCA_947859335.1 of Tortricodes alternella. Lineage (NCBI taxonomy): Eukaryota > Metazoa > Arthropoda > Insecta > Lepidoptera > Tortricidae > Tortricodes > Tortricodes alternella. Next base: position 7,095,648 of record OX401983.1, on the reverse strand, counting down.
ATAAACTGTATCACTGGGCCCTTGATATATATGCTGCAATTTCCGTTGTGTGTCGATGCAAAGAATTTGGTAATTATCATACATGGTACCAACTTACGGCGTCAACTGCTTCCGTAGTTTTTTAACGGTCTTATCAACACTATGGTCATTCAAAATATGGCAAGTAACTGTATCATTACTATCAAACGTCTCTTCGCAAACGCTGCATACATAAACCACTTGTTCCATGTCGAAATTAGTGTTCATTTACAGTATACGATACGTATTACAAAAAAAAACTACAATTTCTGTTCGAAAGTAGTAGCCGTTTAAACCTCAAATAGGTATTCATACATTTTATATTTGTAATCATTTATTCTTTATCACCATTAGGGCACACTTAGAACCGTCCTACATTCCATTTGTTTATTTATTTTATACTTAATTCGAGGTAGGATGGTATAACTGACAGGTGACATATTTAGTGGTGTGGTGATCCGTGCAGAATCGAGTCCATTTTTAACGATTATCGACAAAAGTTTCAATAGATTAGGAAATCGACTTTTTGTACGATTTACTTTGGCTACAGCGATTTGACAAGTTGACACCCATTCGTTCCATGGTAAATGGTTAGCCCTTCACTTTCAAAGTTTCGTTTCACACTACACATTTGAGGTTATTGAAATTAATCATTTGTATTATATTGTTTAAGTACTTTGTTGCATGTGATTTATAAGTATAGTTTTAATAGCAATAAATGCAAAGTTTTATACGTTACTGTCTATATTTTAATTCAGTTTAATGGCTTAATTCGTTGAAACGTGTTATGCGTGAAAGGGAAAATAGCACCTGACAGGGAAATCATCTATAGGGTTTTAAAGATGGGTGCCTTACGGTGCCTTAGGCCCGCCATATTTATTCGTTTTATATGGCACACATGTTCGTAATTTTTCCGTACGGAATTCTTTCGAACGTGTGTGCCATATAGAACTATTTATATGAAATGCCTGCGTTCGGGGTGTCCGAATACGGAAAACGAATGTATTTGGCGGGCCTTACTGATGAGGGCCGGGCCCGGAATATTAACCTATTGAACGCCACGGCTGAGTGCGAGAAAGTGTGCCCCGGACGCCGAGTGACGGCTCTAGCCGACAAAATGTATTCTACGAACACGGACAGGAACACGGAAATCTGTTGTCGGGTACAGCCGACTGTGGCGTTCGAAAGGTTTAACCAGTTATAAAACAATAGTATCTGATCATCTATTTCTGATTTTGTGTATATAGTACGTAGGTATAATTTCCAGTTCCAAGCAATCAAAATTTTAAATACCTATGGCCTAATTTCTTATCATTAATGAAAAAAACAATATAATTGTGGTTATTAGTGTTCTTCTCGGAAATGAGAAAATAATCAAAATATGCAGTAACTAGTTCATTTATTACTTAATATAATTTTCATACGCTTATTACATAAGGAGATAAAACAATGATATATTATGAAAGGCACTTTATTATTCATAAAATGAAAAGATGACAAATTATGGCTACTTAAAGAAATCCTACAATTAACTATATATATAAATCATACAAATAGGTGATTATGATAAGAAATCATATGAATCAAGAAATATCAAGAAACCGGGCAAGTGCGAGTGACACTCACTCACCGTGGTTCCGTACCACGCCCATTTTGTTACAGAATGATTACTAATAGAAGATAATATCGTAGAGACATTGCAATTTTCGTAAAACATTATTATTCATTTTGACGCTTAATAATTTCAGATAAAATCCAATCGAATTTTTTAACCATTCTTGTAATGGTGCATAAACGTATCTGTAGTATCATCCATCCGATGAACATTATGTCAATTACATGAGAGCTTTGACATCGAAGTAGGCTCGATAACAGGGTCTCGTTGATCCCTTCCAAGACATTGCAACGAAAGTAACCAGATTACTTTGAAAAAAGAAAGACGTAAAGTGCCAATGGTTTCAAAAATTTCACAAGAAAGTAAAGGAAGAGAGAAGTAAAAATCGCAATGTCCGTTATGGATTTATTTAAATAATAATATGGTAGGTCGGTTTCATTGCAATGTTATTTTATGGAGTTGTCCAAAACACCTATCCCGTCGAATTTGTATTCTTGCCGGGTGCCGTTATTTTTTCTTCACGAATATTGTTGCTGGTCCCAAATTCAAGAAAGATAGGGAGTACATAACTACTGTGATAAGTAAAAAAATTGCTAGAGCCTAGATTTTCCTGAAAGGCATATTACATATTACATTTTCTCGGGACCCTTAGCCCGTCCATCCGTCCGTTGGGAATCCATATTAAAGCCCGTCACACCCGATACATCGTGTCTGGTTTATCGTGCAGTGTCTTAATCTTTACGAGAATTGCGATTAATTTAGGTTACGTTGATGTTACATTATTACATAGTCTAATCTCAAAATACTTTAGTACCTAATCACTTTTCTCAATTGTTCCAAAAAAATAGAAACATAACCACGCAAAATATATAGAACTCACTTAATTTTTAATTGAGTTAAATACGACAAATATCTAGATAGAAAAAACATCTTATCCGACGGTAGTCAATATCGCTGGATATAGAACGGGCGCCTGTTTGATTAAGTATAGGTATGAATGATAAATAGCTATTAAACATAACATGTTTAGATTAGTTCGTTACAGTTATATTTAATTTAATTAATTCCAAATGTAAGCCCGCATGCATGTGGGTGATATGATAATGCTTTTCATTCGTATCCGCACTTTCCAAAACATACGTATAGTTAAAGTAAATTTAAAGAGCATACAGTAATTTGAACCAAAATTTCCGCGTCGCGGGATTTATTATAAACTCAAGCATCTAAAACAAACACATAAACGATTTCATCTATAACGTAACATTGTAAAATTAAAATCTAACAACACCTAGTTCTTCGAAAACTGGTTCATTCCATTAATCAATCTGAATAATGCCAAACTGCTGTTTGCAATTTATATTTTGAGATAGAATCAATGAAACAGTTTTCCTCAGAATAGTACTAATCGAAACTTACCTATCTTTGCACTAACAAATACATAATGTATGAAGTGTAACTACGCCTAGTCCGAAAAAAAGAAAAATACACTCTATATAACATCATTTTTGCACACAACTGTAGCTCATTAACTTGAGCTGATAACTAATTGAAATCCCATTCAAAGTCAATACATTAAACTTGAATCAATATTATTTTGATACATGGACGCGTTGCCAATCTAAATAAATACATTTATCTTACATCAATCAATCAAGATTTCACAAGAAAAATATTGAATGCAATTCTTAAAGCACCAGAAAATGTCGTCATAATGACTAACGTAATGCAGACGTTTCTAAAGACCAGAGGGCTTAGCACACTCATTTTTATCGCGCACATAAAGCATCCCTCCCTTTCGCACCTGCCTATTAGTTAAAAAGTGACAGATGCTTTAAGGATGTGTACCACGTCAAATCCGCAGTACATCAATTTTATTTGATAAGTTTTGATTCATTTGCACCAAATAACAGCAATGAGTAATTTACTACGAATAATGATTTAAAATATACAAATTGTGTGATTATTAATAATTATTTACTATGTGAAATAAATCAAAACCTGATTTGACTACTCGAGTCATAACCAATCAATATGCAGTATTTGAAACGGTCCGGACACATGGAAATTCAATCAAGAATATTTCCGTGGGAACAACGGTATCGACATTTTTTTTTGTCATCAAAAATTCGAGGAGTGTACAATGTTATAGAAAATACATTTTCTGATTATAAAAGTACTATGGGACAGAAACATATTTCGCTTTTTCTTGTAATTTAATCAACTTCCGGTACAAATAACATAGGCATAGCACATAACACATGTAATCTTAAATGTCATTTATCTCCTTTAAAAGAACGGTAAAGTGGTTTTATTTTTTATTACACTTATGCGAAACCACTAATGCTACCATACTATTCAATTTCAGCGAAAAATATACAAATCAATATATTGGGTATACATCCTTAAGTGCTTGATAAAATTAGTATGCTAAGCCCTCTGCAATCACAACAAAACGAGTTGGCCGATTAATAGGCGTCACCAAATATTCATGTCATTGCTTTCAAGTATAGAATTTAATTCACTCTTCTTTTTGGTTACAGTCCAATGAAAACATCCTTAGTATACTATTCAACATAAAAATCCTTTCTTAATATAGACATAGGAATACATTGTCGCCAATTTCATTTATAGTTATATATTATCATATTTTCGAAGTTTTCACAATTAATTAAACCTATCTTACGATTGTACATACTAAATTATGTATATCTTAATTTACATGACCTGTCAACAAGACTGACCTAATGTCTCCATATGCGGACGACTTGTCGCCACGAGCCATCGTTTCCGGGAGGGCTTTGTAAAAACTTAGAGCGAGCAGTACTTCAATCTTGCTTTAACATATTGCGTCGTGTATCGATCGAGGGCCTTAGGCCGCATCGTGGGCCGCGCGAATCATCTCCTGAGCCTCGTCCGACTTCCAGTATTCCGCAAGCAGGTCGCGTTCCGCTTCCAAACACGACTGGAATGTTGTCTCACGTCTGGTTAATGTCAGCAGTTGTTTCTTCAGTAGAATGCTCTGCAATAAGACCTGTCTATTAGTAACGACCCTGGATAACTCTTTAATATAAGTTCACATATATGCCTATCTATATGAGAGGAAAACAAATAATAATAATCAGCGGACAATCTGTACGCAAATCGATCTAGTCCCAAAGTAAGCTCTAAAGGCTTGTGTTTTGGGTACCAGACGACGATATACATACTTTTAAAGATAAATAAATACTTAAATACATAGGAAACATCCACAACTCAGGAACAAACATTTATGCTCATCATACAAATATTTGCCCTTACCAGGGGGTCGAACCCAGGACGGCTAGCTTCGGAGGTAGGGTCACTACCAACTAGGCTAACCGCGTCGTCACAAATAGACATTACTTATACATAATTATTGTCTTTAATATAAGTCGAATACAAGGTTATCCTTTATCAATATAGGTTATGACTCTCGACCTCCTAATCGTCTCAAGATGAGAGCCAAAACACTTAATACTGTTGCAGGCAGACAGTATACTACACGGGATTATGCTTCGATGTGGGCCCACGGCATTTTGTTTATCTCGTTTTTCTTATATGTCACAAATGAAGACTTACAAGATCCTGTTTTGTATTATTATGGCTTAGTGAGTATTGCAACTAGTCAATTAGTGTTACTTCAATTAAATCACTCTTTACAAAATTTTGCTATCCAAGGTGCAAGGACGTTAATTGTTGAAGAGTTCCTGGTCATGCACCACCAATTATATTTTACCACATGGTTTTTCATGAGCATAAGTTGCTTCCCAACCTCATAAGGTCAGGAATCTAATTGCCACCCGTGGAATACTTATCATTGAGGATTTCTGGTGGTCATCCGTGGTCTTCATCATCAGTTCCACTTTACTAAATAACGTTCTTCTTCTTATATGTCACAAATGAAGACGTACAAGATCCTGTTTTGTATTATTATGGCTTAGTGAGTATTGCAACTAGTCAATTAGTGTTACTTCAATTAAACACGTCCTTTTTTCATGTTATAAGCGCATTGTCAGAAACATAATCAACTCAAGACATGGATGTTTTCGGTGATGTATTGCGCAAGTTTAAAAATAAAGTGTTGAAGTCGGTCGCGGCAAATGTGTATGTACTTTCGTTATAATTTAAGTTAAATCAAAATATATTTGTTTCATAATTCTATTAATTTCTTGTTAAACTACGAAGTGTGAAAAATAATTATTAACCTTAATTAACCGACTACAAAAAAAACCGAAGGAGGAGGTTCTCAATTCGGCGCGTTAATTTGTATTTTATTTATATGTATGTTCACCGATTACTCAGAGACGGCTAGATCGATTTGCATGATTCTTTTTTTAATCGATAGGATATTTCTCCAAGTTGGTCCCGTTGTGATCAAAGTCGAGCTCTTATGAGAGGATCTATGAGGAATCGAAGGAACTCCTCAAATATTATAGGCTCGCATATAGAATTATTGATGTTTTATGTAATTGCGTTGCATAATTGCAAGCAGTTTCGTTTCAAGAACGTTATTTAGTAAAGTGGAACTGATGATGAAGACCACGGATGACCACCAGAAATCCTCAATGATAAGTATTCCACGGCTGGCAATTAGATTCCTGACCTTATGAGGTTGGGAAGCAACTTATACTCATGAAAAACCATGTGGTAAAATATAAATGGTGGTGCATGACCAGGAGAACTCTTCAACAATTAACGTCCTTGCACCTTGGATACCAAAATTTTGTAAAGGGTGATGAGCAATTAGCATAATGCTATTGTTACTTGATGTGGGTCGTTAAATCACATAATGATAATCACTAAAAAGTGATAAAATAAAAGAAAATAACATAAAAAACCGACTTTCAAAACCCTTTCAAAAGTAAGAAATAAAGAGGGGTCTTCGTAAGTAAATTACCTAGAAACTACAGATTACTGTTGATTAAGTGATACATTAAATATATCGAAGTTGGTGGCAAGTAAATTAGGTAATCCATTCCTCATACTTTGTTCATTTACCTACTTGACACCGATTTGGATGTATTTAATTAACAATATATCTGACTATTGTAGGTAATTTACTAACGAAGGTCAATCATTATTTCTTACTTTTTAAAGAGTTTCTGAAGCCGGTTTTTTTAGAGTGTTAACTAACATGTTTTTTTTTTCCTATTGGACGCACACAAATTTGCATTTGTTTCCGGAAAGTAATGTTATGCCAACATTGTATTAACAATATAAATTACTGAGGACGCCAAAAAGGCTCTGCTTTTCTATTTGCCTTTGTTTACTCTTTCATTTTCATTGTTACTTTCACGCATACACCCTAAACTGAAATCGTTCTACAAATACAGCTGGGACAAAAATGGTGTAAAAGCAGTAAATGTTGAGTGGCCAATGTTTAGGATGAGAGCGAGCGCAGCCTGCCGGCGTGCGCGGCGCGCCAGGCGTGCGCGGCGCGGCTGCGGCGGCCGTGGGCGGCGCCCGCGCGCCTGCGCCTGTGCCGCTGCGCGCGCCGCCGCCGCTGCGCGCCCGCGCCCCTCGTGCCGCTCAACAACCGGGCGGACTTCCAAGTAGGTACTCCCCTTTATTATCCTATATATCATAACGCCAAGGCTATACTGGTAAGGCGACCGGCGACAGAATCAAACGCGTTGCAACAGAGGTGAAGCGTGAGGGTAAGGTATTTTTAAACATTATATTATTACTCATTAAATATTGTATTTACATTTAAAAAACCGGAGAAGTGCGAGTTAAATTCGCGTGGAGAGGGTTCCGTTCCGTACATGAATATGTGAAATTTACTACGTTACTTTAAATACCATAGACTTCTTATAGGATTTCATGTAATCTATAGGTAAAGAACTTATTTCTGTTTTTTTTTTTCAAAATTTTAGCCCCAATACTTTCGGAAATGGGGAGATGGTCAATTTTCGCCTATTTACCTAAATAACTTCTTAACTGTTTTACTTTAAATTCAAAAAAATATATATTTCAAATCCTCACAATAAGCCCTTTCATTTGATATGTCACACGAAATAAGTTGCATAACTTTATTTTAAATTTTCTAATTTACCCCCCAAATGTGGCCCCCATGTTTAAAATTCATATATTTACGTCAAGCGTACGTGTTGCGGTCACCGACTTACATATGTGTACCAAATTTCAACTCAATCGGTCCAGTAGTTTCGGAGCAAATTGGCTGTGCTGTGACAGACGGACAGACAGACACACGAGTGATCCTATAAGCGTTTCGTTTTTTTCCTTTTGAGGTACGGAACCCTAAAAATATGTTATATGTAATTTTTATGTTAATACCAGAAGTAATTAATAATATTATAATGTTTGAGTTAACAAATAATGCACCGTTTTACCCTCACGCGCCGCCACTGCGTTGTAATGTATAGCGGTGGCCGCACTGCTTATGCGGCGCAGTGGCGGCGTAAAGGGCGGCGGGGGCGGTCCGCCCCGGGTGCCAAACACCAAGGGGTAACAAACACCTCACTCGTACCTAAGAAGGCGCACAAAATCTCCCTCTTTAAAGACGTATCAATAAATAACTACCACCAAGACATGACACCAGACACCCACCATAAGCATGATTAGTATTTGGTGTTTTATTTTAAGTAGGGGTGCTCAATACAAAACCGCCCCGGGTGCCAATCTACCTTACGCCGCCACTGATGCGGCGACCACCATATAAAATCGTTGTCACGCCGCAATCGCTTTGCCAGTGTAGCCTCGGCCTGATACCGCAGTAGGCGGTGGCAAGCGTGGCGGGTCCCGAGTGCCGGTGCGGACCGGCGTTTAGAGCTTCACATAGCTGCAGCTAGTATGAGATATGGAGAAAAACCTGCGCGGTGCCGGTTTTCAGCCCTTCTGCACTCAATACCGCATTACCAAAGAAAAAGGGAGAGGGAGGGTATTATAATTTATTGGTGAGTTTGTATGTCTGTATCAGAGTTATTCTTTGAACTCTAGAGAGGTACATAAGACACTCATTGTGATACACTACTACATAAGAAGGCTCAGATAAATAAAAAAAACAGATTTAGCAACAAACTAATTCTACCTGAACTAAGATGTAAATAACAGCTAGCTATCTGTACAATACAGCAACTATCTGAAGATTCTAAGGCTTATTAAATGTCTAATTTGGTGTTGTATAGGCTCACCCACAGATTAATTTGCTTACTTCACTTAGTTCTTCCATGGAATTTCATTATTTATTTTTGATAGTTTACATTTTCAACCGACTTCCAAAAAGGAGGAGGTTCTGTATTCAATTGTGTCTTTTTAAATATTTTTTGTTTGTTACCTCAGAACTCCGTCATTTATAAGTTTATAAGCAGTTACATTCCAAAAGCATTATTTGGTGAAGTGGAACTATTGATGAAGACCATTAATGATCACCGGAACTCCTAAATGATAACGTTTTCATGGGTGGCGATTAGAATTCTATTTAAGGTTCGGAAGCAATAATTAATACACATGATAGTAACTAAAACGTGAAAAATAAAACTTAATTTTCAAAGGCTATTTGAAGTCAGTCTTTTTATTTTTTTAAATTATAATGTTATACTTGAAAAATACACGGCTTTACTCACGATTTATTGTCAGAAATAGTCCGACATGTTTTGAACACGAATGGAGTCCTTCTTCATGGTTTGAGTGCGGTCGCGGTCAGAGCAACCCGCGCACTTTTCAAGTATTCATAATGTCTCACGAAAGTTTTAATTTGACTAATTATAATCTTGTTTCCAGTTTTGTCAACCTGACGACGATTGGCCGGAATGCAGCATCGACGACCTCCCTCTGACTGTTGTGTCGTCATACGACCGCATGGATCCCAATGAAATGGAGAACATGCATCACCTAAACATACAACTGACACCTCCTAAGATTCTATTCAAATGCCAGTGCCCCCACCCTACATATTGGAAACTAAATGCCACTAAAGGAGACATCGAAGAGTATCAGTGCGCCTCGCTGCCCTACTGCAGGACCGGAGAGTTCTGCGGGAACGTGAGTGACAAACTATACGCGTTGTATCAGTCGTGCTCGTGTCCTCACCACCATATCTGTGTCCACGGTGGAGGGTTGCCGCAGGTGGATATAACTGAATTGCTTTACAAAGGGAAAGGGTGGAGGGCTTACTGCGAGCGTGTGGGTGAGGAATCCAGCTATGAGGATTATTAGTTACCCTGGTAGGCTGGGTGGCGATGTCCCTGGCGCAGGCTCGGAGCTGCTCCGCGAACCGGTCGGGCCACAGCACGCGGCTCACCAGCCCGCCCCGCAGAGCCTCTTCGGCGGACACTTGCCGTTCAAACACCACCAAGTTATCGATCTGAAATATAAAAAGTTGCAGAAGATATTCTTTTGATGTATTTGTAATAAGTGAAATGTGAATGCTGTTAAAATTAGTGTATTCTATATAAATGCATACAACTGACTATAAAATATTTTTTTATCTACAACTTTAAAATCTATAAACGGAATTTGGCACAGGGCCTTGTTTTATAAACCTATAAGTTATAATTATACAGGTAAAAAATGGCAACACTGCTCCGCAAACGTACGGGATCTGTCATAGGTGTTGCCAGTATTTACAGGTAAATTTGTGAGTTATAGCTTTACAAAACAGGCCAGTGCTATGACATGAAAGGGTATTTTTAAATTCCACTGAAACAACACTTCATGTTTGTATGAGAAAGATAGCTGAAAGATATCGCTCTAGCCATGGAGACATCTTCTGCTGCTTTTGTGGTAAACAGAACACTCGACAAACCCAACACATTACGGTCTTAAAAGTAGCTTTAATACTTAAGCACTTAAGGAGCTCAGTTAAGGAGTACATGGAATTCAGACTGTAGATTTATTTATTTATTTGACATGGTTTTATTATTATTGTATTATTATTGTTATCATTGTAGTTTCTAATTTATATTTTGAAATGACGATCCTTTACCGAGATACCTACCTTTTTCATTTGTGATTATGACATTTAATATTAGTTAATTTAAATTTGGATTATAACTTTTTATTTGTATTACTGACGATCTCCATCTATATTCATATATCTTGACATGTGTGCAATTTATAATGTAATATTATATAGAGAAATAAATAAATCTAATCTAATCTGTGAAAATGTCTGGTTCCAAACAATGCCGGGCCGTACATTGATTCTGTGATATTTACCAGGGGGACTAGCACGACATGACCACGAGTCGTTTGTCGCACAGCGCCTCTCTCTCGAACTAGTCCAATATGTATGTATGTATGGATGCACTGAGCGACAAATGACTCGCGGGCAGGTCGCGCTAGACTTGCAGAGGCAACACGAGGCTACTCACGAGCGGCTTCGGCAGGCGGCCGCAGTGCGCGAGCGCGGCGGCGGCGAGCCCGGGCGCGCCGGCGTGCAGCGCGAAGCTGGCGCGCTCCGAGGCCAGCGCCACGTCGCTCAGCGCCGCCAGCGCCAGCCCCACGCCCCGGCACGCACCCCATACGCCCGTGCACAGCAGTTTGCTGTGCTGCGACACACTGCTCAAAAGTGATCTGGAATATTAAAGATCTATGTTTTGCATCAAGTTTCATAAACGAGATTAATGGCCGAATTCATAAACGCCACTTAAGCATTTGATTAGAGATAAAATAGTTAAATGTCCCTCAACTAGTTGTCATCCAATACAAAAACTCTATTGAAGATGTTTGTATTTTTATTCACTATTCATAATTCATTTGCGTTTAAAATAAATTTATTTCTGTAATCTCAAGCTTTGCATGAAAAACTTTCAACTCAGTGGATCATTAAAAAAAAAACAGAAAGGATTCACATGGATGAAGTCCCTTGTCTTGTATAGTCTGCCAGATGCTGACAGTTCCACTTAAGCGACTGAAAAGTAACACATTGGTTTTACTAACACTTGTTGTTAGCTTCTCGAATTAAAGTTACAGAATATTATACTTCCACCCATCTACGCATCGCTGGCTCAGTGATACAGGCATGATTTGTTTATAATAAAACATCGACATTGCCACTAAAGCTGTATTGTACTGCAAATCTGGTTAACCAGTTCTGTTTTAATAACAATGGTGTTTTCTGTCTTATAAGGAACAATGACGAATCTACTAACCTTATACACTCTGCAAATCCTAACACATTATTGGTCCTGGTCTCCATGTTATCACTCAATATAGAACTTAAATCTAATGATGAGCATAATGTTCCACATTCAGATGTGACCAATGTCAGAGCTATATCTTCCTTGCTGTTAATATATGCCAATGCCAGATCCAGATCCTTCAGTGTCTGCAAATAGTAATTTTACAGTTAAACACAATACTATGAACCAGTAATTCAATATCATAACTCTTAATTTCTCATTTCTACAAACCTGAATACTATATTGGGTTTTCTTTTTCACACAAATTTCAGCTAGATTATGATCAAATGTGACCACCAAAGTTTTTAACTTTGAAAACTCTAGGTCTTCTTCATTTTTAACAATAAGGGTTCTTTTTTCATCATGTTTACCACAAACTCTCTTTTGTTTTACAGGTTTATCAGTCTTTATACTCTCACGTTTTCGTTTGTTAAGAACATGAGACAGCTTAGAGTTCAATTTCTGTTTGATAGACATACAGTCACTTTTATTTATAACTTCATTTGGTAAAGTTGTGTTAATTTCTGACATGAATAAGTCAGAACTTTGGCCAATAGACTCTTCATCAGCATTGGATAGGTTTTGACTATCTGACGCTTGACGGGAAACACGTGCAGCACCCTGACCTACCCCAGAGTCAGGGTCATTTACTCTGAGAGGGCTCATGCAATTGCTAGAGTAGGAGCTAGAAGAGTGACGGCGATAAATGATTGAGTCATCAGCACTGTGAGGTTCAAACTCTTCACACAATGATATTGATTTCACTGAGCTACTCAGTGATCCCCTTTGTTTCACTCCAGTAATTTTCTTAGCTTCCGCCTCCTCACCCTTGATGTTTTCTTTTTTTCTCTCTCTAAACTTCATTTCCTTACTATCTGGTGTTGAACTCTGAATTTTCTTTATAAATTCTGCTTTAGTCCTCATATTTTTTTTACCTTTTGGAGCTTCAGGAGTAAGCTGGTAGATCATATTGACAGCTCCCTCATCCATCAGCAACTTGTCCACTTCTGTGAGTCTTTTATTTGGTTTATGAGCTTTTGGTGGAGGTTTTTTCCAGTGTAATTTTCCAGTTGGCGACTTAGATTTTGGCCTTTGTTGAACTTCTATCTTACTTTTTTTAGGGATAGGCTGTTCTTTTTCAGGCACTGTTTCTTTATGTTTGGTAGTTAATTTACCTTTTGTGAATGTGTCCGGATTATCAGGGTCAAATATGACTTTTTTTTTAATAACTCTACCAAGCCTGCGCTGTGGTTGACCCTCATCACCACTTTTATTTAAGACAGGTTGACCTTCACTGACAAAACTTATGGATGAATCCATAGATGACCCATCAATGCGTTCCTGATCTATTACTACCTCCTGTGATGTTTCCAGTTCTTCTGCTGATTTAACAACATCTTCAGCCTCTTCTAAGAGTTTTGCAGTGGCAGCTTTCAAGGGCTCATGTTCCTCATCTTCCCAGTCTCTTACCAACACATTCACAATATTCTCTTTTGCACTATTTGATTTATTACCATCAATCTCAGATTCATCACTTATTTCAGCATTATCCGTGTTTACCAATAAATTACATTCTTTCTTATTTTTTTCAGCAAAAGAACTTCCTGATACATTAGAAGTAGTATCTACAGTCTTTCTATTCTTCTTATTCTTGGTTTCTACTAAAGTAGACTCTCCTTCATTACTTTTATTTTCTATTGGTACTGCATCTTCTTGCTCTGTTGTGGTTTCCAATGCTTTTTTATCCTTTTTATTAATCTTATTATCCATAGGAGTACTTTCCAAAGCTTTTGAACTTGTACCTGAATTCTTCTTTTCTTTTTTACCTTTAATATCTTCAGAAATAATCTCACTTTCATCAGCAGATATTGCTGATGCCTTTTTTTCTTTTTTATCCTTAGTTTCAGTAACATTGCTATTGGTGTGTAAGATTTTCTTCTCTCCTCGTTTCCTTCTCGGAGTTCTGTCGAAGACGCGTCGGGGTTTTGTTGACTTCAATCTAGTGAGTTGTTGTAAAGCCAACTGCGCTTCTATCGTTTTTATGTTAGCATGATCTACTTGTATGATCTTTATAAACTGGTCATCTGCCTGATCAATATCATTTCCTTCTAATATATCTAGCAACTCTTCTTTGTTTAACACCTCTTCCCTAGCAGCACTATTATTGTTTTCATAATGGTCTACTTCAGAGTGCAAGACATCACTCAGTTCAAGATTCTGTCTCAGATCGCTAAGAATATGTTTAGAAGCATCATGCTCATCACTGTTACCATCATTTTGATCTGTCTCATTAACATCATTCTCATTCCTCTCAACTAGGACCTCGGTTTTAAAAGTGACAGTATCGCTAGTTTCAATATCAGTCTCAACCAGCGATTCTGTTACCTGTGGCAAGTTTTCATCAGGAATCAATTTCTCGGTATTTTCCGCAAACAATTCTGATATCTCTAAACCCATTCTTGATCCATTATCTGTTTGATTATCAATGTTCTGATGACTAGCCGTTTCTGCAGCTGAGATCACCACCTCGGGGTTTGCCTCAGGGGGAACAGCAGTCTCAATGGATATTGGCTCCAAACTTTTGACTGCCTCAACTGATATAACCTCATGCTCTGTCGTGCGTTTATTACTTACTAGGTCTTGCGTTGCGGGATCCGGAAAAACCGCCAAGTCTATATCGGCCGTGGCAACGGTTTCGGCAACACCGTTCGGCTTGTTGCACTCCGTTGCGCCACTAGAAACCACAGCAGTTTCATTATTCACATTCACTTGCACCTCTTGAATTATGGGATTAGGAACTAAAGGTTCTTCAACCACTTCCATTTTTCGCTTCGTAAAATTTTATGTATTATAACCTATGTGCGTAAATATATCAAACAATAATTAAATAGAAGTAACAAAAAAGAATATTACTTTCTGATAAGTTTACATGACTACAGAAGCTATAGAATTGAATAGGTAATAGGATAAACCAATCAACAATTATAAGTCAATCTTAAAGAAAAGTATTTCACTTCACTTAATTTTCAGTCAACTAAGTATCAAGCCAAGTATTTTCGCGTCCATTTTAAGCTATCTCGTCAAGTATCTTTTCGTTATTGTCGTCCTTCACGTTTACCTGAGCTTGTCAATAAAATATCGTCGTTAAGTCCTAGTATTAGAAGTGATTTTTAATATTATTTGTAATGGCTAGAAATTACAATATAGTGACAAGAGCAACTGCACAGTGTGTATCCATAGACATTTATAGTTTTAATCTCCCCACTACGGAAAGGCACAGAAATCTCAGACAATACTGCTTATGCTGGTACCACACGATCGTCCAACACCCAAACTTATTGTTCAACCGTCGATATAGGCTAGTTCGGATACGTTGGCGCGAGTTCGGCTGGGTTGGCTCGCTCGCTCGCGGTTGAGATCGCTCCAGCCCCCGTAGCACACTAATTTTGATCGCGCACATAAAGCATTCGTCCCTTTCGCACCCGCATATTAGTAAAAAAGTGACAGATGCTTTATGTGGGCGATAAAAACTAGTGTGCTAATTCCTCAGGAGCGGTATACTGACGGTTCAGAGAGAAGTTCGGAGTTCAGGTGTTGGATTGGATTGGACTGATTTGAAGTTCGATAGAGTTTGCCCTCGTTTGGGTTTGGACAGAAGTTCGGAGATTGAGTGGTGGACGATAGTGTAATACCAGCATTATACATTTTTAAAACGAGACTTCATATTTTTTACATCATTATGATTTGAAGTGTTGAAAGTGTAGGTACGTCTAGATCGGATATGGATTGGATTGGATCTTATTGGATAGAACAGTACTCCAATTCTCGGTGCATTCGAGATAATGTCGATTGCAAGATAAAAACGTCAGATTCATACAGTTGTGTCAAACGACTGTATGCATTGACGTTTAATCTCGATTGTGAGATTATCTCGAATGCACCGAGAATTGGGGGCCTGGATAGAATGTGTGATGTGCAAAAGTAAATAAATGCAAAAAGAAGGAAGGAAAGAAACACTGAATGAATATAATAAATAACAGTTTTTTGTGATCCCTGAGCCCCTGATCTTATAGTCAAACTAGAGAGAAAAAAGAAATTAAAATCTTCAAGAAAGGCCATTTATAATCTTATAACCAAACTATGAATATTCTTCCTAAAAAAAGGTATGTATCCACGCCAATACGGCAATTTGTATTTTTATCCTCTTAACACATTTGCTGGTGGCGACGCATACTTATATACTTTGTATGTATTTTCATTCGGAGTCGTCGGTGCGTTCAGCTCAGCCTATGAATATGACCTATCTCGCTTAGCAATTTGACACGGCACCTGGCTAAGTATTGGTGTTACGGTGCTAAAGGTCCTTTTTATTTATAGTATTACTGCTAGCCTGTATAACACAGACGCAAGAAAATTCACTAAGCTGTAGGTACTGATGGATGAATACATTACAGGACAGGAGACAAGTGCCCAAAAACTTATTATGATAAGAAATATTTATCTAATTTGATATTTGGGCTTGCTAAAACGCAGTTTATGCAAATACAATACACCTTACTTTACTCATAGGGCCCTATTACATTAGGTACATCGTCCAAGAGCTAAGTACCACTACCCAAACCTAAACATTTCTGAGTAGGTGCCATAAACAAAACAAAGTCACCGGCTGCAGGTCAAACATATACAGCTAGAATAATATATTGACATGGCTCACTCGGTGGTATGTGGCCAACTTTATGGAGGACATCGGAGACACATTCTTGGCATTGAAAGTGTTAATTAATGCTCATTAAACTATGGTTTCCAAAGGTTACTATCTAGAACCCTTTATAAATGCTATCTCAATATCTATTTTTATTATTATAACAGTACCAATAACAATAAATTTACTTAATAGATGGCATGTGAGGACAAAAGAAAACATAGCAAGAGTGAGAAAAGATGAAGCCGAGGCAGCAGAAAAAGAAAAGGAAGAGAGATTAAGAATTGAAAATGCTGACCGTGAAGCCAGGCTCAGTGTGCTCAAGCATAAGAGTAAACAGAAATTGTTAGAATTGGGCGTTGCTGATGTAGAGCAGGAGCAAGCACAAACTAGTAAACCCCATGAGCATATCAATTTATTTACTGACTTGGAACATGCTGTAACCGCATCAAATACAGATCATGATAAAGAAGTAAAGGATAAAAAGGAAGAATATGAAAAAAAAATTGGATATCTTACGTATCTTGGGCAAGATACGAATGAGGCTCTTAAAAAGAAAAACTGGTATGAAGTATTACCTGATGCATCCAGATTTTCCAGATCAAATGAAATAAAGGACACCTATGATAAGTTAGTTCTCAAAGATGAAGATGGCAAACCAAAAACAAAAGAAAATGACACCAAAAATGGAGAAGTTGCTTGGAAGTTGAAGCAGCGGGAAGACCCTATTCATAAATTTATAAAATACTGTTCTGGAAAAAGTAGTACCGAGTCAAAATGTAAACCCTCGAAAAGTAAAGAAATTGAAAGAATTGTGGTAGATACAAGAAAAAGTAAACATAAGAGCAAAAAGAAAAAGCACAAGTCAGAAAAAGAAGACAAACATAAGAAGTTACTAAAGCTAAGAGAGGAACGCTTGAGACGAGAACAACAAGAAAAATTCAAGACTGAAATGTTCTTGACTGGTCTTAATCCTACAAGTACAAACAATCATGCCGATAGTGGTGTGACAAGAGTTAAACCGAAATATAATTCTCAGTTTAATCCAGAACTTGCCAGGCAAAATTATACCTAGAGCCAATCCTTTCTACTCAATGTATCAGATTAATGGCCGAATTCACAAACGCCACTTAATCATTTGATTAGAGATTAAATAGCTAAATGTCTCTCAACTAGTTGCCAACCTATACAAAAACGTCACTTTAATTAAATATGAATTTGAGTGGACTTTGTGAATTTGGCCATAATGCCATCTCATGTCAGGTGGTTGTATGGTAATATAAAAACATACTTTTAATCTAAGCTTATTGTGGACGTATTATTGATGTCATTAAGTATTTTTGATTGGTTACTGAACCAAGTAAAATATCTTGGGATGTGTCCATGTCGTCAACCTGTACAAAGTGATATACAACATGTATGTCACTTATCCTACTTAATACGGCGAATGAGCTAGTCTTAATTATTAGACTGCGGTGAAATGAGCTGGATATTTTGTCTTATGATTCAGACAACAGTGGTTAAAAGGTTAATTAGTCATTCATTAAAGAAATACTTTGTGTATGACTTGTCAAATCGTTTTATTAATATTTCTTTATATATTACAAAATACAGTTTCATATAAAACATGACTTTTCGTTTGTCTATTATACACTATGATTTCTTATTTTATTTTAAATATTATTTTTGGAACGTTTATGTAAGCAGTGCTATTGGAAGTTTGTCTTCGATTTTGTTGTAACTATATTTAAATGTTTCACAAAATATTTCTAAAACTCTTCCAATGTAAGCAACTTCAACAGATGTGTCTGAAGATTTCGACCTGAAACATCAATTATATCAATTACTTTATCACTCCGCGCATGATGCGCACCGTAAGTGTTACCATCAACATCAGCCTATTGCATCCCACTGCTTGGCACAGGCCGCCTCACATAGTGAGAGGGACTGAGCATTAGTGGGCAGTAGCCCCCACATCTGAATAACTTTGCAAATGTATGGCTTACTCACAGGGTTCGAAATTATCAAGATAATTACGCTTCTTGATAATTATTGGATAATTATCACCAGTATAAGAAATTCATTTGTTATATTGTTTCATAAGAAATTCCGATGTTATATTGTTTCATAACAAATTCTAAGGCTAGCCACTGACCTACAATATAACTGTGCAACCAGCGATATTGCACAGTTATATTGTAGGTCAATGGCTAGCCTTACAAAAAATAAATAAAATTCGTTTGTATAGACGCAAGTGCGGAAATACACGTTCAAATACTTCGAATACAGTTTACTTTCACGGTGGACATTTTTTGTTATTATCGATCGATAATTATCGTGATAATATCATTGATAATTATCCTTTCGAACCCTGCTTACTCACTTAAGTTTAGATCGCAACCGAAATATGCTGGTGATATAAATAAAATTTAATTCGGGAGAATTTTTAGCTAGTTCAATACGAGGTTTGCTGTTCAGGCTCCGAGGGCCCCCAGAGCTTGGAAGCCCCGGTGCACGGCACCATCTAGCACTTTGGTAGCTACGCCACTGGTTACCGAGGTACGCCTCTGGGCACAGCTAGTACGAAATAAAGTTTCTATGAATCATTGTAGAGTCATACCAATAATGACTAATATAATCTAAAGGTAAAGGATAAAGGTTGCAACTTACTTGGAGAGAGTAGCACTCTTCATACAGGTGCTCAAAAAACCAAGAAATGTTTCAATGCTGTCTGTGCCCGTTTGGCGCAGAAGTGTGTAAATGCCAATTAGAAGTGGGTAGCCGTCAATGTTATCACCAACTTTCCGTGCAGTGAGGTCACCTGAATAAAAGAAATGATAATATTGTACCTACATTTTAAGTTTGTGTCTGTGTGTATGTTTGTTACCTCTTCCTGTTAAAACGGCTGGACGGATTTTGATGACATTTGGAATGAAGATAGCTTATACCCTGGATTAACACACAGGCTACTTTTTATCCCGGAAAATTGAAAAGTTCCCCAGAGAATACGCGGACGAAGTCGCGGGCACAGCTAGTATAGAATATAATTGACATTATCGTCACTACTTTAAAAAGCTCCGACCTCAAAATCGTTCGATAGAAAAATAAACTCTATATACTTGTAGCAAATTTGACTTTGCTGCTGGTTGATTTCTAATTACGAGTTTTTTCAATCGACTTCAAAAAAAAGGAGGAGGTTCTCAATTCGGTTGTATGTTTATTTTTTCAATGTAGTGACGATATATCGGGGTGAACGGACTGTTCTCAAACCTGTCGACTGACAAAATTGCATTTTAGGCAATTGTGATATTAAGAGCACGGCGCAAACACGACCCATATTGGTGATGGATAACTCTGCTGCATTTCTTATGTAAATTTTGTCATAGGGCTCATATATTCCACATCTAGCCAAATAATCTTCCAAGTACTTCAAAAGCTCTGATGTGACTTTTGGTTTCGATTCCGGATCATTTAATTTTAATTCATTCAGCAATGCTCTGTAAAACAAAAATCAAAAACTCTGAGTTAGACTTAAAACAAGTACACATTAAATTTATTAACAATAAAAAGCGGACAAGTGAGTGCCTGACTCGCGCGCCTAGGGTCCCGCACCTACCCATGAAATTACTCTTTATAGATAACTTTCGCAAAGTCCTATCTCTTCATGCAACATTTCTTTCTCAAGAACTACAAAATTGTAGTTACTACAATCTTATAAGACAACCTTACTGGAATGATTATACGGAAGATAATTGATGAATAAGATTCAAATGTCCAAACAGACCTATCAACATGAATTACGAAACATCCAGATAACTTCTTAATTATTAGTTCACCATGAGTTTATTATAAAATCTACAAGTGTATCTTGAAATTTTCAAATAAATAAAATAAAATCGGCCACGTGCCAGTCGGACTAGCGCACGAAGGGTTCCGTACCATTATCTATAAAAACGGCAAAAAAATCACGTTTGTTGTATGGGAGCTTTACAACCTCAACTTTACATTTTTAGGGTTCCGTACCCAAAGGGTAAAACGGGACCCTATTACTAAGACTCCGCTGTCCGTCCGTCTGTCTGTCTGTCTCCAGGCTGTATCGTATGAACCGTGATAGTTAAAACAGTTGAAATTTTCACAGATGATTTATTTCTGTTGCCATAGCGGCAACAGAAATAAATCATCTGTGAAAAAAACAACAAATACTAAAAAACAGATAAAATAAATATTTAAAGGGGCTCCCATACAACAAACTTTTTTTTTGCCGTTTTATAGATAATGGTACGGGACCCTTCGTGCGCGAGTCCGACTCGCACTTGGCCGGTTTTCCTATTTTAACGAGTCATTCTACTTGCACAAAAACGTGGATAAACTAACACCGTCTTATCTCTAGTGAGTGCCAACGAAAGTAAATAACTGGTAAATAAAGAACCGATTCTTACTCATTCATGGTTTGCAATGAGGCCTCCAAATGCGCGGAGTCGAACTTAGCCGTTATGTTCAATTGGTATGCGATGTGTTTTCTGAGAATCTGCAGAGTACCGATCAATACTACCGCGTCGGCTAATTGTTGCAAGACTTTTTGGCCCTTCATTATGGCTTGCTCTGTATCTTTAACGTCCGCGTTTAAAGAGCTGACGTTAAACTTGTCTTGACCACTCTTGAATATTTGCTGGACGGCGTGCAGCTGATTTTTTATCATGAACGCGTATAAAGTGTCTAATCCGTGAAGGCCCACTACTCCGATGGCTTCGTTTAGTTTTGCGAAAGTTTTCGTATTCACAATTTCAGTTTGAGTTTTTATGTCGAACCATGCTGTACATATGTTAATATAGCAGGAAACTCTGTAATGCAAGAAAATAAGTGTTTTGTAAAACTCTCTATATAGTCCCTATGCCAGTTCACATATAGGAGAATTTCAAAAAAATTGTACGTAATTAAGGCGATGTTAAGAAAAAGTTAAAAAAGTTCTTCTGTGTTACGAAAATTAACACATACATACATAGCATCACGCCCGAAATTCTTAATGGGGTGGGCAGAGCCACAAGACTACTTGTGGCCACGTTCGATTAATTAGTCCTAAGATGGTATGATGAACCGTATGGTGACAGGTGATCAGCCCATCGCCCATACAGATAGTCCACCATGTTGGAGAGGACCCGTCCCTTAGTCGACTTTTACGACATGCCAGGATGATAAGCATCTGCACGCATTCTATGCTATTTCTTCACCCCCAGTGCAGCAGAGGACGAAAATTAACCATATAATTATATACCTTATTAATTGCAGCCATTAGGCATATAATTGTATTGGTAATTTTCGTAACGCAGAGGAACTTTTTTTAATTTTTTCTTAACTATACGCCTTAATTACGTACAATTTTTTTGAAATTCAGCTATATACCAAAGTGATCAGGAGTAGATAGGTATTTACCTGGCATCAGTTAGTTGCGCGATTTGCCTCGCGAGACTCCCCATGAAACCAGCAGAAGGGCTGTACAACGCCACTCCTTTACGTAAGCTGATCTCTTTGGTAAAACTCTCGACAATTATTGCAGATACCTTAAAACAGAATTTAGACAAATATTTAATGACAAAAAATTTAACACTATATTTCAATTGCATAAAAATATATTTGTTACCTACCTGTTTTTGCCAAATCCTTAAACCGTGTATGTTTATATAATCTTGAATATATTCTAAAGACCTCTTGTAACCATCCATACTTTCTGCTAATTTCTGCAGTCGCAACAATAACGTGTTCGGAGCTAGAGGTTTCCTGGATTGTGGGTCAAGGAACTCTCCAAACTTCTTGCTTATGTGTGTATCAAGTTCTTTCAACAAGCCATCTTCCAATAATACTGCTGGGTCCACTCTAATTACGCCCACCAAAGTAGATCGCATGTCCAATATACCTTGAATCAAAAATAATTATACAATGACTTTTAGTACAATTTCGTTACTGTGTTGCTTATGGCTTCAACTTACCGGTGGTAAAAGTGGATGCGGAATGTGTGAGTTTCGCTACTTCCATCCTCTGTTCCAATTGAGCATACTCCTTTAATCTCTCTTTATCCAATCTTGTTGGTATCTCCTTAATAGTCCATGTTTGCAAATCAATTATTTTTTCCACAATACTGAATACCATCTGTGGTATTATTTGCAACACCCTTTGAATATATTTGATTAACTCATTGCTGTAATATTGCGATACCGAAATCAAGTCATCACTGTGTGCCTGATTTATTCTCAGCAATGGTATTTCCATAGCACTTGCAAGTTTAAGAAACAAGGCTCGGAGTCTGCTTGTAACTGCCGGATTATCTTTTATACTTTCTTGCATAAACTGTGTGTACGAGTCGATGATGCACCACGCGTAACTGACGTCGGCTGCAATTTCCAGTGTCACAAGCGAGTCTTCTTTTAGCGACGCAGCTCTTACGGCATTCTTCAGTGCATCTTTACTTTCAGAAAGAAATTGTAAAACGGTCGAGGTGCTTTTAATGCCATGAAATTCCTCAACTTCATCTAACGCCTGTATAAGCTGAGTTATTTTCTTCACTGACTTTGTGCTAATTGACTCGCCAACCGATTTGATCTGATTAGCAATATTGGTGAACCACTGCTTCAGTTGATCATTTTCCGGAACTTTCGTAAAGGATTTGTCACCTGAAAAAAGTTCCGCTAAATCGTTGAGAGTTTCCAAGGCGTCGGTTTTGCTGGTATTCCATGTTTCAGTTCTAGTTGCAAGTAATCTGTTTAACATTTCTCGAACCTTCGATTCTAGTTCTGCAGTGCTTATAAGCAATTCTAAGGTTTTTATTGGATCATAATTGGATTCTTTAGAAACCAATTCCTTCAGCTGTTTGCTCTTTTTATTGCTATCATAAAAAATAACATGGCTATTGTGCAACAAGAGCCAGCGAAGAACAAAGTTCGAATTAACTAGCAAATTCAATACTTTATTAATATTATCCAAAACAAAATCATCAGTCATGACGCCCTCCTTTAATAATTGATGGGTCTTGTTAATCAGCATGGGAACAGCACTTCCTCTCTTGGAGAATACTTCTTTGACCATCTTACTATTGCAAGTATTTCCAAGAGCTGATTTGGCAGCTTTAAAATTTTCCCAGTAATCAATAACATTTATTGTGACTCCCATATAAATGGGGACAATCCAATTGCTAGGGAAGAATTTGTCTGCTATCTCGCGCATTTTTGATACATCATTGTGTAGATATTGAGGTATGAAGAACAAACATACCACTAGCATGCTGGCTTGCGTCGCGAGTGCGGAGGCTTGATGCTCTGGCAAGGTGTACACCGCCAGCTGATTGTAGATATCCTCAGATCGTAGTTTACCAACCACTTTTTCAATAAAATATGGATGGATGTTAATGCGGCTAAAAATAGTAATAATTTCAAAATATTTTAGGTGAAGATGAGTATGTGTATTATTTATTGGCCATTACTGAAATACATGCATACCCAAAATATTCAACGGGATAGTCTGCAGGTCTTTTCCTATGTTGTTGATCATAGCCAGTATCTCTGAGCAGTTTACAGACATCAGCAACATTGGACTGAGACTGGCTTGTGCTGTATCGGTAGAACCCTACTAATAGTCTCTCTCGGATGATCCCTGGTATGTAGAGATCACAGATCAGCAGCATTGAACCATACAGGTAGAGAGATTCACACTGAAATAAAATAAACTAGAATGGAACTCAGTGCTGTGGGTCAGTATTGTAATACAAAATTAAATGAGCCCTTATCGGTTTTCCTATAATCAATAAACTGCTGATGATGTTCTCTTGGTTGACACCATATTATATAAAATGATCAAAATCAGTTAAGATTGCAGAGAATTGATTTTTATGGTTCCATACCTCAAAAGGAAAAATGTAACCCTTATAAGATCACTTGCGTGTCCGTCTGTCTGTCCATCTGTCACAGCCAATTTGCTCTGAAACTACTGGACGGGTTGAGTTGAAATTTGGTACACACATGTAAGTCAGTGACCGCAACATGGAGATGTAATGTAAATAAACGAATTTTAAACATGGGGGCCACTTTTGGCGTTAATTGAAAAAATTATAAAAGTTTTGCAAACTATGGCGTGTGACATTAAATGAAAGGGCTCATTGTGAGGATCCTAAATACATATATTTTATAATTTTAAGATAAATGCTTTTGAAGTTATTGAGGAAAAAAGGCGAAAATTGACCCCCTTTATCACCGAAACTACTGGGAATAGCATTTAGAAGAAGTACAGAAAATGGTTCTTTACCTATAGATTACAGGAAAACCTGAAACAAGTCTATGGTTTTTAAAGTAACATAGAAAATTTTATACAAACACGGCACGTGAGTTTAAGGCACACTTGTCCAGTTTTTTTTTGTCCATTTGTATGATTGCAGTATATTTTTAAAACTGCCAGGCCATTTGCAGGGCAAAGTACCACTTTAAAAAATTCAATTAATTTATTTTGATTAGAATTTTGTCATCTATATCACTGTAGTGGAGAGGACACTTTTTATGTTGTTCTATCACAAATCTAGCCATGAAAGGGTTAACTTTTTGAATGACACAGTTGGCTTTATACAATAGGGGATTTCCCTACCACTGTTGTGAATATGCCGACTTCCAAACACATTGGCTTATGCCATTGTTGGTGTCCATGGCACACTTTTTCACATTTGACTATGAGATGCAAAGCGTTGAGGGAGTTAATGTTTTGCTTAGCAAGCGGGTACAAACCAGAAGTTGCTTTCCTTCTACATCTTTCAAGACAGTCTCTATATTTTGCTGTATAAATGCTCCATCATATAACTGCTCCACAAATGAGTTCAAATCAATAATATATTGATGAATATTTTCAAATAGTAAGTAAAATCGGTTTATTATTTCTAAATATTTTTCTTTGAGATCATCATCCAAATCTTGTAGTTTCTGCAACATGAATATGGACAAAAGTATTTATCATATTTTTTTAATAAATTGTTGTTTTAGAAGAAAGAGTTTAGAGTTACAATTTTAATACCAGAGTCATATTGATTTTCTTTTCCTGGTTGTCTGCAATTTTGAAATATCCAAAATCCATGATAACATCTTGATATTTTTGTTGCATTTCTTTACTGTCTAAGCTGAAAGAGAAAATAATAATCATTTAAATTCTTAAATAATTATCAACTTGAACAATAACTCTAAAAAATAAGTAATTATTAAGTAAGTACATATTGTAATTACTTCCAATTGTGTAACTTACAAGAATATTGATGGAATGTGATCTTTAAGCCTTAAGATTTCTGCTATAATAGCATTTCCATGTGAAACTAATTTCAACAAGTTCTGAGCACAGAGATTATCTTCCGCCATAAAAACCCTCATAATGTGGATTATGGATAACACCTTAAGGAAGAAGAGCTGACGTGAAGTACTGATTTGAACAGTTTCCGGACTGATAATTAAATTAATAAGAACTTTTCGGCAACATTTTCGGTAAATTAAAGAAAAGCAAAGGTAGTGTTCTAAAAGATTTATACATTCAATTTCAATATAAACAAAATTTACGCTTACACCTACATACAAACTAACTAAAATGTTATGATCTAATCTAAGAAAAATACAACTTGCGTATGTGTATGTTATGAATATGATATGTCAACTTGACATGAGTTGACAGTAATTTTTATATGAGATATATTTTACGAGTTGGATGCTTGTCTTTTTGCACAGCTCATCCACATTTTATAATATTGCCATTAATGCACTGTGGGCTTCAAAATCGACTTCCATAGAACTAGCCGTTTCCAAAAGCTTGCTGGTTGCACAATTATATTGATCATCAGTACACAACATTAACCGTCAATATCATGCTGCCACAAACGAATTACTTACTACTTATAAGCCAAATGCGTAAGTGTGCTGTGCATTGTTGTTGTGCTGTGGACTACTGAGAGCTTAGCAAACTAATTTTTATCGCGCACATAAAGCATTCGTCCCTTTCGCACCCGCATATTTCGCTCGTTTAAAAATAAAAATAAATAATGTGAAATACAAATCCATTCCAAATTCAATTTTAACGCGTTTGAGTAAAGTTTAAAACAAAAGTGAATTTCATTTTGACTTGTTTCCTTTTATTTTTAAACGTGCGATTTGTTAAAAAGTAAAGTGCTTTATGTGCGCGTTAAAAGTTAATGTGTTAGGTACTCTGAGAGTAGGAGGTAGGACCGTCAATTACAAAATATGACATTGACATATGATATGACATACCCTACATGTGACATAGGTAAGGTACATATTGATCACAAACTATATAGAGATACTACGTATCAGACGGCTCACTGGCCTATCGTGAATTTAGCCAATAAGAATTATGCGAGTTACGCTCATGACAGTTCTTTTTTTTTTGTAGACGGATTCTACGTGTAGGCAAAGGCGTTACAATATTCAGCCTTTCGTATGGGATTTTTAATTCAATTTGAAAGGAAAATTAGAAATAAAATAAACATATTTTGGTTATTTAGGTTTTTTATTTCTTAACCTTGTTTTAAATTTATCAAATGCTTTCTGCTGCATGTTTGGCAAGATTTTATTTTGTAGACGAAGTACATCCGTGCCTCTAAGGATTTTATTTATAATATTACTCCAATTAAATATGCTAAAACGTACAGTTAAAGCAATGAAATATTCAATCACCAGCGTTTTGTGTATCGCACAATTTAAGAAATCAAATGAATACTTATTTAAAATTTGTTCTTTTATATTTTTACCTAAGTTGCTTTTGTGAGGGTCTTTCTCCAAGTATTCGTTTGATTCTGTCACAACATGTCCAAAATACCTCACCGCATGTTCTGAGGGGTAGGTTAGTTTTTGTTTTTTAGTAGTGTTGTATTCTCTTTGGCTTATCCAATTGTGGATTGAGCCTTCGTCTGACGTGAGACACGCTTTACATGCCTCACAATTTACTTTTTTTATAATTTTTCTTACTAACCACCCCGCAGTATATGCGCGTGAGTGTACATTTAAGCGTTCACGTCGAGCCTGTGACAGAATATTTTCATTGTCCACATTTATATTCGCATTACTTAATGTAACCTCAGCAGCAGTTTGGGTCTCTGTTTCTTTAAAAAGGTTTTCAAATGAAAGAAGTTGTTCTTCTGAATCACTCTCACAGTTAAAGCTTGTTGAGTGAAAATTAATAAATCTCGTTATTAACAGAGACCTGAACGTGCTTGTAAAGGTGTGGCAATCTGGGTCGTTATTTCGGAAGTTGTACGCCCGTACTTGACCAAAAAAGTTTTCAATTGGGTCTGAATTAAAATACCTCGGGCGCATTATTTTAATATTTTTGGACTTAAAGAATTGCCACAACCTTTGGAAGCTTCTGAGAGTTACTATCCAATTCTTTAATGAAGGCACGGAAGTTCGAGTTACTTGTCCACTTTCTTGGCCAACAAATTTGATATTCTGCAGTTTCATGATGGCATCTTGCCAAAAGTCGTGGTGGTCCGAATTTTGCGTCACAGCCCGACGAAGATTTTTTCCTTTCGTCCTCTTGTGGCTGAGAGCTGCTCCATTACTTGAGTCGAACAAGTCGTCAAAAAAAGACACCGTTTCTGCAGTGTTCTTCAAAGTCGGGCTGACTTCTCGGCCATCAGAGTAATGGGCTGAAATAAAAATGTATTGATTAATTTATGCATGCCAAAATTAATATATTCTACCTTAACTAACTTTCTGACATGTAATTGCGTAAATAAGCATAAGATAAGTCTTTAACAAAAGTAGAAAAAGACTATTATTAATGTATTAAATGTCGCCCTCGATTTGTAGAAAATTTGTGTAACGTCGGTTTTCTCTACTGAATTAATTAAGACACACGACGCGATATTTTCGTCTGTAGAAGCAGTTCGCGTTTCCCCTGTCCATAGTATGTGGTGTGTGTGATGACATTATTAAAAACGTGTTTTCTCGTCCACCGTATGTAGGAGATCAATAACTATATTCTGCGGGACGAGTTCAATATCTTGTCAACCGCATTGAGAGGTAACACTTAAATGATCATACACGTTAACAAGGCAACTTACAAAATTGAGAAGTATACGATAATGCAGCAGCCACCGTTTTGCTCAGCACTCGCGTGCAGTTCTGCACCTATAATATCAAAAATGTAGTTTTAATTATATGATCTTTCAGCGTAGTATGATACTTTGAAAGCAATATATTAAGATTGATCGTTAATTCATCTTGAACAATAACATTAAACTGATATGTATATCAAAGTTTACATGTAGGTATTAATGATTGAATATAAATAAATGCGGTTCTAATGTAGATATTTTAGGCCACCACGGCATGTCCTGCCAGAGGAGCGGCGGGCGCCATGCCACCCTGAACGACGTCATCCGTAGGGCCTGTGCCACTGTCAATGTACCGGCCATTTTAGAGCCGAACGGTATCGTACGTGGCAATGGCAAAGGACCCGACGGAATGACGCTCGTTTCGTGGAAACTGGGGAGGACGCTTGTATGGAACGCCACCTGCGTGGATACGCTGGTGTCCTCCCACGTCCAGGCCGCCTCGGCAAAACTAGGCAAAGGGCGCAAATATGCTGCCCTCGGCGAGGGCTACATGTTTGTGCCATTTGGAGTAGAAACCCTCGGGCCGTGGGGCCCGGGCGCTGGAGATCTCTATAAGGAGATCTCGGCGCGCCTCATCGACACTTCCGGTGACCAGAAGCCTGGCAACTATTTTGACCAAAGGCTAAGTTTACCTGTGCAAAGGGGGAACGCTGCCAGCCTGCTGGGCACCATGAGCAGCGACGACGATTTGGCAAGTAGTTTTATTTGTGGAGTAGTTTTAATTTTAATTTTAGATTTATATTTGTTTAAAGGTTATGTATTATGTTAAGTTGATTTAATGGTGTTCGATTAGGCATTACAACCATATTTAGTCAAAACATATGATTAGGAATTTCATTACCTTCATTTTATTAATATTATTCGGGAGCACGTGATGATCGCTTAGTTTGTGTAACAAGCGCGCTTGTGCGTGACTGCAGTCGGTTTGATACACATCAACTATGTCACTCCACCTTGATATTTTTCCCAGTGTGACTATATTTTTCGTCAGAAAATTGTTACGGATTCCTTTGATGAGATGAGGCGGATCATATACGACTACCAGCTCTTGTCCGCTTAAGCTTATAACGCACTCTGAAAATAAAAATAATTCAAATAATATGTTTGATATTATTCGTGCCAACCCTTTTGAAAAGTATTTTCCTATACTAGGGCAATAGTCATTCTCATTACATACGGCCAGAATGGTATCTGTTAAGACTATGTTGAATTGTTTGACATATAAATTTAGATTTTTGAAGAGTTGCTTTCCCAAAACGGTAAGGAAATATTTCAAACCAACATTAAACTTAAGTTTCAGAAGTAAATAAAGGCAGTTTAGAAAATCATCCACCATCCGTTCTTTCTACGGAAGGCATACACCAACCATAATGATAATTAATAAATAATGAACATGAATCGGAACACATATTTATTATTAAAATGATAATGCGAATCTCGAATAATGTTATTATTAAATAAAAATTACCTACCATTCCGATCTACTGATCCTCCAGTACTGACTTGCCCTCTCCTTGTGTCTTCAAGGAGACTGTTTAATGCAGATTGAAACGACGTTCCTTGATCACAAATTAATGCAATAGGCAAGAGACCCGCTTCTACTACAGCCGCGACCACGTCTTTCAATATGACTTTTAACTGGTCTCGCTTTGTAGCCCCCTCACAAAAATAAAACGCTATCGGCTGTTGCCATTTGTGTACTGCACCTCTAACCATGAATGTGAGAGCATGGTCGGCAAACTGATTCGATTTTGTCGTAAGTTCCACGAAACCATTCAATTCATCTCTTGACTTGT
This sequence comes from Tortricodes alternella, assembly GCA_947859335.1. Lineage (NCBI taxonomy): Eukaryota > Metazoa > Arthropoda > Insecta > Lepidoptera > Tortricidae > Tortricodes > Tortricodes alternella. The sequence goes on along the minus strand of OX401983.1, from coordinate 7,065,212 downwards.
CATACGTTAGTCCTGGCTGCAGTGAAACCTCATCAAATATGACTGAACAATATTTTTTATGCTCGGTCCATGTGGTGATCTGGAATTATAACAAGTAATAACTATCTCAATAGTACCTACACCAAAATCATGCTTATAAACACGACTGTTAATCAAAGATATTAATGTTAATAATTTAAACTAAAAAAGTGTTTAGGTACCTCATTTTTCATGGTTTCGAAAATCTGTTTGTTGATACCTGGTGAAATTTTCAGGTTAGATATCATCCTGTTCAGTGTTTGTTTTGAAGGTAGTATGAAAATCCTTTGCAGAAATCTGTAGCACTTTGGGCTCTGCTTCATGATAGAGAGAGCTATCATTTTTTCATCCATAGAAAATCTCCTGCCTTTAATTTTCTTGGTACATTGTTTTACTTGCATCCAAAATATTTTTTTTGCAAGAGGATTCATTTGAGACGTCATTTTTAAAAAATAGTCACTTTTAGAAAACTTCAAAGCTCTCTTCGCTCTTCTTGAGAATTTCACTTGCCGTTTCGATTTTAAGAATTCCGAGTAAATCCTTTTACACGTTGGGGATAAGGCTTTCACCTTGTGAACCATACGTATTCTTTTAGGAGTCTGGATACCAGGTTTGCTCGTCTGTGCATTTTGTAACTCTGAAATAATCATATTTAATATTTATTTTCTTTGTTGTAGTGAAAATTAAATTAAATGCGAATAACTTTGTATGCTAGCTATGTATGAAAGCTAAGACCAGTAAATAATTATACTGCAACATTTTACTTTATGTCTATTTTCTTATTTGGTGTATGTGTGTTGCGTGTGGTTGTTTGTCATTTAAACTAGTTATTTGCCCCGAACTAAGGGCGTTAGAAGGGCTCTGTTTATACTGGTTTTACACACATTCTTATCTATGTATAGGATCCTCACATGTATTAGGATTTAAAAACAGCCCTCGATTTACATAAATGGGTGCCCATCCAAATTTCCATTTTATACTTAATTAAAAAAAAAAAAAAAAACAAATGAAATTATTTAATTTTAAAATTACTTTATCTTATGATAAAACGTGAGGGATAGCGGAGCTTCTTGATCTGTCTAGTTATCTTAAATATTACTAAGTACCTGAAACAGGATCCAACGCCATGCTCTCCATGCGTGTTGAAGTACCAAATGAAGATTGAACAACATTTGATGAATCTGTAATGTGATAACAATTATGAATGAAAGATTTAATTTTTAAAAGACTTAAAAAAAGGAGGAGGTTTTCAATTCGGTTGTATTTTTTTTAAGTTGCTTCACTATTTGATTTTTATTTGTATAGGCACAATGTTCCCTTTCAGCAAGAGAAGAGGCCTGACCCAATCAGTGGGAAGTATGTATGGTAATGATGACTTTCTTTTATATTTACATTATACATGGGTGTAACCATACTTTTGGTCCGTGGGCCAGCAATAGATTATTACTGCCCTACTTATGCCCAATTGATTATTAATTACTAGATAATTAATGTATCACATGTCATTAATTATCTAGTTATCAATAACATAACATCGTAACATTATTATGCATTGATCAAATATTTTAAATAAATACCTGTGGCCGAGAACTGTGAGATATTTTCTATTTGTATACGGGCATGAGGTGAACGCGACGTTTCCTCTGTCGAATCTGAAATAGATACATTTTTCTTTCAAAAATACAATCATAATGATTTCTAATCAACCCACTCCTACACCACAGTCACTGGTAAAACGAACATAAAAATCAAAAGTTAAAAGACAGTAAAAGTATGAATACTTAATAATGTTTCTAGAGTTCAAGGCAAAATTTTCTTACATCCTTGTGAATGTAATTTTGGTAGGAAATCGTAACATTGTGGATATATTAATTACCTACGAAGCCAGTGAAGAATTTAATTTAGTGAGTAATTATCTGTTGTAATTCTGTCGACTGCTGGTTTAAAGTATACATATACTTTAGGATATTCACATTGAAAAAGGGAACAATATGTGAGAATTAAACAATTACATTTAAGGATAAGTACATATATAATCCTCAAATATGAATTGTCACCATTTAAAGCTATAAAAACTTACCAGCTGGTTTAGTGTAGGTATGGTCTTCATGTTTCCTCTTTCTGGAGTATGAGTGATCAATACTCACATCCACTGAAAATTAAAAAGAATAATTTTTAAACTTTTCCTGCACGTAATTACCACAGTATACATTTAAAATATTATATCCTACTTCCTACTATAATATAAATACTATAAATGTAAAAGTTTGGATCGAAGGATGTTTGTTACTCAATCATGCCAGAACGGCTGAACGGATCTGGATTAAATTTGGCACAGAGATAGCTTATAAGCTGGAATAGCAAATAGGCTGTCGCGGGCAGAAGCTAGTTATATTATATTATATTTATGTATAGCCCTAATAAGACAATAATAATAAATTAACAAAAAGATATGCTAACCGGACTTGTATATCACTTAAGATATGCTAATCGGACTTATATATCTGTGTGTCTTCTGGCAAAGGTCTCCCCCATTTTTCTCCAGTTCTCTTTAACTGTGACCACTCTGGTCCACGTCCTGCCGGCCATCTCCACGATTTTGTTCTCCCATCGTTTATATTGTCTCCCTCTGTTTCTCTTATTTCCTCTTGGGTAACATGCTGATACAATTTTACAATACTTTCTCAGGCCCTCTTATATATTATAAATTAGGGACAAATCCCAGCTTTGCATGTCATTATACATATTTATTTATTTAAAACTTTTCTAAGGAAATTCTCTCAAAAATCCACCAATAACTAGTTTGAAGATTTTTTTGGACACACAGTGGAGATGAACCTGTATACAACTTTGTTTTCTTTTTATAAATACTATTTGATTCTAATAAATGATAAATTGATAGTAATTTTATCATTAATTGTATTTTATTTTGACACACATAATGTGACTATGTTGAATGTATCAATTACCACATGTTAATTTTTATATACTATCATATTGTATTTTTGCTTTTTTATTTTGTTCAATTATAATTATATGGTATCATAAGACATTGCCTATTATATGAGTTACTAGCTTCTGCGGCCCTAACATGCATGCCATAAAGATAAATTAGAACCGTTTATATCTATGACTATCTCTTTCGTCGGCACTAGTGTGAGAGAGACGCACTTAGAGATAAACGGTTCTAATTTATCTTTTTGCCATGCATGTTAGGGCCGCTGCCCTTGACATTGTTTGCATAAAATTCGGTCCGTTATAGCCTTAGGAACTTTTAAATTTTCTGGTATAACAAATAGTCTGTATCAATCCAGGGCATGTGCTACTTCTATGCCAAATTTCAACTGAATTCACCCAACCATTGAAGCGTAAAGGAGTAACAAACATACACATACTTTACATAACCTTTGCACTTATAATATTAATGTGATACATTGTATGCCTAAAAGCATAACCTTTGTTTACTTGACAGAAATGGTATGTTTCGAGTTTTCAAACTAAATAAATTATCAGGAAGTATTAGGCATTCACTTTGATAACATGAAAGCACAAATATTAACATTAACGTGGTGATTATGACTGAATAAACTAGCGACTTGACATCTCGTGTGCAGTGAATAAAGTAGGAAATGAACTAAGTCGTAAACGAGATGAGCTCGTAATAAATCGTGTCTCAAAATGTTTATGGCACACATACAATTTTCGAAGTTCTGGCACACTTAAATTACTGAGGTGGGCACTACGAATACACCGTAACCACTTTTGGAGTCCTGTCTCCGATGTGGGAAACTGATGCATTTTAACGTCCTGTCGTTTACTTGCACAGTTTTCGATACAGCACTTATAGTACATGGTGATACGTTAATACTTAACACAACACAATTATTTACCGCTGAGAGGATAAGCACGGATAAAAATCAACATGACTTCACTCGATCAACGATAAACACACACGACCCGCAAGGATAAATACCACGCGAAGCAAAGCACCAAGTATTACTAATTTAAGTGAGAGGATAAGCATGGATAAAAATCAACATAACTTCACTCGATCAACGATAAACTAGTAATACTTCACTAAAAATTACATGTATTATCAAAAAACGCGGGAGTAGGTGGGAGTAGCAACGCTGCGTTCCAATTCACGCTCTCAGACGCCGCCAATCCTACCACGATTAGCATATATTTGGGATGAATGTCAATTGACTGTTGCCACGGCCATTTTGGAAGATAAAAAAAAGAAAAATGCTGTCATGGTCTTAAATAGTATCCATCGACAAACCATAGACATAATGTACCTAACAGGTTCTATGAAGATTACTGGCCGTGATATTGATATTGAATTGGTTGACGCGCGGGTGTGTCTGTCTGCTTGTTTGTATTGTAAAAATAAGACTCTAAGTATGTTAACTTAAACATTTAATTTGCATTTGTAGTTATACTACTGTTGGCGTGGTCTATGTAAAAAAAATACATGTGAAGATATTTCGGCAATAGTGCTCGACCAAAACCTAATCTGAGTTTAATGAAGGAAGGGCAATATTTAGTAGACAGGCTCTTTATCGAAGAAAAGCGTAATATGCTTGTTCGGCTGTGAATCTCATAACTCATAGACAATGGCATCAACTACACCTTTATTCAGTTATGAGACCCTCGTGCATGCTCTTGCTGGAGCTACGGTAAGTTGCCTGAATAGTGTCCTTGTATCCATATTTGTCAAAATTAAGGACATTATTATTTGGTGAGGCCACATTATTATTTTGTATATATAAATCTTATATGCTATGAAATATATTTTTGTTCACACAAGTTAGAACATAATTCAGTCGGTTTTTTAATTTTTTTTTTTTTTAATGAATAATCCCTCCTTGTTTTCATCCTTATCAATTGAAATACTTTTTCTAGGGAAGCGTTGCCAGTATGGCTGCATTTTACCCACTTGACACCCTGAGATCGAGGTTACAAGGTAATTAATTATCTTTATATCATTTAATCAAAAAAAAGGACAACAAACAAATTGTTAGTTGGTCTGTCTGAATACCTATCTTTGTAAGTTAGAATATTAACCCTTTTTTTTCTTATAGCAAGGATCTGTGATTTTTCTTTAGTGCAGTTTTGCATTTTCTTCCCAGTATTTGTTTAGTATGCTAAGAAACAAATAAAACACAAATAATGATTCTTTTACTATCTGCATATGAGGGGTGTAAATTTGCTGTAACATTATGTAAGCCCTACTTGCTGGTTATGTTTATAAATGTTTCATACTTGTATCTTTCAGTTGAAGACTCCAATAAATATCAAGGGTCATCCGCATGGGAGTTACTTTTAAAACTTGCCAATGAAGAAGGCGTAGAGTCCTTGTACCGAGGCATAGCGCCAGTGTTGCAGTCCCTCTCCATCTCCAACTTTGTATATTTCTACACTTTCCATGCTTTACGTAAATCTGTTTCTCATAACACATCAGCATTACAAGATTTAATGTATGGTGTCGTATCTGGTAGCATCAATGTCCTTATTACTTCTCCTCTTTGGGTTGTTAACACAAGGATGAAGTTGGAAAAGAATTCATTCAACAGCTTGTTTGAAGGTCTAGTATCCATCTTTAGAAAGGAGGGAGCAAAAGGATTGTGGTCTGGTACTGTTCCCTCTTTGTTATTAGTCTCGAACCCTGCCATTCAGTTTATGGTGTATGAAGCTTTAAAACGCCATCTTGTCTCTAAAGGTCATTTCAACAGCTATTACACAGCATTCCTGTTTGGTGCTTTTGCTAAGGCTATTGCGACGACTGTCACATATCCTCTCCAACTAGTCCAGATGAGGCTACGCTCTGGCACCAGCATGAAACCTCTCATAAAAGATGTTAAATCTAATCCCTGGCTAATGTTCCGTGGTCTTGAAGCTAAATTGATGCAAACAGTAATGACAGCTGCTTTAATGTTTCTTATTTATGAAAAGCTGGTCAAGTTAGTATTCAGTATAATGAGGGTAAAATCTAAGCATAGCTAGGTGATTTGAACAGTGATATATTATGTTTCCTCGTGTATCTCCATGATATGACCATTTATTTATTGTCCAGTAGAAGCTTATTATAGTTTATAGTTGAAAAAGTCAGTATATTATAGTTGAAAGTACAATAACAACAAAAAGAAATAACAAAATATGTACAAAGGCTAGGGCTGCCATCACTAAAATTGCTGATGCCGATAACAGCATTATAGAACTCCAAGACTTATTTGAGAAAAAGCATGTGAATATGACTCCAAGCTCGACCGCGGAGATGTTGTTTTTATTTCTTAAGCTCGGCGACAAGTATCGCTGCTTTCATGAAAATGTTCTGGGCGGCGCGCCACTTCCAACGCGGCTCTAGATTTTTAAATATCATTTGTTTAAATTTATTATTAATCAGACCCGACCCCGACGAGTAGTCTCACCCTGGACACTTTTTGAAAACCTCCCTAGGAGGCCCCTGGACGCCCTCCGAACTAGGACAAATCTGGCAAACCCGGACGGATGGCAGCCCTAACAAAGGCGAACTTATTCCTCTAATCATAGTATAAAGAGGGGAAAGTAAGTTATCTTCATACAAACGCACCGCGCGCGGCTTGTATGTGTGCGCCAAAGTATCTATGCGTCGCCGCACGCACACTTAAACAAATCTCGACCCGCTTAGTTAAGGGGAAACGGGTCGAGATTTTGTTTAAGCGTGCGTTGCGTGCGGCGATGCACAGATGCTTTGGCGCACACATACAAGCCGCGCGCGGTGCGTTTGTATGAAGATAACCTACTTCCTTCTCTTTATACTATGCTCTAATCCTTTTACTAGCCAGATTAAAGTTTGGTTCAAATAGATAAGGATGACAAATTAACTTTAACAGTCGTAAACCGAAGTTTACCGCGTTCAGATATTAAATAATCAATAACTCATATTCAATATAACTATATTCTACAAATAAATCTATAAATGCAGGCATCAGCTTAGCCTACATCGCGACAAAACGTTGCCTATCTCAGTGGCGTGATGCGGCATTGAAACATGTTTTCGCCCGATACATTCCTGTCACAAGTAGCAAGTAAAGTTGAGTAAGTTTTTTGTTACAATGAAAGATGATGTTTTATAGAACCATACATTTAAATCATTTGGGAGCTATTTGCAATGACAGAGGTCTCGTCGTCGTTCATAAGCGGACGAAGCAAAAAGGATCCAAACCAAATTCAATACCATTAATAATGAAGTTCTATGTCATCGATTTAATGTCTAAAATCGTAATCATTTTTTTAATTTTTTTTATTTATTAAATATTACAATTTTGGATTGGGTCTTTTTCCCCAAGTTACATCTAAGTATCAGTTTGACATGACAAGGCATTTTTATTATAATGCATTTTGAGGTTAACTTTTGTCGTAACGGTATATATTACGAATATATCTTCTAAACCAAAATTTTACACCTCTGTAAGTTAAATTTGTTTTGTGTTAAGCGCACGACACTGAACGTGGCCGGATGTTATTTTAGTCATTATGTCAATAACAAAAGTCTTAACGATCAATGTCAATTATTGCAAACAATAGTCAGTATTTGGCCTAGGGTGAAGGTTATTTAACGAAGTATGAACGTATGCATGACAAAACAAATTAACGAAATAATTCCATGCACATGTATTGAGATGTAATAATTAACCTTTGAACGCCAGTCAGCTATATACGACAGCGGATTTGCATACCATTGACATAATGATATGCAGTTTTCGTTAAATTTGCGTCGGCTAATGCCGTCGTTGGCGCCCGTGGGACGCTGTTTCGCATTTAGCAGTGGCGTTTAAAGGATTAAAAAATATAAGTTGGCAACCAAAATACGTTCAGGGAACTCAAAAAGTTGAGCCTATTAGCTGGTCCTGTATGGTGGCGAATCTGCGTGGTGTGAAATAAATATTTTTGCTTCTTACGATAAATTTCGTTAGCTGGTGTAGGACGACTTATTTATTAAGATGGTGAGGGTGGGCTGGTTATATAATATGATACATTACATATAATTAGTTAAAGCACTACATGACAAATAGAATAATAAAATTTTGTTGTGAACTACTGCATTTACTTTCTTAAATAATATCCTATTATTTTACAATTCCATAGTTAAAATGTGCTTGCTTCATATCATCAGACGTTCTAAGTAGCACTTGCGTATACTCCTTTACTAGGTCATTTAACTCTTCATATAACTGGAACAAAAATTATGGTGTTATACTTTTCACAGGGCAAGTCAACTGGCAACCTTTGTTTGTTCTGTTCTCAGCCCACGAAAGTGTTCTAATGGCTAACAGAAATCCATGCTTATACATTATAAATTCGAAAATTATGTATGTATGTTTGTTTTATTTTGAGCTACTTGACCGGTTTTGGTAATATATAGACAGAAGAAAAAAATAATTATTAGGTAATTTACAAAAAGCTTTCGAGAATACATGTGAAAATGATGCATATGATACTTTTACACCGGAAAACTGTAGTTTACGGAAGAATGGAGTCAAAGTTATGATTATCTGTATGTTGTTTTTCTGCTATTGTTTGCTATCGGAACAATAGTACATTGTTGTCAAGGCCCGGAAGTAAGTTAATAGATCAAGAAATAAGTAAGATGGCAGAGACGAAGTTTAGGCGCCGTCGGCGCTCAAGAGAGTAAGGTTGAACAGACCTGCGCGTACTCGTCGCCGGGGTCGGCGCGCCGCTGCGCCAGCTCGGCCAGCACGCGGTCGGCGGCGTGCAGCGGCGCGGCGCGCGGCGGCGCCCGCGGGTCCAGCGCGCGCCCGCCGTCGGCGCTCAAGAGAGTAAGGCTGAACAGACCTGCGCGTACTCGTCGCCGGGGTCGGCGCGCCGCTGCGCCAGCTCGGCCAGCACGCGGTCGGCGGCGTGCAGCGGCGCGGCGCGCGGCGGCGCCCGCGGGTCCAGCGCGCGCCCGCCGTCGGCGCTCAAGAGAGTAAGGCTGAACAGACCTGCGCGTACTCGTCGCCGGGGTCGGCGCGCCGCTGCGCCAGCTCGGCCAGCACGCGGTCGGCGGCGTGCAGCGGCGCGGCGCGCGGCGGCGCCCGCGGGTCCAGCGCGCGCCCGCCGTCGGCGCTCAAGAGAGTAAGGCTGAACAGACCTGCGCGTACTCGTCGCCGGGGTCGGCGCGCCGCTGCGCCAGCTCGGCCAGCACGCGGTCGGCGGCGTGCAGCGGCGCGGCGCGCGGCGGCGCCCGCGGGTCCAGCGCGCGCCCGCCGTCGGCGCTCAAGAGAGTAAGGCTGAACAGACCTGCGCGTACTCGTCGCCGGGGTCGGCGCGCCGCTGCGCCAGCTCGGCCAGCACGCGGTCGGCGGCGTGCAGCGGCGCGGCGCGCGGCGGCGCCCGCGGGTCCAGCGCGCGCCCGCCGTCGGCGCTCAAGAGAGTAAGGCTGAACAGACCTGCGCGTACTCGTCGCCGGGGTCGGCGCGCCGCTGCGCCAGCTCGGCCAGCACGCGGTCGGCGGCGTGCAGCGGCGCGGCGCGCGGCGGCGCCCGCGGGTCCAGCGCGCGCCCGCCGTCGGCGCTCAAGAGAGTAAGGCTGAACAGACCTGCGCGTACTCGTCGCCGGGGTCGGCGCGCCGCTGCGCCAGCTCGGCCAGCACGCGGTCGGCGGCGTGCAGCGGCGCGGCGCGCGGCGGCGCCCGCGGGTCCAGCGCGCGCCCGCCGTCGGCGCTCAAGAGAGTAAGGCTGAACAGACCTGCGCGTACTCGTCGCCGGGGTCGGCGCGCCGCTGCGCCAGCTCGGCCAGCACGCGGTCGGCGGCGTGCAGCGGCGCGGCGCGCGGCGGCGCCCGCGGGTCCAGCGCGCGCCCGCCGTCGGCGCTCAAGAGAGTAAGGCTGAACAGACCTGCGCGTACTCGTCGCCGGGGTCGGCGCGCCGCTGCGCCAGCTCGGCCAGCACGCGGTCGGCGGCGTGCAGCGGCGCGGCGCGCGGCGGCGCCCGCGGGTCCAGCGCGCGCCCGCCGTCGGCGCTCAAGAGAGTAAGGCTGAACAGACCTGCGCGTACTCGTCGCCGGGGTCGGCGCGCCGCTGCGCCAGCTCGGCCAGCACGCGGTCGGCGGCGTGCAGCGGCGCGGCGCGCGGCGGCGCCCGCGGGTCCAGCGCGCGCCCGCCGTCGGCGCTCAAGAGAGTAAGGCTGAACAGACCTGCGCGTACTCGTCGCCGGGGTCGGCGCGCCGCTGCGCCAGCTCGGCCAGCACGCGGTCGGCGGCGTGCAGCGGCGCGGCGCGCGGCGGCGCCCGCGGGTCCAGCGCGCGCCCGCCGTCGGCGCTCAAGAGAGTAAGGCTGAACAGACCTGCGCGTACTCGTCGCCGGGGTCGGCGCGCCGCTGCGCCAGCTCGGCCAGCACGCGGTCGGCGGCGTGCAGCGGCGCGGCGCGCGGCGGCGCCCGCGGGTCCAGCGCGCGCCCGCCGTCGGCGCTCAAGAGAGTAAGGCTGAACAGACCTGCGCGTACTCGTCGCCGGGGTCGGCGCGCCGCTGCGCCAGCTCGGCCAGCACGCGGTCGGCGGCGTGCAGCGGCGCGGCGCGCGGCGGCGCCCGCGGGTCCAGCGCGCGCCCGCCGTCGGCGCTCAAGAGAGTAAGGCTGAACAGACCTGCGCGTACTCGTCGCCGGGGTCGGCGCGCCGCTGCGCCAGCTCGGCCAGCACGCGGTCGGCGGCGTGCAGCGGCGCGGCGCGCGGCGGCGCCCGCGGGTCCAGCGCGCGCCCGCCGTCGGCGCTCAAGAGAGTAAGGCTGAACAGACCTGCGCGTACTCGTCGCCGGGGTCGGCGCGCCGCTGCGCCAGCTCGGCCAGCACGCGGTCGGCGGCGTGCAGCGGCGCGGCGCGCGGCGGCGCCCGCGGGTCCAGCGCGCGCCCGCCGTCGGCGCTCAAGAGAGTAAGGCTGAACAGACCTGCGCGTACTCGTCGCCGGGGTCGGCGCGCCGCTGCGCCAGCTCGGCCAGCACGCGGTCGGCGGCGTGCAGCGGCGCGGCGCGCGGCGGCGCCCGCGGGTCCAGCGCGCGCCCGCCGTCGGCGCTCAAGAGAGTAAGGCTGAACAGACCTGCGCGTACTCGTCGCCGGGGTCGGCGCGCCGCTGCGCCAGCTCGGCCAGCACGCGGTCGGCGGCGTGCAGCGGCGCGGCGCGCGGCGGCGCCCGCGGGTCCAGCGCGCGCCCGCCGTCGGCGCTCAAGAGAGTAAGGCTGAACAGACCTGCGCGTACTCGTCGCCGGGGTCGGCGCGCCGCTGCGCCAGCTCGGCCAGCACGCGGTCGGCGGCGTGCAGCGGCGCGGCGCGCGGCGGCGCCCGCGGGTCCAGCGCGCGCCGCGCCGCCCGCAGCGCGCCGCCGCACGCGCGCGCCGCCTCCGCCGCGCGCCCGCCCGCCAGCAGCGCGCGCACGCACCCCGCACCGTCTTTATCCTGGAACGCACATCGAGTTCATCACCCCGTCCTTGTATCCGATAACGATGACCGCTTCGATAAAATATTAGCTCTGTTAAGTGCCTCGCCAAACCGAACTTAGGTACAAACGATTTTCACTTACACAGTTTAATATACAGTGTCCCTAAAATCAACGATAAAACGAAAGGAGCTGGTAGGGCGGCTCAAGAGCTACTAGATTAAGTACTAGTTTTCGAGATATTGGCGCGAGATATTCATTATTTTGAGTGCTACGACTGTAAATTTTAATATTTTGACGTCACGATATGTCGTTTTACATATTTTTAAATTTCCAGCAGAAAACTATTTGTGGTTTACTCAAATGGAAGCGGTGGGAAGGAGTTATTGGTCTCGAACTAAATATTATAAGCTATGTTCCAAGCACTCCTAAAAAGGATTGCTTTGTTGTGCTTCATATTAAAATAAATAAAAAGTATCAGATTCCATTCTGAATCATCATCTGTCTTTTATGCATTTGAATAGAAGCATTTTATTCATAGGTCAGTAATACATTAAAAAGGGTTTTTAAAATATTCATTAAAATATGTGTTGTATAATTTCCGTCTAAAACCGTAGGCAGTTTTCCGTGCCCCTGACGCCATATGCCGTTTTGCATACATTTGCGTCGGTTACAGCCGTCGTCCAGCGCTCGTGGCACGCTTTTTCGCCGTTAGTCGTGGCGTTCAAAAGATTAACAAAACATTGATTTCATAAATTGTGTTATATTTCACTTTAATTAGAAAGATATATATAAAAAAAACGAATCTATGTAAATACGCAGCACATGTGTTGCTGCTGGCGTGGAAACCACTGGCTCAGCTATGTATCTATTTGAAAACGGCGCAATAGTCCAACGGATTCAAATCCCGCCAGAAGCATTTTTGTAAACGGACTAGGTGTTTAGCAATTTGAGGTATTCACAAAAAGATTACATATTTCGTTACTAATGGACAAAAAAAAATCATGTGTCAACTTTTGGGGTTAGCCCGCAGCAAGAAATCACCAAAAAATTACTGATTACCAAGCACTTAAGGATGTAAATAAAGGTCGGGGGCTACGAAGTGTCGAATTATGCGTTAAATGGAAAGAAATGTGCTCCAAATATTGTATACAAACCATATAAACATTCAGGAACCACATCGGTAAGAACTGGTCGGTGCTTAATGCTCGCTTGGTGACTGCTAGCAGCGTTTCCGCGTCCGCTTCCATCAGATTTGTGTAAAGATTGTCGAAATCGATGTTTTCACCACCTAAAATTATTAATACTTTAGAACAGGGGTGGGCAATCTCTCTGACTATCTACTTCGTCGGCACTAGTGTGAGAGAGACGCACTTAGAGATACAGGAGGCGGCACGAAAATCTAGCGGTGACCGTTATTGCGCAGAAGTCGAAAACTGGTTATCGTGTGGGAGTGTGAGCAGTCGCACCGATGCCCAGTATACCCCACCACATTTCGTTCACCGCTAGACCTACATGCCGCTACCTGTAGGACAGTTTAACTTATCCTAGCGTCAACCTTGCTAGAGCCGCTGCTTTAACCTTTTGACCGCCAAGCATGTCTGAGAAGTAAAACGAATTTGAACTTCAAGTCAAGGTAATGAAGGACTTTTTTACCCTGTATCCGCTGACGGCTGCAGGCGAGTGGGGCGGTCAAAAGGTTAAGAGCGTGTATGTCACGCCAATAAGCATTAAAATCTATTAGTTTCGTTTACCGAGAAGCGCCTGCTGCACTGGATCCAGTGAGTCCGGGAGCTCTTCACGAAGTTCCGCTTCTAATTCCTTCGGCCCAATAACCTAGAACAATATTAACGAAGCATTATTCAGGACTCTTTTTTTCTGATCATCTTTCTTAACTTTTCACCTAAATTTGCTATAGATGAAGATTTAAATGATGTCCGTAACACGCGAGGACGTGGCGTTAGCAAAAAAAACCGGTCAAGAGCATCTCAGGCCGTGCTCAGTTTAGAGTTCCGTAGCCATAATAAGTCCGGAAAGTTTAGTTAGTTACCTATTCAATGTTACTACCGCCGTTTTCCATACATTTGTATGTCGGCGTGCACGTTGGTGTCAGTGGTACGAAAATCGCTGCTGTCTATAGCTATCTGTGGCTTTCAAAGGTTTCATATCAGTATGAAATGGCTAACTATCGTCGTAAACCCGCATTACCTTTGGGTGTACGCAGGTGTCGGCTTTATTTGATACTAGCTTCGACCCGTGACTAAGTTCGCGGGTATTGTTATAGTTCCAATCCAACCTCGGGAACTTTCTCGTTAACTCTTGCCTGCCCGTAGGCCGCTGCCTATCGTTTTTTCAGTCTAATATTGGCACCGGAGGTCGCCTAGATATACGGATTCTATAGGATATACGGTCTTGCACGTGCGCGGTGACGCAGCTGCAACAGTACCTGCAGCGCGCGCGGCGCGGGGCGCGCCAGGAACGCGTGCTCGGGGCTCGCGAGCTGCAGGCACGTGAGCGCGGCCGCCAGGAAGCGCGCGCGCGCGCCGTCCCCCGTTTCCGAGCGCTCCGCCGCGCAGCGCGCCGCGCGCTCGTACATGATCGACGCCGCTGGTCATGATACAAGATAAATATTACGGACGAAAAATGGCCACTCTTCTATTGGAAAAAAAATAGGAAATACACAACAATAACAATAAAAAAAAGGTAGCCTCATGAAAATCGACATCTTTATCGGTATATACCAGTCAAAAAATCTCAAAAGCCTTCTCCTTCCGATGATGAACGGCATGGAATGTAACAATTTGACACCGGGTTTTTTTAGACTAATAAGAGAAAAGTTGTTCAGTATTGTTCACTTAGTACAAAATCAAAGATTCGCCCGCTAATCTCCAGAAACTTAGAAAATATTAAGTAGATTATGATGGTCGATCGTTGTTCACTGCTCGCACCTTTGGTACTGCAAGCTGTAGAAAGTTAACCAAAACTCGTACTACTGTCAATGAGGTCTTGTTTTGTAGGTAAATATACCAGGATTCATTATTCCATATATCATTATGTTCCACATTCAGCCGATTCCCTATAGATATGGCATAAATGAAGAACATACTGAAAAATTTAAAAAATCATCAAATTTGGGAAGATAATACTCAAAACCTATAAGACCTATAATAAAAATGTTTATACCGTGTGGTAGGGAATTTAATATAGATTCTTTTTGTAATTGACAGTTATCTCCTAGATCTAACAGATTTTGTTTAAAACGGAAAAAACGGTGGCGAGGGACATGTTTTCAAAAAAAAAAGGGGGGGGGGGGGGGAATCGGTCTGACACCGGGCAAAATCGTGCTCAGCGGGGTCGAATTAGTCTAAAAAACCCGGTGTCAAATTGTTACATTCCATGCCGTTCAGAGCCGTTAAATTAAAAAAAAATACTGGTCTATCAAGCAAATATGCATAAATAGTAGATTGCACAACAAAAGCATAAAACTAGCCATTTTATGGGTTTTATGCTCGAATTTTACACTCTGCTTTTCACTTCGATTGCAAGGAAATAAAACAAAGATTAAGCACATACATGAAAATTTAATAATTATTTCGCCTGAGACTTTAAAGGAAAGAAGTGCGACAAAATCATTATTTATGAATATATAACTTAATGAATTTTGAACCGCAACACAACCAATTTAGCTAGTTTCTAGTTTTGTTTGACGAAGAATTAGCTTCCCGCCCCACAATTTTTCTTTTTTTTTTTTTAATTTTCAGCTATGTGACGTTCGACTATGGTCTGAGCCTTAATGCTAAGTTATTATAAATGTTCGTGTTATATTTTTTTACGTAAATGCACGCCCGTATTAATCATAAATTTGTATTGACATAGTAATACATATGTCGTAATTAAATTAAGATATAACCTAAATCTCATAAATATATATAAATTAAATGAAGGTGTATTGTGTACGTGGCTGTAAGGCCTTAGTCTTAAAAGAAGAAATTACTTTACGCACAAAAGCATAAAAACCCATTTTATGCAGCCTTCTCTTGACATAAAGATCAACTTTAGGAGCATGAGAAGTGAAAAACATGTTATTCTCATGAAAATCGTCAGTTTCATCGGTAAGTATTAAGCGCAGCCAGAGCGTGTCAATCAAATATGCATAAAAACTAGAGATGCAACGAATAGTTGTTTGGCCGAATATCGGATAAACGGCATGGCCATTGGCCGGATATCCGGCTGCACATCTGGCCCCCAATTCTCGCTGCTTTCGAGACAATCTCACAATCGAGATTAAACGTCAGTTCATACAGTCGTTTGACACAACTGTATGAATCTGACGTTTAATCTCACAATCGACATTATCTCGAATGCAGCGAGAATTGGGGGCCAGGCATCTGTTAAGTCGTGTAAGCTGGCGCGGCCTTCGCGCGGCGAGCAAGTTTCAACTTGTTACGAATTGTAAGTGCGCGGGCAGGCCCTTTGAAGTTGAATAACCGCTATATTACGTCAGTTGGGAATATTTGAACGTGCACGACGTGATGTTAATTTTATGCTTAAATAAAAATAAAGTAGGCTTTAATTTGATAGCTGACGTTGGTTTAGTTGATTATTGATGGCTTTTTATCTGTTGTATCTTATTTTTGATGAAATCTTTTAGTATCCGGTATCCGGATACCGGATAGTTACAGGATATCCGTTGCATCCTAAGACATCCTAAAAGTGACATTGTTGTTTGATGCAATACAACTAAAATTACTACAAAATCACTAGTTTTCATGTAATCCAATAAAATGAACTAACCTTTCCTATAATGTTGTCGCGACACGTGCAGCGCGTACAGGAAGTCGTAATAGGGGTTGTCCCCGTGCGCGTCGTGCAGCTTGGCGCGCGCAGCCGCCGCGCGCTCCGCGTCGGCCGCCAGCGCGCCGCACGACACGAGCGCGCTCAACTGCTTGCGGGACGCTGCCACGCAATACATAACATATCATATTTATAACACTATCATTTGATTTCACTGTATTCTGCGTGAAAAAGGAAGACATCCATGTTTTTAATTCTTGGATTCATTATTATTTTATTTTCAATTTATTGAAATGTACTCATTCTAAAAAAATAATGTAACTCCAACTGTACGACATAATAAAACAAATTATATGGATGGGCCTCTATTTAAGAAAAAGTCCATCGACTAGAGGTTTACGATGTCAAAATATTATTGTGGATGTGGAAACAGCACAGATATTTGTCCATTCTGCCATACCGATGGCTAAATTGGGTTTGTTATCTTATTTTCTTGTATTTTTTCTAAACGTAGAAAATAAAAATGACGGCAATTTGGGTTATTCCCAAAAATATTACATATTACATCACTAATGGGGACAAAAAGTTTAAATGTAAACTTTTGAGGATAGCCCGAATTGCAGCAATAAATAGGGAAAAACAGGAAACCCTGGGTAAAAAAAAAGTAATTCTAATTAGTCCGTTAGTTAGATTATCAAAAGAATTGGACACGAATTTTTCGCTGTATCAAATCAATCAAAATTGACAAAGATAACGCGCATCAAAGTTCGGGAGTGGGGGCTCATGACGTCACTTAATAGTAAAAAGTGTGCAAAGTCGTGAAGTCACGCGGAACTTCAACGCACTATATCTTCGTAATTTTTTGTTTAATTGACAAAAGGCGGACTTATTATATTTTTTTTAGGAAACTAGCCCATTGCCGGAAAGTAGCCAGTTTACAAGCCCCTTAAGATATTTGGGTAATAATCACATTTAGGTTCAAAACTGTCCCCTCCTGTTCCCGACAGTTAAGGACCCTGAGGCGTGATTTTTTTGTTTTGACTATATCCGCATACAGGGTGTCAGGCCTAGTTTTGGCCTGTAAACGTTAATGTAATCCTTCGTTTTCGTTAACTTTTGACCACAGGAGGGACAAATTTTGTTTCTTAACGTGATTATAACCTATTTAAGATCTTATGTACATTACATTAAGGTAGTAATTTACCGAGCGTGGTGAGTAAGGTGGCGGCGGCGGCGGCGCGCGCGTGCGGCGCCGGGTTGGCGGCGGCGGCGCTGAGCGCGCGCTCCACGTCGCCGCTCGCCAGGTGCGACTTGAACACCACCCATTGGAACATTGGCTGCGAAGAAAACAACACTATTCTATCTCTGGAATACCTGTAAGGTACCTGCACCATGAAAGGCTCAGTGCCTAATAAAGGCCACATTTAAAAAATCCCACTAAAAATAGTGGCAGAAATTTGAAGTTTTGACAGTTTATACAATAGACATAATGGCCGGCCATCGCCAACGCGTCAACACTCGGCCGCGAGTCTGTTCAAACTTGCAGTCACAAAATAGTTGCACTCGTGATCGCACATGACGTTTTACAAAAACTCGCCTTCAAAAATCGTAAAGTGTCTTTGGGTTTTGCCTAAAATTGTGTATTCTTTTTGCTTTCATGTATCGCTTTGATGTAAATGAATCTTTTTAAATTAATTTTATGCAAGAAATCCCTGTGGTATTTTTTTGGCGAGGGTAGTTAGAGTACCTACCGTTTTTAAGCGGGCCGGGCCTTTTTATTATGGGATAGGGTGCCAAATAAAGCCCAAACTTCTAAGTAAAGTAATAAACGACTGATTATATAGAAATGCAGTTTTATTTTTTTTGATTAAAATAATATATTTTTTTGCTGTTTATGTGTTAGGTTAGGTTAAGTTACATGGTGCAGGTACCTTAGTCGACGTCTTTTAACCTCAAAATAAAACTGATAAAGTGATCAGGTCATAATACTTTTAGAATAGGGAACTTGCATGATCTTTTATTAGAAAAAAACTGAGTAATAGAAACCAAAGTGTGTACGCAAAACATTATTGTGTTGTATATTTTTTCGAGACACGAAGCTTTGAAAAGTCATAGTTCATACCACTCGCAAAAACACTTCATACAAAATGGGCATGAACTATGACGTCAGAGCACACGTTAGAATGTACAAAATATATGGCGTTTCAAAAAAGTTTGCAATTATTTCCGAATTTACTGTTTTTAGGCCAATATAAAAAAAATACATTGATAAGAATGTCAAAAACTAGTAATTCAGAACTATATTAATTTTTTCACTTATTTTGACACTTAAAAAAAAAAAAACCGGTCAAAATTATCTTATCTTTTTTTTTACATGCACTTATTTACATTTTCTTTCATCACAACTCATTTTAATTTTCATGCATAATCCCTATTGTTGAATTCCGAATTATTAAGCAATCATAAAGACAGGATAAAAATAAGTTATCGACCGAGCGAGCGAAGCGTCTCCGTTTCAGCTTGGGTAAAAATGCTTTCGTATGTCCAGCGGATGTCCATTTGTTCTCGTCTACAGCTCTCAATTCTCAACCGATTCTTGTGAAATTTTGTGGGGAGGTTCGGTAATTGTTTTTTTTTGACGAATCGATTTTTTGAAATATTTCAAAATGGCGGAGATATGGAGGTTTTTGCAATTACAAACTTACTGGCGGTGTTGGTAAACTGACTCGACCTTTGTCGATGTATGGGGATATTAGTTTTCCAACGGCAAAATTAAGTCGTGTCGCAAGGCCAATCATTATTTCTTACTTTTCAAAGGGTTTTTGTTTTGTTTTAGATTCAGTTTTTTGAAGTCTTTTGTCGCGAGGTCTACACCTCACGGAGCCACTAGTATTACATTAATTAACATAATTTAAATAGTTAAATTTTAAACATTACTTATTAAAGTCTTACCAGATTAGGGTCTTTCTTGTCCGCAATGCTGATGGCAGTTTCAGCGACACGCACCACGCATGCACCTGCCTCGTGTATTTCAAACAGTTTTATCACCTGCGATAATACAAAAAAGCATTTGAGGCCAATACGTGTTTAGTTTTTTTTTATTTAAAATTAATCGAATACTATAATATTATAAATACGAAAGTAACTCTGTCTGTCTTTTACGTTTTCAAGAGCAAACAGCCAAACCGATTTGGATGGAATTTGGCAAGGTTTTATTTTGGTGCCTAGGGAAGGTCATAGGATACTTTCTATCCCGGAAAAACTGCACAGTACTCGAAGGAATCTAGATAAACGAATTCTATGTAGACAAAAACTATTTATTAATACATTTATGTTGTTATTGGAAAATTACATGCTACTTTTGTTTTCAAAATTTAATTGCTTACCTCAGAGTTTCACCCACCATTTCGATACTGCTAGGACCAAAAGACAACCCACATATAATGCAAGGATGCCCTATGCGGAATGCCGAGTACGCACCGTCTGCGTCCGCTAGACAAACAGTGACTAGCTAAAGGTACCTTCATATAGTACAAGACGAGCGCCTCGTGCTGCGTGAGGGTGGCGTCAGGCGCGGCGACCAGTTGCCGCAGAAACGGCTCTGTGCTAACGCCCTTCGCCGCCTTGCAGAATGCCGTGTACGCACCCTCTGCGTCCGACAGATCCAGGAGTGATAGACCGAGGATGAATTGACCTACGAGACACATTTAGCTTTATGTAAATATGTAATGTAATGTACTAAATAAAACACAATAATAATAAAAACAGTAATGAATACTTGAAAAACACACGGCTTTACTCACGATCTATTGTCAGAAATAGGCAGTGCGCGGGTTGATCTGACCGGGACCGCACTCAAAACCTGAAGAAGGACTCCAATCGAGTTCGAAACATGTCGGACTATTTCTGACAATAAATCGTGAGTAAAGCCGTGTGTTTTTCAAGTATTCATAATGTCTCACGAAAGTTTTAATTTGACTAAAAACAGTAATAATAATAATAATATAAGATATAAACAAAGACTCAATTATCCGTTTATGGGATCTCTTCCTTGGGCGATTGATAAATTTACACATTGGATAGACAAATATATACAATATTAATATTACGTCAATCTAAAATGTATACTAGATACAAAAATCAATCGATGCGAATCATAAGAATACTATGACGGAATTTGTGTTTTATCATAATTGCAGTATTCCCAGTACTCTTATTCACAATATTTTTGGGTGTCGTCTGAAATTTACAAGGCAGTGGACATGTAAAATAAGCGTACTTACGTGAGCAAGCGTTCCACTCGCACCAAGGCTCCAACATGGCGACGTAGCTTTGCACCAGTCGAGGCTGGTTGATGGACGCCAGCCACCAACCGAATTCGAAGCCGCCACTAACCGCCCAACTGAATCGTTTTGCTAAGGAAATCATCACACAATACTTGTAGAATTTTGTAATAGTTGGCTACTTGACTATTTTAACAAATATTAAAATATTTCTGTGGAACCCTGAATAGTACATTATATAACAATATTTATGAAAAAAATAATCAAGATTATTTAGAATGTAATAACTTAAAGTCTTTAATTTTTACTTCTAAGTCACGTGACTTTAAACACCAGTCACGACGTATGACGGACGTTGCATAGGTCGGTTGCGTTCCGAATCACGTTGCCCACCTTAATCGTTGTGATCACCGTGAGTGTTATTCGGTCCGCACCCTCGTACAGACTATGCCCTTTTTTTTTAGGATTCTTTGGATTTAAGCTGACAATAAGATAGCGTTTTAGCGGGAAATTTAAAACGAAAAATATTATTAGTGCTTTTACCATGAAAATGTAAAAAAAAATATTACGAGAATATTACATAATCTAAAATGAGGTAACGAGCTAATAAAAATATTTTAAAAAAAATGGTCAAGGACCGAATTTGAAGTCCTCTATCTTATATGTAGGTAGCCGAAAATGAGTAGCGCCAGGAGGGCTAGCTGCGACATGCCCGCGAGTCGTTTGTCGCTCAGTACGTCTCTGTCCAACTAGTCAAATATGTAAGGGACGCACTGAGCGAGAAATGACTCGCGGGCAGGTCTTGCTAGACATACAGAGTAAAAAGGATACAGCTGGTGCGCGAGATGGTAGGCCATGAGCGGCAGCGCGCGGTGCCAGTGCGGCGGCGCGCGCGCGGCGGCCAGGTGCGCGCGCGCGCGCCGCCCGCCCGCGCCCGCCGCGTACGCCGCCGCCGCGCCGCCCTCCCACTCGCCCGCGCCCCCCGCGCCCGCGCACCCCCCCGCGCCCACCGCGCTCAGCTTCAGTCGGAACAGCTCCATTGAGCCTACACCACTGGAATTTCAACAACAGCTTATCGTGTGTTATAGGTTTTTACCTAAAGTAAACCCCCTCCTTACATGTGGTTGTGTACAGTTTACAAAAACGCACATAATTAATTTAATAAATTTCGGGACTTTTGTTAATCACAAACTATTCTACATTTTGTGACCTCAATTACTCGCTAAGTTGTCATCCTCATTCTCATCCGTAGTCTGTGTAGAAACAATTTCACTGCGACTATCTTCCGAGAAAATCATATAGTAAAACTCTCCGATATTGCGTCTATTTGCGTTTCATGACATTGATGCTTCTGCTCTTCGTTAATCGTATGTAAGCAAACATTTTTCAAATTCATCTACCAATTCTTTTCTTCGCTTATCTTTGAATATACTCTATATTCATAGAAACATTTTTATAGCAACAAATGCTTTAACTATTTCCCAAATAATGAGTTTGCAAAACGTACGTCGTATTACACATTTCAAATATAAAATGTCTATCCGAACACTTCACTACTAAATGCAAGAGAGGCTTTACTTAAGTTTATTACCTATAACAGTGCTAGGGTAGCCCTAGGTTGCCATAAGTATTGCACTTCGGTAATATTCGATGTAAATTAAATAATGCGTCCGCTGCGACCGCGAATTAGCTTTATCAGCCCTCGCCGTTTAGACGTCCGTTTTTGGGACCATCTGTACGCTCTATGTAGGCGTGTGTTGTCGAGCCGGTACCACAGAATGAATCACAGTACAAGCACAGAAGCTTTGCTTCAAAAAATCAAGACGTCGTTCACACGCCACGGTAATTAAGTAGATAGTTAACCGACTAAAGCACTCTCCAGTAGGGTGTCCCGAATGTATTTTTTTTGGATTTCCTTAACACAAAACCTCTTAAAATTTGCGTAATTAATTGTAAATTACCAAAATAATTTTAAAACTAAAAAAAAAACGATATTTTCCGAAGTTCTACCGATCTTCAAAGTTTTGAAAATTTATTCATTATCATGGCAAAAGCTTGGAAATTGTTGACTTTCCTTGTCACTCAAAATCTTTGGAAAAATGTGTTATACTGGTAACAGATGACTTACAAAGTGTAACTGACGCTACTTCTAGGGATGGCTTTATTACCAACAGGTTGCAATTTCGCACGGAAATGCCTAATTTTTGACACAAAAATAAGTTTCTAAGTTTTTCTAATTGATTATAATCACTTTTTTAGTCTATTTAGTTTTCTTGTAGTTTGTTTCTTTAATTCCACTATAAACAACCTTTTAAAATTGATTTTTGTATTATTTTAGCCATATGGTTTAAGTCAGTAAGAAATTAAAATTTACAAAACTTTAACGTTCGGTAGAGCCCTCAAGATGACACGCATTTCAAGTTATTTTTGCCTTTTTCGTAATCTTTGTAAAATTACGCAAATTTTGATGCCTCTTATGACAGTGTAACTTGAAATAAAAATTGTCTCATGCATTGACGGGACACCCTACTCCTCAGGGAGATGCCGCACGGGCGGTACTTAAGACCGTTTAGCGGGTAGCGAAAGGTACTGGCGGCACTCACGGGCGCTGCAGGGTGGCGGCGCGCAGCCACAGCAGCGCGCGGTAGGCCTGCCAGTGCACGGCGCAGTGGCCGGCGCCCGGCACGCCGCCCGCGCCGCGCACCGCGCCCAGCGCCACCAGCGCGCCGCGCACCACTCGCAACCTGCCCACACAAACAACACATTGAATCGTTTAGGTTCACTTCGTCCACATTCCCATTTCGTTCACATTCCTACTTCGTCAGCAATCCCATTCCGGCCACAACCAATTCCCAATTCGTCCACTTCCTATTTTGTCAACATTCCCATTTCGTCCATATTCCCATTTCGTCCATATTCCCATTTCGTCCACATTCCCACTTCGTCAACATTCCTAGCTTAACTAACACGCGTAAAGTAAAACTAGCTGACCCATGCGAATTTTCGCACAGTATCGTGATCAAACACCGGATAATAATAATATAATAAAGTGAGAATAAGTAAATGCAAGTATTATTTGTACACTGTTTGTCTATTTTTCGTCAATAGCAGATAATTTTGACAAAGATAATAAACGGGGTACTTGCGGGTGTGCCATCTATTGGCATTGGTCTGCAAATAGCCAAGACACATTTTAGTCCATAGATGGCGCTTGCAATTCGAGTGATTTAATTTACGTACGCGGATGTTGTTGGCCACGTGCTGTTTTGTAATTGAAAGTCTTAATACGTATTATTATAATAGTAACGGGTAATTTTGACAAAGAAAATAATTAACGCAGTACTCTCCAGTAGCGCCATCTGTTCACATTAGACTGCATGTGCAATTAGCTAACAGACCTGTTAGTTAAACAGACTGTTAATAGATGGCGCTTGCAAATCGCGTGGTTTTATTTATTTATTTTATAACAAAAACGAAGTTTTAATCTATTTTTGCGACGAACATAAGCTTTAAAATGCCGTTTAAATCATAAATTTTGGTAAAGAATTAACGGAGATCTTGAGATCAAAAAAATACCTTTTAGAAATAATATTCATATGATAGGCCAAATAAGTAGGTAGGTTTAGGTTATGTTAGTCTTGCAGCAGGCCCAGAGGGCCAAACCACCCAGAAATGTAGCGGAGCTTCGTCGACACTTATTGATTTGAAATTAGACAGTGTCGACGGAGCTCTGCTGCCGCGGAGCTCCTATTTCAGGGTGGTTTGGCCCTTCGGGCCTGCTGCAAAAGTAACATATCCTAAACCTACCTATGTATTTGGCCCTATTTTTTACTTTACGCGTATTAGTTAAGTTAGGAATGTTGACGAAGTGGGAATGGAAACGAAATGGGAATGTGGACGAAGTGGGAAAACGACGAAATGGGAATATGGACGAAATGGGAATGTTAAAGAAGTGGGATTGTGGACGAAGTAGGAATGTGAACGAAGAACTGAACCGAACCAAACCGAATTGACAATATTGAAGTGTTTATTTCTAGAAAAAAGAAAACATTATAGGTTGAGAAAGATCTCTTCGATCAAATTTTAGTCACAAATGTCAAAAAAATTGACTGATTTACAAAAATAAATATTTAATGGACCTTTATAAACCCGGCATAATAACAAAAAAGTGATAGTTGAACTTGATCTAAAGAAAATAGAAATTATCATTGAAAATATGACAACAACGATGGTCTTACGGGATCCATGTTTCAAACTAGTTGAAACTATTAACCTTTCAAATAAGTTATAACATAAGATTATCTATCCTCTATCTATCTATTTAAAATTTACTGAAAAACTTACGGCTTCAAAATTATACTTAAAAACTTCATGCGACATGAATTAACAAAGAGCGACTTGAGCAGATTAAAAATCAAAAGATTCAATTAAATATTCAATGCATCGATGTTAGTATGGACATATCAGAGAAATCGTTAAAACACTGACCTCATCTCAGCCATTTGACGAATGGCTTCTGTCACGATCGACACACCGAGATCACTGGCGAATAAGGTGTCGTATTCGCTTTGGTCATCATCATCGCCTGTCAAAAAGACCATATTGTAAAAAAACTCATATTAATTGTCTACAAAAATATAAACATATTTGATTGCTGTTTGCTCACTTTTAGTTGTATCTATGTCGGGTACATCCAATCTCAAAGCGTCATTGAGCTCCAAAACAGCACTCTGTAGGTCTTTGATGGGTTCCAGGACAGCTTCTAACTCGTCTATTTGCTGTGGTGTGAGGGTCTGAAAATATAACATTTATAATAGAACGGTTCAGCGGTCTAAGATGGACTGAAGACTTGGTTACGCTTGTCGGCAGTGGACGTCCGCGGGTAGAGAAAATCATAATGAAAAAATCGGTAGCAACACCCCATTAGACGTATTCAGTTTCCTGGGGCCCATTGCATAACTAATTGTAACTTGTAATACCGCTTGTATTATTAGTTACAAGTAGTTATGCAATGGGCCCCCCGTTTCACGAAGCATATTAGTCTAATAATATTAGTGTTTGTCTCGTAAATTAAAAGAAAAAATGGGGTCTATATTGACTCCCATAAAATTAAAGTTCCGATTTTCACAATTCATAACGTTTTTGGTCATAATTATTACTAGTCATAATGTTGTTAGTCATATATTAATAGGAATCATTTCTGAGTTCCGATTTTCGCTGGTCATATTTGTCGAAAGTCATAAAAACTATATTCATAACTGTTTATGTCATAATGTATTATACTTCATAATGTTACAGGTAATAATATTACTTGTAATAACGATTATTACGTCTAAACTTGTTGAACATAACAATAATATACATAAAATTTAAATACCTAACTTGTGCAAGGGCGAAAATTGCGGAGCGTAAATTTAACTTAATTTAATTATACCAAATGTGGTCAGGTAATCCTCAAATTCATAATGTATAACATTAAAAGACGAGAATCAAGCATAACATCTTAGAACCAAGCAAGATTTTCTGCGCTGTTACAAAAAAAAGACCTAACATCGAAGGCTAAGGCGGGAGCTACGCTTCGCTTCGCTCCCGCCTTAGCCTTCTGAACCTAACCAATCCAAATCGCTTCTGCTCCGACCCATTTTGCTCGCTCGCTTCGCTCGCTCGCTCACTGACGATTACCATTTGTAGTCATAATATGTCAACTTCTTCAATATAACATTTTACAAACAAGCACGATACTTTCGAAATATTGAAAAATACCATTATTAATTTTAGACAATGAAACGGTATGGGTAAAAATAATTAGCCCTTTAAAATATATAGCTTACAATATTTCTGAATAATAATCGTTATGCCTTTGTATGTTATAGATATCAATTTTATGACTTTTGAAAATTATAATCTGTAACAATATGGATTATTAACGTTAGAATTATTAAGGTTATGGTTTACAACTTTTATGACTTTCGATAATTATGAGCATAAATAATATGGGAATCAATTTCTGACTTTCAAAATTCGAAACAATAAGTTTATGGGTAACAAGGGGATCCCGAAAAAATGAAACAAAACACTAATATTATTAGACTAACATGCTTCGAGAAACGGGCCCCAGGGGTCGATTTAGTGGTGATTTCCATCAGCGGATGCAGCAGGTGTGAACACTAGCGAGGGATGAGGGATGAGCGCTAAGGGAGGAGGGCGCGATCGTCACGGTACCGGCACGGCGTGGTCCGCGGCGGCGGGGTCGGGCGGCGCCAGCAGCAGGTGCAGCAGGCGCGGCAGCAGGCGGTGCTGCGGCGCGGCGCACGCGAACAGCCGCCGCTCCAGCTCGGCCGCGCCGCGCGCCGTGGCCGCGCGCTCCCACAGCGCGTCGCGCGCCAGCTCGCCTGACCATTGGACACATACCGGCACGGCGTGGTCCGCGGCGGCGGGGTCGGGCGGCGCCAGCAGCAGGTGCAGCAGGCGCGGCAGCAGGCGGTGCTGCGGCGCGGCGCACGCGAACAGCCGCCGCTCCAGCTCGGCCGCGCCGCGCGCCGTGGCCGCGCGCTCCCACAGCGCGTCGCGCGCCAGCTCGCCTGACCATTGGACACATACCGGCACGGCGTGGTCCGCGGCGGCGGGGTCGGGCGGCGCCAGCAGCAGGTGCAGCAGGCGCGGCAGCAGGCGGTGCTGCGGCGCGGCGCACGCGAACAGCCGCCGCTCCAGCTCGGCCGCGCCGCGCGCCGTGGCCGCGCGCTCCCACAGCGCGTCGCGCGCCAGCTCGCCTGACCATTGGACACATACCGGCACGGCGTGGTCCGCGGCGGCGGGGTCGGGCGGCGCCAGCAGCAGGTGCAGCAGGCGCGGCAGCAGGCGGTGCTGCGGCGCGGCGCACGCGAACAGCCGCCGCTCCAGCTCGGCCGCGCCGCGCGCCGTGGCCGCGCGCTCCCACAGCGCGTCGCGCGCCAGCTCGCCTGACCATTGGACACATACCGGCACGGCGTGGTCCGCGGCGGCGGGGTCGGGCGGCGCCAGCAGCAGGTGCAGCAGGCGCGGCAGCAGGCGGTGCTGCGGCGCGGCGCACGCGAACAGCCGCCGCTCCAGCTCGGCCGCGCCGCGCGCCGTGGCCGCGCGCTCCCACAGCGCGTCGCGCGCCAGCTCGCCTGACCATTGGACACATACCGGCACGGCGTGGTCCGCGGCGGCGGGGTCGGGCGGCGCCAGCAGCAGGTGCAGCAGGCGCGACAGC
Organism: Tortricodes alternella; assembly: GCA_947859335.1. NCBI lineage: Eukaryota > Metazoa > Arthropoda > Insecta > Lepidoptera > Tortricidae > Tortricodes > Tortricodes alternella. The sequence continues at coordinate 7,037,474 of OX401983.1, read as the reverse complement.
AGGCGGTGCTGCGGCGCGGCGCACGCGAACAGCCGTCGCTCCAGCTCGGCCGCGCCGCGCGCCGTGGCCGCGCGCTCCCACAGCGCGTCGCGCGCCAGCTCGCCTGACCATTTGACACATACCGGCACGGCGTGGTCCGCGGCGGCGGGGTCGGGCGGCGCCAGCAGCAGGTGCAGCAGGCGCGGCAGCAGGCGGTGCTGCGGCGCGGCGCACGCGAACAGCCGCCGCTCCAGCTCGGCCGCGCCGCGCGCCGTGGCCGCGCGCTCCCACAGCGCGTCGCGCGCCAGCTCGCCTGACCATTGGACACATACCGGCACGGCGTGGTCCGCGGCGGCGGGGTCGGGCGGCGCCAGCAGCAGGTGCAGCAGGCGCGGCAGCAGGCGGTGCTGCGGCGCGGCGCACGCGAACAGCCGCCGCTCCAGCTCGGCCGCGCCGCGCGCCGTGGCCGCGCGCTCCCACAGCGCGTCGCGCGCCAGCTCGCCTGACCATTGGACACATACCGGCACGGCGTGGTCCGCGGCGGCGGGGTCGGGCGGCGCCAGCAGCAGGTGCAGCAGGCGCGGCAGCAGGCGGTGCTGCGGCGCGGCGCACGCGAACAGCCGCCGCTCCAGCTCGGCCGCGCCGCGCGCCGTGGCCGCGCGCTCCCACAGCGCGTCGCGCGCCAGCTCGCCTGACCATTGGACACATACCGGCACGGCGTGGTCCGCGGCGGCGGGGTCGGGCGGCGCCAGCAGCAGGTGCAGCAGGCGCGGCAGCAGGCGGTGCTGCGGCGCGGCGCACGCGAACAGCCGCCGCTCCAGCTCGGCCGCGCCGCGCGCCGTGGCCGCGCGCTCCCACAGCGCGTCGCGCGCCAGCTCGCCTGACCATTGGACACATACCGGCACGGCGTGGTCCGCGGCGGCGGGGTCGGGCGGCGCCAGCAGCAGGTGCAGCAGGCGCGGCAGCAGGCGGTGCTGCGGCGCGGCGCACGCGAACAGCCGCCGCTCCAGCTCGGCCGCGCCGCGCGCCGTGGCCGCGCGCTCCCACAGCGCGTCGCGCGCCAGCTCGCCTGACCATTGGACACATACCGGCACGGCGTGGTCCGCGGCGGCGGGGTCGGGCGGCGCCAGCAGCAGGTGCAGCAGGCGCGGCAGCAGGCGGTGCTGCGGCGCGGCGCACGCGAACAGCCGCCGCTCCAGCTCGGCCGCGCCGCGCGCCGTGGCCGCGCGCTCCCACAGCGCGTCGCGCGCCAGCTCGCCTGACCATTGGACACATACCGGCACGGCGTGGTCCGCGGCGGCGGGGTCGGGCGGCGCCAGCAGCAGGTGCAGCAGGCGCGGCAGCAGGCGGTGCTGCGGCGCGGCGCACGCGAACAGCCGCCGCTCCAGCTCGGCCGCGCCGCGCGCCGTGGCCGCGCGCTCCCACAGCGCGTCGCGCGCCAGCTCGCCTGACCATTGGACACATACCGGCACGGCGTGGTCCGCGGCGGCGGGGTCGGGCGGCGCCAGCAGCAGGTGCAGCAGGCGCGACAGCAGGCGGTGCTGCGGCGCGGCGCACGCGAACAGCCGTCGCTCCAGCTCGGCCGCGCCGCGCGCCGTGGCCGCGCGCTCCCACAGCGCGTCGCGCGCCAGCTCGCCTGACCATTGGACACATACCGGCACGGCGTGGTCCGCGGCGGCGGGGTCGGGCGGCGCCAGCAGCAGGTGCAGCAGGCGCGGCAGCAGGCGGTGCTGCGGCGCGGCGCACGCGAACAGCCGCCGCTCCAGCTCGGCCGCGCCGCGCGCCGTGGCCGCGCGCTCCCACAGCGCGTCGCGCGCCAGCTCGCCTGACCATTGGACACATACCGGCACGGCGTGGTCCGCGGCGGCGGGGTCGGGCGGCGCCAGCAGCAGGTGCAGCAGGCGCGGCAGCAGGCGGTGCTGCGGCGCGGCGCACGCGAACAGCCGCCGCTCCAGCTCGGCCGCGCCGCGCGCCGTGGCCGCGCGCTCCCACAGCGCGTCGCGCGCCAGCTCGCCTGACCATTGGACACATACCGGCACGGCGTGGTCCGCGGCGGCGGGGTCGGGCGGCGCCAGCAGCAGGTGCAGCAGGCGCGGCAGCAGGCGGTGCTGCGGCGCGGCGCACGCGAACAGCCGCCGCTCCAGCTCGGCCGCGCCGCGCGCCGTGGCCGCGCGCTCCCACAGCGCGTCGCGCGCCAGCTCGCCTGACCATTGGACACATACCGGCACGGCGTGGTCCGCGGCGGCGGGGTCGGGCGGCGCCAGCAGCAGGTGCAGCAGGCGCGGCAGCAGGCGGTGCTGCGGCGCGGCGCACGCGAACAGCCGCCGCTCCAGCTCGGCCGCGCCGCGCGCCGTGGCCGCGCGCTCCCACAGCGCGTCGCGCGCCAGCTCGCCTGACCATTGGACACATACCGGCACGGCGTGGTCCGCGGCGGCGGGGTCGGGCGGCGCCAGCAGCAGGTGCAGCAGGCGCGGCAGCAGGCGGTGCTGCGGCGCGGCGCACGCGAACAGCCGCCGCTCCAGCTCGGCCGCGCCGCGCGCCGTGGCCGCGCGCTCCCACAGCGCGTCGCGCGCCAGCTCGCCTGACCATTGGACACATACCGGCACGGCGTGGTCCGCGGCGGCGGGGTCGGGCGGCGCCAGCAGCAGGTGCAGCAGGCGCGGCAGCAGGCGGTGCTGCGGCGCGGCGCACGCGAACAGCCGCCGCTCCAGCTCGGCCGCGCCGCGCGCCGTGGCCGCGCGCTCCCACAGCGCGCCGCCCGCCACCACGCGCACCGCGTCGCGCGACAGCTCGCCTGACCATCGGAAACATACTGTTAACCTTTTGAACGCCGTTGTCGACTCTGCGTGACAGCGTGTACAGGGTAAAAAAGTCCTTCATCACCTCGAATTAAAATTGAAATTCCTGTTACATCTCAGACATGCTTGGCGGCCAAAAGGTTAAATAACAGTTTTTTTTTTGAATAATACTGTTTCAAAAAAAGAAACCCAGTGACCTGGCTCGGCGTCGGGCGCGGCGAGGTCGGGCGAGAGCATCATGCGCTCCAGCGGCTCCAGCTCGCGCACCAGCGAGATGCCGGCGCGCCGCACCACGCCGCACCACCAGCCGCTCCTGGCTTCCCGACTCTGATACAATACACAACACATTCAATGCTAACACAGCCGACCTACTTTAAGATAATATGGGTATATATATGGGTAAAAAAATAGTAATTCTAATTAGTCCATCAGTTAGATTATAAAAAAATATTGAACACGTATTTATTGCTTTATCAAATCAATCAAAATTGACAAACATAACGCGCATCAAAGTTCGGGAGTGGGGGCTAATGACGTCACTTAATGGTACACAGTGCACAAAGTCGTGACTTCACGCGGAACTTCAACGCACTATATCTTCGTCATTTTTTGTTTATTTGACAAAAGAAAAAATATGTGTTAAATATTTTTTTATAATGTTAATGACGGACTAATTCGTTTTTTTTTTCAGGAAACTAGCCTATTGTTTGTTGCGAGACGCTGACTGACGTGAACTTTTTGTTCACCAAGACATCAAAGGTGTAAGACCACTGTATTGTATGGAGCTAAAGTGTGGTTGTGAAGCTCACGATCAAAGTCAGGCAGATGTTATGTACCTTCTTATCTTGCCGATAAAATAGTAGTTTATGCAACGGTTGCATAATGATAGGCCTTAAAACACTAGTGCGGTTTTCATGAAACGAGCCGATAGGCAAGTTTCATAATAAGATCGCACGTGTTTTAAGGCCAAATTATGCAGAGTTGCATACATAACTTTATCTACACACATATTATAAATCCTCCATGATGGGTTCAGAAACAATATTTTCTGGCAACAAGTTATTTGTTGCAATCGTGGCTGCATATTTCCGATATCCGGCGCATTTTCACATCACACACACTCCGAGAAGACTACTTATTATTCATATTTTCAACTTAAATGTAAATAACAAACAACTTTTTCTATTCAATTAATTCTACTTTCATTCAGCAAAACACCAACATGGCGCCGATTCGATCCTCCGTCAAGACCATTTTTTTTTAAATCATAGACAACCGGATGAAGTCTCTATTCTCACGTCACTCGAAATCAAATATTGTGCAGTTTATATTAAAAAAAAACATACGACGTTTCGTATCAATAACTGTTTTAATATCTATGGATACTAGAATAGAGACCCACTTGAGTTTTGACAGCTGTTCCAAATTTAATGTCATTTCTTTACTAAAAACGATAAAGAAGTCATGTTATTTCTTTATCGCAGCACTGGTTTTTCCTAATTGGTTGTCAAAATGGTGGTCATTTCCTACGGTTTTTGATTAACCAATGGAGGTTTTATGATATGGGTGTAGATAAAGGTATATTAATACAATGGTGGCGATAACATAAATACATTGTTTTGCGAACTCAACTCACTGACGAAACAATATGATACTGCAAAGTAAGACTCCCAATAAAACATTAAGTATCAAGTAACTTACCGTTTTCGAAACCATTAGACCTAACGGCTTTTGCAGACCTTCCATATACTGCATACACCAACTATACAAATCTGACCAGCATCTAAAAAGTAAATACAATATTAAGAGGACTGTGAACCAACGGCAAAAAACAACTTTTTCATATAAAAGGCGATAACGATTTCCACCTCTTAAATGTTAACCGATTTTGACCAACTTTTGATAGGTTGTCAGTCGGAACAAAGTCTAGGTCTATACGTTTTTTTGAATATTGATTAACGATTAAAAAAGTCAAGTAATCGCCGAAATTAATTTTGTAAGAGAATACTAAAACAACAATAAAACTGAATTTATTGATTATAGTGAAAAAATCAAAACGTACAGACCTAGATTTTGTCCTGTAAAAAATTGGTCAAAATCTATTAACATTTAAGGGGTGGAAATCGTTATCGCCTTTTGTATGAAAAGCCGTAGGTTCACACTCCTCTTAAGTAATAATTTTTTTCACTTCTCACTCTCTAAACGTATGCGTATAGCCTTGCGTAGAGAGACCGAGTAAAGTGTATCATGTTGTCCCTAGGGACTAGTATTTCATCTTTTATGTCTTCGCGAAAAGACTAAGAAAATCATCAACGGCCTACACAAAGACAAACGACTCGACTTTTCGATGTTATTTTTTTTTAATAAATTCACATTTTAATGTATTTTTATTTTAATAGTTTGGCTGAAAAAAAACTGGAGAATGGTCCACCTATATTTACAAATCTATACTAATTTGGACTTACTTGTGCATTAAATGCGAGTGGTCGGGGGTGGCGGCCCTGGCGGTGAGATGCCGCAGTCGGGCTTGCACCGCGTTCATGGCAGACTCGCTGAGATCACTCTCGCCGACCGATTCATTGCTGCCCCACGTGCGACGATAAATCTATTAAGGAATAATTACAACAATGTACATCGGCTGACTTGGGATGATCAATAATAATCGTGGGCGTGGATGATACAAAGTTAATCACTAGGAGCCGTTTCTAAAAGCATACTAGTCTAATAATAATATATTCATTTTCTTATTCATTTATTCATAATAATAATATTATAGGTCATAGTAAATTATTTTAAAACATTAAATTAAAATGAAAATTAAATTAATTGCACAATAAATAATAGTGTAAGTGTAGTAAATTAATAGAGGAATAACGATGTTTTCTGAAAAATTCTAATTAGTCCGTCATTTACATTATAAAAAAATATTGAACACATATTTTTTTCTTTTATCGATTAAACAAAAAAATACGAAGATATAGTGCGTTAAGTTTTTTGCGTGACGTCACGAGTTTGCACACCTTAGTACTAATAAGTGGGGACTTATGACGTGACAAGTCCCCACACCCGAACTTTGATGCGCGTTATTTTTGTCAATTTTGTTTCATTTGATAAAGCAAAAAATACGTGTTCAATATTCGATAATCTAACTGACGGACTAGTTAGATTTTTTCAGTAAACTTCCATATTAAATAAAACTCTTATTGGTATGCTTTGAGAAAGGGGACCTATGGGTATTATGAGCTCTTAATTCAGGCAGTTTCCGCCGTAAACTGAGCTGCCTGGCAAACTCGTGTTATAAGTCGACATCTCTAGCGCGCTCATAATACACATTTTCCAGACAGTTCAGTTTACGGCGGAAACTGCCTGGAATGAACAGCAGCTCAATTACGCAACACAATTGGTATCGGTTTGGCTCGAAATGCAAACCAATTTAGTCATCACTCCATGTAAATAAGGGTACAATTGGTTTACTTTTCGCGAAAGCGATACCAATTTTTGTTACGTAATTGAGCAGCTGATCATAATAAGACCCCTGATGTTATCGGTTTATGTTATCGGCGTGTTACCGCGAGAGCCTTCCGGACGACGCCGGGCGGGAAGAGGCCGGGCGTGAGCAGGCGCTCGCGGTACTGCTGGTGCGACGCCAGCTGCGGCAGCGCGGGCGCGGGCTCGCGCGCCGCCACGCTGCGCCACGACACCTCGGCGCTCAGCGTGCTGCCTGCCGGACACCAAACATTCACATACCACTACCGACATCTCTCAAGTGGACTCCTAATGGAACTACACATATTTCACTGGCTGAGATACGCGTCATACTCGTGAACGAGTGCTGTCTGTGGGGTCCGGACGGTTCATGCTCGCAAGGACGTTTAATTTATTAGTTTTGTGCGATATCTGAACCTGACTAGAGAGACTTCATAGTGTCCTCTATACTATATTTAATAGTTTTTCATATTCGTATATTTGTATTATTAGGACATTAAATATTATATTTCAAATTGTTTCTTTTTGATATTTGGAGACCCTACATCTCCATCTTTATACTTGATCCTGGAGACTACACCTTCATTTAACCTAGATTAATTAATTTAGATATTTCTTTGTTTAAATTATTATTTTATTATTATGACCCTTAGGAGCTTTATACATCTCTAAGTCACTTAACTTGTCCAGAAGCGAAGACTATGCATCTCCGTTATTAGTTATTTATTAGAATTAGTTTGTACCCATTAGGTTTGTTAGTTGCACTTTTGTGTTAGTTTTTAGATAAAACTCTAATGTCAAAGCTGAAAAAAGACTTACTGCTGAGTTTCTTGCGGCGATTCTTCTCAGCAGATGTCACCTTTCGAAGCGCTGGTAGATTCAGACATGTAAAAGAGCCCATGTGGCCTACTTGCAAAATAAATATTCTCATTTTCACTGCTGTGAGCGCCCCTCTTCGAAAAAAACACCGCGCCTTTAGTCGTTTGCTAGTCGCATTGATCGTCGCTTAACTTACTTGTTATGATAGTGTCACCATCAGGTTGACTCCACAAAGCCCAAATAACGTCATTGCCATCGCCATAACCTATTGTGTAATCTAAGAGATCCAACTGAAAGCAAAAACAAGTGTATTAATTCACCATAAGCAAACGTAGTAGATGTGAAATTTGAAGGAACTTACCTGTGGGCCAAAGACGCGACAAACATGAGAGAATTTAACGGCGCCTCCGCCTGCGTCTAGCATTTTCATGACGACGAATTCGCATTCATTCGGGAAGGAGAGATAGGCTACGAGGGTCACACTTCCTTTTGCATCTGTTGTCTTTTGTAGCATATGGCCATGCGCTGAAAAAGACGTCAGGTTTAGTTTGTTTATACTAATTGAAGAAAAAGAACTGTTGAAAATAATATTTTCACAACACTGCTCGGAAATGTCGTCAAGGATTCTCCCAATTTCGGCTACAAAACTGCTAATCTTAGGAAAGTACACGCCAAGAAGTGCAATGGATGAACTCGTATCTAAGAGGACCTCGACTTTGTCTCGGCCCCCTAACTTACTTGACCATCTATTGATTACGTCCGAGCCACAATAATAAGGGATCATCCATAAAGTACGTCACACGTTAATGGGGGGAGGGGGTCAACGAAGTGTGACATTGTGTGACGGGGTGGGAGGGGTCCTAAGGTTCGTGACGTCACATTTCAAAATCGAATACATTTAAGAGTTAAAATGCCAAATTTGAACTATTATCTGTATGAACATAAAGTTTAAATTGTTTTGTTGGCGAGTGCTCTACTAGTGTCACGCGCCGGTCACGTTGTTCTAATGTTTGATTTGATATTGATTATATTAAAAAATAATTTTAATGGAAATAAAACTAATTTCGGAACTGCTGTTTTAATTTAACAATTTCTAGATGTAAAATCGCAAAATATGTGACGTCACACTACAGAGGGTCTCACAAATGTGACCAACTATGACAAGTACGGGGCAGGGGTCAAAAGATCACGAAATTAATACGACGTACTTTATGGACGACCCCTAATGTAGTATTGCTAGCTTCGTAGGACACCAATAAATAACTCACGCGGTGGTTTCGGCCGCACAAGTGTCTGCGACAACGGTGGGGTCACGGCCGCCGGCGCTCCACCGTCGTTGATGGCCCACGCTCGGAGGCAGGCATCACCACATATCGCTATAGCCAGCCCATTCGTCAGGACTACTCCGTATGTCTCTATACTGTCCAAGTTTTTGCCTCTACAAGGAGAAGAAAGAAGAGTGATGGATGTACTTTTGGTATGGTAGGCAGTGTTTATCTTTAAGATTGCAGGGTAAATATGAAATAACTCGAGTCTTTGTGTTAATGGCTATGTATGACTTTGATTTAGCCGTTAAAGACTTTAAATTTGAAATTGAAATTGTGGAAAAAAAAGACTTTTTTTAAAGACACTAACTTTTCACACTTTACTTTGGCGTCACTAAACCACAGCGTCTTTCATGTTGATTTTATGAAGTGATCATTATTATTTTAATGTTCTGGTAGCCGACTTTTAGAATTCCTGCCTTGGTTACTTACGTAAAGACATTTAATTGATTTGGCGCTTACGTCGAAAAAGTCCAAGCATAATGCCTACACTATTACTTACTTTCATGCGCACAAGAAATACAATTCAAATCCGATGAAAACTGTTTGTTATGAAAAAGAAATAGACAATGTAATATGACAAGACTGGCTTTAAAGACAAGGAATCATAGTTTAGGGCTAGATCAATGTGTATTAGTGTCCAAGATATTATTACTTAATTTTCTTAATAATAATATAATTAATTATTAACACATTCACGGCCAAGCGTCCACAAGCGAACGCTACCCACCAGGCCCCAAACAAAGTGTTTTTCCCTAAAATCTATGACGAAGCTCATGCGTCATGAGCCCGGCGCGTACGCTGAACAGACTGCCACTTAGTACACTTTCAAGCGGGTGAAGTTCGTGCATTTTTACGTATAACGTTTTGTTTATATTTAAATAGCGATTTATTCATGACGCGTATACGCGTCACGGGCCTGACGAACGCGTTCGAGCATGAAGCATACATGTGGTCATAGCCCTTGAATGGGTTAATAATTTTTGAGCCAAAAGCCATAAACCAAACATGAAAATTAATGTACTTTAAATTTCCATTTATTGTTACACTTACCTAAGTGCACCTGTTATCCCAGATAAAAATCTTGGCACTGTAGATTCCCGCTTCAGTAGGGTGGTGACTGCAGAACCAGCCACCGGTAATTTAACAAGTAAGAGACCTCCTTCGCCACCATATCCAAAGGCAAGGGCAAACACTGCCTCACCATTATCCAAAAGGAGGGATGCACAGGTGTGAGCTACTCCTGTCGCTGCAACAGTAAATCAATAAGTATGGGCTGTACTAGTAGAAATAAGGTAAGATAAATCATAATCACATACCCTAAAATAAAGTATGCTGTAAACTTTTGCTTATGGTGGACAAAAAACAGATATAAAATATCATAATTTTACATATCAAGTACTAAACTAATAATAAAACAGCATATTTTCTTGCTTATTCTTAACTAGTGGACCCGCCACAGCTTCGCCCACAGTATTTTCCATACAAACTATAACCCCTTTAGGGATGGAATTTAAAAAAAACCCTCCTTAGTGCACCTACCTTTCCAAATTTCAAACGTCTAGGACCACCCGTTTAGGCTGTGCGTTGTCCATAAGTGGGTTACGGTACTGTTTTATAAGTATTGATAACTTACTTGGACTTGAATACTGATTGAGAATGTAGTAGTTGTTAGCATTGTCGATGGCACTAGTGTCATGGAATATTGACGGTGTAGAATTGCTCATTGATCCAAAAGTAGACTGAAATAAGAATAGACAAATTTGCATAATAAAATGACAATGATGGACCAAAGCCGACATTATATTATGCCCAAGTACGTTTTGTCTATTAGTTTATTACAGTAAAGTCAACTGTTACAGTACAATCTCATAAGCTATAGATAAAATTTTGGATCCAGTAAGGAAAGTGAAATTTATGTGTTTTGATTGTTGTGATAATTAATTGAAAACATTTTATATATTTACTGACACCTAATTTAATGAGATTATGCCAGCTGCAGTTCCCATGAGGATAAATTATCCCCATTCTATCTTTCAGTGCATCTCTTTCTTCAACTCTAGTATGAGAGAGATGCACTGAGGGATATGATGGGGAAAGCTTATCCATGTGTCAACCTAGGGCCATTGTTGAAAGTCTAATTGATTCTTTAAGCCATGCTACCTTTTTATCAATACGTTCTGGATGTGGAAATATAAGTCTATGCACTGAGGATACAGTAGCTGCTAAAATTACTATATCCTGTGAGGCTGTCCGCTCATAGACTGACATGCCACTGAGTGGAGGAGTCCCCGGGGCCACTTTGCATCGTAAATTACAACTTGTGAGATTCACATCTAATGATGCTTCTGATAGTTCTATTGCGTCTGATGTTGTTTGCCTGAAACAGAAAAAAGTGTTTTAATTTGTTGTGCACCCACATGTTACTTTATTGTATGCAATTCAAGGATGATCCCATAATTAGTAACTAACATGTTATTGTGGCAATGATATACTCTACTAATAGTAAAATATGATTCTACATACCAATAAATAAAACGATTCCTTGTGTTAGCCTTCATAGAATCTTCATACCAGTAGCCCCCAGCTCTCTGCGGCAACTTAATGTCTTGTAAGGTGCTGTGTGTACCACCTAAGACAGGTTTGTTTATATACAAACAAACTTAACCAACTCATCACAGCGTCAATAAAACTTGGTGAAGGAAGTTGGATAAGACTTTGTTTTAATCAAACCCATTGGGAAAAGATCTAAGTAAGACTTTCCTTGAATTTTATATTTATTGTAGTGTAAAATTCAACGCTACTTACCAGTATTCAACACAATTTCCTTCCATTTTTCAGGGACGTTACTTGTCGGTGTTATTTCTTTGAATGTAACTGGTACGGCGTCTATAAATTCCATTTCTGAGAGAACACGAAAATGAACGCTTTTAAAATAACGTTTTATAGGACAAAGATTGGATTTGTTTAGGTTATCAAACAGATGGCAGATGTACAGATATCTATTTGTTTCTGAAACGGCAGTTACAATGACACTTGATATGAAAACGAGACGAGAACGAGGAAGTTCGTTCTGCACGTCTAGCACGACCTGCCCGCGAGTCCTTTCTCGCTCAGTGCGTCCCTTACATATTTGACAAGTTGGACAGAGACGCACTGAGCGACAAACGACTCGCGGGCATGTCGTGCTAGCCCCCCTGTAGAGATTTTGGAAGATGGTGTTGGTGTCTGAATTTATGGTTGCGTTTTATCCATTAGGCCAGTCAGCGGGGTTAGCACGCTAGTGTTTATCTACCGATTTTATCTACACGCTAGCGACAAAATATTTTTGTCGCGGTGGTCTAGCACAGTAACCATGCGATAAATTTTACGTCGTTTGTATGTCTACGCATGACGATTTAGTAGACATTATGTCTATACCCTTAGCACACTAATGATAAAGTAGACAAAACTATGGCATTTTGACAGTTCTTTACGATAATTTTATGTAGATGGCTCGGTGACCCCGACAAATTTTATCGTCACTATTTTGAAGACATTATTGCTTGTTTTTAATTGATTTTCGCTTACACTATTGTTTAAACGAGTTCTTACCGAATTTTAAATTTTTGGAGGAGAGGTCCCGATATTGCATGTCGTCATAATCATGGGGTGGCTGTTGTTTTGCTATTCGTATCGTACCTATATTCTCTCATCGCGGGAAAAAATCGGGCTTTTTGTGTTTGTTAAAGTAAGTTTATTATTAACCTTTTGAGCGCCACGGCTGAGTGCGAAAAAGCGTGCTCCGGACGCCGAGTGACGGCTGTAGCCGCCAAAATGTATAGAAAACGGCATGCCCTTGGCGTCAGGGGCACGGAAATCTGCTGTTGGCTACAGCCGATTGTGGCGTTCAAAAGGTTAATATAATTTGAAGCAAACTTACGTTTTCTTTCATATTTGAGCGAGGGAGTCCAATAAATCCAAGCAACTCGGTTGAAATTTGTTTTGAAACAAACTATGACAATTAATTGGACGTAGTTTAGGGAAAAGGATCCAATCCACAAAACTACCAGAACATGAGTTAAGTACCAAACCGGTCTTTAAGGTGTCTATTATCAATCAGCAAAAACACTCCCAGCAATACAGAGGTTAGGTATGAAAATTTAAACCGCATGAGATATACCAAACCACATCTTTGGCAGGTTTAAACTTTTATTCGTCAGTAAGAATTCATACTTCCTGGAACATTATAGTTAAATTAGGTCAGTCAATGAACCGACCCACAATTATTTCAGTAAAACAAATCCATACTGTGTGGATATACATTTACTGGATGTCGATATTTAAACACAAAAATAAAAAAAAATCAGTTTACATGGCTCAATTATGGCAAATTATTATTACCTAGTCTAATTTTAGTATAGGTAGTTATACTGCTGTAGTGTGCGCTACGCCACACTCACACTCCTATCCAGGTGGCATATATTATAACCATGTACCGCTCCTTCAGATTACATTAAATCTAAGCCTCAACTACAAAGGTTGTCTGATTATGAATCCCAACATCACACTGCTAGGTAGAGTAGGGCTATATGTTAGACGGCCATTGCCAATTAAATAAAAACAAAGCTCTCGAAACAAATACATTTGTTTAATTACTTTACACTTTTACAGTATTTGAAAGGTAGCCTTTTGACCGCAGATATCCATGCCCCCGACGCCACGGCATGCCGTTTTTCATACATTTTCTCGGCTAAAGCCGTCACTCGGCGTCCGGAGCACGCGTTTTCGCATTCAGCAATGACGTTCAAAAGGTTAATTAGTAGGTAAAGTAAAGATGATAGCCTCAAATTGGTTTTTTATTAATATCAGAACAGGATCGTAGACAAGAGAAAGAGCAACTAGACAAGGCTGTCCATACATTATATAAACTTTATTATTATACTTAACACTTTCCCTCATAGCGTTCCCCTCTTAGCCTCATATAGAGGCTAGTGCCTGTGTCTGGAACCCCAGTGAAAACAAATATGTATATACTGCTTTTAGAAAAAGTGCAAAAAGCTTTCCTTAACTGGTTTAGCCAACAAAGGTGCATTTTGGGGTAAGAAATTTGTTTACCAAATAAGACAAGTATGGATGGATCAACTGTAGTTCACTGCATGAAACTTGGTAAATAAATGGCAACAAGTCATCTTTTATATTAATTTGAATTGACAACATTTACATTTATCAAACATCTATCGAATAATATCCACCAAACTCTATTAGCATAAATTAAGTATATTAGCCAGTAGCAAGTCATACTCATTGTGTGTGAACAAGGAGAAGTGTGATACATAATCATCACAGCATGATGGTGGTAGTCCTAATAATACACAAGTGTAGTAGAATGAATGTCAGCCACACTCGGCACAGGCAGGACTTTCCCTACATATGATGGCCTTACTGGTACATAATCTTCAGCATCTGAAAAAGCCATCAAAGCAAAATTATTATCGTGACTAGATGTTAAAATTTCATTGTTTTGACTAGAATTACTATTACATATTATTAAATGTCATAATGATATTGATAAAATAAATTCTCAGCATTGATTGCAACAAAGTCCAATTTTTCAAAATTTTTGTAAACAAAAAACCTATTTATCGCATTTTGCGCCAACTTTATTGTATCAGGGTTCAGACTACAAATTAGCTGATAAATTATGAACATATAATACCTTTTCACTTCTATGTACAGTGCCCAGTAATAGTATTTCACCAACACGAGAACACGGGGAATAGTGACTCGTTATTTTTGTTGCTACCGGCTTCAGCAAGCACTGGATATTCAATTCATCAGCAAGTTCTTGTCGTTGCACAGATGATTTAAACCGACGGAGTCCACACAATCCAGTGCTTTGCACGAAGAATGCTGTGGCCTCACCAGTCTAAGTTTTGTCACCCAATAACATTTTCTTCCTTCGTGACCAATCTTGCCACAGTAACGACATACTTCCTTCCTCACGGTTCCATTCCCCTTGCATTAGAGAATAAAGCAGCATCTTCAGCTTAATGTTAAATGTATTTTTGATTTACGAGGCCTGCCTGTCTGCCCTGCACCAAGTGCACGCAATATAACCCTAGTAAATAAACGTGTCACTTATACGTAAGATGGCTAATGAAGGATAACCTACTATTCGAATAAGTTGGCTAATGAAAAGGGTAACTATACACTGAGCGTTCTATGAAAATGATCGAATGAAACGTATGAAATATAATTTTTTGACGTACTAGCAACATTATTTTTAGGTATCGTCGTGACATTACATAAAACTTTATCTCTTGGGATAATTTTACGTTACGTCAATAGTATGTTAGGGCATGCGACATATATACAGCCGCGACAATATTTTATGTAGTGACGTAAATTATACGTCAAAATAGTGTGCTCGACCCGCTGGAATACGTTTCTAGAAGATAAATGTGGTTTCTAGACAAGCATAGACATTTTTATTTTCGTTTAATTTACCCATTTACCCTTAGGCTGGTACCACACGATCGTCCAACACCCAAACTCCGAACCATTCCGATCTCAAGCCAACCTCAGCAAAACTCGCGCCAACGTGTCCGAATCACCCTCCACACATCGACGGTTGGACTTGGGTTGGACGGTGTTGGACGATCGTTATCATATAGCTGCACTTCACGCTCGTACGAGGCGCTCGGGCGAGGCGCTCGGCGAGTGGTGCCGAGGCGAGTGGTGGCGAGTGGCACTGCACTTCATGCGCGCATAGCTCAGTTGCCGCTGAATCGTAGAAGACGATGGACGTGCCGGGACAGCTTTGTCCGCGTTTGTGCATTATGCTTTTTTACGTACATATTGTACAAAAAGATTCGAAAACCTTGCAGGAAAAGGAGATGGTGGATGCTTAGCTTACTATACACAAAAATAGAACAGTGTCAGAACATATCTACCCTTTGAAATTTATATTTTTATATAAATACGTATCAAGATTCTTTACTTTATTAAGTACCTAATGGAGGTACGTGCGTGAACATGCTTTTTTGTTTATTCTTTTGTTAGATGTTAGCAGAACCTAAATAATAAAAGAAAAGAGTTTCATTAAATTAATATTACCTATATCTAAAACTACCATTTGCCTGTGGCTTTTTCCGGGCGGAATTCGGTTATAGTTATTCCCTCGAGAACTTTTGATTTTTCCGGGATAAATAGTACCCTATGTCCTATTCCGAAGAGGGTTATTTCATTTTAATTTTGTTTTATTATATTAAAGGAAAATCGTACGTGAAATATTTTATAACCTGTGGCACACTAATGTACGCGCGCGTGAGGTTGGGCCGCTCGCAATTTCACTCGTCACTTTGATCTTGCACGAAAAACCGACAACTATAGCGAGCGGAGACGAGGCGAGCGCACACGAGTCGAGCCGAGCGGGCCCACTTCACGTAGCCACTCGCCTGCACTCGCCTCCACTCGGGGCGCATGAAGTACAGGTAATATAGAGGTATTATCGTTATACAAGCATTAGGCCCGTCACATACATTCGTTTTCCTGATTCGATTTCCGAATTCGTTTTCCGTATGCGGGCATTCCGAACGCAAGCATTTCATATAAATAGTTCTACATGACACACACGTTCAAACGAATTCGTTCGGAATTCGGTACGGAAAAATTACGAAGGTGTGTGCCATGTTGAACTATTTATATGAAATGCTTGCGTTCGGGGTGTCCGCATACGGAAAACGAATTCAGAAATCGAATCAGTAAAACGAATGTATGTGACGGGCCTTAGAGGGCAGGCAAAGGGACCTTAGCACATACAGCCAAATCCGTTGACAAGCATAGGCATTAACACGAGTTTATCCGGACAATTTCAGTATATATTGACCATTGAAAGTAAGGGCTGTCAGAAATAACATTTTTATTTAGTCGATTAATTTTTCTTACAAGGTGTTCAGCGAAACTAATTTCAGCTTCTTTTTTTCATTTATGCAAAATACTGAATTACAGTTGCCTAAGGTCGATAGTGCAAAATTAGAGGAAGTCAAATGTGCTGACATAAAAGTGAAAATGGTGTATTTATGTCTAATAAAACATATATAGGTATGTATGAAGATGCATCGATTTTTTTGTTTATATCGTTTTTACGAGACCATCTTACACTATTTTATTAATAATGCTTTCGTTCCAGTCCCTTAGTGTACAATAGTTTGCTGTTGACCCAATAACGTTCTATTATTAATACATAATTAGTCTGTATTTATTTCACCTCGACGTCTATCGTACGGATTAAATTGAAGCAAAAAGCGAATCCGGCAACGTAAACTCACAACAGCTGGCGAGATTTACTATATGGTTAATAATAAAAAAAATACTACTCTAAAATTTTATTGGAAAATTTACTATCAGCATAACCTATTTGAGTATTATATCCTCTAATCTAATCTTGCTTAAATTTAAAGTCTTTAAAGCTTGATTTTTTACTAACCTGCATTACTTTTAAGGGGATAAAGTAGCTCTCATTTTGCACTGCACTTGCAGTCAATTAGGTCATAAGTATAGTATCCTGTACAAAAATAATTAGCTGCTGAGATATTGAAGATTTTATTTTTATTCAAGGATAGCGGATCTTCAACAAAAAAATTACGTAAATAATAAAAGTTCAAATTTTTTGCTCCATTGTTGTGTTTTCTGTTAGGTAACTAGTCATAAATTCTTTTCAATGATATGAAGCTTAACACATTGTAACATTTAATGTTATTTAATGAAACTCCCAAAATCTATCAACTTATTTCAGTTTTTACATGCCTGTGATTTTTTTGAAATATTTGTATGACATGTAACAAACTAGTGACTGGTTTAACTTCCTTGGTTTACTAGCTATCCAAAAAGGTACAAAAATGTAAATGACATAATGGATATTACAAATAATGAACCAGTAATTAAACCTAGGTCGAAAGCAAATTTGCTAGGAATGGCCATTGCTCTTGTATGAACGAACTAAACAATTATTATTAGAGCT
Source organism: Tortricodes alternella (assembly GCA_947859335.1). Lineage (NCBI taxonomy): Eukaryota > Metazoa > Arthropoda > Insecta > Lepidoptera > Tortricidae > Tortricodes > Tortricodes alternella. The sequence continues at coordinate 7,020,063 of OX401983.1, read as the reverse complement.
ATACTGCTCCAATCTCCTTACCTTCAGCACTTTTATGTGACAAAATATACTTATTTTTACTTTACATAGGTACCATGTTATTATATAGTTCTGTTAATTATCACGAAACTTTTAATCATATAATATTTCTGAATTTGTTTCCTTAATATATTCTCAGTCCAGTGATTTGCATATGTACCATGTGAAATGGCTCTATCCTCACATCCAGTGGCAAATATGTGTACACTGGTGGAAGGCCACCATTCATGGAGTGCTGTCAATTTGTTATATTACAGTGTTTATCAATCTGTGGGTCTGAGCCCTTTGCAGAGGGTCACGGTCGCAAACTGCGGTCGCAGTTGCAAGCCAGTCTTCTAAATACTCATTGTTGAAACAACTGACATAGTATTAATATGGTCATGGGGGGGTCCCCAGAATTTTTTTACTTGTAAAGGGATCGCCTACTCAAAAAGGTTGATAAATACTGATATAAGTTATTCAAAATCTGATGTAACTGTAATATTATTTATTGAATATTACTACTTATACAGCAGAGAAAAGCACTTTATTAAAGTGATGTACCTATATTATTTATTCTCTTGTTAGGGCTCTAGCTAGATTCCAGCTAGAATTAGAAGACGCTAGATGTTGCACTGATAATGCATTGGTAGCATTGGTGGGCCATGAAATGGGTATACTATAGTTGAAAGGAATATCTGAATTATATATACGTTTTTTATTTATTTAAAGGCATTAAAATTGTCTTGTTAATTTGCTTCACTGAAATTATAACAGACTCGCAGGACATAGAAAGGGATATACATACATACAATTTAAACACACATCCACCTTTCTGACTCTAATGTAGTCAGGAGAAATATATATTTTTTATTGAAGTTTTTGTTAACTTCTATTTTGCTCAGCATCTAAACAAACAGCCAATAAGATAACAAAGGTCTTATTTCAATTCATGAGCAGATTTCCATATTGATTCCTTTAAACTTAATTGGCATAAAGGACAAAAGATCAGTAAGATCGCCCCCAGCCCCGACGAAGCGCCGCCACTATTTAGAAACTTTGATATGAAAATAGTAAGCTTTACCTTATTTTTAAACTCCTTCATAAAAAGGAGGAGGTTCTCACTTCGTTTGTGTTTTGTTACACGACGCGTAATGCGTAAGAGCGAGATGCGAGTCTCGCTCGCGGGCCGCTGCAGTATCACTTAGACCTTTAAGTCTTATGGTAGATATATGATTGTGTTTAATATTGTTTGCAAAAAATACCATGATCTATGTAACACTCGTTAGTTCCCATTGAAGGAATCCAGCATGGTCCTTTTCTTGTGAGTTGTTTTATGTTATCGTCAGTATTGTGTTGTGTGTTTAGTATCGCGGTGGCAGGTTGCGAGCACGGAGCGGGCGGGGGCGGGGGCGGCGGCGCGGGGTCGGGCGGGCGCGGCGCGGACACGATCCGGCGCGTGAAGGTGAAGATGTCGTCGGTGTCGGCGCAGGGCGTGGTGGAGCGCGCGTCGGCCGAGCTGTCGCGCCGCATCACGGGGCTGGGCCTGCGCGGGCGGCGCCGCTCGCCCGGCGTGGTGGAGCGCGTCGCCAACGCGCTGTGCGGGCCCGCCGCCGCCGCGCCGCGCGTGCCGCGCCGCCGCAGACCCTCGCCGCGACCCCTCGTCTGGACCCAGTACATACAGGAGGAGAGATTCCTCGAGAAGTTCTTCTTGTACTTCAACCCGAACGACCGGCGGACGCTGGCGCAGGTGTGCACCAAGTGGCGCGACGTGCTGTACTCCTCGCCGCGCTGGTGGAGCGGCCTCGTGGCGGTCCTGGACTGCCGCGAGCTCCGCTCCCCGACCGGCTTCTGTATGCAGAGATTCTACAATTCCTTAGTTAGAAGAGGAATCCGCGGGGTCGTTTTGGTTTCGGCTAGTGATGATGATATTAATGAATATATAAGACAGTTCCCGCTGTCGGCGCACCATGTTCACGCTATTAGCCTTAAAGGATGCACAATAACAGATAGAGGGCTTGAGGCGATCTTGGATCACTTGCAGGTCAGTTTTAATACTAACATTACATCTCACAGACCATATATCTAATAGACTTCATATAGCCGGGCGACCCCTTCTACCTGCAATAGAGGTAAAAACCCATAAGCGGCGAGGCTACAAGTTAGAACACTGTGATTGGTGCTTCTTGTAGCCTACAAGCAGTACCAATCACAGCGTTCTAAAAGACCCGCGCGCTCCGCAAGTTTGGCAGCTTTGTTTACTAGTCAAAGTTAGTCTAGCGGTGTGTTAAAGATATTTGGTCTGTGTGACATCTTATTCTTGATACGATGTTTACATTGATTTCATACCAAATTTATTCACATTTTAGGTTCTGTTTGAACTAGAACTAACCGGTTGCAATGAAATAACAGAAGCTGGTTTGTGGGCATGCCTAACTCCACGAATTGTCTCACTCACGCTTACTGACTGCATTAACATTGCTGACGAAGCCGTAAGTATTATCAAACAACAATGTAGTTAACTGCTTAACCTTTTGACCGCCCCAGTCGGCTGCAGCCGTCAGCGGATACAGGGTAAAAAAGTCCTTGATTACCTTGACTTAAAGTTGAAATTCGTGTTACTTCTCAGACATGCTTGGCGGTCAAAAGGTTATTTGGAATAAATGCCGTATTCCAAAGAACAAATAGGTCTGTTATTGGAGCTTGGCCAAGCTTTTGATGAAACTTACTAATACGCAAGATGGTTCAATCATGCGGTTTTCCATTTGAAATATTGTCTTCTATTTTGTATTCAGCCTCATCACTTTAGCTGAAGTTATACAAACCGGACCACGTCCAATTTGTTTTGGTAATTTTATTGACGGGGATTTATTTTGGTTTAATGACTTTAGAATATAAATCATATTTTACGTCCACGACAGCACAGTATAATTAAGTAAGCAGTATTTTGTCTCAGCAGTGTCCTAGAAATAATTACCTACCTACGGCCACTCGGTACCTATGTAAACACGCACTAGGGCTAACCACTTGACTGTCTTTCTTGGGTTACGTATTTGATAATGCTATATTAAATTGCCGTAGTATATTTTCATGAAATATTACTGCAAATCTTGTATGTTTTAATTTTAATTATTTCTACTGCTACTTAGTTCTTATTTCTAGTTTCATAAGTGACAGTCAGTATGGAGTCACAAAATGCATTTTATGTATTTTGCTTTTAATATATCAAAAACATCAAAAAATCTCGTGCTATAATTTACATAAATAAATGCGCGGGAGCGTCTCACACTGCCTGCGCCCGTACGTAGCCCCGGCGCACTCGCGACTGTTGTGTACCGAAGTTCACCGAGATTTCAAAGCGCATCGTTTCGGCCGTTTGTATGGAGATAAATAATACTGCTTACTTAATTATACTGTGACGACAATATCGCTGACAAGAGTGATAGTTTAAAAAAATCGCCAAAGGAGACTGGAGGTTTTTTCCAGCTGAATTCAAGCATTTTGTGAAATATCTCAATGTGACTTAAAACTACCATAATTCTTCATGATGCTGCTTTTGAATACGCTGATACCCATTCTCCTTCGTCAACGTTGGCCCCAAATTTACACAAAGTACCTACTGGCAGCTCCAAAATTGGTGCGTTATATTCAAATTCCCTACAGGTGGGGGCCGTGGCGCAACTCCTGCCGTCTCTATACGAGTTCTCGCTGCAAGCGTATCACGTGACGGACGCGGCTCTCGGCTACTTCTCGCCCAAACAGAGCGCTTCGCTGAGCGTCCTGAGACTGCACAGCTGCTGGGAGCTCACTAATCACGGTGTCGTCAATATTGGTAAGTACATTTGTGTGCCAGTGGCACCAGCAGTTAGAATGTATACGGAAGCTATTTAATTTAGTTGACAGGAGTAAACAGTACTATTAAAATAGGTTCACCATTCGGCCATCCTCGGTTATTGTCGGTATCCCTCGTTTTTCACATAGAGTATATTAAATTACAGATATGGCCTTTAAATATATTACCCGTTATCTTATAAAACACAACAGAAGGATATGAGCAACAGAACCTTTATATTGAAATGAGAAAAATAATTAGTGACTATATTTTGACAATATGACACGCATGACAAAAATAACGTACTCTAACCTTACGTAAAACAGTAACTATTGATTAATAAAGAATCATGCATATTTTTTTTTATATTATTTGCTCATTTATATACATCAATAAATAATGCATGTCCATATCGCCTCTGTAAACTTTTTAGGTCTACTGGTAAGTAATGTCATCACGGCAGGTGATATAAATTGCGTTTACGATACTAAAGTTAAATGCTACCTAAAAGAAATCGCAGCAATGTAACGTGTTTCATTTTCGTCTCCGGTTTTAGCCGAACATAGCCGAGAAAAGTCGAATCGTTAACTGATTTTAAGCGTAATGTAGAAGTGAAGAAGTTAAAAAGTAAAATCGATCAAAACATTTTTAGAACCTCGTCATCATCGTCTCACATACACACGCCTGCGCTTTTTCGTAAAGATCATGAGCTATCGGTACATATTTTTAATTTAATATATGTATAATCAGATCGAAACAAGTGTTTAATTTCCATGCAATAAAATTCTTCGGTCTTAATGTATTTATGCACAAAAAAGTCTCTACACAGTAATAATCTGAAAACATAAATTTTAGGTTTTCAAATGTTTAAAATCAAGACTTCGCTCTAACACGGTTCAGTAATATTACAATTTTGAAAGAGCGCAACAGAATTTATCCAATTAGCGGAAGTGTACCGCATACATTCATGTCAAGAGACCAATCTTAGCATTGTGCTCGTTTTGCACATGCCGCCCTAGAATAATCTATTGTTAAATAAATGCTTGGCAATCGTATTGTGCGGCGGTTTCGCTTGCATCGAACATTTTATTATCCGTTTCGTATAATGAAAATGAATATGAAAATATTTATTTTGCAAGTAGGCGACGGGTTCTTTCACATCTCTGAATCTACCAGCGCTAATAAAACATACATCTACATAACCGATATTTCATGTGGCGTAATGCAAAAAACCGGCCAAGTGCGAGTCGGACTCGCGCACGAAGGGTTCCGTACCATTATCTATAAAAACGGCAAAAAATCGCGTTTGTTGTATGGATTTGTTGTTATAGCGGCAACGGAAATACATCATCTGGAAAATTTCAATTGTCTAACTGTACGGTACATGAGATACAGCCTGGTGACAGATGGACAGACAGACGGACGGACAGCGGAGTGTTAGTAATAGGGTCCCGTTTAACCCTTTGGGTACGGAACCCTAAAAATTATTAGTCGACCTCAACTTCATCTATACATATTTTACAGTAATTCATACTTCCATACTAATTGCGAAAGTAAAGTCTGTCTGGCTGTTACGCTGTAACTGCTGAACCGCGAATCGACTTTGATGAAATTTGGTATGATAATAGTTTGAGGACATAAGCTACTTTTTTTTGAGAAAATCAACCCCTAAAAGGGTGAAATAAGGGCTGGAAAATTAATGAACAGCAAGTTCGTGCGTGCCCGAGGAGAGTCCGTTTTAGAGATGCAACGGATAGTGGTTTGGCCGGATACCGGATACCGGATATCCGGCATGGCCATTGGCCGGATATCCGGCAACCGGATATCCGGCTGCACACGAGCTTTGTCTAAAGCTGTGTTAGCTTGCGCGGCCTTCGCGCGGCGAGCAAGTTTCAACTTGTTACGAATTGTAAGTGCCGGGGAGACCGTTTGAGGTTAAATAGATTTAGATTTAGATTTATTTTATTTCTCAAATTAAATTACATTATATTCAGTACATGTCAAAATATATGAATTCAAAGTTGAGATCGTCAAAACATTAAATAATAAAATAGAATATATGTCATCACAAATTAATAATAAACAATTTAAATTAAAACCAAAAAATAATACAACACTATCAAAACATTAATTCAATTATCACATATTAATAACAAGCGATTTATAATAAAAATAAAAATAGCTAAGTCAGTCATAAAAACAAAATAATAATTTCTATTAATATTTAGACTCAATTAAATGTCAATTCCATATACTCATTGATTGAGTATATACGCCCCTTAATACGCGCCTTATTATGTCAGTTGAGAATATTCGAACGTGCACCACGTGATGTTAAATAAAAAGAAACAGGGTTTTTTTTATAACTGACGTTAATTTTGTTTATTTCTGATGGCTTTTATTTGTGTTATCGTATTTCTGATCCAAGTTTTTACTATCCGGTATCCGGCCGGATACTGACTCACTATCCGGTATCCGGCCGGATAGTAAAATCATGGCCGGATAGGCCGGATACCGGATAGTAGCCGGATATCCGTTGCATCTCTAGTCCGTTTTATCTATCTGCGCTGGTGCGCAATTATCTTAAAAACGACTGCATTCGATTGAATCGGAAATCCAGTCTCAATGCTGTGCATTAGGATTGCATTTTTGTATAGGAAATTTAAAGTTCTTAAACTTTTTAGATATCATACGTTGTAGTAAAGGCGTTCGATAAATATATCTTTTGTTTCTTTTTCATTTAATTTGGAAGTACTTATATGAAAGTATAGAATTTGAGGGAAGCAATAAAAAATGTAAAAGTCAGAAACATGAATTCGTTATATTTTAAAGATACATTTCCAAGCAGACGAAGTAGAGGGTAAAAGTTAGTATATATATATATATATATATATATGTATATATAATATTGCGTAGTCGCATTACACTGATTAATAAGTATTTTAATTCAGCGTGTACGTCTTTCACAAGGGTAAGTATACGATCCACCGAACGTCGAACGGCGTAAATATGATTTATTTTCGCCCACTCCTCATAACCTCGACTGTTGCTGAACTCTGGATCGTTGCCCTGTAATCTGAAATATACTATGTTGATATTTATCAAAACGCCTTATCATATCAGTCGTAAATCAACGTGATTAATTTACGTAATATTAATAACTTTGTAGGGCTTTTTTATTTTTACAATGATATCCACCGAAGCAGAGATATTTATAAAGGTGCGTTTTCACTAAGTGTTCTGAACAGTTCTGATCGAGCAAATGTTCGTTCAGTGCATAAATGAAAACATTTGAGCGGGCGAACCTGTTTGTTCAGTGCTGATTGGCGAACGATTGCTTGCTTGCTCATTCATTCAGTGAAAACGACGTCAGGCGAGCGAGCAGTTTGCTTGCTCTGAGCATTCGCTCGGCGTTGAACGTGCTTGGTTGGTGTCCGATCTTTTTCTGAATTTTCTGCGAACAACATGGAGTTTGCTCATGTTATTTTCGACCATCCTCAACAAATCTTCAAATTCTTGTACATTAATTCTGCAGAAATTGTGAAAACGTCCATCTTCGGAATGACTGCTCAGCTCGGTTAATAACGGACTGCCATTTCGTCTTTCTCTGTTTTAAAAAAATTTGCCACCCATGAGCATTAGTAATATTCCAATTATTACAACTGCTGCACCAGCCAAAACAAATCCACGTCTATGATGATCGTCCGTCAATGGATTTCTGTAGTGAAAACGGAGCTACTGCGAGCGAACTGTTCGGGTGATTTTTTATTCTGAACTAGTGTTCGTTTCCTCATTGTAAATGAAAACAGATGTTTACTGTTCTAAGTGAACCTCGGCTCACAGCAAACAGGCGCGGTTTGGAGGGGGTCACTAATAATAAAATATGTCGAGTAAATTTTTAGATTTTTCAATTTTCAATAAAAAAAACTTTTAGATTTTTCAATTTGACGTGTACGATTGGGGGGGGGGGGGGGTCATGTCCCATGTGACCCTCCCCTTCGGACCGCGCCTGAGCAAACATCTCAGAACAAAATGTTCGCTTAGCAAGCAAGTGGAAACCTAGCTTAAAGGGGCTCGTAAGCGGGCTACTGCAATTCGGGATATCCCCAAAAAAATTACATTTTACATCACTAATGCGAACAAAGATTGAATGTAAACTTTTGAGTATAGCCCGAATTGCAGCAATAGGTTGCCATAAAACTAACCCGCTTACGAGGCCCTTGAAGCTGGGTTACTACAGCTACATCATCATTTGTGCATTTGCGATAGTGAGACATCATTCTCGAGTAAGCAGTATAAAGATGCTGATCTTTAAGCAAGTATCATAATTTTTAGTCCCCTTACCGTGACCCTTTTTTGACCTGTCCTTCTCCTTAGGCTGTGTTTGAGCTGGTCTCCGCATTTAGTTCTTAGGCTTGCGTGATTCTTATACATTGTAACAAAGAAACGCTTTTCAGATTAACTTACGTGTAAATAATTCATAAAGATTTTCCGACGTAGCTATTTCCAAGTGCTCATGGGTAAACCGAGGTGTTATTCGTTTGTGAGGGATAAGCCATTGTTTCGATCACTAAATTATCATAGATACAAGCTATGTGTTCTCACATTACGTTTCATTATTTGTTTGAGTTGTTTCGCGAAGCTAGTCGCTCAGGAAAAGAGCAAGCAATCAAACCAAAATGAAACCTATAAGTATTTCTCCACAGTGCACTCGCTTCCCAACTTGACCGTGCTATCGCTGAGTGGGTGCAGCAAAGTGACGGACGAAGGCGTGGAGTTGCTCGCGGAGAACCTGCCACGTCTGCGCAGCCTCGACCTGAGCTGGTGCCCGCGCGTCACCGACAACGCGCTGGAGTACATCGCCTGCGATCTGAACCACCTCGAGGAGTTGACGCTCGACCGGTGAGCGAAGCTGAAACGTGCAACAAATCAGAATCTTTGAATGTACAAACTTGCCACGCATTATGTGGCTACCGCCCCAATTATTATTCTCCAGGAATGTCCGACTGCTGCAAAAGGCCTCAAACCTATCCTTCACACGCCTTAATCCTCAGCATCTCCATCCAATAAGGAAGTTTTCTGATAAAATCTAATTAGTCCATCATCAATAAAACAGTTCCGTGACTCACTTATCGACAACGCACAGCCTAAATGGATGGTCCTAGAGGTTTGAAATTTGGAGGAGACATTCCTCGAGTACCTTAGAGGTGCATTAAGGAGGGATTTTTTGTAATTCCATCCCTAAAGGGGTGAAAAGGGGTGGTAAAGTTTGTATGGAAAATACCGCAGGCGAAGCTGTGGCGGGTCCACTAGTTTACATTATAAAAAAATATTAAACACATATTTTTGCATATGTCGATTTAAAAAAAATTACGAAGATATAGTGCGTTGAAGTTCGCGTGACGTCACGACTTTGTACCAATAAGCGGGGACTTATGAGTTCATAAGTTCTCAAGGAAATCTGCTGTCTGGTACAGTCGACTGTGGCTTTCAAAAGGTTAAGAGAAAAAAACCCAGTCAAAAAAAGGTACCTATTTATCAAGCCTTTCATTTCCATCAAGCATTGGAGCCACTGTATGATTGCAGATGCGTCCACATAACGGACATCGGTGTCGGCTACATCAGCACGATGCAGTCGCTGGTGGCGCTGTTCCTGCGCTGGTGCTCGCAGCTGCGCGACTTCGGCGTGCAGCACCTGTGCGGCATGCGGTCGCTGCAGCTGCTGTCGCTTGCTGGTAATATCCACATAGGCTCATTACAGAAATACGTATTTTGCTGTTAATGTGAGGGAATGAAAAGAGATTATGCGAGTTGAGTAGTATAATCGGTATAGTGTTGATGTATATAAGAAAAGGAAGTGCAATCTCTCGTACATTTTGGTATCAATTGGCTACTTGACTATAGTAACAAATATTAATATATTTCTGTGGAACGCACTTAACACTCAATAGTGCATTATAGAACAGGATTGATATGAAAAATAATCAAGATCAGACTTTAAACACCAGTCACGAGGTATGACGTATCATAGGTCGTTTGCATTGCGAATCACGCTACCCACCACGCAATTTTTGTGATCACCGCCACAGAATAGATAATAGTACTAACGTACAGAAGAACCACTCTCTAATAAAACCGGTGTTTAGGCGTGAAAATATGCCTACTCATGCCTTCTCTCTCTGTCGCGTAACACTTTCTCTTTCACGTACTCTAGGGTCGCTTTCAGTTGAGTAGTCGCTATGACGCCGCGCGACGCTGCGAGCGGGCGAGGGGCAACCTACTGCGATTTACACCGCCGCGGTGCCCGACGGCCGAGCGTACCTAATGTTCCAAGTGAAACCCGCCTGTCACCGTGAGGTTCTTCTGCACCGCACCCTCATACAGACTATGCTTTTTTTGACGTTTACGACCGGTTTTAGTAGGTTCATGTCACAAGCGACAGCGGTTTAACGGCAATTCTAAAATTGAAACTTTATTAGTGCTTTTTACTTGAAAATGTGAAAAATTCATTACGCAAACATTTTAACATAATCTAAAATGAAAAGCAGGCAAAAATATGACTTTCCTCCTCCCTGGGCCAGAAGCTGGGTACGCCCTTGCCGAGACGGAAGGGTATTTGTAAACGGGCAACACTTTTACGGCAATTTATAGCTGACAATCCAGTAATCCAGACACCCAACGCCAGTGGCCACCAGCAAATATTTCCGCTGAAGTACACTGCAGCGTCATAAGCGCAACACAACTCAACTCACGTCATCATGTTAAATAAAATTGTTTATGATTCACTAAATTAAGTACTGAGCACATTCGTTTTAACCTTTTGAACACCCCAGGCGGCTGTAGCCGACAGCAGATTTCCGTGCTCCTGACGCCACGATATGCCTTTTTCCATACATTTGCGTCGGCTACAGCTGTCGTCGAGCGCTCGTGGCACGCTTTTTCGCCGTTAGCCGTGGCGTTCAAGAGGTTAACATATGTATTCCCGGCGTTATCCAACCCTGTATATAACTATATATATATATAATGTATATAAATTTATTTTCTTTTTCTCTCTTTCTGTATTGCAGGTTGTCCGTTGCTCACATCCGGCGGTCTCTCGAGCCTCATCCAGCTGAGGCAGCTGCGTGAGTTGGAGCTGACGAACTGCCCCGGCGCCTCGCCCGAGCTCTTCGACTACCTGCACGAGCACCTCCCGCGCTGCCTCATCATCGAATAACACTCGCCACAAACAGATCCCGAGCTAATATTGTGAGTGATTTATAAAGATCTCTACTAATATGAGCTGAACAGCAATGGGCCCGTAGGGTTTAGTTTTTGTGCCTACACGTCATTGTACGGAAGTGCGCCGTTGTTCGGTGCCACGCGGCACTTAACCTCTTCAACGCCAAGCATGTCTGAGATGTAACACAAATTTCAACCTTACGTCATACTAGTGAAGGGCTTTTTTACTATGTATACCCCGACAGATATATCCGTCGTTGGGGTTGAAAAGGTTAAGAATGTATATTGACACTGGCGCTAACAGAAAATATCAGGCCGGGGATATTATTAATATTATTATAAGCGATACCTTATTTTTTTTGATGACATCTGGCAATATTGGGAAAAGACTGGTCTCACGAATCTTTGGTTTCCGTCAAAAGTTGATTCTAGGTCCCTTATTTCACTAAAAAACCTTCAATTTGTCACGAGAATTATGCGATCAGAGTTTTTAGGGGACGTCCATTAATCACGTGAGGCTTGAAAGGGGGGGGAGGGGTTTGACAAAAATCGCGAAATGTCACAAGGGGGGCGGGGGGTGTAGTAAGATATCACGTGTATTTATTTTTTCAACCGCGCGATTTTTAAATCGAAAAGCGGCGAATAAAATAAGATTATACTTTATACCTGTATTTAAGATAATGTTCTAAAATATTCTAAAAATTTTAAGTTTTTTTTTAGATACTAAAAATAGTGATCTTGGGCGGTGGGGTGGGGGGTAGTCTTAAACCTCACCACCAAGGGGGAGGGGGGGGTTAAAAAATGCTTAAAAAAAGATCACGTGATTAATGGACGGCCCCTTACCGAACGCTAGGTAAATTGTGATAACTCAGAACACTCTCGGGTAACTTTAAGATATTTTATTCACAATATGCAAGGGCCTCTGTACGACATTGCCTAAGCGATAGATATCGCGATGGTATTACATTGCGCTGCCTTTGTTGCCAAGTAATAAGAGCTACCAAAGCGTAGCAAAATAATTTGCGATACTTTAGGCAATGTCGAATACAGGCCCAGTTTTACCTTGTTTTTTCTGGTCCAATTATGTGATTGTATTGTTTAAATTGGAACGCATTTCGATAATCGCGCAGTTTTACGATAAAGCATTTTTACTTGTTTTTTTGTTCATAATTGCAAACGTTATGAAAATGTTTAGATATTATTCCTATGAGCCTGTTCATACCGGGTGTTTTGTAAAAGTTGCAATAGTGTCCTTCAGGATTCCTAACCGCTCCGGGGCAAAGGGCATACAAAATGTGCAGTGTGAACAAGTTGGTACTAATTGCTCAAATTGTTTTATATGTCATATCGGGAACAGTTTTTGAAAGGAAATTTTTTTTGAAAAAAGGTTTTTGAAATGTTTTTACGCAATAATTTGCAATAACATAGCATCAGCTGGTACATATTTTTAATGAAATCTGATTGTTAATAATTTTATTACGTATTCGTATTATTTGCGTAGTTTTTTAACTGTTAAGTGTAATTTTGTGCATGTAAATTACTTTTTATAGAAGCCTAATCGTGATCATGAAGAGGCATCATTGATGGTTATTAAGAGGAGTGTGAACCTACGGCTTTTCATACAAAAGGCGATAATGATTTCCACCCCTTAAAGGACGACTGATGTTGACCAATTTTTGATACGTTGTCAGTCAGAACAAAATCTAGGTTTTGGTTTTTTCACTGTCATCATTAAATTCATTTTTTTTTAGTATTCTCATACAAAACTATTTTCGGCGATTATTTGACTTTTTTGATATTGAAACAAATATCAAAAAACGTATAGACCTAGATTTTGCTCTGACAGACAACCTATCAAAAATTGGTCAAAATCGGTTAACATTTGAGGGGTGGAAATCGTTATCGCCTTTTGTATGAAAAGGGTGATTTTTGCCGTTGGTTCACAGTCCTCTTAAATTATTTTACTTGTTCAGTGTGAATCAGCGGATTTTTCTGCCCATACTCAATTTCCAGTTATACAATTAATAAAAGTTGCCTAGCTGTTATTTACCAAAAGACAGGCGCTAGTGGGGCGGCCCAGAACAGTTGAACTGACGGTTAGCGATATACGAAGTTTTTCTACGATCACGCTTTCTTTGATAGAGAGCGTCTAGAACATCATTAAGCATTTGGCCGCCACGCATGTCTGAGAAGTAACACGAATTTCAACTTTAAGTCAAGGTCTTTTTTACCCTGTCACGCATAGTCGACAACGGCGGCCAAAAGGTTAATATCATTTAACTTTGTCAGTTCAGTGCCTCTATTCGGGAACGTCTAAGCGATATTTTTGCGGCTCGCGAGTGAGACTCTCATCCCACTCTTACGCATTGTAAGGAAGATAATTCAATTGTCTTCCTTAATAGAGTTCCGTAATCAAACTAGGAATCCTTATGTTTTCGCCGTGTCCGTCGATCGGTATATCCGTCCGTATGTCATAGCCACTTTTTCTCGAAGACTATTAAAGTTAAATTTTGTACAGCTATAGAAAATGGTCCCGCGCACACAGACAATACAATATACATTTATTATAAAAGATTTTTTAGGGTAGGCCTATATTCCAAAAGCAAAGGTGGTCCTTTTTTTTATACAACCTCGAATGAAGTGTCGTCGGACAGCTCTTTGGAAATCATTCTAGGTAAATTATAAGTTCTGAATGTACCAGTGGCGAAGCGTCAAATATTTCGTAAGGGAAGCCGGAAGAATAAAAACCGTACAAGTGCCTTTAGAGTGACTGCACTGCACTGCATTGACTGCACTGACAACTACCTGTAGCTTCGTAGTTTGGTAAAGCCACCAGGAATCGGCTTGTAGGCACGCTGCGCTACTGCAATGTACCTTTTTCCCCCACAGCCAAAACTGTAACTGTAATTCAAAAAATATGAAAATTATCTCAAATTAAAGTTTATACAACGAAGTGTTAAGAAAGCAATATAATGACTAATTAGGCTTTATTTGTTCATGAGTTATACGTGACTTACTTGTTTATACCCGTCGAAAATAATCGAAAATAGCACCATATAACATAGAATAGAAAACTAGCTAAAGTCATGATTTTCGGAGTTACGTTATAACTCTGAACCCTACACTGAGCATGGCCCGACACCGTCTTGGCCGGTTTTGTATTTTAATTTTATTTACTCGTAATCCCCTTTTGTGAATAAAATCCGCTGTTTTATACTAATATGTTGTGTTCTTGACATATGACATAACTTTAAGAGTAGTTCTCAAAAAGTTTGTACATAGTTAAGTTGCTTACGTCAGCCACTTAAATTTTTTCCTATTTCGATACGATTTTATTAACCGATTTTCCAATCGTAGGTATTATAGAAAATTTAACATTCTTTTTTAATAATTAAGTAATAATAATAATAATAAAATGTCAAACAAAGTTCATTATTATTACCTACATGTGGAGCCTTATTGCATGAAGCATTTTTAGGACAGTCGGCTCGCAATAACACTCAGGATGCCATTGGCACTGCCACGGACACGGCTCAGCATGGATGCAGCTCTCTTCCTAAGAATGGCCTGGAAGCCATCCACGCGAGCTTCGGCAAACATACCCAAAGCACTGCAGTGTCTCGGCAGCCCCATCAACATCCTGAACGCGTTATTGTATTGCACGCGCGGTAATAATACGTTTAATTCCTTAACCTTTTGACCGCCAAACATGTTCAACTTTAAGTCAAGGTAATGAAGGAATTTTTTACCCTGTATACGCTGTCGGTTGCAGCCGACTGTGGCGGTCAAAAGATTAACACAATTACTTAAGAAAGGGCCTTGGCGCATAAGGGGGGGTGATCGGCCTTTTCACTTTCTGAAATTTTACTCATCTAGGTTTGTTGAGAATGAAAAGACGTGCTCATTCTCTTAATTTGATTTACCTAAGCGCTCAAAAATCTGTGTTATTGGATCACGATTTTTTTTTTATTTTTTCGTATATCTCACCCGCATTAAAAGATTTTTCAGTTTTCTTTGCGCCAAATTAAAGGGCTTGGACACGCACATAAAATACATTTTTATTAAAAAAAATCGGCGGGAAATTCAAATTTTTTTAAGACTCGAAATTTTTTAATTATTTTTTAAAAAAAACCTAAGGACTCACGTTATGATGAAAAAAATATATGTTATGTGTCTTCATTAGATCTATCGCCATGAATTGTTTCATAATTTTTGAGGTGGTGATAGACGGTGAAAAAATTAAAAATCTATTTTTTTAGCTATTTTTCGATATGTTTTCAAATAAATTTTTTAATTTTATAATTTCTTTTATATTTTTTCTGAAGAATATTTTAAGCTAGGGTATTGTCTAAACGTTTAAATTTTTCAATTCGCTTTAATACTTCATCATTACTGTGAATGTTGGAGACATGCCGTTTACCAAACGTATTAACTAAAAATCCTGCTATTTTACAGTAGAGCGCAGCATTTTATTGTCAAACTGATTGTGCAAAAGCTTATATTTTTGGCTTATAACACCATGTACAGCTTCAACAATCCAGCGAACAATGGTTACAGTCCGAGACTCATTTGACTCAAGAGCAGTCAACTGTTTTCTCTTATTTTTGAAAGCTGGCATGCGTATCACATACTTTAGAGATTTTAATGTTTCTACTACGTCGCGAAAACCCCTGTCAAGAAAAAAAATGTCTCCTTCTTGTAAGAGTGTCTTGAGGCCATTAGGCACAATCTATTTGACAATACAATGCTTCCCCATGCTGCTCTCTACTGTAAAATAGTAGGATTTTTAGTTAATACGTTTGGTAAACGGCATGTCTCCAACATTCACAGTAATGACGAAGTTTTAAAGCGAATTGAAAAATTTAAACGTTTAGACAATACCCTAGCTACAGAGGTAGAAACTAAACGGTGGAATCGAAAGAAGAGTTGTTTTGAGATTGACATCGGACGATATGTTCGATTTTCCCGAGTTGACGGTTGAAGAAATACAAATATTTTTTAACGGTACTTACCAATTCAAGCAATCAACATGCTACTTAGCAGAATTAATTGGTGATTCTGAAAATATGGAACTACAGTATTGTAAAGAAACTCCGGAAATATTAAAAATTCGAATCCGCTCGAGACATATCAAATCAAAAATGTATTCATTACCAAGCTGACATTAATAACATAGATGCCATAAAACGTTGGTATTGCGATTGTCCCAATGGTGCTAGAACTCTGGGCTGCTGTTCGCATGTTGCCACTGTAATATATTACTTATCCTACGCTCGATACCTTTCTAAAATATTAAAGCCAGCAGATGTATTATCAAAAATCTTCAGCATGCATGAATTGCCAGTTATAAATGAAGACAGTGATGAGGATTAAAAAATATATTATTTTCATTTTATAATGTAAGAATTTATTTTTTTCACAATAAAAATAATTTATATTTCGAAAATGTGTTTTTCATTATAATTTCATTTAAAAAAAAAGTTAGATATGGTAACAGAAAAAGAAAATAAACAAAGAATAGCGTCAAAAAAATTTTTTATTCACAAGAAATATAATAAAAAATAAATTCTAAAATAATAATTTAAATATTACTGAAAAATAGAGATTAATATTTGAAAAATCTTTATTCACCGGTTCATCTTAAATCTTTTCAATCTGAAAATTATTTAAAGCCTTTATTCTTCAGAAAAAAATAAAAGAAATTATAAAATTAAAAATTTTTATTTGAAAACATATCGAAAAATAGCTAAAAAAATAGATTTTGAATTTTTTCACCCTCTATCACCACCTCAAAAATTATGAAACAATTCATGGCGATAGATCTAATGAAGACACATAACATATATTTTTTTCATCATAACGTGAGTCCTTAGGTTTTTTTTTAAAAATAATTAAAAATTTTCGAGTCTTAAAAAAATTTGAATTTCCCGCCGATTTTTTTTAATAAAAATGTATTTTATGTGCGTGTCCAAGCCCTTTAATTTGGCGCAAAGAAAACTGAAAAATCTTTTAATGCGGGTGAGATATACGAAAAAATCAAAAAAAAATCGTGATCCAATAACACAGATTTTTGAGCGCTTAGGTAAATCAAATTAAGAGAATGAGCACGTCTTTTCATTCTCAACAAACCTAGATGAGTAAAATTTCAGAAAGTGAAAAGGCCGATCACCCCCCCTTATGCGCCAAGGCCCTTAATGCAAAACTGTTGGAAAATCTGTGAACAAATTCGAAATGGTAAAATTAAAAGTTGCTATAAGCAACTTAACTATGTACCAACTTTTTGAGAAGTACTCATCACATTATTAAATCTATTGAGCCGAAAGACTTCTGCAAATGGCCTCTATAGGATATACTTACATAAATATGTAATCAATTATCCTCTACGCTTAGCTTATAAATATTTTCGATGATTTCCAGTCTTGATGTTTTTAATGCACTGAAAATCTAGTCAATATACTTGTGTAAAATTCTTCTTTAAGTTGACACATACTTTTCTTTTATGTACGTTTTATGAAATGTAGATTAAGGTACTTACATGTTTGTAAAGGCAGCTCTTATCCTTTATTTGATAAGCATTTTTGTGTTCTTTTTACAAAGCTCGTTTATTTTACATGACGGGGTAAACGGATTTCTTTTGGGTCAAAAATAGAAACTTTATGTTTCAAACTTAAAAGCCAAATTGAACTATAAAAAAAATCATGATAACTCATTACACACGTAAATTTTTTCGTTAACATTAACGAATAAAGTTCGATGAAATGTGGAAACGCCTGCCAATCAGATTAACTGCCATATGATTTTATACTATAGCTCTGTATAAATATAGTCGTCGTCTAAAAACATGTTTGGTAATGTTTAAACTAAACATCCAGTAAGAATACCAACCACATCCATTATGGATAAATATTTCTCATTATGCCTGTGCAGATGTTGGATTTTAACCCTGTTACTCTTAAAAAAATAAAAAAATAAATGGATAGTTCTTTGTTCAATATACGAACGACACTTTCGATTATTTATCCGACAATTTAAAAAGGTCTCCTGCGGCCCTAACATGCATGGCACAAAGATAAATTAGAACCGTTTATGTCTAAGTGCGTCACTCTCACACTAGAGCCGACGAAAGAGATAGTCATAGAGATAAACGGTTCTAATTTATCTTTGTGGCATGCATGTTAGGGCCGCTGGCAGCGAGTAGTAATGAATGGGAATAAATTGTGAGTCTTAATAAATATTCCTTATTATCAGTTTTTCACATCTTCTTTAATTGAAATGTTATTATTATTAAGAAATCGTTTCACCTCGTCATGTTCCCACGCAGTCTTGTCACCCTTATTGTGCTCCTTGCATTTTTTTTAACAGTATTATACCAGTGTGTCCTTAAGTGTATATTAATGTACATATTTATGACATGCAAATCAGTATTTATGTAATTGGTTAAAGTTTTATTGTAAAATGAGCGTACAATATGTTTTATTCGTCGCTATACCGTCCGAAGTTGTGAGTTTGAGTGTGTGTGCATGTGTAAAATAACTAAGATGGTGTCCATACGACAAAATAATGCTCCATACCAGTGTTTTTCAACCAGGGGGGTCGAGATTCCTTACTCAGGTTGTAGCGGCCGCAAGCTGTCATACTCAAGTACTCAAGAAGGTTGAAAAACACTGCACATTTAAGGTAAAGACCTTAAATGGAACTTAATTCCCCCTTGCAAGGTATGTAACGTTTTAAAAAGTTCGTGTGTATTCGACCTTAGAATATTAATTTAGTCATGTAAGTCTCGGTACTCTACACTGATCCGTCGTGTCTAATAAAATGATACACGAAGCATGATAATTTAATATGGCATGACACGTTTTTAGAAAACGTGAGTTGCATCAAAAGCATAATATCTATAACACTAATGGGTCCAATTCGAAAAGTTGTATTCTTAATTTAAATTTTCCTAAACATAAAATTAGAAAGCTATCAAAATCAAGTTTGAAGTTTCTTATTTTGAATTTAGTGATTTTTAAATTTAGCGAACACACTTTCGAATTGTCCCCAATGTGCATATGTTGGAGATTTCTTCATGGGCATTTCAGGCATAGCGTCTACTTACAAGTTATAGTAGTAAGTAGTAAGCAGAAAATCTGTATTTTTTTTGAGTGTTATGCTTATGATAATAGTTTTGTATTAATTTGTAGAAAGACTAGCAGCAATAGCAAAGGGCGTTGTGTCTGAGAAAAAGCCAGTGGCCCTAGCAAGGTTGACACGAGGTTAAGTTATCCCCATCTTATCTCTCAGTGCGTCTCTTTTCGATACTTGTAGAGAGAGAGGCGCACTGATCGATAAGGTGGGGTGGGGCCGCTCAGGCATACCCCGTTATTTTATTTCTCGTCTCAGTTTGGATATTTCTAGTCAATAAATGTACTAGTTCTTAGCATTTAGCATTTCCTTATTGGTAATGTGACAGTTTAAAAGTAGGATGTAATAAAGAAGAAGACAAAAAATAATCTTAACGCGCGTAGGGTGTTATTTAATAAATTTTGCAATAACTTATTAGACTGGCGAATAAACAGATCTATATCCGTGCCGCAGCATTGATTCGAAATGACATATTGGACAGTCCATGTTATTAATATTATAAGATGGACTTTGTCCTCTATTATTAGGGTTCCGTAGTCAAACTAGAACTGGTTCCAAATTGGCTTCCAAGATTAGACCCAAACATACTAATTAGTGAAGTGAAATATAAACTTGTTATAACAGCATTGACAAGTCTTCATGTATGCCTGGATTCCGGATTGACCTGTGTTCCGTCACTAATAATATAAATATAGATACCTAAAATAATGCATAGTTACATACAAAATTTATAGTAGATACGTAATTGAAATATTAATTTAAAGTTGCCTTTTAGGATGTTGTATCATCTGTGGGGGACGAGCGATGCGTCAATTGCAATTCGAACTAAGTATATATAATGATAATCGTGCCAGCAAATGTTTAATATACATTTAAAATGTTCTCCTAGTCCCAATGTATTTGTAATGTCGTATAAAATGTAATTTTCCCGCATTGAATGTAACAATTAGAGATGCAACGGATAGTGATTTGGCTGTCATAAGGCCCTGTGCATAAGGCGCTGACAAGACCTAAATCGGCTTTATTTAAAAAAAGTTTTTACCAAATATATTTGATTTGGCAAAGCGAAATAAAATAAGTTCATATTAATTATATTATTATTGAACAAATAATTATTTCCCAAAACACTATTTGATAAAATCGATACGATAGAAAAAAATTGTGAAGTTACGTCTGAAATCCTCCTTAAACAGTTCTGTCTTAATTTTTTTAACTTATGGGCTCATAACGAATAACACTATTACATCACGCCCGTACTAAAAAATATACTAATTTATATTTTATGTGTAGTGTGTTTACTAATATAATTCATCCGTCTTTGATTTTTCGCATACAAAAAACCGCTCAGTGCTTCTCGTTCACTCCGGTGCAAACAGACAGTGACCGATCATTCAAGGTCATTGACTCTTGTCAGCGTCTTAGGCCCAATTTCCACTGAGCGGCTAGCCGTGCGTGACTGCCATTCATTTCCATCGGAGTCGTGGCCGCCATACGCATTGACGCGGCCGCTCTGTGGAAATTGGGCCTAAAAGTCTTATTACACCTTCCTAAATTAGTCACTTACGAGAGGGACGCCGCAATACGTTGGAATGAGATGGAGATATCTCCATAAGTATTTAACGTATTGCGGCGTCCCTCTCGTAAGTGACTAATTTGGGAAGGTGTAATAAGCCTTTAAGTCCTGTTAGCTTGCGCGGCCTTCGCGTCCGGATACCGACTCACTATCCGGTATCCAGTTCTATACTAAAATCATGGCCGGATACCGGATAGTAACCGGATATCCGTTACATCTCTAGTAACAACACAAATGACAACAATTTCGACGCTTTTGGCAAATGCTCAAACTGGCATACTAAAGATGAATACTTAGGAATACAGGACCATGGATGATATAAATACGTCTCGTTTTGTATATAAACAATTAAATTACTTAGTAAAATAATATTATAGTGTGTTACATATAATTATAAATCTCACATTGTTAAAGAGACGTGATTCCTTATCCTTGCTTTATAACGTGGTTGTAATGAGATCTCTACAAGCAATACCTATAATTAACTAATATAAATACCCTCGACTCTAGTTCTGTTCCTTTTGACATTGTTTGCCTGTACAGATGTAGTGCATAATTAGTTTCCATCGTGTTTTATCGGAAAAGTTCGTATTTATCGTGGTCTGTCATAGCTTCAGCAGGCCCCCAATTCTCGGTGCATTCGAGATAATCTCACAATCGAGATTAAACGTCAGTGCATACAGTCATTTCACACAACTGTATGAATCTGACGTTTAATCGCGCAATCGACATTATCTCGAATGCATCGAAAATTGGGGGCCAGTACCCATCATACCATGCTGTTATTTATCATTTTGACATTTGACAGTAAATAATAAAGTTTCATATTAATGTATATAAACATGTCGCTCATTTATTACAATATTTATGACACCTCGGGTCCCGTCGTATTCCGATTGAGATCCGAGTTTTACCGATGGAAACTTATTATTCACTATATCTGTAATCGCCGCTAAGCTGTAAGATTTGTATATTATAAATGCCGGAGATATTTTTGTACAGCTTCAAATCTTCAATTAGTCTTAAGGAGATTGTTTTTCGTTCGAATAAAGTGTAATGTACGCGGTAGACTGAAACCCCGATTGTATTACCCACTTTTCCGTAATTTAAAATGCACCCGCTAGCGTTTAATTGGCATTTGTGTATCTTTTCAAGTATTTGTGTATCGAGTAAATTTGAAATAACACCCATTTGTACAATACCTCAGTGAGATGTTATAGTGCAATATAGATGTATTGTTTTACCAATTTTGCTTTTAATTTGCCTTTTTTTACCTAGCGTCTTTATCCTCCGTCAACATGAAGTCCCCATTTTCATGTCAATCGAAATCAAATGTCGTGCGGTTGATATTAAACACCATACTGAATTGACGTTTCGTTTCGATAACTGTTTTAATATCTATGGATACTAGAATAGAGACCCGCTTGAGTTTTGACAGCTGTTCCAAATTCATACTGTAATAACGTTACAGTACAGCTTTTACCTAATTGGTTGTAATAATGCTGGTCATTTCCTACGGTTTTTGAATACATTACGGAGGTTTTATGAAAATGAAAATGAAAATGAAAATATTTATTTTGCAAGTAGGCCTCACGGGCTCTTTTACATGTCTGAATCTACCAGCGCTTCGAAAGGTGACATTTGCTGAGAAGAAACGCCGCAAGAAACTCAGCAGTAAGTCTTTTTTCCACTTTAAAATTACATATAACTAAAACTAACATAAAAAGTGCAACAAATAAACCTAATGGGCACAAATTAATTATCTTATACAACTAATAAGGGAGATGTATAGTCTCCGCGTCTGAACAAGTAAATTTAAGTGCCTTAGAGATGTATAAAGTCTCTAAGGGTCATAATAATAAGAATAATATTAAAACAGAGAAAACATCTAAATTGATTAATCTAGGTTACATGGAGATGTAGACAGTCTCCATGGTCAAGTATAAAGATGGAGATGTAAGGTCTCCAAATATCAAAAACAATCTGAAATATAACATTTCATGTCCTAATAATACAAATATTATTGGCTATTAAGCCAAAAGGTCAATAACAGTTTATTAAGGAGACACAATAGGAAACGGAGACAGCGCCAGGAAACGACATACAGACTCCCGGACACTACGAGGTTACACTGTTGCGTTTCTTGGCCTCAGAGCTGGCCAAGCTTCTTTATCATTTAAATAATCTTCAACTCTATAATATCCTTTCTTAAGCAGCGAATCTTTAATGTACCGTTTAAATGGATTAACAGACAAGTCCCATGCTTCAAGGGGAACTTTGTTGTAGAATCTTATGCAGTTCCCCAAAAAAGATTTACTTACTTTCTTAAGGCGAAACTTAGGAACAAGGAGCTTATTCTTACTACGTGTATTAAAATTATGGACATCAGACACTTTCTTAAAACCTTTAATATTCTTGTGCGTATACAAGATCACCTCATAAATATACTGTGAAGCTACTGTAAGGATGTCAATTTGTTTGAAACGGTCTTTTAACGAATCACGGCAGCCCAGGTTGTAAATGGACCGGACTGCTCTCTTCTGTAGAATAAAGACCGTTTCGATGTCAGCCGCCTTACCCCAGACCAGGATGCCATAAGACATAATACTATGAAAATAACTAAAATAAACAAGTCGCGCTGTTTCCACATTGGTAAATTGACGAATTCTTCTTACAGCATATGCAGCAGAGCTCAGTTTGTCTGCAAGAACGGATATGTGTGGACCCCATTGTAAATTGCGGTCAAGAGTTAGCCCAAGAAAAACTGTCTGATCTACAAGAGATAGGTTTTCTCCATTTAAAGTAAGGGCTGCGTCTACCTGTGTAACATTAGGTAAAGAAAATTTAACAAATTTAGTTTTCTTCGCATTAAGAAGCAAATTGTTAGCTGTAAACCATTTAAGCACTTCCTTCAAGGTGTCGTTGATATGACTATAGTCTTCCTGCTGTCGATTTACTTTAAAAATCAGCGAAGTATCATCAGCAAATAAAACTATGTCACACTTGTTATTTATAAGGCTAGGTAGATCGTTTATATAAACAAGGAAAAGGAAAGGGCCCAAAATAGATCCTTGGGGCACTCCGAGCTTCACAGGTAAACCAGAAGACTGCACCTTGTTAACTACTACTTTCTGAATCCTCTGGCTAAGATAAGATTTTACAAGGTTTAGTGCTTTAACTGATAATCCGTAGTGCTTGAGCTTATATAAAAGTGTCTCATGCTCAACACAATCGAATGCTTTTGAGAGGTCGCAGAAAATACCAATCGCATCTTGCGAATGTTCCCATGCTTCATAGATATGCCTAATAAGCACTGAGGCAGCATCTGTTGTCGAACGACCCTTTGTAAAAC
Source organism: Tortricodes alternella (assembly GCA_947859335.1). Classification (NCBI taxonomy): domain Eukaryota; kingdom Metazoa; phylum Arthropoda; class Insecta; order Lepidoptera; family Tortricidae; genus Tortricodes; species Tortricodes alternella. Next base: position 6,995,961 of record OX401983.1, on the reverse strand, counting down.
CAAATTGCTGATCGTGAAGCAAATTATTAGTATTAAAATATTGAAGCATTTGGTTAAGAACAATTTTTTCAAATACTTTACTTAACACTGGAAGAATAGAAATAGGTCTAAAATTACCAGGGTCGGATTTACTTCCAGCTTTGAACAAAGGAATTACTTTACTGTGTTTCATCAGGTCTGGGAACACACCCGCATTGACACAAGAATTAAACACGACGGAAAGATATGGCGCTACAATGTGAATAACCGATTGGATAACTTTTACAGAAGTACCCCAAAGATCCTCAGTATTCTTCAACTTCAGGGAATTAAAAGTTTGTACAATCTCATAAGGGTCTGTGTGTTGAAATTCGAAATCCGTCTTACCTCTTATCGCAGCATAGTCTAGATATGAACCTGCAATCGCAGTAGAGGAGTTGAGTTCACGAGTGGTGCTTACCGCTATATTTGCGAAGAATCCTTCAAAAGCGCCTGCCACATCTGAATCAGACGTCAGAATTTGATTTTCCACTCTCAATTTAAAGTGACATTCACGGGGTTTTGATTTACCTGTTTCAGTTTTGATAACGTTCCAGGCTGCCTTCACCTTGTTATCTGCTGTTTTAACTTTATTGCTAAGATAGATTGACTTAGCGACGGCACATGCTTTTTTAAATACCTTTGAATATTTTTTGACATATTCGGTGAAGTTGGCATCTTGGTTGTAGTTCTTCTCTTCGTATAACTCGTACATCTTGGTTCTGCTTCTATGAATGCCTACTGAGGCCCAATCACTAAACCTAGGTTTGTTAGTACCATTTCGGATAGTTTTAGTTTTGAAAATGGTTCCAAACTCGTAATTAATAACATTGGAAAGGTCCTCGTATAGTAGATTAGGGTTAGTTTCTATAAGGGGGGTAACAGGAATCTTGCTCATTATGTTATTTTTAAACTTTTCTACACGACTTACAGTTATGGGCCTGTATGTTATTGACGATTGATGTTGTTTAACAAACACCCTGAAGGAAGCTTTTTGGCCGCTATGATCAGAGTTAAAGCAGCTAAACACAGTTTTATCAGTAGCTTCACAATTACAGAAAATGTTGTCCAAACATGTTGCCGAGTTGGCTGCAATTCTAGTTGGTTCGTGAAAAAGATGAGACAAGTCAAATGATTTAAATATGTTCAGTAGCCTCACTGATAGTGTGTTTGCGGAGTCTAGAAGATTCACATTGAAATCTCCACAAATGATTATGATATGGGTGTAGATAAACTACCAACTGCGGCGTACATGCAGGGTTTCGTATGGATGACCAGAGGCGTCTTTAGTCCATTAGCGTCCCTGCGCAATCATTACGCCCGGTGTCATAACACGGGTCCCTCCAGCCACGTGGCTCCCATGCCTATAATCCCATGGGACTGCAGTATAATTTTATATCCGTTTGGTTCCGGCGCGCGCGGCGCCCCCCCAGACCGCTGCGCCCGGGTGCGACGCACACCGTGCACCATAGGTAAAGCCGCCACTGTGTATGACCTCGCTCGTACAAATCGTGCGCATCGTGCGCCTCACCCGGTTTCCCCCTAAACGTCATTAACTCTGCAATGGTTATTATTATAGTTAAGTTGTAGTAAAGACAACGTGATTAAAACGATTTGATTCTTGTACCATTTATTGCAATAACACAGTCTTACAAAACAATTCAGTAATGACAGCAATAAGATATAAACGATGGTAACTTCATTTTATTATTTTAAGATCACAAAAATTTTGACTGAACTTGCACGCTTTAAATGCTTAGCTATTCACTTACTTAATTTGTATGTTTTATGTGCAAAGCATGGTACCCGGCGTGCGATATGCGCACGAAATAATTGCACACTGTCAAATAAAATAAACATGCTACTAAAGTGTCAGATTGTACTTTTCCAAAATAAAGACGTAAAACAAAAATAATGCTCTCAGCACCAATATTACAAAACTCGTAACATTATCTAAACATAAATTAAAAAAAATATTTTACATATTATAATACATGTTAAGTCCTGTAACTATAGCTTCTCTAAAACAATATATTCCCTAACTTCTCTGCAGAAGCAACAATGAATCATCAATAATTTACTATAAATAATTGAATCCACGAACACGCACCCCACCACTTAATTTTGTCGTCGATGTCGCACGATTGCGAAAATGTATGTAAAATTTAGTGGTGGGGAGGGTTTTCGTAGGTTGAACTATCTATATAGCCTTTTGAACTCTGACAAGTGTCTGAAAAATTAAATAATATTTCGACTGGCTTCCCTTGTTCAAAACAAAAATGGCTCGTATACAAACAAAATTTACTTTGAAAACTGACTACTATTTGATATGAACCCTTTACAGTACACAAATGTAAATATGATTCGAGGCAGACTCCAATGTAAATGCAATGAAATGCAGCAACAGATGGCGGCACTAACGGTCACCATAAAAATACTGAATCTCACGCGGTGCTCAAATACATCTCGACACCTGCGCCGCCGAATATCTTATGCTGACCGTAAATGCATTGACACCAAATAATGCCATCATGTATGTTTCCATTATGCGACTACAGCGTAAATAAAAGTGCCAAGGAAAGAGTATGAACAGTTGAACTTAAGAGAGTTAGTAAATAGTATAATCTAGTCTGTACAGATTTAGTGCATAATTAGTTTCTATCGTGTTTTATCAGAAAAGTTCATATTATCGTGCTCTCTCAATTAGCTTCAGCAGGCCCCCAATTCGCGGTGCATTCGAGATAGTCTCACAATCGAGATTAAACGTCAGTGCATACAGTCATTTGACACAACTGTATGAATCTGACGTTTAATCTCGCAACTGACATTATCTCGAATGCATCGAGAATTGGGGGCCAGTATCCATCATACCATGCTATCATTTTTCATTTTGACATTTGACACTGAATAATAAAGTTTCATATTAATGAATATAAACATGTCACTCATTTAATACAATAATTAATTGACACTTCGGGTCCCGTCGTCTTTCGATTGAGATCCGAGGTTTACCGATGGAAACATATTATTCACTATATCTGTAACTGATCAGACTCACAAACAACAAGGATGGATATACGACAGATTCTGATAAAACGAGTTGGTAAGGGCCTGGCCACAAGACCACCGTGCCGCGAAAAATTCAGCTGCACATCACCTTTATAGGTATAGAAATAAGGGCGAAGAGCAACGGGATTTATGCATCAGTACATTTTGAAAATATCTTCATCAAGATAGACATAAATTTGAACCAACTTCGAAACATCAGAAGGCGCTAATTATAGTACTAGAATTAAAATTGAGATAGTAGGTGGTATTGAAGTACTGGTTTTCAGAGAACACGGATAAGTTCTGCGACGTTCGCTTATTCTACAGCTTCCACCTACAATCACATGTTAATTTTGCTTGTATAAAATATGGTAAAGATTATCTTGTAACAATATTTAAAAATACTCTTTCTCAAAGTCACGGTTAACTAATGTCACTCGGAAATAAATAACTCAAAACGCTAGCAGCTCAGCTCGGTTGATAAAGTCCTATTGAAACATTAACTGGATTTCGTTGTAGTTTCAGTCTTGTGTCATTTGGTCCTAAAACAAAGTTAAGATTATACATCCCATTATAATATACCACTGTCTGCCACAACGCGGGCGGGCGTGGAATTTGGTTTGGAAATCCGTTCAGCCGTATGGAGCTGATTGATAACAAACATACACATACAAATGCATTTAAAATATTAGTAGAATGAGGGAACCACGGCGTATCGTTGAACGTGCAGCTTAGACACCTATCTCACCCAATGCTTAGTACAAATCAAATAGAGATTCTGGACGGATACGGTGAGGGAAATCATCGTGAAGAAACCATAATATCGCAGGCCTCGTGCTATAGAGGCGTATCTGAAATATTGCCTCACGCCAAAAGGCCGTAATTGAAATACTCCATAGCAGTACAGTTACGACCTTTAGCGTGAAGTTATATTGTAGATACGCTTCTCTATAGAAGCGTATCTACAATAAGGCCACGAGGCCTGCGATTTGCGGGTTACACAATGTTTAACTACCATAAAACTGCAGGTTCGGCATTGCATTGTAATAAGGAAGTTTTCTGAAAAAAAAAACGAATTAACCCGTCAGTTAGATTATCAAAAAATATTGAACAAGTATTTTCTGCTTTATCAAATCAATTAAAATTGACAAAGATAACACGCATCAAAGTTCGGGTGAGGGGACTTGTGAACTTCAACGCACTATATATTTGTCATTTTTTGTTTAATCGACAAAAGAAAAAATACGTGTTCAATATTTTTTTATAATGTAAATGACGGAATAATTAGAGTTTTTCAGTAAACTTCCGTATTGATTCATAGCTTTGGGTGATTCCAATTGCGTTGCGCACATAGACTTAGCTCCGCTTTATATCGTTTAGGCGAAATCACCTAAAGGTACAGATTAGAGATGCAACGGATAGTGGTTTGGCCGGATACCGGATATCCGGCATGGCCATTGGCCGGATAGCCGGATATCTGGCCGCACACGAGCTATCTCTATAGCTGTGTTAGCTTGCGCGGCCGTCTCGCGGCGAGCAAGTTTCAACTTGTTACGAATTGTAAGTGCCGGGGAGACCCTTTGAGGTTAAATACGCGCCTTATTACGTCAGTTGGGAATATTCGAACGTGCACGACGTGATGTTCAAGTTAGTTTTATACTTAAATAAGAGGAAACTAAGTTTTAATTTAAAAACTGATGTTAATTTTGTTTATTTCTAATGGCTTTTATTTGTTTTATCGTATTTCTGATCCAAGTTTATACTATCCGGTATCCGGCCGGATACTGACTCACTATCCGGTATCCGGCCGGATAGTAAAATCATGGCCGGATACCGGATAGTGACCGGATATCCGTTGCATCTCTAGTACAGATACTTCAACTCATATTTGCGTGCAGCGCTGTGTGCGCGAGCTAGTACATATGCAGCTTTTATTTGTGTGGCAGTGATGCGCAGCCGTTGTGTGGCCGTAATCCGCCAAACTTAAGAAAGCTGTGTAATTATTATGTACTAGCTCACGCACACACAGCGCTTCGTGTAAAGAGAGTTGAAGTATATGTATGTATGTGTACTGCGCGCACCGCAACGGACCGGTATAATGTAGTTCCTGTCTGTATTCATGATAACCGCTTGACGGATCCTACCAGGCGGATTTCACTTCGAACTTTAGGTCATCGGGCAGCGCGGCGCTGTAAATCGCAGTAGGTTGCCGCTCGCTCGCTCGCTGCGTCGCGCCGAGTCATAACGATTACTCTACTTAAGGGCGTACCCCACGCCGATGACCTTGAGCGTTCCAACTCGGTCCTTCCCCACTTGCTTTAGTTCACGTGCCGCCATATAATTTACTCAAAAACTACAAAATAAATTGAAAAACCGGCGAATGAAATTATAGTGTACATTATTGTCTTCTGATTAGTAAGTCTCATGTATAAGCGTCGCATAATAAGAGAGCCATAACGGATTTAAGTTTGAAAAAAGGGTTACCGTTTTTTTTTTTGCTCTTGATTTATCACGTTTTTCAAGATTCTTGCACAACGCTAAGTATTCTTTATAGGATTTGAAAACAGCGTAATTCGAGGGTAGGACCTTAAAGCGACCCTGGCGTACGCGAAAGAGCAAGTGTTATTCGACAGAGAGACGCGGTATGAGTACGGTACGGTAGCGGTACTGAACACCGGTTTTGTTAGAGTGATTGTTCTGTACGTTACTAGTGTTATGTATTCTGTGGTCCTACTGCTGAGGAGGGTGGGGAGTGGCGGTTACCGGGCGTCAGTGGAAGGCCTGCAGGTAGGCGGTGGTGGAGGCCAGGTCGCGGCGCAGCCAGGCCGCGTTGAGGCGCACGGTCTCCAGCGCCTGCTGCACGGAGCGCTCGGTGCCGGGGCTGTGGTGCGCGCGGAAGAACTCCTCGATCTCCTGCGCGCACGCCTCCGACGCGAAGTTCTCCGTCGTGGACTTCACCAGCCGCGCGAGGAGGAAGCCGCCCTGGACGTAACAATGTTTTATTTATTTTATTTATTTATTTTATTTATTGAACGAGAATCCACAGCTTTTAGTCTAAATATATGTACATATTTTTAATTTACAGTCACATTAGCCAATTACGGACTCCTACTATATTACAACACCATTTTACAAACGCTAGTGATCGCTTACTTTTGATTTAAAAAACTTTCATCAAAAACAGCAAAAATTTTAAACAGTAATGACATAAAAAATACCAACAATTTTATTTCTTTCCTTAATTCTTATTGTTGAGCTCGATTGTATGCGTGCGTATTTTGAGTGGGAATGTGTTTTGTTAGGAGTGTGTTTGTGTGTTTTATTGTAGAATCCCTTTCTAGCATGTGCAGAAAACCCTGACTGCAAAAGAAGCAAGCCTAACCGTATGCAGATGGTAAAAAAACGGCAATCGCGTCTCATTGGATTCATGGAATGCCAAAAATACTTGAAAAAATATATTGCAATGTACTTTAAAAACCGGACAAGTACGAGTCAAACTCGCGTGGAAAGGGTTCCGTTCCGTATATAATTATCTGAAATTTCCTGTTACTTTAAATACCATAGACTTCTTATAGTTTTTCCTGTAATCTATAGGTAAAGAAGTATTTTCTGTGTATTTTTCAAAATTTTAGACCCAGTAGTTTCGGAGATAAGGAGAGAATGGTGAATTTTCGCCTATTTTCCGGACGGACAGACAGACAGATAGACAGACACACACATAAGTGATCCTATAAGGGTGGTACGGAACCCTAAAAAAGGACAGATTGGTGCTTCTGCATACAAGGGTTAATAGCTCCTACGCGAGCTGATACCTGCGGATCGATCCGTTCTGGAGTTGCGATGACGCAGAGACATACACAAAGAAACGCAGATGGCACTTTTATATTGCCCTTTTTCTAGAACGAGAGTTAAAAAACGTCTCTAGCTGTGGCTGCCACTTTGTTTGCAAATTATCCCACGGGAAAATATTATCGGCATAAAAAGTAGCCTAGTGTTTATGTGCTTGTCAGCCAAAGTTTATTGAAGTTCCGTCCAGCCGATTGCACGTTTATTGTGGAGCAAACATCTCCACATACTTTTCATATATATATATTCGTGCTGGTGCCCGCGACTTCGTCTGCGTAGAATAATTATTTAACTTGCCTATGTCCTTCTCCAAGGTCCAATCTAACTCCATAGCAAAATTCATCAAAGTTGGTCCAGCGGTTTAGGCGTCAAAACGTAAAAGAGTTATTTTCGAATTTATATTATTAGTAAGGATTAGTTAGTATAGTTATATTGTTATATTTCCAACTTTTTCCTCGAAAAAATTACACTAAACTCACTAACTTAAATGTGTTGTAAATAGACAGAAAAATGGGATATTATAGGTATAGTTCAAGTAGTTACCTGGTAACGGTCCATGAACTCCTGCCAATGGTCCTTGAAGAACTGCCACGCCAGGTCGCGCCCGTTCCTGCTCACCGCCACCGACACGATTACAAACACCGTGTCCTGAGCGCGCACTTCATCCTGCAATATTAAATCGGTTTCATTTCATTTATGTTCTGTAGTAATAATAATATTTTTTTATATAAACAATGTATATCTTAGGTTTGAAATGTAATAAAGAGCATAATAATAATAATTTAGACGAAGCAAGTAAAAAAAAAACCGGACAAGTGCGAGTTAAACTCGCGTGGAAAACCCATACGTGTGGGGTATCTATGGGATAGGTCTTCAAAAATGATATTGAGTTTTCTAATAAAAAAAAATCTAAACTTAATAGTTTGCACGAGAGACACTTCCAAAGTGGTAAAATGTGTGTGTGTGTCCCCTGTAACTTCTAAAATAAGAGAATGATAAAACTTAAAAAATATATATATATAATGTACATTACCATGTAAACTTCCACCGAAAATTGGTTTGAACGAGATCTAAGTAAGTAGTTTTTTTTAATACGTCATAAATCGTAAACCGCAATTTACCCTTCATTTTTTATTTTTAGGGTTCCATACCTACAAGGTACTGTTTCTTTCCATACGTAAGTATGGAACCCTCGGCGCGCGAGTCAGACTCGAACTTGACCGGTTTTATCAATTATTGCAACGCAACATACAACAGTTCAGCCTCAGGCCACCCATTGTTGAAATGCCGAGGCGCGTGGCTCGCCGTTTGGCTAAACTGTTTACACATAACGCGGTTTAGCATGTGTGTCATCCCAAAGCACTTCGCATGACTGGTATCAGGGTTATATATAAAACTAGTAGTCCCGCCACAACTTCGCCCGCGGTATTTTCCATTCAATCTTTATCGCCTCTTTTCACCCTTTTAGGGTGGAATTTCAAAAAATCCCTCCTTAGTGCACCTCTAGGGTACCCGAGGAATGTATCCTCCAAATTTCAAACCTCTAGGACCACTCGCTTAGTCTGTGCGTAGTCTATAAATGAGTGACGCAACTGTTTTATATGTATACATTAACGTTACAGAGGCCTGGCACAACATGCCTCAAGAGTCCTTTGTCGCTCTGTGCGTAGCCGTCGAACTATGCAAATACGAAAGGGAAACAGCTCGCGGGCAGCTTTTGATGATCGTCACTCACCGAAATAGCAAACTCCAGCACGCGCTTCAACAGCTCAGGGTCCTTGACGGCGCCGAGCGCGCGACTGATGCGGTCCTTCTCCTCGTGCAGGTCCGCCGAGCGGTACAGCTGCAGGAACCGCTGGAAATTCGCTTCGTCAGCCTCCGCAAGCACGGCGCGGTAGCACGCCGAGCGCAGGTCCGCCGGCAGCGTCACCGCGCCTGACACGTGCTTCTCGAAACTGAAAAACATGCTAGTTAGAAGCGGGTTCAGAGTTTGTATTTTTTGAATAGGGAAGATGCATTTTTTTATTTCATGTTGTATTGGAAAGTGCTGCGAAATAGAAAACGATCAGTGTACGCAAAACATTATTATGTTGTTTATTTTATGAGTTATAAAGCTTTGAAAAGTCACTTTTCATACCACTCGCAAAAACACTCCAGACAAAATGGACGACAACTATGACGTCACAGCATTTGTTGACTGTACAAAATGTACGGCGTTCAAACGAAATCTGCAATTATTTCCGAAAACACTGTTTTTAGACCAACATCGTAGAAATAAAACATGCCATAAAGTTGATAAGGATGTCCAAAAAAACTAAAAACAGAACTAAAAGCCAATATACATTTTTCACTCATTTTAACCCATAGTAAAATAAATATGAATTGTCAAAATGATTTGCTTTTTTCTGTAATATGCCCTTGTTTACGTTTACTTTCATAATATTGATATATTATGAAAGTAAACCTCATTTTGATTTTTATATATCTTGCCCATTATACAACTATATTAGCGAGTACGAATGAAAGACTATTCAAGCGTTACTTTCATGCATGTATACCAACCCCTCAGGAGTTTATAAAAATAACATTCTTGTGACTTTGGTCGACAATATTAGGCTCACTAAAGTTGAGAATTGGTTGAGAACTGCGATCTGTAGACGAGAACAAATGGACAGCGGGACACACAAAAGCATTCTTGCCCAAGCTGAAACAGAGACGCTTCGCTCGGTCGGTCCATTATAATATACACCAAAGCGTAGACTATTACTGAATCACGGTCTACACTTCCTGCAACATCTTTAAAATGTTTCTGTTTGACCTAGTGACAATACAATACAAATACTCTTTATTGAACACCACATAAAACAGATTATAAAAAGACAAAGAAATAGGTAACACGGTATACAATAGGCGGTCTTATCGCTAAGTAGCGATCTCTTTTAGACAACCTTTTGAAAGAAGAGATGGCATAAGAGAGACTTGCAACGGCAGGTGGTGAATACTATAGTAAACATATAAATTACACAAAACGACACTAACATACAAAATAATTACATAAGCACATACTATACACAGATAAATATATACTACTAGTGACTGACTAGTATAGAATGCCTTAAGGCATTAAGTCCACAGTTTGTACTCTCTTATATTGTTAAATAAAGTTCGTCGTTTTAGACATAAAATATGCAGGCAGACGCTTCAGACTGTTAATCAATAGACATAAACTGACTACATAAAGACTACTCAAAGGTTAGCTGGAAGAGACCCCTTAAAGGGTTATTTGCGCCTTTATACTCATTTAAATTTATCTGTTTTGTAAGTTTTAAGGTGTTTTGATGTACAATAAAGAGTTTTACATACATACATACATAAAAAAGCAGAAATTGTATCTATAAATAGATATTTATCTGCACGCAGAAACAAGTCGCACTGTTGAAGCGTGGCCGTTATTATACCATATTAATTTTATCAGTACAATTCATGTAATCTAAACAAATAACAGGCAAGTGTTATCTACTTTATTATATTTACCAGGAATTTCCCTCTTATCAATTAAACAATTTTTGCCACGTTCTCGTAAGTAAAAATATTTTTTATTTTATATTTAATAAAGTATGTTAAATGCATTACTCCAGAAAGCACAGAACTTGAAAGAATTACATTGTAATTTACATTGAAATGTGTTAAGCTTTTCATCTTTATTTAATCTAGGATAATCATAATAATAAGGATGTGTTTTTATCACATATATATTTAGTCATGTTTGCCAGGGTCTCTTAACACTTTCAGTGCCGGCCCAAAAAGTCCCATCCCAGGTGCCGAAAAATTGCCTCCATACATGCTATAGCAAGAACCCGACCATCGAGTCGTTCGGCGTGGCGACAGTCATAGGAAACCCAACTATCGGGTTTTCGGAACTGAATGTGTTAAATGTTATCGGACTTAAGCATTGTGTTGTAGTTACGTAGTAACTTGTAATCTGTGGTTGTGGTTAAACCTGGTTGACAGTTATATTCCAAGACTGACGATTCTAGATAAATAACCTCGAAAACATTGTTTCGACGGTCAAATAAAAATACTGAGAACATAAACTCACCGAATCTTCGCCTCCTTAATGGTCTCAGGGTCCTCGAAGCTGATCATTTTGTTCAACACCAGGCTCCGCAGCAGTGTGTCGAGGTGGCTCTCCTTCTCCTCCGCGTCCCAGCCTAACCGCCGGTTGACGTTCATGAACAGGCGACGCCCGTAGTTCTTTAGAGGCTTGTCGAGTGCCGTATGCGAGAATAGAGCGCTCAGCTTCGAGAGGCAGTTGGAAATTGACGACCACACTGTGAAGTTTGTCTCATTGCTAAACGCCTCGATGAGTTTCAGTGACTGAAAGAAACCATTCATAAATGCAGATGTAGTGAATTATTCTTTCCCATCGTATTTTCTCGGAAACGTGCGTATTTGTCATGCTACTTCAGCCTCAGAACCCATCAAGACAGCGTAAGGGAAGGTCGCATCGCGAGATTAATAATCTATATAGAGCGGTTTAGGTATTAACCACTCTATATAGATTAAGTTAAGATTTTTATTAATTTAAGTTTGTTTTCTGTTCTTTTTAATAGTCATTCCGAAAGCATTAAGGCCTGGGAAACGTTTAGATCGACAAGTCTATAATAGTAGTTTGTGCAACGGTTGCATAATGATAGGCCTTAAAACACTAGTGCGGTTTTCATGAAACGAGCCGATAGGCGAGTTTCATAATAAAATCGCACGTGTGTTTTAAGGCCAAATTATGCAGAGTTGCATACATAACTTTATCTACACACATATTATAAATCCTCCATGATGGGTTCAGAAACAATATTTTCTGGCAACAAGATATTTGTTGCAATCGTGGCTGCATATTTCCGATATCCGGCGCATTTTCACATCACACACACTCCGAGAAGACTACTTACTATTCATATTTTCAACTAAAATGTAAATTACAAACAACTTTTTCTATTCAATTAATTCTACTTTCGTTCAGCAAAACACCAACATGGCGCCGATTCGATCCTCCGTCAAGACCATTTTTTTTTTAAATCATAGACAAACGGAGTAAGTCTCTATTCTCACGTCACTCGAGATCAAATATTGTGCAGTTTAAATTAAAAAAAACATACTGAATTGACGTTTCGTATCAATAACTGTTTTAATATCTATGGATACTAGAATAGAGACCCACTTGAGTTTTGACAGCTGTTCCAAATTTAATCTCATTTCTTTACTAAAAACGATAAAGAAGTCATGTTATTTCTTTATCGCAGCACTGGTTTTTCCTAATTGGTTGTCAAAATGGTGGTCATTTCCTACGGTTTTTGATAAACCAATGGAGGTTTTATGATATGGGTGTAGATAAAACTCTTTTCTTTCTTTTTCTTATATATATTCCTTAACTGAAAATTATAAATTTAAAAATAGCAAAAATACTGATTATTTCTGTAAAGTCCAAAAACGAGTTTCGGAGGCCAGTGGAATTTCTCGACGAACAATTCTCGGTAGTTCGATTATTGTTAACACTACATTCTCTATATAATTTGATCGTGGTGGTTATAACATCTCAGTGTGATATACTTCAAACTCGTGGTTTCACATTTGCCACTGATAAGTACCCTATTTATTTAATATAAACATGTGACTTATTAATACAATAATTCATACACATCGGCAGCATTCGGAAGTCGTCGTGTTTCGAGTTTTCACGATAGGAAAGGATTATTCACTACATCTGTATATAATTAAAAAGCTAAAATCTCGGCCGCGCCACTACCTAAGGCGCGATACATCGCTTGTGGCCAAACTATACTACTTACTACTAGATTTCCGTGGTAGTGATGCAAGCTGTGTGGAATGTATGTTACCTCGTGTGTGTGCGTGTGTCCGGCTTGCACAAGCGCGAAGCAGTCGTCGAGCAGGCCGAGCCGGTCGAGCGGCGGCAGAGAGCCGTCGCGCACCGCGCCCACCAGCTGTGCCAGCATCGATGGCTCATACCGCGTGCGGTAGTAACCGACCTAGCCAAAGAACAAAATATCTCATCAGGTCTTTAATCACCAACCTATATGTATAATATACGTCCCACAACTGGGCACAGGCCACCTCTCATAGTTTGAGGAACTGGGAAGTAGTCTTTGAATTACTCCGCAGATGTATGCAGGATTCCTCACAATAGTTTCCTTCATTGAAATGCTCAAGGTAAGCATTTCAATTCCCCATGAGATCCAAAAATCTCGGACGTGCGAACCGGGATTTAAATCTGCAACCCTCAGCACGAGAGGCTGCGCGTTAGACCACTATGCATCCATTGCATTTCAGCAGCCCTGCTGGGATGAATTTTAAATGCAGCAAAGTTTGACACGAGGATAACTTATCCCCATCTTATCTCTCAAGGCATCTCTTTCTTGGAGTTATTTAATTCTAAATAATCTTGATATTTATTATAAAATTACCGTTTTGTAATGTACTATTGAGGGTTAAGCTACCGTTCCGGGTTAAAACCGACTAACTTGTTTAAACAGGGAATACTACTTTGGGAGTTGGGACTAGATCAATGTGTGTCCAAGATACTTTTACTATTATTTTAACTACTGAAAATTATCTAAAATGGCGACAGGTAACTTTAAAAAGAAAACTAGTTAATAGTAATAGTTTCCACTTATGACGACGACATGCTATTGATTGAGTTTTTAATTGTCATGATTGATGATTCACCAATGGTTTATAAACAAATTATCTCTAATTATTTGGAATATTTCAATTACTTACTGTGCCTGGATTCAGTTTGACCCATGACGATTCAGAAACATTTTCTAGCACAACTTCTTGGGTCTTCTTCTCTAAAACAGTAGACAGTGCTACCTGAAAAAAAAATACAAGATAATTATCAATTGTAACAAAGGACTCAATAAAACTCTAAGGATGTTAAACTTCTCCTATGAATGACCAAAAAGCAATAATTCTACCATGATAACTAAAAATATTAATGTTACAACTTAGTTTATCTTAGCTATAAGTAATTATTTATTAACTATTACAAAGCATAACTATGGTCATGATTTGAATATTAAAAGCACTGACATCTTTATCTTTACCTAAAGTACCATAGTTAAATCAAATTTTATTACATTATCTGTCTTATTTAAATTTAAGGTGGTCAGGAGATCAGAAGTCACACAATTGCAATCGTCGTCTGTGCATTCCAACAATGTTTGTTGCAACTGCAAATCATTTAATTTAAATATTTTTATCATCGAAGGAAGTGTGTGCTATCAACAAGGAAATAAAGTTGTCAATGTAGGTCAATGTGATACTCTCCAAAAGCAAGGTTCTATGATAAGATAACCACTTGTGTTCTAAGATGAATAGATGATTGTAAACAATATCACTGCTTACCTTGGCAGGATGTTCCTGTGTGGAGATGGTGATAGGCACCATCCAGAGAATGTCATCTCCCTGGCTACCATCAGCACAGAATTTCTGCTGAGTCAGCGTCAGCACCCGGTTGGAACCTCTTTGCTCCGAGTGGACCTTGGATTAAATTCAACCAATTGTATTATAGAGTTAATAGGTATCTTGACTTCAACACAATTGTTCTCACAATAGGCAATGAATATAAGTTACTCATTATTGCAAGACAATTGTGTTCAAGTTTTATTATGATTAAAACCTATTGTTATGTAGTAGAAGGACTAAAAATTTGTAATTATAATTTAAAACATATACATATAAGTTGGATGGGTGAAGAATTGACCAACCTGCACGACTGGGAATCCCATTTGTTTAGTCCACGTGGACATCACAGCCCCAACGGGTTTGTTTGAAGCTTCTTCTAAAGCTGCCCACAGGTCCTCCGTGAAAGTATTCTTGTACTAAAAATTAGGAGTACAATTATCTCGGAACTAAAACTTTGTTGATTGTAATTGATTCTGTCTGTAAAAATAACTGTTACTCAAACTTAAAAGCAAACGCAAAAGCATTTTTTTTTTCAGGAAATACTTCTCAAAACAGATTCATATCTCAAGATACAGAAATTCATAGCAAAGATAAAACAGTAAAAGTGAGACACTTCAAAGTCAAGGCTGAAAACTCAATAACACATGTGAATGTGTATTTATCTAGATAAAAAGTTATAAGAATTTTACCTGATGCCTGGTAAGGTAGATGTTCATTCCTTTACGAAAATCATCATCTCCAATGTATTTGTGTAACATACGAATGACAGAGGCGCCTTTGTTGTATGAGATGTCATCAAATATTTCATCAATTTCAGAAGGGTGTCCCACAGGAACTTCAATTGGGTGTGAATTTTTCAAACAGTCTAATTCTAAAGCCCTGAAATTGCATGTTTATATTAGTAGTGGTTGAATGTTTATTTTCAAACAGTATATGCATGTGCATGGCAACAATGAAGGTGATGACTCTGTAGAACTTGCAAAATTGCCAGCTCATGATATACAGTGACTGGCAGTGCGCCAATAATTTATACAAAGCAACAAAAATTTGTTAAATATGCTATAAATACACATCTTGTTTATTCAAGTGAATAAAATGTGCCGGAAGCAAATAGTAATAATAAAAAGACATTAAATTACCTGATGTAAGTCTCGGTAACAAACTGTGTCCAAATATCATATTCTGGGAATAGATGGTTGACACACAAAAATTCCACAAAGGAGGCATAGCCTTCATTTAACCAGAGATGAGTCCACCACTCCATAGTTACAAGGTTACCAAACCACTGGTGAGCCAGCTCATGACCCACTACCAGCGCAATCCACTGGCGCCGCACAGCCGATGTGTGTTCTTCATCCACTAGCAGGCATGTTTCTCTGTATGTCACAAGGCCCCAGTTTTCCATAGCCCCAGCTGAAAAGTCTGCTATAGCGATCAGATCAATCTTAGGCAGCGGATATGCTATGTCAAAGTACTCTTTATAATAAGGAAGTACCCGTGCAGCCACTTCAAGTGCAAACATGCCCTGCTTGCTCTTGCCCACGGGCGTGTAGACGCGCACCACAATGCCATCACGAGACTTCTTCTCCACATAGTCATACTCGCCTACCACCACAGCCACCAGGTATGTGGACATGACGGGCGTGGTGTCGAACCTTACGTAGCGGCTGCCGCCGCTGAGCTTCTCCTCGCGCACAGGCATGTTAGAGAGCGCGACGCGGTCAGCAGGTACGCGCAGCGAGATGTCGAAGGTGGCCTTGATGGCGGGCTCGTCCCAGCACGGGAAGCAGCGGCGCGCGTCCGTCGCCTCGAACTGCGTGACAGCCGCGTGCCGCTCCTCGCCAGCAGGCGTCAGGTACTTGCTGCGGTACAGGCCCTTCATCTTGTCGTTGATCTCGCCGGTGAACTCGCACAGCAACGCCGCCTCCCCTGCTGATAGCGGTTCCGCGAACGCGATCGTCGCGGTTTCGTCCGCTGCGCTGAGCCGCACTTCCACCGGCGACACGGCCGTTCCCCCATTCTCGTACTGTAACTTCACGCTCTTCAAATCCAAATCCAAACAGTTCAGCACTATCTCTTTCGTAGGATTCACGATCTGAAAGTGAATACGTCACGATGAAATGAAACAAGATAATTTGCGACGGCCTGGCGAGTGATGAAATTCCTTCTTACCGATACTTTCACTGCCGTTTTTCCCGTGAACGTTAGTTTCTCGAGATCCGGCACCAATTCTAAATCGTAATGTTTAGGTATGACATTTTTCGGGAGGCGCTGAAACGGTTTGTTGTCGGGCATTGTCACTTTTTCTTTCACGATCGTAAGACGCGCAACAGAAAAATACCGTAATGACCGAGTGACAGAGTGAACTCGCTGCGCTCCCGCGCCGCCGATACGTGCCCCCCGCGCGCGTCCAATTCTCTGCCCCCACTCCGAATAACGGTAATCGCTCGTACGTAACAACTTGCAATGGCGATTCGAATTAATGCAATTTTCAAAACTAAATGCAAATGAATTACGTATGCCGCGTAGTAACTGTAACGTCATGGAAAGCGATATCGTGATGACGTCGAAAGTGAAAGTTAGACTATAGAATAGAGTTTCATATAATAAAGTTATGTTGGTTATATAGAATGGGATAAAAAGATTTTTTGAGGTTGGAATAGTGAATGAAATTCTGACGTGACGTGTGACAGGTAATGATAAAGTTAAAGAATGAATGAAAGGAAGGAATGAAAGAGATGTTGACAAATAAAAGTAAAGTTAAAAACTTAGGGCTTGGCCACAACACCACACGGCGCGGCACCGCGTCGCCATATAACCACGGTATGGCGCCGTGCCGTGAAAAATTCCATTGCACATCACCTTTATAGGTATAGAAATAAGGGGGTCGAGCAACGGATTTTTTTACGGCACGGCGCCGTACCGTGGTTATGTAGCGGCGCCGTGCCGTTTCACGTTCACGACGTCGTGCCGCGGTGTTGTGGCTAGGCTTTTAAACGGCTTAAACCCGACTGGCGTCGCGACATAAACGCATTTTTGAACGCACCGGCTATTCTTATACATATAGCCTGTGACACTCGCACATACTCCACGAATAATATGAAGATTTATTAAAATCGGTCCAGCAGCATAGGAAACACATACATACATACTTATTTATTTTATTTTATGGAAAACCAACAGCTATTACAAACAAACATTATATCCTATACTTTTAGCTCTACGCAGTTGTAAAATGTAATATATATCTCCTAGGTTGGGATCATTGTTAAAAGTAGACAATACGAAGGATTGATCTATGAAGATCTTTTTTATGTTATTTGAAACATTTATTTATAATTTCGTAGAAATCGTTATTCTAAGGTTTTTTCGATAGCTGAAACAGGCCTGACGTTTTAATGACAGCACAATGCGTACACTCGGCAACGATGGTTTGTAAAATTAGTTTAAGTGTTAATGCAATTTCAACTCTTGTATCAAAGTATTTGAACCTATATTGGAATCTGACAGACGACAGTTGAATTTTTACCAGTGTGCCGAGTCGGGTTCTTCTGTATTATTCAGAGTAAAACTTTATAGTGTATTGATTTTAAGCTTATTACAGTAATGTTAAGTAAAGAGAAGAGACTAAAATTAAATTAAGAATACAAAAGTAGCCTTTCGACGTGTAACTACGTTTCCAAAGAATAGTTGATTAAAATGAATAATTTAATTAGACTTTGGCTGATAGTTTTCATAGGTTAGTACGTTTGCTATTTATTTATCCTCGTTAATCTATAGCGTGTAAATATCGTAGTTTATTTATATGCAATTTAGGCATAATTAAACTTAATTGTAGCTTTTTCACCTTGAACCATTTGTATATAGCTTGTGGGGGCGAGAATGGGAGTAAAGAAGAACATTTGGCTTTAATAATATTAAATAGTCTGTGCTTTAAAATAACCTTTTACACTTTTGCTGCCAGTAACAAGGGTTTGCAAGTATTAATTTTTAAATGTATTTTATGCTTTTAGCAGTGAATGGAGTATCATGCTCAAGAGTGTTGGAGTTAAGCGACAAGTTTATAGACATCAGCAGTGATGGCATGTGGTTTGTAAAGTTCTATGCACCGTGGTGTGCTCATTGCCGCCGTATTGAACCTGTTTGGGCACATGTCGCTCAGTCACTTTTCAACAGCCATATCAAAGTGGCAAAAGTGGACTGCACACGGTTTCCTGCTGTGGCTACTCATTTTAAAGTTCGTGCTTATCCTACAATATTGTTGTAAGTATTAGGAGTGCCCTAAAGTTATGTCGACACATAAAAATCCTATCTACACATTTTCTATTACTTAAACAATAGTTGTGTTGGCAATAGCAGTGTATGTTGACTCAGCATGCAACACATTTTACTGTTTATGAGTATCACATTCGTTTTTATTTTCAAAATATTTACAGCATTAAAGGCTCACAGCATTATGAGTACAATGGTGAAAGATTGAAAGACGACATGGTGAATTATGCTGTGCGTATGTCCCAGCCTGCAGTTCAAAGAGTGACCCAGGAGGATAGCTTCGGATATTTGAAGGAAACACACCCTGTATTCTTTGGGTTTGTTGGAAAACAACAAGGACCATTATGGGTAATCAATACTTAATCTTATAAATGCAAAAGTAACTCTGTCTGTCTGTTATGCTTTCACACCTAAGCCGCTGAACTGATTTTGATGAAATTTGGTATGGACATAATTTGATCCATGTGGAAGATCATAGGCCACTTTTTTAAGGCAACCAAACCCTAAAAGGGTTTGCAAAATGAATTAACGGTAAGTTCGTGCGCGCCTGATGAGTGCCTGTAATTTGAGGAGGGAAAAAAGTGTTTTAACATAAAAATTTGTATTGCCATGCATATGGAGTTGCGAGTAAAAGCTAGTTTTATATAAAGTATCAACTATTTATTATCAAATCATGAAGTATTAGTGTAGTTATGTGTAACCTGTGCTATCAGCTGATAACATAGTGTGAAATTATGCTTGTAATCCGATATTACCAATTGCTGAATGGATTTTGTGTTTTTATTTCTTAATGGTACTTAAAATTACTATTTTTTTCCCTACAGGAAATGTTTGTTATCCATGCTGACAAGTATCAACCACATACATGGTTTTATGCCATGTCACATGAAATAGTTAAAAATGATCTTAACCCACCAAATAAATCGGCTGTATTTGTATTCAAAGAAGAAGACACATACTTTTTTGATGGTAAGATTACATTTAAAGATCATTCCTGATTGTGCATTCACCCTTTCCCAGATTTTAACTTGCTTGCTAATTCTTTTTTATGGATCCTTTTGCAAATAATTAGATATCATAAAATAGTAATACCTTGGAAACTAAAACACGTGGATCTAGACCCAAACTAGGATTCCCTATGCTATAGGTACTAGATTACGATACAAATACTGATATAGATAAATACATACATAGAATATTGACATACTAAACACACTAAGCTTGCACCCAGCGGGACTCGAACCCGCAACTGTCGACACAGAAAGCAGTGGGTCTACCACTGCGCCATCTGAGACTTTGGACTTCAAAGTACTAAATAATCTTCCACTAAGAACACGACTAAGACCACAGAACAGTAGATAATAGTACTAAGACACACACACTACTACTCTACTACTACTAGTACTCTTGTAACACGGAAAGACGTTACGGGATTTATAATTATAAGTTACTAATGAACGAACGTATCTATGCCCGCGATAGGCATTTTGAAATTCTCGTACAACCTTTGAACTTCCATTTATATAAGATACTACCTTCGTCTGCGTGGACACCCTAATCACCTAGCCGTATGAAATATACTTTACGACATATTCTCATACCTACCAAATCCCCTGTTCTATCTATCCCTACCGCCATATCCCCCTACTAGAGATATGTGGAATACTTTTCATTCTTCTCCAAAAGTCCCTACCGCAGTGGATTTTAGTAGGGATATATGGAATAATATCCCTACCGATGGATAAGAATGGAAAAGTATTCCACATATCTCTATTAGGGGGGATATGGCGGTAGGGATAGAGGGAACAGGGGTACCAAATATACATAAAAAATTTCATAAACATCGGTCGAGCCGTTTCGAAGGAGTGCGACCACAAACAACGTGACACGAGATTTTTATATATATAGATAATAAAGCCTTTCTTACCGATTCTGAATACGTAAAAGGAACAGCCACATTTCAACATTAAAACTGAATACTTATTTTGTTCGGGAAAGAAATATAAACGGCGCGCTAATTTACTATTTTTTTCAATATTTCGGTTTTTTTTACGATGAGTTTGCAATCAAATTATAACAATCGATTCATCACACTACAAAAAATATCTGCTTGAAATATTTAAAAGTAACGGTGATTTATAAAAAAAAATCGTATTAAGCTGATATTCTTTGGAGTGTGAAGAATTAAAAAAAAACGGACAAGTGCGAGTTAAACTAATTTTCGCCTATGTTCCTAAATAACTTCCAAACTATTTTGCAATTCAAAATAAAAAATATATTTAATGTTCTCACAACGAGCCCTTTCATTTGATAATAATATGTTACACGATATAATATACATAACTATTTTTATTTATTTTCTAAGCCCCAAAAGTGGCCCCCATGTTTAAAATTCATTTATTTACGTTACGCGTCCGTGTTGGGGTCACCGACTTACATATGGGTACCAAATTTAAACTAACTCGGTCCAGTAGTTTCTGAGTAAATTGGCTGTGACAGACGGACAGACAGACACACGAGTGATACTATAAGGGTTCCGTCTGTTCCTTTTGAAATACGGAACCCTAATACCTTAACCAGTAGCTTTACCATTCTTGATACCTTTTTTCAAATAATTGCATCCATTTGTTTGGGAAGTGAATATTCATGCCTCATTCAAATGCAACCGCCAGTTGCGGAAGCTTTTACGCAGGCAACCTTACTCCACCGTGTTCAGGAAGAAAGTAGCTTCAATTTGTTTAAAACATGTATTTATCTGATTCTTTAAGCTCACCCAGCTTTGATTGAAGACAGAGACTCCTTAAATAACACTTTGGATAAATGGATTAATGCAGAAAGATTTGGGGTTTTCCCAAAAATCACAAGATCCAACATCAATCATCTTATGGACACGGAGAAATACATAGTCATTGCAGTTGTTTCTGAGAATAAATTAAGTGAGATAACTCAAACTGAGAGGGACTTCAAAGATATGATCGAAGCTATTACCAGGTATGTGATAGTAGATTGTGTCGCAAGGGAGCCAGTCGACATATTTACGGCGAAGGCGGTTGGATCCAAAGCAAAGCGAGATTCAAGCATTGCCGCCCAAGACGAAAATAATTGTGCTACCCAGTGACACGTACCTACTGCTGTTCACTCCACATATAAGGAAGATGAAACTTAATGCTTTTAAAAAAATAAGACAATTGTATTAAGTTTTACCAATTAAGTAATTATACCTTTAATTATATATTGATTGTCAGTACATAATAAAAATGTCTCACCAAATGATAAACGTGAAAACTGCTACGTGCTCAATTAGGGTTTAAGCATACTAAAAATCATAAGCACTTGAGTACAATTCAGTCTTGAACGGAGAACGCAGTGTATTAATAGTAATAAAGTCGTAAATCAACTGTGAAAAAGAAATGGAGACCAGAAACGGTTAACCTTTTGACCGCCCCGGTCGCCTGCAGCCCTCAGCGTATACAGGGTAAAAAAGTCCTTCATTACCTTGACTTTAAGTTGAAATTCGTGTTACTTCTAAGACATGCTTGGCGGTCAAAAGGTTAAACAGAATTGATGACCTTGATCCGTCTTTTGAGGGATCAAAATTATCTTTTTAACAGACTTCGAAATCCGAAGGAGGAGGTTCTCCATTCGATGCGTATATTAGTTTTTTTTTTTTTTAAATATGTTTGTACACCGATTACGATTACCGAGATGGCTGGACCAATTTGGATGATTCCTTTTTTAGTCGATATGGTATTTCTCCAAGTTGGTCCCGTTGTGATCAAAGTCGACGTCTGATGGGAGGATCTATGAGCAATCGAAAGAACTCCTCAAATATTATAGGCACGCATATAGAAATTATGATATTTTCTTTCATGACTCAAGCAGTTACGATTCAGAAACATTATTTGGTGAAGTGGAACTGATGATGAAGACCACGGGTGACCACCGGAACTCTTCAATGAAAAGTATTAAATATATCGAAGTCGGTGGCAAGTAAATTAGGTAATCCATTCCTCATTCTGTATTCATTTACTTGACACCGATATGGATGTATTTAATGTATCACTTAATCAACTATATATCTGACGTTTCTAGGTAATTTACTTCCGAAGGGCATTATTTTTTACTTTTCAAAGGGTTTTTGAAGTCGGTTTTTTAATTTTCTGAATTTATGACCTATCAAATATGAGTGTAAATAAATTTTACATATTTTTTAGGCAGAAAAGAAAATCACTACATACTCATTTCCAATTCGGATGGATGGGCTCTTTAGAGTTAGCCAACTCCATAGCCATGTCGGAGCTCACCGTCCCCCACCTGTTGGTGCTCAACTCCACCACCAGCCACCACCACATGCCTGATGATGACCCTGTGCTCATGACACCGGAGGCGGTCCTCATGTTTCTTGACCAAATACATAATCAATTAGCACCGGTAAAAGACCTGTACTTAGAAATTATAAAAGTTACAAAATCATATAAAGGGTCGTCCACAAATTACGTAACGCAATTCTGAAGGAGGGGGGGTCTGGCCAATGCGTTACGATGTTATAATATTATACATTAAATACAAAAACATCAAATTATAATTATATGATTAAGAAATAACCGAAATCTGTTCACAAAAAAAATCGCTTAATGTAAAAAGTATGGCCGTCAGAGCTCTTTTGAAATTGGGCGAGGTATAGAATTCTCAGAATAATTCTTGTTTTCATAGAAAGCACACTTTCGTGTTTTATTAAAAGAAAAAACTACCTGAATATTTAGCCCAAAGCTTTTTATAAAGCACCTGTTACGTCACGGAATGGAGAGAGGGGGACACTCCCGGCTAAGCGTTACGGTCCTGTTACTTCCCCAAGTAACAAAATTCTCCCTCCCCCCGGAGGGAGAATTTTGCGTTACGTAATTTGTGGACGACCCCTAAAGAAGATGCTGAGATAAGACAGGAAGGATATCAACAATAATATTTTTTTCAGTGTTACGGCGGCAACAGTTGGCCGGTGCGCGTGTACCGCGGCTTCTTCGAGGCGCGCACCACCCTGGCGAGCATGTGGCGCGGCAACCCCGTGCTCACGGCGCTCGTGTTCGGGCTGCCGCTTGGGTTCCTGTCCCTCATCTGTTACTCGGTGTGTTGCGCCGACATACTCGATGCGGAGGAGGAGGAGGTTGTAGGTAATGTATCCCATTGCTTAGCCTTAAGAGGCCTATTACAAAGCTGAGCTGGCGACGTCGCACTTGTCTTGTTTTTCTCGATTATTTAAGGGAATTTTAATGACATTCTAAAAGTTAGGGCTGCAATATTTTTTTCGTGATTGAATTTCTTTTTTCAAACAATTTCAAACATCAATACCTTTTTAATATTTTTTTAGAAAATAACATGCCTCGTCATGACAAAATATTGCATTACACACTTATAATTACGATTGAGAATGTTAATAGGCTATTTAAGAAAATGTTACTCAATTTCCCTTAAATAATTAAAACATAACGAAAATGTGCGGTGTTGCCAGGTCATCTTTGTCAGGTCATCTTTGTAACAGGCCTCTTAAGGCAGCAACAGTTGATCTGACAATTAGCTGTTACTCAGTGTGTAGGTTCAATGGAATAATTGTATTTTTATTTATTTTCAGAAACTCATGAAAAGAAGGATTAGTTTGATAACTATGGCGGTTGGAATCCTAAATCTAGTTAGTGGTAGCCACTTGAGGTCTAACGCTTAGGACATTGGTTATTTTTCTTTATTGTTTATTATTTCTAACGCCTATTGTCAGATCATGTGAAGGTGTGCATACCCTATAGCTACGTGAAGATCTCATTTTCCACCCAACTTTAAAATTAACACCCACAATCCTTACTAATATTATGAATGTGAAAGCATGTCTGTTTGTCTGTTTCTCTTTTACATCAAGACGGAGCAATGGATTGTTAGATGCGTAACAATAGTTGGAAGGTTACTTTTTATCCCGGAAAATGTACAGTTCCTGTGGGAATAGCCAAAAACGAAATCCAAGCGTAAGTCAAGAGCAAAATCTAGGTACTTATAAACCAATATTTGTCTCCAAAATGTACCGTAATGGTATTATGGATCTTTCTCAATTTTTTAAGGTATTTCAACATAAGTATTACATGTTTTATTATTGCGCTACTTTTGAAAAGAATATGTATTGATAATTCGAATATAAAAAATATGGCAATTTATTTGTACTATTGAATAAGTTTTTGTCATATGTCGTCAGATTTGAAATTATGTTATAATCATATAAGTTATTGAGAGTATTGTGGACAAAAATCATATTATAGGTTATATTAGGTTAGGTTAAAAACCCATGGCTTTAGGATTTTAACAATATGTTTGTGATATTGTATTTGGTTATTTTAACCATTTATCGAGGACAGGGAAGTCCTAAATACATCGTAGCTCAGCTCATGGTAGGTGAGAACGCGAACTGTATCCGCGGCAGAGAATTGGCTACTTGACTATAGTAACAAATATAAATATATATCTGTGGAACGGTAGCTAAACATAAATAAATGCATGTCAAAAAACAAAAAGATCATTTTGACTGTTACTTTTTTTCTATTAAGGGTCAAAAATTATCAAAATAAGTGAAAAATAAATATTGCTTTTTAGTTCTGAATTACTAGTTTTTGACATCCTCATCAAATTTCTGTCATTATATTTTGTATACAAAACCAATGTAAAAAGAGCCCTGAAGGCCATATAAAATTCATACATTTTATATGGCCGTCAGGGCTCTTTTTAAATTGGTCTGCTATACACTAACTGAACTGTGACGTCATATTTCAGGGCCATTTTGTATGGAGCGTTTTTGTGACTGGTATGAACTAGGACTTTTAAAAACGTCGTATCTTGAAAAAAATAACATCACAATAATGTTTTGCGAACACAGTTGGGTTTCTATGACTCAGATTTTCCAAAATAAGATGAAATAAAAATCATGCAAGTAGCCAATTCTTTAGGATGGACTGACTCCAAGAAAAATGGGATACCAATACGCTGGGCACCGAAGTTGAAGGTCGCATAAAATGTATAACGAGGCCTGATTATACTGCCGTGCTAGTAATAAAGGAATTAAGTATGATTTTTGACGAAATTGCGTTAAGTATTCATTCGAAATCAACATAAGTATGCTGATCCCGAAGTAATACTTAACTCAATTTCGTCAAAAATCGTACTTACTGCTTTTTTCACTAGCACGGCAGTATAGTGCTGTACTTGTTGGGCCAATGTCGGCCAACGCAAAGGACGCACTGATACGTCAAAATGAAAAAGAGATATACCTATGTGTTTCATTCTTGCGCATCAACGCGTCCCGCGAGCAGGGCGATGTGTCGTTGGCAGCAGGCACAAAACTTAGTGAACAGTTTAAATGCCATAAAATGTCTACAGGGAAAATATAACCAATCAATTAAATCAAATTCACCTGGTATTAGCGTGAGATTAGTCAATCAATTGCTACAATGCCATTATTAGAACCTAAGCTATATGAATTATGCGATGCTTACCACGAATGAATTTCGTTTGTGATTTACTAGCCCGTGCGCCTGTGTCTACTGCCGACTCTGGCGTTCAAAGGGTTAAAATGACGAACTTCCGTACAAACATCCTCTATTTAACTCCCACTTAGGGGATAAATACTCAAACATCCTTAGTGCTCAGCTCATCAACGATATGTATAAAGAATTCGTGAAAAATTACACGCTAGACAAGCGGCCCTAGCAAAGTGGACAGTGGGAATAACTTAACATTTTGAACGTCACAGTCGGCTGTAGCCGACAGCAGATTTCCGCGCCCCTGACGCCACGGCATACCGCTTTCCATCCATTTTGTCAGCTACAGCCGTCACTCGGCGTCCGGGGCACGCTTTCTCGAATTCAGCCGTCCGTGGCGTTCAAAAGGTTAACTCCTCCTTATCTCTATGACTATCTCTTTCGTCGGCTTTACTGTGAGAGAGATGCACTTAGCGCACGCAGGGATACTCAACCTGCGGCCCGCTAATATTTTCTTCGCACCCCATTATTTTTTTGATAAATAAATGATTAAACGTAGTGTCAAGTTTTATTGTAACGTAATATAACCTTTTTGCGACCCGCCTGATGTAGCAGTCACACATATTTAGCCCAAGAAAAAAGAGGTTGAGGAGTCCTGTTCTAGACCCACTGGTTTATGCTGTGAGTTTTCTGTCACTTTATTACGTATGAAGCATTTTATATAATGATCAGATGATCAATTTTGCAAGACTCCCTCGAAAAAGCAGTTTATTGTGAACCCTGTAAACTTATAGGGTTCATCGTGTTTACCTACGTGTGTATGTTTGTAAATGTATTTGTTCCATCATAACTTTCTAACGCCTTAACTGGTCTTAATGAGGTATCGTAAGAAATAAGATTGTATGGTTTACAAATAAGAACTTTACTTGAAAGATAAGTTTTAGATAATTTATTTTTCAAGTATGACATAGGAGTACAGAGATTCCAAAAATATTGAACATTATTATAGATATTATTATCTACTTATTATATATATTATATATATTCCAAAGTGACAGCACATGTTGGCAACGTCGGAAATATCTATTAAATTACGAAAGTATTAAAATATTTCTTACCAGTGTTGAACGATAATTCGAAATGTTATACTGTAACTTGTATAAATAAGTTATAGAACAACATTTCAAATTATCATTCGATATTAAACAATTGGTAATATTATTTAAAATATACAACGTAATCTATAGTTATCATTCCGAAACGATACAAAAAATATTGAATACAGCTCAGTGGAAGCTAAGTGGTATAAATCGCGGCCTCTCGTAAGCGGGATCATGGGTTCAAATTCCGGCGCGCACCACCGAAGATTTCCAAGTGTATAAATCCAACATGCGAAGGCCCTTGCGGCCTTCGCATGAATCCTGGTGATGCTGGAACGGTCGTATGAGACTGCCAGCTTAGGTCAAACCGAAAAAAAAAACCAGACAAGTGCGAGTTAAACTCGCGTGGAGAGGGTTCCGTTGCGTACATGATTATCTGAAATTTACTACGTTACTTTAAATAACATAGACTTCTTATAGGTTTTCCTGTAATCTACAGGTAAAGGACTATTTTCTGTATTTTTTTCAAAATTTTAGCCCCAGTAGTTTCGGAAATAAGGGGGGGAATGGTCAATTTTCGCCTATTTTCCTAAATAACTTCTAAACTATATTACTTAAAATTCAAAAAAATATATATTTTAAGATCCTCACAATAAGCCCTTTCATTTGATATGTCACACAATATAGGTTGCATAACTTTTTTTTTTTAATTTTCTAATTTACCCCCCAAAAGTGGTCACCATGTTTAAAATTCATATATTTACGTCACGCGTCCGGGTTGCGGTCACAGACTTACATATGGTTACCAAATTTCAACTCAATCGGTCCAGTAGTTTCGGAGCAAATTGGCTGTGACAGACGGACAGATAGACAGACAGACAGACAGACACACGAGTGATCCTATAAGGTTTCGTTTTTTCGTTTTGAGGTACGGAACCCTAAAAACGAAGATTTCGATCTCACAAGAGGAATAGAAATGTATATTTACCACAAACATTTCAGTAAAAGAAAACATCGCGAGGAAACCTGCATATATCTGTGAAGTAATTCAACGATGTATTTGAAGTCCCCAATCCGAACCTGGCCTGCGTTGGGACTACTGCACAGTCCCTCTCACTGTGAGAGGCGGCCTGTGCCCAGCAGTGGAACGCATATAGGCCGATGATTAAAGACCCGCGGCCTTAACATGCAAGACACAAGGATAAGTTAAACCATCTTGTCTCTTAGTGCGTCTCTCTCACACCAGGCGCGGTCGCAGCCTGAAATTTTGGGGGGGGGGGGGTCACTAATAATAAAATATGTCGAGTAAATTAAACTTTATTTTTAGACTTGTTTTTTCTATTTGACGTGCACGATTTTGGGGGGGTCGATACATACTCGTATATCCGACGTTGCAAGACTGTGCTGTTACTTTGGAACATACCCTCTCGAGTGGAAATAACGCTAGATCGAAATTTAGGTGTCAAACGTGTCGCGTTATGAGCGTTGTTTTTTTATTTCCCTGCGCAATTCAGGCTGTATTGGTTCCATTTATGAGCCGGACATTATCTTTTATCCAATCATTTATTAGAAATGACGTCATGAAAAAAACCAGTCATGTTTTTTAAACTTGCATTTTCCTTCACGTTTCTTTCAAGTGTAAATTGACAAATCAAAGATTTCCGGTCTTATCTAGTCTGTTCTCAAATTACATACAATGTCCAAAAATATATATATCTGATTCCTCTATCTTTCCTTAATATTCGTATGAGCATGGACCAATAATTATCTCTAACTAATAACTAATTAATAACTCTTATTGGTCCATGATAAAAGGTATAAACTTAATAACATTTTCGTATCTAGTTATTTATTTAGGTAGTAATTTATCTACATAAAAGTAACAACTCTGAATAGAAGACGAACCAATAAAAATAAGAGCCAGATGTTTTTAAAGTTGACTTTTCGTCATGATATGCGGAAAATATTGGATATTGCTCCATACAAACTATTGGATATTGTAACGCTTTTTTATTCTAAGTTAATGGTTTTTAAAACCGGAATATTTGTTTTTAAATGTCCAAGTTTCACTTGAGTTAACTGATCTCATGGCGGTGAGGGTCTGTTTAACATATTCAGTGCCGAAAACCCGATACCGGGTTTTCTATTACTTTGTCGCCACGCCGAACGACTCGCTGGTCGGGTTCTTGCTAAGTATAGCAATTTTGTATGGAGGCAATTCTGCGGCGCCTGGGATGGGACCACTGACCATATATCCCAGGATATATGGTCTGTGGATGGGACTTGATTTTTGGGCTGGCACTGAAAGTGTTAATCAAATCATGGTCATGGTCGGAATGGAGTTTATTTCTCAATATAAATGTAGTCATATTCACTTCATTTGATTAACTTGCAGTTATTATTTGTAAACCTTAGAATAACCATAACATTGCCATCAGATATATGCCTCATTTGCGTTACTTTAAGTGTAATGTGTTTGATGTATTTTAATAAAAGCTGTATGTAAGAGAATGAAATGTTATAAAATTTTGAATCAATAAAAAAATCTTTAGTAATTATGTGTTTTTATTTATTTAAAATTGTACCAGTTTGTTTACTTTGGTTATTTTCTTTATAACTTTGACATTTCATTTATATACAAAGCCATTTCAATTTGTTGGGTTCTAAATTTTAAATAGTTATACCAATTTATATAATTTGTAGAATACCCATGAAAGGCAGAATGGTGACCGTTAAAAGAGTTTTCTCTATGAACATTAGTGTAGTAATTATTTATAGTGTCAAGCGTCAAACTTTCAATTTTTGGAGAATGACACTGAGATTTTTTTAAATCATAGGTGCAAGTGTTGTATCCATGATCAGCGCTTTCATCTGATGAATCATCTCTTTCCTGACTACTATATGATTTTTGCCCTGCAGTTTTAACATTGTTTTTCCTGTTCTTTACTTTTATATTGACTTTGGTAGTCATATTATGTTGGTGCTTGTCTTTTTTAGCCCTGTTATTTGAATGATTTATATTGATTTCTTGTTTAGGGTCTTTTTCAGACTCAATTTGCACACAAATCTTTGGCCTAGAAAGAGCCTTCTCTTCAACAGAAGTTTCTGTATATTTCTTGTTATTTAATGCCTGATTCATTGCAGGACCATGTTTGTTTTTAACATGTTGTATTAATTTATTAACCGATATTGGGTCCAAACATTTATATGCACTGCTGACATTACTATCCTCACTATCACTATGTATTTCTTCTTTTTCAAATAGTTCTAACAAATCACTAAATGTTTCTACTTTATCTATTGATGCCTTATCATTTAATGACATGCATAAATTATCAAAAGTTTCTACTTCACATGAATTATGTGTTGTTTCTTGTGTCAATGCATTCCAAAATTCACTATAAATATCATTTTCTGCTGGTTCATCACAAGAACTTAATGTGCTTTCAGTTTTTTCAGAACTTTCATGAGTCTCAAAATCAGTATATTCAAATGGCTCATCACTCCAAAAGTTTCTTACATCTAATTGGAACTGCAAGCAATTAAGTAACTCTTTGAACTGTTCTTCTTCTTGAGTGCTGAGGATGGTGACTGCAAGGCCATATGATCCAAATCTCCCTGCTCTCCCTATTCTATGCAAGTATGTCTGCCACTCTCGAGGGGGCTCGAAATTGACAACCAAGTCCACATGAGAAGAGTCCAAACCTCGAGCTGCTAGATCTGTTGCTATCAATATCCTGCATTTATAATCTTGCAAAGTTTTAAGGGCATTTAAACGGTCCGTTTGTTCTTGTTGTCCATATAGTTTTTCTGCAGGCCACTTAGCCTTTTTCAACATCTTGTATAAATCTGTAACTCGAGCTTGGTAATTACAAAATATCAAGCATTGTTTAAACTCTCTTTTTGACAATATATTAAGGAGTTCTTCAAATTTATGTTGAGTTTGCCTGACTACATTTGTGTTATGGCTTACTACTGTTATTCTTTGTGAAATACCCAACAGTACACTATTACTGTCAGGACAGATGTGTTGATAAAGCTGCACATAGTGGTTGATAAATGCTTTAGATTCTTCGGGAAACGTAGCACTGCTGAAGACAATCTGCTTCTGCTCTGGTAACGTAGAACAAATAAAGTCTATATCTGACTTAAAACTTTTTTCCATTAACTTATCTGCTTCATCAAGAACTAACAGTCTAACTGTAGATGTATCAATATGGTTATCTTTTATTAAATGGTGAAGGCGCCCAGGACTCCCGACAATTATATGAATTTTCTTTTTAAGTTTTTCAATATCATCCTGAACAGGTAGGCCACCCATTACAACTTCAACTGTCAAACCTGCAACAATATTTTTTGTATTTACATTGTGTTGCATCATCAAACATGCAAAAAAAAGTGTACCTACCACCAAAACATCTTAAAACAATTGTTTTTTTTTTCGATCTTTATTTACCTGAATATTGTGATCCAATTTGTTTAATGACATCACATATTTGTGCAGCGATTTCTCTGGTTGGCGCAAGAATAACTACTTGTAGGCCATTATGTAAATTTATTTTTTCCAATGCTATCACAGTGAATACCGCAGTTTTTCCAGTTCCAGATTTAGCTTCTAGCAACAGATCTAAAGGAAAAACGGAAGTTTAATTGCGTTAAGTTTATTTGTATATACAAAAAGCTTAAAAAAGGTATAGGAAACTTTTAATTCTTGATTGTACCTGCAATTTCAAACAGGACATTTACTTGATACCTGACTGTAATGAAGTCGGTTAAATAAGGCATTTAAATATTTAATTTCATATTGCTTACCAAACCCACATTTTCCTAAAGGAATACCATGTAACTGAATCGGGGAAGGTTTGTAAAATCCTGAATCTTTTAAACCTTGCAATGTATTATCATTAAGAAGCATTGTTTCGAATGTCACATCTCGAGATATTTTTACGTCCTGAGTCCTATTTCCACCGTTTATATTATGACCTAACACCATCGTTATAGTAAAATTGTTGTGAGTACAACAATCAACACTACTTTTCAATAAGATAGGTATAAAGCCGGTATATTATACGTATCTTTTTCAAACGGCAAGCCTAATATAAACACTACGTCGGCGAGCATGTGCTGTCAAGATTGTCAATGTCAAGCACAGACTATAGCCAGAAGATACTACGAACGTGTATATCAGCTAGATGACAGAACTGACAGCTGACACACGGTCGTCCAACATCCAAACTGATTGTCCAGTGTGAAATCGTCAATGCGTAAAAGGGTGGTTCGGACGTGTTCACACGAATTCGACCGAGTTGGCTCGATATCGCTCCCGGAGCGATAAATCGACCCCGAATCAAAGGAGATCGCAGGTTCGCAAAGTTGTAGGTACCTACCTACAAACCCTCCCTGCACACGTCAGTGCCACTGATTATAAAGGGCGTCACACACATAGCTATAATAAGTATAATTAATATACAATATATAGCTCGTATATTTATATATATACATATATATATTATAAACATTAATATATATTATAGCTTAAGTGTGTGATTTCTTGCGATTTGTATGGCAAATATTATAGCTAAATGAGTTATGTCGAAGTTTGCCTAGGTTCGGAGGAAAGTTCGGAGTTTGAGTGTTGGACGATCGTCTAGTCCAGCATAAGAGATTTATTATTTGTCAGGCAGGCCATCGGAAAAAAACGGCGAAAATAGAAATGTATATTTTATAATATATATAATATTTTAAAATAATAGTATTCCTTGGGAAGCATAAGGGAAAGGGATTAATCAAGTTATGAAATGTTTGTTTTAAATAAACTAGTTTTTATTGATTAACTTGACTCGACTTACTTTATAAACTTCGTTCAAAAACCAACGCTAATCCTGAATCAGGACTGAGAAAGAAAGTGCCAAGCAAAGTGTAACTAGACTAGTTTCTGAGCTGATTTTGTGAAATGGCGAAATTGTGACTTGACTTCAATCAATTTTTACTTCGTTCGATATTACATTTTTATAACTAAATAATGCGATTTTGTCGATTTTAATGCTTATTATTATTATAAATCATGTTAGTGTTGCATTGATATCGATTAATTATGACAAGCGAAGGAAGTTGATTAAAACTCTGACTTAGTGTTGGTTTCTCTGCTGAATTTAAATATATACATTTTACCACGTAGGTAAGCAAGTATTTATTTACCTAATGAAGTTTCAATTCCATCATCTTCATAAACTATTGACGTGTTTGTATTCAATATACATTTGTATTTAGGCAAACTAGGTCATGCAGTACCTGCCTTCTCCATATTTTTTTTGGGTAAACATGCACTTGACGTATCAACAAACACTACCATCAAATAAGCATATTGACTAGTCCTGTGCACCTCCTTATTAAATGTTTGTTTATTGGATAACATTATAAAGATACATGAAACTTACAATAGCATTATTATTAGGGTGCTTAAAATGGTTAAACTCCTAGCTCTTGTTGGTGAATACTTTGGACCAGCCCCCCTCGCACATTCATGTTTATCGCGTATTCGTCGTATTTGCATTCGTCCCCTTCATACTAATTTGATACAACAACTACATCCACTATAAACACTAGTGTTCTAGGTTCTTAGTGATTTCATAAATACCCTTTACATTAAATCTGACAGTCTGACTAAGCTAACCCTAGAAAATGTAAATACGATTATAGAGAAAGCTTATGGAAATTTGTTAATGATTGTATAAGAACTTGTATGTTTATGGTAATTAAGTTATAGTTGCATGTCATAAACTTGTTTCAAGACTTCTATTATATGTCCATATAATGCAATGCTAAAACTAAGCTTGTGAGTTTCACCCATTTATTATCTCTCTTCACTAATTTCTTTTTAATTTTGATTAATATAATAACAAAATTGTTTGTTCAAGAAATAAAATGAATAGTAATGGAGGTGGTGCTGGAGCTAGGGTGGGGGTGCCCAGTGGGCCGTACGAGACCAAAATAGCTGGCCTCTATGACCTCCTTGATACCTTGGGCTCTGGACACTTTGCTGTGGTCAAGTTGGCACGGCATGTGTTCACCGGTGAGAAGGTGGCTGTCAAAGTTATAGACAAGAGCAAATTAGATGATGTTTCCAAGTCACATTTATTTCAAGAGGTGAATATTATGTTCATTGTTTCACTTTTCCAAATAAATATTGTTGTAAGACAGTTAAAACATTCAGTGCCATGATCTAGACACTGGGTTCTTTATTACTTTGTTGCCACAGTGGAGGCAATTGTGTAGCCCCTGGAATCAAACTTGATTTTTGGACTGGCACTGAAAGTGTTAATGGAGTTACAATTTTATGTCCATTTTCTTAACTATTATTATATAACCGCTTGACAATGCGGTTAGCCTAGTTGGTAGTGACCCTGTCTTTGAAGCCAGTGGTCCCAGGTTCGATCCCCGGTAAGGGCAAATATTTGTGTGATGAGAACACAAATGTTTGTTCCTAAGTCTTGGATGTTTCCTATGTATTTAAGTATTTATTTATCTATACAAGTATGTATACCGTCGTTTAGTACCCATAACACAAGCCTTTAGAGCTTACTCCGGGATGAGATCAATTCGACTTAAGATTGTCCACTAAAAAAAAAACAAATGGAGAAGATTGATTTTAGTTCAACTATTTAAAATTAAATACAATTACTATGATTGTGTAGCTCCAGGCTTAACTTTTGTTTATTCAGGTTCACTGTATGAAGTTAGTCCAACATCCTAATGTTGTAAGATTGTATGAAGTAATAGACACACAAACAAAATTATACTTGATACTGGAACTGGGTGATGGAGGTGACTTGTATGACTACATAATGAGGCATGAAACTGGTCTGTCAGAATCTCTGGCTCGTAATTATTTTCGCCAAATAGTTCGCGCAATCTCATACTGCCACAGGTAAATATACTAAAATGAATTCTTAACTACTTATTGAAATTAACTTGCATGCATAAGCATTAACTTGTCTTCGGGCAGAAGTTGTCATCTGCATTTGCCTATGGCTGTTAATCTCAGTACTTTAATCAGTCCATATGTAACCCATAAAACATGTTGGTGCTTGAACTGTTTGTCTTGATTGCAGGTTACATGTTGTGCATCGTGACTTGAAGCCCGAAAATGTAGTATTCTTCGAAAGATTAGGTGTAGTGAAATTGACTGACTTTGGTTTTAGCAATAAATTTTGCCCTGGGCAAAAATTAGAGACTTCATGTGGTTCCTTAGCATATTCGGCTCCCGAGATTCTGTTAGGGGATTCTTATGACGCGCCTGCCGTGGATGTATGGTCCCTGGGAGTTATCCTGTACATGCTAGTCTGTGGACAGCCTCCATTCCAAGAGGCCAATGACAGTGAAACACTGACAATGATCATGGACTGTAAATATACAATACCACCGCACATATCCAATTCATGTAAAAAGTAAGTCTGCTCTGAAGTACCTTTTTTGTATATAAAAGTCAAGTGCGAGTCTGACTCTTGCACAAAACGTTTCTTACCTACCATGTTATTTTTGTACTTCGGTTTACTTGTTAAGATATTATTTCCATCCTTATTTCCCTTTATTTTGGTTTGAATTTAAAGAATGTACCTACACATTTATGAAGTTTTTGATGGATTGTCCATTACTTTTCCAAGCAAAATAATATTTTAATACCATAAGTAGTTTGACAGACAGTCCACTTGAGTTCACAGAAAACTTGGTAGAGTTTGCGTCACGTAAATAGAGCGCTGACAGCCAAATAAAACACAGGTCGTGCCAACTTTCTTATTCCTTGTATTGAAGTGAACACTAAGATTATAGCATAACAGTCACTATAACATAAAATTAAGTTCTAAAAAATTTTATTTTTATTAAAAACAAACATTCTACAAAATTACGTGGAATTTTAGCAACAGCTAAGAATTTATATATATATATATATAGATAGTTTCCTGTAAACATTTTGTGGAGTAAGGAGCGATTAGATCTATGACGTGGCCTGTATTGTAAAAAACATGACAGTTAACCTTTTGAACGCCACGGCTAACGGCGAAAAAGCGTGCCACGAGCACTCGACGACGGCTGTAGCCGACGCAAATGTATGAAAAACGGCATATCGTGGCGTCAGGGGCACGGAAAACTGCCGACGGCCACAGCCGACTGTGGCGGTCAAAGGATTATATGATTCTGAGGTTGTAGTACTGTAAATATAACTGTATTTTCACAAGCATCTTCGAAAATGTCATAGATACTCCCAATTGCGCACAAAACTGCTAGTATCTGGACAGTTGAAAACATGCCAGCAAATTATACTTTACTGGCATATCTCCAGTAGCACCGAGATCCCATACATTCACCTCACACTGTTGCCAGTTTTTGCCTGTAAAATGGTAACTTGTAGCTTTGTGAAACGGGCCACAGGGCAGCAAAGTAATGGACCAATCACAGCTTGGTGTAGTGCGGCACCGGCTGGCAGCGCTCCACATACCTTGATACAGCGCTACAGATACAAATACCGCTGCAGCCAAAGATCTCAGAAGAAGAATATGCCTATCAGTACAATTTCGTGTAACCAGTCTCAGAGCGAGTACACATTAGGCGTTTTGAAGCGCGCGCTTTGGTAACGCGCGTTTGGAGAACCAGTAGTTCTTATCTAATAGGTGTACACATGCAAGCGCGCGTCGAACGCGCGCTTTGAGATTTTCGTCCAAACGCGCGTTGCGAGGGCGTTAGCCGCGCGCTTCGAGATACATGCGCCGCCATATGGTTGTACATTTGGTCGCGCGCTTTCGTGTAGAGTGGACACACATTTCACCAAAATGGAGACATCACTTTGACACAGATTAACTTTAGATGAAATCCAAAAGTGGCTAGCTATATGAGACATGGAAGTCCTGATTATAAAAATAAAAATAGTTGAAATTTCACGCTGTCCATTTCCGAACAGAGCCACGGACGCCCTAATAACGCCTGTCGAACGCCGCGCTAAGCGCGCTGTATGTACGCTATCAACGCGCGCTCTTCGCAACGCCGAGCGCGCACTGTGTACTCGCTACGAAAATCTCAAAGCGCGCGTTCGACGCGCGCTTGATCAGAAACGCGCGCTTGCATGTGTACACCTAATCTGTGACCTAGATAAGAACTACTGGTTCTCAGAACGCGCGTTACCAAAGCGCGCGCTTCAAAACGCTTAATGTGTACTCGCTCTTAGGCCACCGCGCGCCGCTCAACGCGCGTTTTGATAACGCGCGCTTACAAGTACATACATTTTATTCAGGCCGTACATGTGTACGGCCTGAATAAAATGTATGTAGTTGTAAGCGCGCGTTATCAAAACGCGCGTTGAGCGCTTGTCATCTGAACGTGGCCTTACCGACACCATATTGCTGATGTCTTGTACTTGTAATGTACTATTTTTTAATAGGTTAATAGGAACAATGTTGCTGCGAGAGCCGGAGAAGCGAGCAACTCTGACACAGATCGCAGCGGACCCATGGGTGGCGGGTGGCGAGAGTGTGGCCTCGTACGAGTGCGACACGCCCCTCGTGACGCGCCAGCAACTTTCTGAAGAAGAACGGTCAGCTATTGTGCAGAAGATGGTCAGCGAACACTTCTCCACTAAGGAAGAGATTTTGGACTCTCTCGAGAAAAATGATTACAATCACATCACCGCTACTTATTATCTGCTCGCGGAGAAGAAGCTTAGGTTTAAAAGGTATGTTCTGGACTATGTTTATGCTTTTATATGAAAAAGAGGGTAATTGTTGATTGTAGAAAGGAGAATTATTTGGGGCATGCACTCGGTAAAGTATTATTTACAACCGATGCTTCATAAAATGATGAAATGAAAATAATTATTTTGCAAGTAGGCCACAGGAGCTTTTTGAATGTCTGAAGCTACCAGCGCTTCGAAAGGTGCAATCTGCTGAGGACAAACGCCGCATGAAACTCAGCAGTAAGTCTTTTTTTCCCCAAATTTTACATTAGAGTTTTAACTAAAACGAACACATAAAAATTAATTAATTCTAATAAATAACTAATAAGGGAGATGTATAGCCTCCGCGTCTGGACAAGTTAAGTGACTTAGAGATGTATAAAGCCTCTAAGGGTCATAGATGACATTTGGATATTATAAATTTGAGTTCTGATCCTTTCACGGTTAATTAGAAGAACAAAGCGTCAAACATTATTGTAATTTGTGCGTACAGGCAGCAGGAGAACGCGGCGCGCCGGCCCGAGGCGCTGAGCGTGTCGCGCGGCGGCCGCGCGCTGCTGGCGCCGCCGCCGCACCCCGCCGCGCCGCGCACGCCGCAGGACGCGCCGCCGGTACCCATGCACATACACATGTCTAGAGCCTATTGATAAACACAACCGAACCGACAACTATACAGGGTGCCACAGGAAATTCAGTCAAGCGGAGCTCCAGAAGTAAAGCACTTCAGGGGATATCAGAGTCACCCTCATATCTGTCACGATTTTTCTTAGTTTGAGAAAATATGGAAGTTGCATTTTTTTTTTCATTTTGTATTGGAAGGTGCTGAGTAATAGAAACCGATCTCTGATCGCAAAATATTTTTATGTTGATTACTTTATGAGTTATGGAGCTATGAAAATTCATTATTCATACCATTCGTCACAGCTGCCGTTAGATTGTACAAAATGTATGGCGTTTAAACGAAATCTGCAATTATTTCCGAAACTACTGTTTTTAGACCAACATCGTAGAAATAAAATATGACATAAATATGATGAGGATGCCCAAAAAACTAAAATCAGAACTAAAAAACATTACATATTTTTGACTAATTTTGACCCTTAATCAAATAAAAATGAGTAGTCAAAATGATCTGCTTTTTTCAGTAATATGCTTTTAAAAATAATAAAAATAAAAATACTTTATTTACCAAACACATACGATATACGACAAAAGTAACTTGTGATCCCACACTAGGCAAAGCCTGTATCGTGGTGATCAAGCAGGCTTAACATTCGGCTTAGCGCGAGCGCTCGCAGCGCGCATCAATTCTAGTTGTCTTAATGCTAAATAACAAATTCTACAATAAATACAGTGAATTCGAGTGACATAATAGAAATGTATACATAACTAATTACTGCTTTCCTATACACGTATTTGTAAGTGATTGTTTTGTTGTTGTTTTTGTAGTAGTTATTATTGTTAGTGTGTTGGTGGGTAGGTGGAGAGTACATGTGTAGTGTATGATTCTAATTTTATGCAATGATTTTAAAAATATTTTCTGTATCAGAAAAACTGATCCGGCTCAATCAGTTATACACTTTCTCTTTAGCCTCTTTCATATATAGATTTTTAATGTTACATTCCTTACAGACGATATTATATAAATAGGGGTATTTGTTTACATTTACTTTCATAATATATCACTTTAACCTCATTTTGATTTTCATGCATCTTCCCCATTCAATACAGTGCGTGAAGATGAAATGCGATTGGGACTTGGGATGGCGATAAAAAAATCAGTTTGGGTGAATCTGATACTCCTTGACGTTGTCTACCTCTGGACTTCGCTTGATACAATTTCCTGGGAAATTCTGGATATCGGAAAATACCGTGATCCTAATTAAAAAGAACATACTTATTGTAAAACATTCTGTATTGTCCTCTACTAAAAGTTAGCGGTCATTATCGGGCTATTTAGTCTATACCCATATGAAACAATGAGGGGGTTCTGAACAGTTCTCCCATAAAAATGTTGAGTTAAGTGGTCTTCGGTGGCCATGAATCACCTTCGTTTGCTCCCATTTTTTAAGGCATCTAGAACCTCTTCAGCGCCACGCCAAATACAATAGTAGTTTATGCAACGGTTGCATAATGATAGGCCTTAAAACACTAGTGCGGTTTTCATGAAACGAGCCGATAGGCGAGTTTCATAATAAGATCGCACGTGTGTTTTAAGGCCAAATTATGCAGAGTTGCATACATAACTTTATCTACACACATATTATAAATCCTCCATGATGGGTTCAGAAACAATATTTTCTGGCAACAAGTTATTTGTTGCAATCGTGGCTGCATATTTCCGATATCCGGCGCATTTTCACATCACACACACTCCGAGAAGATTACTTACTATTAATATTTTAAACTAAAATGTAAATTACAAACAACTTTTTCTATTCAATTCAACAACAATTCTACTTTCGTTCAGCAAAACGTCAACATGGCGGCAAATACTATCTTCCGTCAAGACCATTTTTTTTTAAATCATAGACAAACGGATGAAGTCTCTATTCTCACGTCAAACGAGATCAAATATTGTGCAGTTTATATTAAAAAAACATACTGAATTGACGTTTCGTATCAATAACTTTTTAATATCTATGGATACTAGAATAGAGACCCACTTGAGTTTTGACAGCTGTTCCAAATTTAATCTCATTTCTTTACTAAAAACGATAAAGAAGTCATGTTATTTCTTTATCGCAGCACTGGTTTTTCCTAATTGGTTGTCAAAATGGTGGTCATTTCATACGGTTTTTGATTAACCAATGGAGGTTTTATGATATGGGTGTAGATAAAAGTTGTTACTCACACGCCCAGCATGTTTTAGAAATAGCACGAATTTCAACCTTACGTCAAAGTAGTGAAGGACTCTTTTGCCCTGTATGTTGTAGAGGTCGCGCAAGTGCAGCATAGTGCGCGAGGAGGAGGACGACGAGGAGGCGGGCGGCGGGGGGGCGCGCGCGGCGGACGCGCGGCGCGGCTCGCGCTCCGAGGGGCGCCTGCACCTCGCCGCGTGCGCGCCGCGCGCCGCGCAGCTCGCGCTCAACCTCACCCGGGTCAGTGCATGCTAGGCACGCTAGCTAGTTAAGATATTCCATCCGTCATAACGATACGATTGCCAGACATCATGGTCGTTCGATTACTAAGGATTTACTTTCATAAAAACAAATCCAAAAATTTAAATTCTAATCTGATCTTACTTAATCCAAATTTTGCTTCAATGAAAGTTTGAAATTTGTCTTAAATACGGCCAACGTGCTACCAAACAAATCTGCGTCCATGCAAATATCATAGTACAGTCTGCACACACGTCTGCTCTTATATTTTGTGATGCAACTACGTTCAGTTCTACGAAGCAGAATATTTAATTTTTTTCGAAATCGAAGGCATCCATTAGGTTATTGAAGATTTTAAAAATCGATACATGAGCGTCTATAAGAGAAGAGCCGAATGATTTGCCTTTTAGCAGGCGCGGATCCAGCCCTCAAAAAAGGTTGCTGGAAGGCTCATGATTGATATGGTGTATTCCTACAAAAGACGTCACATGTCTATTGTGCCCATAACGTAGGATCCGCGCTAGCCTTTTAGCTGACGACATGTAATCGACATAGTGTCGATTAAAACACTAAAAATAAGAAATGTCAGACTCAATTTTGTATAGCACCAAGCTGTCTAAATCGACTTTGAAGTTTTTTTTTTCAAATTTAGCGACTTCTAAATTTAGCGAACTCACTTTCGAATTGCGCCCAGTGTCTGGAGCTTTTAAATAATTACTTGCTGCATGTGTACAGGGAGATATCCTTAGGCATGTATATCAAAAGTTTGCAAGAAAAATATTAATTCTGAAGACGAATTGAGCTTTATATGTCCAAGATGCTATGTTCTACAGTCTAGAATCTAGACGATGATTCGGATGATGTTACAGATGATTCAACTGAGGAGTTATACCGTTAATATTGTAACGCCAAAAACAAAAGATGAATTAAGAGTTGCAGAATGTATTATAGCCTGATAATTTTGATTGTGCGTGTTGAGATTTCATAGTTTAAATATTTATT
Source organism: Tortricodes alternella (assembly GCA_947859335.1). NCBI lineage: Eukaryota > Metazoa > Arthropoda > Insecta > Lepidoptera > Tortricidae > Tortricodes > Tortricodes alternella. The sequence continues at coordinate 6,953,861 of OX401983.1, read as the reverse complement.
TAAAGCCAGTTATTGATTTTTGTCCATAGGTACATTGCCGTCCACAGATTAATGATGAAGTAGATTAATGATGTTCATAGGTACATAGTGCAGTTGTACCTATGGACAATATGGAAGTTTTTAAACATATATTGGTATCTTTTTTCTGAGATAGATAATGCAACATAGGCTGGTTATTATTTAAGAGTAATTCATTGAGTACATCACCTACATTTTTTTAAAGAAAATACAGACTGTTTTTTTAATTCCGGAAATAAGTTCAAAAACTGGAAAGTGTCCACAGGTACAGCACTTGCCCGTAACTGTTAACCTTTTGACCGCCAAGCATGTCTGAGAAGTAACACGAATTTCAACTTTAAGGTAATAAAGGATTTTTTTACCCTGTATCTGCTGATGGCTGCAGCCGACTGTGACGGTCAAAAGGTTAAAGAGCAACTTATAAATTACAGGCTTTTTAAAAGGTGTAGGGAACTACAGAGGAATAAAGCCAAGCTGTTTAAATGCTATTTTTACAACGCGGTCCATGTGAGGGTTACAAGTGAATTTCGTGACACCTAAGTCGCGTATATGATCAACTGTACTCAAATTTATTACCGTGAGCTTTATGTTCATACGTAATGGGCTTTTTTTTTCTCTAGTACATGTTATTAATGAAAATTTATCACAATTTAAAAATTTGTTACTTTTAATACAATGCCGCTCAAAATTCATTAAATCGGCTTGTGACGATTTTTAACAACGCGGAATATTTTTGGTCTTATTAACGAAATTAAAAGGAAAAATATCACAACTAAATAAGCTTGATTGGTTCACGAGTTGTTAATTTCTACTATTGTGTAAAACATCTACGAATAAATGTCGGCATACAATTGCGTAACGACAAAAGAAGAGGCTTCGCGCAAAAATCGGATTATCGCGTAAAGGCAGTCGCTTAACGCGATTGGCACGATCCTATGGATTCTAATAACTCGTTTTCGTGACTTGTTTAATATAATGACGAAATAACTTAAAGCAATTAAAAAATTAAATAAGTAGGTCAATTGCGAGTCTGACTCGCGCGCCGAGGGTACCGTGCCTACCTATGAAAAACAGACAGTACCTACCGTAGAGGTACGGAACCCTAAAAAAAAAATGGCTTTTAACAACCGGGTAACCATTTACAACCTACCTATGAAATAAGACAAAAAATAACTTTCGCAAGCTCCTATCTCCGTGCAACCGTCGAGTGTGATACGACCTTGCAAAGGTTATTCCGTTAAACTATTTTTTTTGTGATGTAACTATTTATTTACAATTTTCGTATTATTTCCTTTACTTGTGCTGTAAGACACTGTTTCTGCCCAAATTTCATAATTCTAGGTCAACGGGAAATACCCTATAGGTTTTGATTCCCTTTAGCCCCTTGAAAGTATGAAAATATGTGGCATAAACGGCCGTATTTTTTAATTGTGTTGATTTCGAAGGTTGATTTTTTCACAGCTCCAGGAGATCAACTTGATACTTCCACGCGTCCTTGAGAAAAAGGTCTTGACAAACAGACAGACAGACGGACAGACAGAGAAACAGACAAACAGACAGACAGACAGACAAAGAAGTGATCCTATATTCAGTTTTTTCTTTTGAGACACGGAACCCTAAAAATGAATTTAAAAAAAATACGCGATAATTTTTCACAGTGCCCCTCGTTTTTTCTGGTACACGGATTATGTACTCCTATGTTGACATATACAAAAACGTCCCACATCCACAGCATAGATTGTGGCACCGTGTGTTTGCGTTGCCGGCTCGGGCGTCAGATGCAGACATGACTACGGAATACGGGACCCTACATCGGGCATGGTCTGAGGGTTTAGCACACTAATTTTTATCCCATATATTAGTTAAAAAGTGACAGATGCTTTTGTGTGCGCGATAAAAGCTAGTGTGCTAGGCACTCTGACATGCAATCGGTCGGTTTTTCTGTAATCGTGACTTATCACTGTAGGTGAACCTGGACGACGAGGCGACGGCGCTCCCGACGGCGCTCGCCGCGGAGACGGCGGCGGCGCGCGCCGAGGAGGCCCCGCCTCGCGCGCCGCCGCCCGCGCCGCCGCCCGCGCCGCCGCCCGCGCGCCGCCAGCGCCTCGACGTGCGCCGCCGCCGCCCGCGCGCCGGCTCGTGCTCGTCCTCCGACCTCTCCGACGACGACTCCGAGAAGAAGAAGCGCGCCGCCGAGCAGAACGACCCGCCCCAGGAGCGCGCGCGCCGCGACTCGCACGACGACTCCAGCGACAGCCAGGAGCGCGGCGCGGGCGCGGGCGCGCGCGCGGGCCGCGCCGCCGTGCCGGGCGCGCCGGGCGCGGCGGGCGGCGCGGGCGGCGCGGGCGCGGCGGGCGCGGGGAGCGCGGGGGGCGCGGGCGCGGCGGGCGACGCGCGCGGCGGCGCGGCGGGCGGGCGGCGGCGGCGCGCGGCGCGCAAGGAGTCGCGGCTGCGCGAGTCGCGCTCGCTCAACCGCATCGCCGAGGTGGAGGAGGCGGCGGCGGCGCGCTGGGCGGGCGCGGGCGGGCTGGTGGCGCTGTGCGGCCGGCCGCTGCTGCGCCTGCTGGCCGCCGCGCGCCCCGCGCCCTCCGCGCGCCGCCTGCACGGCCTCTGCTAGCGCCGCCGCGCTCGCCCCGGTGCTCTCCGGAACGGATTCCGGCCCGACGTGGTCCGCTCGTGAGAAGGTTCGGTGCGGGATCGAGGAGCGGTTTTTCAAAGTCGCCGAAACAGAGATCGTAAGATGCGTGCGTGCGGTGACAGACGAACAATAGAAACCGGTTAATATCTTCCAAGCGATACGGTCGAAATATTTGACCGAGTTCGATCCGTGAAAACCAGGTGCTCCACTACTCCCCGACTATCGAAACATACTTATTAAATTTGTGACGTCTGGACTAGAGAAAAATAATTAATATCGCTCCGCATATTGCCAAATGACAGTTCCGATGATCTACAAACTATAAATCAAAATCATTGATCACTATGAAGTGCTGTAATGTCGAGAATCGTCAAAACTGCATGCAATTGTCCTTGTATTGTAACTGTTTAGAAAAACATAGGAAATTTTGCGATTCGGATGAAAATACACTATTATGTCATTAAAAGTAGTATTTATGGAATTACGTTAAGTGTATGATTGTCATTTAACTGCAATAATAACGCAATGACATCCCAACAAATTACTTCGGATCCAGTGTATGTGCGACAGTCACGAACTCATTAGAAGTCTTACAATTTATTCAGAAAACTACCTTATTATGATAGATATCGACAAAGAGATAAAAGTAGCGAACAGTAAGGATATTTTATTTTCATTTCATTGAATTTATGGTATGCCGAAATCAACTGGTACATTGTACGAATATTTAAATTTCCAAGTAGCTGTGTAGCCTAGCTATCCATTACCATATTTACAGAAACGCATACTGCGCCCATGTCAAAGTTGACAAGAGGATAAGTTATCCCCGTCTTATCTCTCGGTACATCTCTTTCTTCGTTATAAGTATGACAAAGACGCACTGAGGGATAAGATGGGGATAACTTGTCGTTGTGTCAACCTTGCTGGGGACTCGGGGGCAGAATATCAACAACTGGTTTGATATACCTTACAGTGGCGGAGCCTGCATACAAGCCGATTCCTGACGGCTGTACCAAGCTAGAAAGCTACGGGTAGCTGTCAGTGAAGTCCATTTTACTCGAACTAAATGTCAGACTCGCACGTACGGTTCTAATTCTTCCGGCTTCCCGTAGGAAATATTTGACGCTTCGCCACTGATACCTTATACATAAATAATCACTTTCATAGTATACTAAGAATGTCTACTTCCATAAACTGTTGCTAGTTTGTTTCTATTAAAATTGTGCATGTTTCTACACGTTAGTTATATATAGGGGCCGATTCGGAAGTGTGTTCGCTAATTTAAAGGTATTTAAACTTAAAATAAGAAATTTCCAACTCAATTTTGACCGTTTGGTGCTATCAGTGGCGCAGTCTGCCTACAAGCCGATTCCTGACGGCTTTACAAAGAGATAGCTACGGTTAGCTGTCAGTGAAGTCCATGTTACTCTTACTAAATGACAGACTTGTACGTACGGTTCTAATTCTTCCGGCTTCCCTTAGGAAATATTTGACGCTTCGCCACTGGGTGCTATACAAAATCGAGTTTGACGTTTCTTATTTTAAGTTTTGGAAATTTTAAATTAAGAAGACACCGTTTCGAATTGGACCTATTAGCTGTTTTTTTGTCTAAGGTTCTTCGGATTTTGTAAATTGTATGCGTCTTGAAATGGGATTGTTAACTTTAAAACGTGTTAAATGTATATCAAACTATCTATGTACATACATAATATTAAATTGTTGTAAATAAATAGTTTATCTTAATAACGTAAAAATGAGAACACAATATTTTTGTTTGGTTTAGTGTGTTGGTATATGTTAAATCTCAAAGCCCAGGTATGACTTGGGCTCTTTTGCCACGGGTTACGGCTTAGCAGCCTTTTTGCTGATATGTGTTAATGTATAGATAAGCTCTCGGTAAGGCGATAGCGAGTTTTTTGATCTAGCCCTACGAACACTCCACGCAGCATAACGTAGAATGTTAGTGGAATGTAATCGTTTAATTTTCAAGGTTTTTTGAATAGATAAAGTACCTATGTTCGCCGAGAGTTGATAAATATTATGATATCGTCTTGAAATAGCGACTGTCCCCTACCTATCGCTAACTGTATGACGGGCGTCGCTTATCGCCGCGCGCACTGAGTTTCGTGGTACGAGGGACGCAGTTGTTGTCAAGCGCGGCGCCGCGCCGGGTAGGCGAGCGCGCGCACGCGGCGGCCATATTGTCATTCCGTTCTGGAATACGCTTCGAGTGTGTCGTTTGGGTATTCGTGTGTTGTCTTAGACTACGCAACTGAACGTTTCACGTCACCGACTCTGATTCTTCCTCCGAATCTGAGACTTCGTCATGATCGTTGTCCGATGAAATGCCAGCAATGGGGCATATGCAGGCTATTCAATAATGATATTCTATGTAAAAAACACCTATAGGTTTTCCCTTTATTTTTTTATTATCATCGGTAAAATTTATTAGCGGGCCGCTATTTGTAATGACATAAGAAGCCCTGATTTTTTTTTGTTTTTATCAACTCGGCGAACAGACTTTACCTGTTTACGAAAACAATTTTCATCTTCACCGGGAGTTGAGGGATGCTGTTAATAATACGATTATCGTTTTCATGTTGCGCCTGTAGGCTTGAACTTATGTTATTTTTGTGCGGGTTAACGAGTGATTTTGATTACTTTGAATTTTAAAACACTCAAATGATGCGGTTTGTCGGTATTATTGGAAGCCTTGACGGCATTACCACTGTTTCTTGCGTGGGGTGCTTTCATATCCCAATAAAATAACAAGACCAAAGATTAAGAAATTGTTTGTAAGTAAACAATATTTTGTCCTGGTTGGTGCCAACGTTTATACAATTTAAGATTTGTTTTTAAATCTTTCATAAATAATGTACCTACTTTGTGATTGGAGTTTTTATTGGTGCTTGTTATTTTGACTTTATACAGTACGGTTTTTAAGATGACTGTTTAAATTATATTTATAGAGCATTGGGGTGTTTTAAATCGACTTATACGTACCTATATCTATTATGTAAGATAGTCACTTAGTGCTGCCATGAACAAAATCGTTATTTTTTTTCTCTGATGTTTTGTTGTGAAATCAAAGATCTTGAATGCCTGACGATGTAACTAGTTAATTCCGGAGTTGTTGTACCTTATTTGATCGAATGTAGTATTTCTTGGCTATATTAAATCATATTTTGATTGCACATTAATCCTCCTTTCATTCAAATGAAAACGAGCCCACAATTTGTTCCTTTGATAGGTGGACTCTTGTATTGGCGATCAATTTGCTTATAGACATGGGAAAATGCTGAAATTCACATCAATAATCCAGATAAATGTGCAAAATGCGATCTTGTCCGTTCAGTTTTGTATGATTGCTCTTATGCGTAGCGCCAAGTAATCCTTTCGTCTTTATGTAGATTTCTTACTTACCAACATTTAATTTTTAATTGATTTAAGTAAATTATTAGGCTGGGTTTTGTAAAGGTTCGTTAGTATAAGTAGGTATCTGTGTCGTATCAAATATTAAAAAGTCGGTACGATTTTTTTGACATTATACTTACCAACCGTTTGGGATCTTTATATAATGCAGCCGAAAGTCAGCCTTATTATTTTTAATGAACAATTACATTTAATAATAAATTTGCACGACTGTCATGTGACATGTAATTTCGAAACTTGTATGTACATGTCTCATGTTATGTTTCTTATTTTTATTAAATGTATACGTAATGTATTTTCTCTATGAAGAATGTAATACCTACTGATAAGGAACAAGGAAAATTTGAGTGCAATAATACAGATATTATCCGAGCTTTGAATTTATACATTTATATTCAATTTATACGAGTGAAGTACATCTGTTTATAGTGGATAGCTTAGGCATTTTAAACTGATATTTTAATAACTGTGTACCTGGTTGCCATCTGTATTTGGCGTTAATTAAGCTTCTGCAAATTGTCCACGACTTGTAGAGAATAGATATTGTATGTATTTATATATCAGTAAATTTATCACTATATGAATAAGTTTTATTTTAATAATTTATATACGAATATTTTTTTTAATTCACATAAGGCCCCAATAGTGTTTAACCCTCTATAGTAATCATCATATATATATTATTTCTAAAAGGTATTTTTTTGAAGACGCTCAAGATCTCCGTTATTTCTTTACCAAAATTAATGATTTAAACGTCATTTTAAAGCTTATGTTCTCCGATTCGTCTTAAAAATACAAAAATAGATTAAAATTAACGTTTTCGTTAAAAAATAAATAAAAAACCACGCGATTTGCAAGCGCCATCTATTGACAGTCTGTTTAACTACGGTGTGATGGCCACAGACTACTTAGAAGATACTACGTATGTGATGATGCTGACAAGTGTCAACAGATGGCGCTGCGCGTCGGGTAGGCTAGGTACTGACCTACATTATTTGATATGATCTAATGACGTATTTATTGGTCGTTAATGGATGATATCGGCCGTCGATATAGTCTACTCAGCATCCCCGCGAGCGGTTCGCGACGGGCGCGCGATCGGCGCATTTGTCAGATGTGGACGCCCCTAACAGTATTAATTCCCATATTTATATCTATTTTATTAATTGTCTACTTTTTGAATCTGTCATGCATATCTTATACCTTTAAACAAGCAATTCTTATTAATAATTATATATATAATCTGAATCACGGAAACGGCTCCAACGATTTTCATGAAATTTAGTATGCAGGGGGTTTTGGGAGCGATAAATCGATATATATAGCTAGGTTTCATTTTAAGTAAACGTTGTTTTATCCGTATTTTCCGGTAATGAAAAACTGCTGCAATATCATTTGAATACGAAGGTTAATTTCGTCACTATTCACAAAGTTGTAATAGCTCGGTTGCGAAGTAGACCGGTTCCGAAGCCAGAAGACCCCGGTTTGAGTCCAGGTGGTGGTGGTTTATATTTTTCCTTTTTTTTTCAAGTTTTTTCTTTTGTGAGGAAAACTATCTTTATCCACGCATTTTTTTTCCAAAAAAACACGTTTTACCGAAAAAAATGCCGAGCAAGGCTCGGTCATCCAGGTACTATTGTATAAATAGGCAATGTCTTAGTACAATTATCTCTCAAAAATAAAATATCTTTTACTAATAATACTTGAAAAAGTGACTGTGACAGACAGGGAGACAGACGGACATGGCGAAACTATAAGGGTTGGGATACGGAACCCTAAAAAAGGAATTGTAATGTATACGATTTGCCTAACTACATCAACTGCCAACGAGCCAGCGACCCTAGCAAGGTTGACACGAGAATACGTTGTACGATACTAGTACGAAACTCACTAGGAAATAAGTTGGGGCTAACTTATTCTCGTATTAACCTCTGGGGCCATTACAGAATAGCGGGCCACACTGGGATCCGGACAAGGATCCGCCGGCTGCCGCATCCAGTGCTGCTGCCACTGCGGTGGGCGTACCAGAGTCCATACAGGCGCTCCCATTCTTAAGGCAGATTTAGACAGGGTCAGTGACTGACTTGGAATTCGAGACAAGTCAGCGCTGAGCTGAGAAAAACCAAATGTAAATTGATTTAAAGTCAGTACAGCGGTGGGAGGTCAGCGCGGACTTGTATATTCGCATACGAATATTTTGAGGTCATTCGGTTCGGAGCCGAGACTGACTCGTGCACTGACCCTGTCTAAATCTGCCTTATAATGTTAAGATAGATTGCAAGCGATAATTCCAAAGTTTGGAACAACGTCCATAGACAACGGAACGCCGATAGCAGCGAGGCAGGACATAACCTCTTTTTAAAAGTTTAGTGATTTAGGTATAATCACAGAATAACTAATAGTATACCTCGCCCATTGTAAAAAGAGCGCTTACGGCCATATAAAATGTATGGGCTAATTTACAACGGGCGAGGTATACTACGGTATAATAGATATCAGTAACATTAACCTTCTGAATGCCACTGTCGTGTGACAGCAGATTTTCGTGCCACTAACGCCACGGCATGCCGTTTTCCATACATATTGTCGGCTACAGCCGCCACTCGGCGTCCGTGGCACGGTTTTTCACATTCAGCCGTGTCGTTCAAAAGGTTAACGACAGTCGCTATCTAACGCTAAAGCACTTAACTGTGTGCCCTACTGGCTAACTACCCCGGTGGGTTCTACCAGTGCATGAATAATAACATCATAATTACATACATACATTTCATGGAAATTGGTTCAATAGATTGCAAATTATAAGTGGACAGTTTTTTATGATGAAATTTAAACTAAGACGGGAATACTGCGCAGGCTTAGTAAAAGGGTCCCGTTACCTTGGAACGGAAGCCTAATTACCGACTAGGCATGTGTCGACCACTAGTAAAGTGTCACGTTCTAATAGAATTTCGAAGATGTTATGTTACGTCTTTACCTGCATTGGGTCTGGTATTTTTGCTGCGAGTGGAGATGTAATAAGTAAAATAATAACAGCCAAATATGACAGTTTTGATTTATTTACCTTTGCTAGTCATACATTGGTAAAAATATTAATGCTATGAAACAATTTGACTTAGCATTTGGTTGTCACATATAATTCATGAATAGTGGTTAAATTGGAGCTAATATAATGTGTAGATTTAAGTTTATTACAAGCTTAATTAATAACGAATCGGGGCCCTGCCATCCAGAGGCTAGTCACTATAATGATAATGTTTGTGTATATTTAAAAGAACATTTGAATGCCAAGCTTTGTAATTAACCAGTAGTACTTTATCTTATGTGCCTAAGAAAAAAACATTTCCTTATATATTTTACACTTGATCATGTTAAAATTACAAGAAAAAAGTAATCAAATTTCTTCTCACATTATTCCTGTTAAATATATGGAATTCGACAAAAAAAGAGAAATTAACTATTCAATTTTAAATACGACATGAGATAAAAAAACAATTCTAGTATGCTTTTTCTATGAACAAGCTAAGCTAATCGAAGCATACACCAGTAGCTTTAAATCTTCATTTGTTCATAAATAAAGGTATTAAAATCACATACCTAAAGTACAGATGGTAAAACTAGCCTTAACAATACCAAAAGCAAGTTTAACTCTTTTAAAGGCCACAATAATTTAGGTAATATGATAAATAAATGGGTGTCACCCTTTATGTGGGTTATTAAGAGCCATTTAAAAATGATCCTTCCCAGTTCTAATCACCCAATCTACATTGAATACAAAGTAAAAAGTCTATGTGTAAAATAAATGCATGAGACACTGAATCGTTATGAATACATCCTAGCATAAACTGACTCATATTAAAACCATGAACATGTAATAATATCCAAATCGATTGGTAATAATGAGGGATGCTAACATCCCTTATATAATGAACAGTGGTTCAGAGTAGATTGGATGTTGAAACATGGACAGTGAGAGGAACTAGAAGGCGCTGCCCTCTGGGGGCTGTGACAGCTTCATGTTCTCCTTGAGGGTCATGAGACGTCTTAGCTCCTGCAGCATGGTCTTAATGGTGTAGTCTCGCTGCCACCGCGCAAGGATAGGGACTTGTCTGTTATCAACCTGACAAATACATAAAACATTGCAATTTGAATGTTGGCTTGTTGGTGGCAGTTAAATTCTAGAACAGGGGAAGGGGGTAAAAACTAATGAGAAACAAGCCAGTGGATGATATGTTCTTCAACAATCTGATTGGTGTATTTCAGTCATCGCAAACTGCCCAATCTCCTTCAATGAAAACATTTTATGGTAGCACTCAACGAGTTAATGAACCATTAATATGTTCCTTTTCATAATTTCTACATAATACATAATCTTGTCTAAGAAACATGTTAATCATTCCTTAACACTGTCACAGCTAGCCCAAAAATCACGTTCCTCCCCAGAGGCCACAGAATTGCATCTAAAAAAAGTTTCTGTAACAAGAACCCTTTAACTGATTTATTAGAATGACCATTAGATAGTAATCCACCCATTAGCAACTAGTATGATATAACCTTCATCCTTAACCTTTTGACTGCCAAGCATGTCTGAGAAGTAACATGAATTTCAACTTTAAGTCAAGGTAATGAAGGACTTTTTTATCCTGTATCCGCTGACGGTTGCAGCCGACTGTGGCGGTCAAAAGCTTAAAGAAATCCTGGATTTTACTATATGAGGTTTTTGCATACTCACAAGTCCAGTCTGACTGTTCACACAGTTCATGTTGATCCTAGAAATAAATCGGGCAGTGGGAGGCTCATCCGGGTACCGCGTGCCACATTCGACTTTGAGCGAATACATCCTATTTTCATAAGGGGTCTGTGAACAATGAAGAGTTATCAAGTTAAAATCATGCATTACTTTGCAAGGTTTAGATATATGTGTGGGTTTCAATCAAAATTTGTGATAAGTTACCAATAGTGATAAGTGGCAAAGGTAAGTGAAATGCAACAGCTAAATTTAATACACTACACTTTTTATGTTTTCATAAGTACTAAACATAATCACCACTATAACCTTCAAAGTCAAGTTATCTTATTTACATGATTTTTCAAAACAGTTTAAAATATGAAAATGTGTAGGTAGAGTGAGAGTTTAGTGAGAAGTGGTAGGTAAAATATTAAAAAAAAAAATTACCCTGGGGGGGCCAATTATCATGCCAGTCCAATGAGTAAGAGTCATATCATCATCGCTTTCGAGACCCCAAGAAATAGTTCCATCGCCCACTCCCTTCTGACCTTGCTCAAGTTCTTCTAGAAGACGAAAGTTCCGAGGGACCACTGTACAGAAATAATAATTCAATTTGATTAAATATGGAATTATAAACAAAGATCATCCAATCACTTTTGAATCTTTAATTAATCAATAGAGCTTTAAATCTATACAAGTAAAAAACTAAATTCATACCAACGCCTGATGACGGATTCGCCATGATCACAATTTCACCGGCGCGCACTACTGAAACAGCTACTTTGAGTGTGTATTTAGTAATACGGCATTTACTATACAGGTTTAAGTTTTTAGTTTTGGAAGAATTCCTAAGGTCTTTCCGATATTTCAGCGGATGAAAATAACTCTATTCATATCCCAATAATTTCCCAATCAAAGAAAAGAACAAGGTGACGGGAAGCAACTTTGCTGACTTTGACAAATGTCACTACAGAATACTCTACAATTTATGAAATACCAAAGAGGTTTGGTGGTTTGGCCAGTGTCAAAAAAGTCATTTCCGGTATATTTACTTTCTTATTACTTGAATAGTGGTTGAGGGTCATCATATCGGCCCCAGAAAAGGCCACGTTTGGAGTATATTAAAATTTGGCCATGACTGAAGCTCTAACCTTTTAAATCCCACAGTCAGCTGTAGCCGACAGCAGATTTTCGTGCCCCTGCCCCCTTAGTACACTAATTTTTGCTGCGCACTTAAAGCAGTTGTCCCTTTCGCACCCGTAAATTAGTTAAAAAGTGACAGATGCTTTATGTGCGCGATAAAAGCTAGTGTACTAAGCCCTCTGACGCCACGCCATGCATGGGCTGGGCGTAGCGAGCTACGAGGAGGAGATAATGCAGAAGAAGAATAGAAGATGCACTTGGTCACTGTTTTTATTTTTTAACGTAACCTGTCCCGTTGCTCGTGCAGCATTTACCTTAGGTATATTTTTGGTTTTTATTCACCTGCGCCCCCTTAACAGAATCCTGGCTATGCCCTTGACGACATGCCGTTTTCCGTACATTTTGTCAGCTATAGCCGTCACTCGGCGTCCGTGGCACGCTTTCTTATATTAAACCGTGGCGTTCAAAAGGTTTAAAAAGCCTATTGAGCCTATCGTCAGTAGTCGATATTGACCGTCAATATGATCTACTGACGGTCAATATAATTGTGCAACCAGTGATATTGCACAGTTATATTCTAGGTAAGTGGCTAGCCTAAGAGGAGTGTGAACCTACTCTTTTCATGTAAAAGGCGATAATTGTGATCAATTTTTTATAGGTTGTCAGTCAGAACAAAATGTAGGTCTATACGTTTTGGTTTTTTCTCTAAAATCAATAAATTCAGTTTTAAGTATTGTTGTTAGGCTAGCGACTGACCTACAATATAACTGTGCAATATCACTGGTTGCACAGTTATATTGATCGTCAGTAGACGATATTGACTGTCAATATCGACTACTGACGGTCAATATAATTGTTATATTGTAGGTCAACATATAATTAATTATATACTTGTTATATTGTAGGTCAGCGGCTAGCCTTACAGTATTCTCATACAAAACTAATTTCAGACATTATTTGACTTTGTTGATCTTTTATCAATATTTAAAAACGTATAGACCTAGATTTTGTTCTGACCAACCTATCAAAAATTTGTCAAAATCGGTTCACATTTAAGTGGTGAAAATCGTTATCGCATTTTGTATCAAAAGTGTGATATTTGCCGTTGATTCACAGTCCTCTTAAAATAATTTAATGTAAAAAAAAACCCATATATCAAAATATTATATTTATGAGAACTACAAATTGAGTTAAGCTTGAAGCGGAGGTGTGTATCAGGCATGCCATTGGTTCGTTTCATTCGGTTGTGGGCAGGTGATTAGCTAGCTACATATAGTAATCTGTGCGGGTGATGGTCGGTCGGTCGTTCGTACTCGCACGCGCTCTTCTCGTCTTTTCTTACGTGCGCGTGTGACAAATGACGTTGGGCTGTACATTTGCCTTTCTGTTTTCCGTACTACTTTTTATTTTGAAATTATTGTGTTTATTCTTTAATTGAAAGCGTACCATTGCTAAGACTTTTGTGAAAATGGTTAAAATATAATGTGCTGCATTTTATTTTCATGAAGTGATATTACAGTTTTGGAGGTAAAATGCCCGCTTCCATTTGCGACCCAGTATCAAGCGCATTGCGTTTATCACTAACCGCAGATGAATCCCAAAGTTCGTCTTTACTAGACAGTAGACTTTATTCCTCTGCAAAAAGTGTTCTTCTTTCAAAGATAGAATTCGAAGAATCGGGTGATTATCAAAGCAACGTTCTTGATGGACTGAAATCTAAGTACGTGGTGATCCGACCTAAAAAACCAGTGTTGGAAAGTAAAATACTAAAAAAAGAAGGAAATGCGGGAATCCAAGCATCAGGTATTTACTGAACTGCTTCAATTCATATGCCGTCAAGAGAAATGTTTATAATCTGCATGTGTGATAGTGATAAGAACCTTTGAGAGGTTATATTTTGTGATTGGTGTCACTCTGTATATTTACAATTACGTCGACGGTCAGTAGCGTCTGTTGATTAAAATATAGTATTTAGTACATAATAATGATAATTTCATATTTATCAGATTATAATTAATCAAATTTGCTCTTCAGTGGAGTTTCATTAAAGTTTTTACTATTGTTATTTTCAGATGGTAACAAAATTGAAGATGGTTTACCGAAACCGAAACGTGTGTTATTTCCCGTTGAGAAGGTACAGTTGGGCTGGCAGGGTCCGTGGGCCGCAGGGGCTGGTATGCAGAATGTTGGTAACACCTGCTACTTGAACTCAACACTACAGGCACTTTTTCATGTGCCTGCTTTCGCCAACTGGCTGGTTTCTGAAGGAGCCCACGCAGAAAAATGTAACCAACAAGGTAGGCCATTTTACCTGCTAAAATATCTAACTGTAGAACTAATTTAATTTGCATTTTGTGGGATCCAATTTCAATGTAAGGTGAATTCATCCATACTTTTCTTATTTAGTAAACAAGTTTCTAACCTCAAAATGCACCTTTGTTGGCAGAAACAGCAATTTCCTTACAAATAAAGCAACTGGAGACAATATGTTAGATATAACTTTGCCACTCTTTAGCCTAGGATTGCTTTATTTCGGATAAAATTTCTGTTTCACCCAAACATTTCATATTTTGAGGTTAGAAACTTGTTTACCAAATAAGATAAGTATGAATGAAATAAATTTAACTACAGTATTAAATCAATTAGTTTTGATAATATTCATGTTTAATCCACTTTAACCATTGTTTTCAGTATGATTCTACATATTAGTAATTGTTGTTTTAAAAGTAAAATGGTGCAGTAATCAAAATTGTAATTTGTGTATTTCAGAAGCATGTGTGATATGTGGCATGCGTGCTACATTGATTGCAACACAGAAGAGTGGTGGATCCCCAATCAAGCCATGGCAGGTGTACTCCAAGCTGAGACTCATCTGCAGGCACCTCACCCCAGGGCGCCAGGAAGATGCGCATGAGTTCCTCAGGTATTTGAACATCACACATAATATCAAATAGCTATTAAACACTTGGATATGGTTTTATTATTGATTATGGTTCTAAGTGAGCAATAAATGCAAAACAAGTTTTTATTTCCATATCTACTTTCTGTGTACTTTTTTCATTTGTTGCAAAATTGTGTAATAACTTTTTAGGTACCTTGTAGAAGCAATGGAGAAATGTTATCTATCCCGCTTCATCAACTCTGATAAGCTTGACCAGTTTAGTAAAGAAACCACTCCCCTCAACCAAATCCTTGGTGGATATTTGCGTTCTACCGTGCGGTGTCTGGCTTGCCACCATCTCTCCACAACTTACCAGCATTTTCAGGTGGGTTAAGAAACTTGAATGCTTTTATCAAACAATGGCAATTTTTGAAAATATAATATTTTTTATTTACTGTTTCAGGACCTGCTATTAGATATAAGGAAGCATTCTACATTAGATGAAGCATTGGATTCGTTTTTCTCAAGAGAAAGGTTAGAAGATTTAGGATATAAATGTGAAGCGTGTAACAAGAAGGTATAGAACCCCTTTCAAAGATTGATATTTCTTTTACATCATGTGAACATTCTTCAAACCTTAGTTTTGATTATAATGATTATGATTTTATTTCTGTTATAGGTGTCTGCAACAAAACAGTTTTTTGTCGAGCGCGCTCCAATGGTGCTTTGCATTGCTTTGAAACGATTCTCCTTGGTTGGAGGTAAACTGTCAAAACATGTGCAATTCAGAAAGAAGATCTCGCTCACCAAATACATGTTCAATAAAAATAGTCACCAACAATTGGTAAGTTAATTTGTTATTATTAGCCATTCAACTCAAAGTGTATCAGTTATAATTAGTAGTTTAGTTTAGAATGATAGGGTTTACTAACTACACCATCGAGTTTGGCTTCTTGGTATTGTCATTATCGCAAAGTATGCCGTTGTGTAGGTTTTATTATACATATAGCTTTGTATCAGGAAGTGTTGAAGAATGTGATAAAGTCGGCCTGCAGAAAAAGGCGAGTCCAGGTGCGCGGACTGTAGATATATTACTAGGCAGCAACTGTTTTGTCAAGTTAATCACATATCTTAATAGTAAATAGAAGAAAAAATTATAAATACTCCTATATAATATTTAACATATTGTACAAAAAAAGATGATGATTGCCTTTTTCTTCCGTTCATTGGCAAGCAGTTGTTGATGTATTGTTGTCGGCAGTCGTACAAGCTGGTGAGCCTGGTGACGCACCTGGGCCCGTCGCAGAACTGCGGGCACTACACGGCGCTGGGGCAGGCGCCGGGCGCGCAGTACTGCCAGTTCGACGACAGCTCGGTGCGCGCGCTGCCGCTGTCCGCCGTGCTCGCCACCAACGCCTACATCATGTTCTTCGAGAAGGACGCCGCCGACGACTGCCCCTCGCCCTCCCCCACCGCGTCCTCAAGCGCAGTCTACGGCCCCCAGATACCTGACAACATGCTCAACAGAGAAAAGAGCCCCCTCAAACTCACCTTCTACCGAGGCGACGACAGGAAATCCCTCAATAGCACCTCCACAGAAGCGCTGAAACCTGAAGCAAAACCTATCATCCTAAACAGTACCCTGAACAAGTCTTCTGATACTTCTAGTTTAAATTCTGAACCTTGGGTACTAAAACAGAACGGCGACATAGAAAAAGTTACCCAGCCCCCAAAAATATTGAACGGCATAGAGAAGTCTAGCAAAGTGGATGATGATAAGAAAATAAGTTTCGTTATAAAGAGGCAGAACGGCGAGGAAAATTTTATGAAACAAAAGATATCTAAGAGCGACGAAGATACCAAATGCATGGCTGGTGTTAGTGTTAAGTCTCCTGAAAAAATCAGTAAATTAGTGAAACAATCAAAGTCACCTTTAGAAAAGTTAGAAGAACAGATGAACAAGAACGACTTCTCTAACCATACGCAAAGAAATGGGAATACAGGCTCAAAATTGGTCCCGTACGACTCCGAGTCGAGCGGAGACGACCGAAGTGAGCGAGGGGGTGAGAACAAAACCAGAAAAGATGATGGACGCAAACCGAAGCCGAGCCGCTGCGAGACGCCGCAGGGCCTCGTCCTCACTACTAAAGCGATGCACCACGTGTGGACCGTCTCTAGCGAAAAGAACGGGCCTCTGCTTAGCCCGAGCTTAAATGGCGTCACCAATAAAAAGTAAGCAATTATATGATCAGTTACATCATTATATTATCATCATTAATTAAACTATTCTGAATGACACCTCGCGTTTTCTGCAGGGTTAAAGAAAAGGAGGAGAGGCGGCCGGAGACCGAGCCGAGTCCGAACACGAGCGTGAGCAGCATGTCCCCCCTGAGCGACCGCAGCGAGCCAACGGGCGGGGCGCCGCCCCCCGCCGCCCCCGCGCCCGCGCTGGCCGCCGCCGAGACCGCGCGCCACCTGCAGTCGCTGTCGCACCGCGGGTACGGCGCGCCCGTCCACACGTGGAACGGGACGCATAGTGCCATGTCGCGACAGGTAATATCTTCATATAATTCAAACATGTAAATAATAGTAGTTTATGCAACGGTTGCATAATGATAGGCCCTCAAAATACGAGTGTGGGTTTATGTAACGAGCCGATAGGCGAGTTTCATAATAAGATCGCACGAGTGTTTTAAGGCCAAATTATATACAGTTGCATACATAACTTTATCTCACATATTATAAATCCTCCATGATGTGTTCAGAAACAATATTTTCTGGTAACAAGTTATTTGTTGCAATCGTGGTTGCATTAACGATATCCGGCGGAGTTTTCACATCGTTCTCGGAGTCACTAGTATTCATATTTTCAACTAAAATGTAAATTACAAACAACTTTTTACAAACAGCTAAAAACCAACATGAATGATGAAATGACAACAGTAATGGCGGCAATTCGATCCTCCGACATGACGAATGTTTTTTTAAATCATATTCAAACGAATGAACCTAGATTATAGAAGTAAAAGGTCTAACGTTGGGGACCTAAAACCATGCCGCCATGATACAAGACACATGCGCATTTGTTTGGCCTGTAATGTTATGATACTAAATAATATTGGCAATTTAGTGTTTATTTGTGACAGCATTATTACCACCAAATTAAGAAGAGTTCCAATCTTCTTAATTTGGTCATACTGTCACTTGTCAAGAAACATGTTTGAACTCGGCGTACTAATAAAATACAGCTAACTTGTTTTTTCATTAGGGCGTTAATGTTGGGAGAAGCGTAGCATTTACAGTCGTAGGTTCAATTAATTTACAGCGTATCTTTTACTTCTATAATCTAAGCGAATGAAGTCCCTATTCTCATGTCACAAGAGATCAAATGTCGTGCGGTTTATATTAAAAAAAACATACTGACTTGATGTTTCGTATCGATAACTGTTTCAATATCTTTGGATACTACAATAGGGACCCACTTGAGTTTTGACAGCTGTTCCAAATTTAAACGCATAACGTTACTAAAATTGATACTGTAATAACATTACAGTACAGATTTTATCTACTACCGCAGACAAGAAATCCCTCATAGTAAAATTAGTTTTAATTATGCGTGTCATTTCCTACGGTTTTTGAATACATTATGGAGGTTTTATGATATGAGTGTAGATAAAAAAACGTTACGACAATGGGAACGCGCCCTAATACGAGTGCTATAGGGCATAGTATGAGAGTGTGTGGTTGCGCAGGTGTTCGAGGAGCGGCGCGAGGAGCGCAAGCGCGCGCACGAGGCGCCCGACGAGATGGACCGCGGCCGCGTCAAGAAGCCCAAGCCCTTCCACCACTACAACCGGTTCAACAACAACAGGAACTACAACCCTTTCCAGGTCCGCCGCACCACTCATTCTTATTCAAATTGCATATTTACACACAATTTTATCATTATTATTATTTAATTTATGATGCGCTTTTTTGTCCAGCGTATGTTAATATTCTGTTGTCATCGAGCTTACAAATGTATGCATGTCCGCCTATTCAGATTTCGGGAACTTGTTAAAAATTTGACTCCATTTGGGCAGTCAGTAGTATGGCTCCGTTAACTTTGCCAGTGGGAAACTGTTATCCCCATACATCGACATAGGTTGCGGTCAGTTTACAAACACTGCAAATAAGTTTGTAATCGCAAAAACCCCCATATCTCCGCCAATTTGGAATATTTTCGTAAAACTGACTCGACAAAAATTTCTATATGATTATTGAACCTGCTCACAAAATTTCACCAGAATCTGTTGAGAAATGCGACCTGTAGAGGAGAACAGCAGGATATCCGGACATACGAAAGCATTTTTGCTCAAGCTAAAACGGAGACGCTTTGCTCGCTCGGTCAACTAACCAACAAACAAATAACCCAATTTGCAAGTGAATTTAAACAAAGTACAAGACTTTGTTTAAATCCATCGGATGATTCCAAAAAATGGTCGTCACACGACGTCGTGCTAGCGTACCATGTCTTGATCTACAGAATGGAGCTGCTCCCAAAAATACTGTATATCGCAATTTTTTTTACCTCAATAGTCCTAGTAAAAGCCTCAAAGATCACACAGAATATTATGGAATTCCTTAGCTAGCTATATACCAAAAAATAAATGGTAAATTGAATAAAAAGTGCTACATTATCACATTCAATTATAATAACTCAAATTAGGTTATAATCGTCAGTCGCGTTGCATTTCAATATTGATCGGTTACAGTATGCATTGTATGCATGTTGGACTTACTTATCTTGCGGCGATGTCACCTTTCGAAGCGCTGGTAGCTTCAGACATTGAAAGAACCCATGTCGCCTACTTGCAACATAAATATTTTCATTTTTAACCGACTTCAAAAAATCCAAAGGAGAAGGTTCTCAATTCGACGCGTATATTTGTTTTTTTTTTTCATTATGCATGTCTGTTTAACAGGAGAAGCAGAACAAGCCTCACTGGGGCGGCAACTTCAAGTACCGCGGCGAGCGCCGGCCGCCGCACCAGTTCAACAAGCACCACACCAATAAGTACAAGCGATTTAACAATAGGTAATTATTACTTTAAACCCAGCTCAAAGATAAAGTACCCAGCGGCAAACTTTAACGTGGCCTATATTGTAAAACCCTATTTGCCTATTGGCCTATTTGTGCCGTGTGGTGCCGGCTAAGAATAGCATCACCCCATCTCCTCCCGTGGGTGTCGTAAAAGGCGACAGACGGACCAACCGAAGGATGGGCAGCAGCGTCCTTCGAGCACTATCACGACCAACTGCGGTCGCCAACCCGCCTGCCAAGCGTGGCGACTATGGCAAATCCCCCCATTTTTGGGGGAGGCCTATGTCCTGCAGTGGATGTTTTATGGCTGATGATGATGATGATGATGATATTGTAAAATACAATACAGTTATATGACTGTGGTATTGTAGTACTGTAAATGTAACTGTATTTTCACAACATTGTTCGAAAATGTTGTCATAGATGCTCTCAATTACGCCTACGAAACTGTTGATCTCTACAGTTGAATGCAGGCCAGCAAAGTAATTGACCAATCACAGCTTGGTATAGTGCGGCGGTGGCAGCTGGCAGCTTCCTGATGCCGACACATTTGCTGTCAGCCGCGCTAGTTTTAATATTCATATAATCATATAAAACCGACTTCAAATAGCCTTTGAAAAGTAGGTTTTTTTTTTCACATTTTATTTATTATCCTGTGGTTTAACGACACACATTTACTACATCAAGTAACAATAGCATAATGCCAATTGCTCATCACCATTTACAAACTGTTCCTATCCACGGTGCAAGGATGTCAATCGTTGAGGAGTTCTCCTGGTTCTTCAATTTTACTACATGAATTTTCATGGACATTAGTTGCTTCAGAACTTTATACAACAATTTAATCGCCAACCGTGAAATACTCAACACTTAGGAGTTCCGGTGATCATCTTTGGTCTTCATCAACAGTTCCACTGCACCAAATAATGCTTTTGGAACGTAACTGCTTGAGTTATTACAGAAAATACTAAAATTGCTCTATGCTTGCCTATAATATTTGAAGAGTTCCATCGATTCCTCATAGATTCTCTCATCATAACTCGACTTTGACTGCAACGGGACCAAACTGGAGGTATACCCTACCGATTAAAAAAAGAATATTCGAAATCGGTTTATCAATGAAGGAGTTCTGAAGTAACAAACTTAAAAAAAAAAACCGAATTGAGAACCTCCTTTTTTTTTGAAGTCTGTTAAAAATAATATTTCCTCGCATTAGTTGTGAAAAGCACTATGTATGTCTCAGCGAAAAGCGCAATAGCTGGACTCGTATCTTAGAGACCTCGGCTTCGTCTCGGCCCTGTAACTTACTTGTCCATCTATTCCTTAGGTACTTACCGTCCTTGACAACAATGTACTATTGTTATTTCGTTTGCTTCAGATACAACAACAACAACAACGGGCACCACTACTCGCGGCACCATTGACGCCGGCTGGTTAGCGTGTGCTTCCCTATGTATATATAGCATACAAATTTAAATTCCTAGTTTAACTTATTAATAAGCTGATGTATGTTCTTAAATGCGCTGCCACTTAGAGTCCGAAATGTAGAAATGATTATGTATGCTGAAAAGATTTATATGAACGTGATAGTTTACTGCCAGAGTCAGCCTTATATATTATACCGTATTTGCAAAACTGCATTGTGACCCATGAGACGTACCTATTATAGTTGTAATATTTTTGCCGCAATAATAATGGAATATAAGAACTATTTTCTATCCGTATAATATATTAAGCAATAATTACTTGTTAAACGACTAATCTAATTATTACCTTTCGATTAAGTAGTTCACTTGTATTCATTGATAACACGTGACGCTCTTATAATTAAAAAGATAGGAGAAAAGTATTTTAATTGTTAGCAAAGACGGCAAACTTATGGTATAAACAATATTTTCAAGATTTGTTGTAATTAAATGGAATGTAGAATAATTTAGGCACGATTTTGACCTCATTTGGCCCTGGAGCACCTTATTTTGGTAAAGTAGTTAGGTGGAAAAAGAATACGGAGACGCGACACGAGTGGAGAGTTAAATGTTTAACTGATGTTTTAAATAGCTTTTTTTATGCAACGATTATGCTCGGATTTTTCTGCAGAAAGCTGCAATTCTCGCGTTACAAAGATGATCTTGATCATCATTAAAATCCTCTATGAACGCAAGATTTGTCACGCTGCTGTTGTGATAATGTTTCTTTGGAAACTAGATGCTTTTTTAACATTAATCCCTACGTTTCAAGACGCGCTTACAGCGCTCAGAGCGCGCTATCTTCCGTTCCAAATGGACCGTAAGCACGCTCTTTGAGCACACTTTAAGCGCGTCTTGGAACGTAGGAACTGTAGGCAGCGCACAGAGTTGCCTTTAATTCTGAAAACACGTTTTCGTAGCTGGTCATCGAGCACGAATGCGATTTATATAGGTACATTGTAAATATTGTAGAAGTGAATTTTTGTTACGTTAATTTGAGTAACATTTGTTTCATTCTGAATGGCTAATTGTGAATAACAAATAATAGTCGCAAGAATAATGAAAATAGGTTTTTTTTTTTTAATTATGCCGTAATTGCGTCGTCCCTCTAATACCGCAAAATAATGTTGTATAGATACTTCAATTCGTATTTGGGCGCGGCGCTTGTGTGCGTGAACTTTTATGTATACGGCGTGTATATTTCATACGGGCGTATATTTTACCCAGTTTCCAATCGCGCAAATTATGTGAGAAAGAAATTTTGTTAAATCATTTAATTAAGAAAGAGTAATTAATTTTTCAAAGTAGGACTGAGCAGCAATGGATTTCGTCCATCGATTTGACCAATCTAAAAATGATGAACTGTCATGAACGTTTACGTAGAAACGTAAATCGATCAATTACTTTTGATGTAATACATTGCGTCCTCGATTATTTTGTATGAAAAGAAAAATTAAGAGGAGTGTGAACCTACGGCTTTTCATACGAAAAGCGATGAGAGTTTAACTGATGTTCAATTTTTTATAGCTTGTCAGTCACAACAAAATCTAGGTCAATTCTATACGTTTTGGTTTTTTCACTATAATCAATAAATTAAGTTTTATTGTTGTTTCAGTATTCTCATAATAAAGTAATTTCGGCTATTATTTGAATTTGTTGATCTTAAATCAAAATTAAAAGAACATATAGACCTAGATTTTTTTGTTGACAACCTATCAAAAAATGGTCAAAGTCGGTTAACATATAAGGGGTGGGAATCGTTATCGCCTTTTATTTGAAAAGGGTGATTTTTGTCATTGGTTCGCAGTCCTCTTAACGAAATGTATGTAAATATGCTTTATAGGTCCTACACTGATCGTCATTGATGTATACGCCCATATGAAATTTACATGTTGTATATTATGTATTATTATTATTAATTTGGTGTGGCAGTGACGCGGCAGGCGTCCGAACAACAAGCTCCCGCACACATTGCGCCGCGCGCGATGAGTTGAGCTTAGTATACGAGTAACTCTGCATTTATGTAAACAAATTGTGTTTTACCACCCAATACAGTGTATCGTGCCCTCTTGACTTGGATTATTATACATTGTATTGGGCATTGGGCGGACTTTCCGGGGCAGAAATGTGACGTTAATAGGACATAATACAACACAATTTAATTTTTTTCATCGATATCCATAAATATAATAAAATCATGAATTTTTACTTATGAATATTGTATACTTCTTTTACCATTATTTAGTTAAAATAAGGCGACGCTGACCTAATTATCTCCAAATTGGGGTCAATTCGAAAGTTTAATCCCTAATTTAAAAATCTCTAAATTTGAAATAAGAAATGTCAAACTCAATTTTTGACAGCTTCGTGCTATACAAAATCGAGTTTGACGTTTCTTATTTTAAGTTTGGGCAATTTTAAATTTAGGCGACACTGTTTCGAATTGGACCCATTGTATGTTTATAGTTTTTTTTTTCTACCCGAGAAAGGATATTTTTAGAAAACAGAAGCAAACCAGAAACTAGAGGAACAAATTGTTACATATTGAAATGATATCGAAAATCACGTCGAAGTGTTTATATTGTTTTTTTCTGAACCATTTTAGAAGCAAATTATCGGAATATATAAGGAAAAATCATATTTTTGCCCTGGAAAGTCCAACGGATGGGTTGGTATAATACTTACATTTGAATTCCCAAAACCTGTATTATTCTCAAGTCGTGAATGAGATGTTGATCTTTACGAGTTTCTTATTTTTCTGGACAGCTGAGCTTGTGAAGTTGCAATTTATTTATTTTGAACATTTGACGTGTTAAAAGAATATACCGAGCGACAAAAATGGCCCAATCTTGTATCTTTTTTATTTGGAAACGGGGCTATATTTTGACGCGAAGTATAGTTTGACGTAGCCCTTGTGTGGAAACTTTAGTTGAAACACACTTATTTTATTGTTGTAGTGTCTCAAGTCAAAACGAAATATTATTTTAATTCGGCAAGAAGTATTTCTTGTCCTAGTTTTGGTCCAGTCTGTCTGTCAGTCCTGTTTCATTCTATACAATGTTATGACAATTTATATTTGATTAATTAAACTTTGCGTACATTTTAACGAAACTACTTCCACAGTTTATCGACCTGCGGTCCTAACATGAATGACACAAAGTTAAGATAGACCGTCTTATCTCTAAGTGCATCTCTCTCACACTTGGGCCGACGAAAGAGATAGTCATAGAGATAAACGGGTTTAATTTATCTTTGTGTCATTCATGTTAGGGCCGCTGCGAAAGTTACCGAAAACTGTGGCAGTATTCTCGTAGTGTTCGCTGAGGGGTAGGACGAGGGCTTCGAATAGTTAGATAGTCTTACTTTGACTTCAATTTTAGAAGAATAATTAGGGGTTTGTAAGAATATCGATGTCGGGTAGTTACACATTTTGTAATATCCGGAGTGAAACGAGTAAACAAGTAAATACCTTACAACCACGCAGTGTTTTAATTAACAGCTTCCAGACCTTTCAGGAACTTTCAAACCCGCACCTCTTGAGTTTCTCTGAACTTATGTGCGCTCTAGAATTTGTTATCACAAGCATTTCGTCGAGTGAAATTATTGTGGCGAAACCGGCAAATTCGAATATTAAGTACGGTAAAAAAAAGCATTGTTCTTTATTTTTGCTATGCGTGTGTGCGTGAGAACAGCAGCTCAATTGGTATCGGTTTGGCTCGAAATGCAAACCGAATTGGTTTGCATTTACACAGAGTTAAGACTAAATTAGTCTTAACTCTGTGTAAATAAGGGTACAATTGGTTTACTTTTCGCGAAAGCGATACCAATTGGTGTAACGTAATTGAGCAGCAGGACCATAGAGTAATATATTATTAATACTGAGAATAGAGATATCAGTGACTAAGGCCCCCGACCCGTAAGGTCCGGAAGAACTCGTGGTTCCACCAACATGTCCCCCTGATTGGTCCACGGGTAATTTTTTTGTCTACGGGGAAAAAATATTAACTGTGTACCAGCGGCCCTAACATGAATGTCACAGATAAATTAAACCCGTTTATCTCTATGACTATCTCTTTCGTTGGCACTAGTGTGAGAGAGACGCACTTTGAGATAAGACGGCCTATATTATCTTTGTGTCATTCATGTTAAAGTCAAAGTCAAGTCAAATTATCTTAATTCAATTTAGGCTTTTACAAGCTCTTATGAAGGTCAAGGAATGAATCTATAGGTTGACCGCTTAAATGAGTCTTCGCCTGCGCGGCACAGGGGCGCGGGGGCAGGACGACAAAGGGGCCTGAGATGTGCGGGCGGCGTGAAATGAATGAAAAAAAAAATGCGCCTGCCGCTCGCACCTCTCTCGGTCCCCTTTGTCGCCTGCCCCCGCGCCCCTGTGCCGCGCGGGCGAAGACTCATTTAAGCGGTCAACCTATACCACCGGTTCGGAAAAAATCCTCTACTGAGAAGAGCCGGCAAGAAACTCGGTGAGGTATCATTTTTTCAAATTAGTACACATATAAGTCAGTTAGGACCGCAGTGGGGCATAGCGGTGGGACCACGGGTAATAGGGGGACTTTAACGACACTGACGCTATCTAACGCTAAAGCACTTAACTGCGTACCTCACTAGTTAACTACGTATCCCATTGGACTGTGCTTGAATAATATTCATCCAACGGTTTCAATATAAGGAGTGGTAAGACTAAAACAATACAGTCAGTGATCTTAATTTAATTTAGTCAATAAGCTATGATGAAGGACAAGTACGGAAAAAACCTACCGAGAAGAGTCAGAAACTGCAAGGTAACATTTTTTCAAAACTATACGTACGCAACGCACCAACAACACCTTCCTGTTAGAAGCGGCTATTACTTCTTCCAAGAACCAACGACCGCATCAGCCGACGCAATGTATGGAAAACAACATAACGTGGCGTTCCAACGGTTAATGAGTAAGCCTCGAGGCTCACGATGTCGCATCGAAAACACAGGGTTATATAAATCAGTTTATTGGTTACAAAAGAGAAATAACATATTTTAAGAATAGTCAATCCGGGATCATTCTTTTATTTTTTGGGGTAACTAACATATTGTGCAAAATCAATTACATGAAGCAACCCATACATGTATATATGTGTAGACTTAAAAAAAACAAGCAAGCGTTAACCTTTTGAACGCCAGTCGGCCGTAGCCGACAGCGACCACGACATGCCGTTTATCATACATTTTGTCGGCTACAGACGTCACTCGGCGTCCGTGGCGCATTCAGCCGTGGCGTTCAAAACGTTAAAGAGGTTCTGTAACGGTCATCTGCAATTGCAATGTTTACGTGATTGATACCCATTGATGCCATTGATCGTTCACTTTTGATAATTGAAGCGATTGACGGCACATGACGCGGTGATTGACGGTCAATGACGGCAATTGACAATCGTTTTCTTGATCGCGCTCTAAAATGTGCGATTGACGTCCAACAAAAGACTGAAGCACGCGCGAATGATACGTCTTCAAATATAGCTTCAATTGCCTGTCATTTGAAACGATCACGTAAACATAATCAGATTAAAACTTTCGTGAGACATTACTAAGACTAGACCTCGGCTCGGGCGCAAGGCGCCGCACGGAGGCCGGCAATGCGTCGGTTGCAGTGAGCGCGACCGTACTCAACCCCTGAAGAAGGACTCCATATGAGTCCGAAACATGTCGGACTATTTTTGACAATACATCGTGAGTAAAGCCGAGCTTATTTCTAGTCTTTGATCACGTAAACATAGTCATTCGCAAATGACCGTTTCGGGGACTACAGTAGTCGCATATGACGTGTAACATTTGACATCTCACCTTGGTAAAAGCAACATCAACATTATATACCTACTGAAGCTAGGAGATCTCTCTTTCGTCTTCCTTGATACAGCTAGTAAAAAGTCAAAAACCACTACACCTTGTAAAACAACTTTGATTTTCTATAAGAAAAACATTTTATCTACACCCATATCATAAAACCTCCATTGGTTAATCAAAAACCGTATGAAATGACCACCATTTTGACAACCAATTAGGAAAAACCAGTGCTGCGATAAAGAAATAACATGACTTCTTTATCGTTTTTAGTAAAGAAATGAGATTAAATTTGGAACAGCTGTCAAAACTCAAGTGGGTCTCTATTCTAGTATCCATAGATATTAAAAGTTATTGATACGAACAATTCGGGTCCGCTAAGCGAACAAATCATATAGAAATTTTGGCACCCAGTTCCCTAGCTTTAAATTTTTGCCGTTGCATAAACTACTATAGCTAGGGAACTGGGTGCCAGCTTAGCGGACCCGAATTGTTCGATTAATGACAATGTAAAGAACCACAGAAAAATAGTCTGCCACCATGGTAGCGCTGTGTTTTCAAGTGACAGCGTTTCAAATTAAAAAAAAAAAATGGTTTGTTAAATCATTTGTTCGTGTCTGCCTCTTGGACTGATGGTCAGAATCATCTTCAAAATGACTAACATCGAAGAGGCAGACGCGCAGGGCTATGTTGTATAACGCGACGAAGTTACAAAAATTTAAATGAAAAAATGCTATACTAAATCATTTGTTCGTCGTTCTCGTTGCGTCCATTCGATTCATTACTCCCAGAATAGTTTCTTTTTTTAAATTTAAGTTGTAATTCAAAAGCGCAGCGACATAAGACTTTCATTTACTGGACCAAATCGATTTGTTTTGACATAAACTAGCATCCCTATCAATATGAACGACGAACAAATCATATACCAAAATGGCACCCAGCTCCCTAACTAATTGTTATGTTTTGTATAAAAATATTTCTCTTTCTCGTCACACTGTTGGCTGACAGTACCAACCTCTGGGAAAATGGGTTGATACCATCTGACGGCCAACACTACCATCGCGCGCGTTCATTGGTCAAACAAATCAAATAGCGCGCGCTTCCCCGGCTTCCTGTTACACACTTCCGTCCCTTTTCACGAAATCACTCCCGCAGATGCAGGAAAGCGAGAGGAAAGATGTTACACATCAAAAATATTAACCTAGGTTAAAGTTGTTATGAGTATATTTTACAAACTTATTCTGTATAAAAACTGTTATCTAGAAAATACACATAAGCGTATATAGCTCATTTCCAAAATTAATGTTTTGGGTGCCAAGAACGGCTGAAATGGGGAAAAAAAATGTAACTCTAATGTGCATTAGGTTGTGTAATTAAAATGAGAGAATTTCTAAAGTATAAACGACCGTGGCGCTCCTGTATGGTAATGATTGAACAATAACCCTTTGGTACCCCTTCGTACCTACTCGTAGCCACCTGACAGGCGGACATAGCAAAGACACGAGGGTTCCCAGCTTTACTGAACTGTTACAAGCATGTGACGACAACTCCTGGTATAGATGGTAAATCAACTTTTTGACCAACCCTTTCGCTTCTCTGCCCTAACATGCATGGCACAAAGATAAATTAGAACCGTTTATCTCTAAGTGCATCTCTCTCACACTAGTGCCGACGAAAGAGATAGTCATAGAGATAAACGGTTCTAATTTTTCTTTGTGCCATGCATGTTAGGGCCGCTGACGTTACCGAAAATGTCTCTGACGGTCCGCTAAATCGGGTTTCCAATTTGAATTTTTTCCCTTTGTTAGGTTTAACACATGTTAAATGACACGTTTTAGCATACGACATAAGTTTAAATAAAAATAAAGCGTAATTTTCGTTTCATATTGAATTTTAAAGTTGCGGACAGATTTGGGTGGGTCTGAAAGTTGATTGTCCCAGCGGTTCCCAGAAAAAAACTATACGTTTAACTTCTTTTTTAGAATTTGGAAATTTTATGTTATTCGTACTCCGAATAATTGAAAAAAATATGTCCTAATGTTTTCCATTTAAGTTTCTTTTTTTCAAACAGTCATGTATGAAGGTCACAAAAAGGAAACAAAATTACTTTGTAAAATTAGGGACAGTTATGGGTATTAACGATTTTGAGTAGGAATAACATAAAACTCCCAAATTGGAAAATAAAATAAAAGGTAAACTTTGTTTCTCAAAACGCCCTATCCTTAGTTTATTAATTTTATCAAATCGTATAAGCATATAATCAATACAAATACAACAGCCATAAAATTCAGACAGTTTTAAATCAGTGTCTCCACTCTTCAGCAGTGTTTGCGCATGCGCACTGCAACATACTATTGACTAGTGTTTTTATTAAATTCAAAGGCTACAACACTGCTTCCCCTGCTAAATGCGTAACGTAACATTTTATATAAACAAATAACGAAGAAAGACTCCACAATATTTATGTTATAAAAAGCCACCAGCCCCCCTCTTCACAAACGCAGGTGTTGACAATCTGACATATTTATTTGTCCACTTCGTTGACAAACATTGATAATAGGCGTGTTTCCTGAAAAATTCTAATTAGTCCGTCTTTTAGATTATAAAAAAATATTGAACACATATTTTTTCTTTTGTCAATTAAACAAACAATTACGAAGATATAATACATGGAAGTTCCGCGTGACGTCACGACTTTGCACACTTTTTAACATTAAGTGACGTCATGAGCCCCCTCTCCCGTACTTTGATGCGCGGTATCTTTGTCAATTTTGATTTATTTGATAAAGCAAAAAATACGTATTCAATCTTTTTTGATAATCTAACTGACGGACTAATTAGTTTTTTTTTTACCCAGAAAACATCTCTATTATATCAATGTTCAGCAACTCGCGCGACAGAACGACCAATCAGATTGTAGGATTCATGTCGCATGACTGATAGCATAGTGCAAAAACATAGTGAGTTTGAGTGAGAGCTATGAACGCGCACGACCCGACGCGCGGTGGCAATATGGCGGCAGCCACAGATAGTCACACGAAAGTCTAGCGGTGAACGAAATGTGGTGGGGATACTGCGCATCGGTCCGACTGCTCACACTCCCGTCACTGTCCCGCTCACTGCCACACGATAACCAATTGTCGACTTCTGCGCAATAACGGTCAACGCTAGAATTTCGTGCCGCCTCCTGTACCGATTATTTCCTCAGCACGGCCCGTGAGACCACTATGTTTTTAAACTATAACACCGGTTAGGGGACAGATGTGGCACAGCACCGAAGTTCCTAAACTACAATCACTTCCGATTAACAATTGACGGCGAAAAGCCTGCCTTTTAAAAAAATAGTTGACTTATATACAATTACAACCTCCAGCAGCGAAGGAAACAAGCATAGCTGGGCACAAGAACGTTAATCCGTTAATTAACGAAGTTAACATTTCGAGTGACGGATTAACTTTTAGTTAACTTTAAAAATTGTTAACGGAGTCATTAATTCCGTTAAACCAATTAAAGTCCGTTAATTGTTAATTAAGTATGTACAATTTGCCAAAAGGATACCACGCGTCTTATGTCAGATAGCTTTTGATTTGAATTTGATCACTAAATAATTAGGTAAGTATTATTACAAACCCTTCTTTTATGAATTTTTCATGTCCTGCCTAAACTTCCATAGCCCATACCAACATTTTTATGATTAAATCACAAACAAAACTACATACAAAATGCAATTTCTATCATGAGATAACGATTAACGTTAACTTCCGTTAAATCTTCCGAAATGTAACGCTTTAATGTGTAACGATGTGAACTTATTTAGTAACGGATTAGCGATTAACGAAGTTAACTATTTGATTAACGGTGCCCAGCTATAGAAACAAGTGGCATGGGGGATATCATAATGCTCTATGATACATATTAAACCCTTGATATATTTTATGAAATCGACAATAAGATATCAAAAACATTATGAAGCAATATGCAACGAACACACGTGAAAGACTTAAACTACGTGTTTATAACGTATCCAAAAACATTTTGATATCAGATAAATCAATAAAATTTGCCTGTTCACATTTTAAATTGCTATATAAAAAGATACATACAAATACGGCAGTGGAAATAGCAGTTTCATTGAAGCGTACCACATTTTCGCTGGTCTCACCAGAAGGAAAGAGAAAACGATATGTGGTTACGGAATGAGGTGTGACAGCGCGATGCGCGCAAAAATCCACAAATAGGATTGCTTCATTTTGAAATGACCAAAATACTTAGCCACCTCGTACAGCTTTGATGGAAACGCAGCACTTCCCAACCTAGCTTGTACAATGCATTATAACCTTTTGACCGCCACAGTCGGCTGCAGCCGTCATCGGATACAGGGTAAAAAACTCCTTCATTACTTTGACTTAAAGTTGAAATTCGTGTTACTTCTCAGACATGCTTGGCGGTCAAAAGGTTAAAACAAGGTTTTAATACGGGTCAGTTTTGAATAGCACACGAATTATTGTAGTACTCAGTAGGACTAGCAGCGGGCCCTGGCAGTGGGAATGGAATGATAATCGTTTTGCAACAATACATTCCGTCGTGTCATCAAACATTAGACAACTTCACAGAGCGGCCCATTTAAAGTTCAATTCGGACAATCAAGATCCGACATTTGGTTTGACGGACCTTTACAAAAAACACGGTCTAAGACATTGAAGTATAATGTAGTTTATGTACTAGAACCGACGTCGCGAACAAAGCTTGGGATCCCCTTTGTTGCCCCGCGGTAACAAAACGAAAACGGTTGACTCAGTCGGCCGTTCACGCCCATGGCGACAACATGTCAAAATTGGAACAACAAAAATTAAAAAAACGTCGTGAGCGCTAAAAACGTGTAAAAGCCAATCAATAAGAAATATATAAACGAGTGTCATGACATTTCATAGGTAATTAACAAAAACTTCAAATAAAACCAGCCGAAAGTAATTTATAAAAGCTATTTCATAATGTTCTTATTTACCTCGCCATTTTCGTATGCAAATCATAGAGTAAAAACCGGACAAGTGCGAGTTAAACTCGCGTGGAGAGGGTTCCGTGATTATATGAAATTTCCTATGTTACTTTAAATACCATAGACTTCTTATAGGTTTTCGTGTAATCTATAGGATAGAACAATTTTCTGTATTTTTTTCAAAGTTTTAGGCGGAATAGTAAATTTATTAATTTATTTTCCTAAATAACTTCAAAAAAATAAATATATTTAAGATTCTCACAACGAGCCCTTTCGTTTGAGTCACACGCCATAGCTTACAAAACTTTTTTTTTGTATTTTCTAATTTACCACTCAAAAGTGGGCACCCATGTTTAAAATTAATTTATTTACGTTACACGTCCGAGTTGCGGTCACCGACTTACTTGTACCAAATTTCAACTCAATCGGTCCAGTAGTTTCGGAGCAAATTGGGAACCCTAAAAACAGATGGGCACGGTTAGGCACTTATAGAGCCTTATTGAACGAATTATTTAATACTGATCATTGTTTTTCTTTTCCAAGTTTTTTACCCAAAGGGTGCCAAACCGGATCTTATTACTAGTTACTTCTTTGTCCGTCGCATTAACATATGTTAAAAATTAGCCCCAACGCTGAATCGATTATGAAAATTCTATTGACATTTTTCGCCTAACTGATATAATTTATAGGGAGTTAACAATTAAATAAATTTTTAGCGATGGATTTTTATTTCACTTCATTACTTTTGTTCATTAGGTAGAGTAAGCTCAGTGTCGGTTAGTCGATGAAGTTATAATCTTAGCCGAGTTAGCCCCTGCCCGCAGTCTCTGCCGGTGCATACATTCCGTTTGCGTATTCGGTTCTAGTACGGTAGTACATTATACTTCAATGGCTAAGAGAATTATTTTTGGTACTTAATGAATTGGAGTATCTCGTTAAGGGACTGGCCCGGCGCGAGCGGCTGGCACATCTTGTTGGGCAGCGGTCGTACAAGGCGTCTTCGTTGCGCGTCTTCTACTAGCGTCCTCCATTGATCGTTTCTCTGCAATTGGTTAATAATCGGACATTAAATTACGCATGAGTTTGATCAGAGGATCAGTCATTGCCACTTTAAAGTTTAACCTTTTAGAGGCCGTTGTAGACTATGCGTGACAGCGTATACAGGGTAAAAAAGTCCTTCAATACCTTAAGTTAAAGTTGAAATTCGTGTTACTTCTCAGACATGCTTGGTGGCCAAAAGGTTAATAATTATAATAGCAATAAATTATATATGTCAATAGAGTAGAGACATCATTTATAGAGTTGCAGAACGTACTAGTTTGGCGCGACCTGTATCTGTGTGTGTGTGTGTGTGTGTGTGTGTGTGTGTGTGTGTGTGTGTGTGTGTGTGTGTGTGCGTGTGTGTGTGTGTGTGTGTGTGTGTGTGTGTGTGCACAGTGGTGTTGCGGCACAGAATAGATAATAGTACTAACGTAGTTTAGGCATAAAAATATGCCTACTCATGTCTTCTCTCTCTGTCGCATAACAATAGCTCTTTCACGTGCGCTATAGGGTCGCTTGTGGGTCGCTTTAAGTAGAGTTATCGCTATGACGACGCGCAACGCGGCGAGCGAGCGAGCGGCAACCTATTGCGATTTAATTCGCACACGAATATTTTGTGTTCGACGCCGATACTGACTTGTGCACTGACCCTGTCTAAACGTGGCTTTGCTGCCCGACGGCCGATCGTGCCTAAAGTTGGAAGTGAAACCCGCCTGATTGTGGCACTGACCATGACGGCGTTCGGGTTGAGCGCGACGAGCAGCGCGTGGCGCGCGCGCGTCAGCATCACGTTGAGGCGGCCGCTGTCCGTGAGGAAGCCGACGCCCTGCGACCGCGCCAGCGACACCACCACTATGTCGCGCTCTTGCCCCTGGAAGCTGTCCACTGTGTTCACCTCGACCTCGTGCTCCGACCTGCAAGCGACCGACAAGTAAATTACTAATTAGGAACCCCTTCAGAGCGACGATGGTCCGACGGGTTTTATAATTTAACAGTAGTCGTAGTAGAAGTTATACAGGGTGACATCGAAGACGTGATCAGAAACCAGTTTTTCAGACTCGGTACTTGATGACCATTTTCAAGCAATATTAGTTAAAAGAAACAAATACTATTTTTTTTTTTTAATTTACGCCTTCGGGGGGTGAACTATAGTCGTATTTTTAATTAGACGATGTCAACTGACGTTTACTGTGTTCCCAGTTGACGTTTACTGTCTTGTTAGCAACTGTCAGTTAGCTTCGTCTAAAAATACGACTATATGTATAGTCAGTAGGGGTAAATTAACAAAAATTTTAGTTTAATTCAATCTACAAAGACGCGTCCCACCAATAAACTTTACGTTCCATTTTAAACCTGTTTATTTCAAAAACGCAATTACAATACAAAACATAACTGCTAATTGAGCTAAGGAGTTGTATACATAATAAATATATGTAGTTTATGCAACGGTTGCATAATGATAGGCCTTGAAATTCGACGACGCGGATAGCCTAGTTGGTAGTGACCCTGCCTCCGACGCAACCATCCCGGGTTCGATCCCCGGTACGGGCAAATATTTGTGTGATGAGCACGAATGTTTGTTCCTGAGTTTTGGATGTTTCCTATGTATTTAAGTGTTTATTTCTCTATATAAGTATGTATATCATCGTCTAGTACTCATAACACAAGCCTTTAGAGCTTACTTTGGGACTAGATCGATTTGTGTAAAGATTGTCCCCTGATTTAATAAAAAAAAAACAAAAACATAAACAACGAGTGCGGGTTTTTGAAACGAGCCGTGAGGCGAGTTTCATAATAAGATCGCACGAGTGTTTTAAGGCTAAATTATGTACAGTTGCATACATAACTATATCTACACACATATTATATATCCTCCATGATGTGCTCAGAAAAATATATTTTCTGGCAACGAGTTATTTGTTGCAATCATGGCTGCATTTACAATATCCGGCGGAGTGTTCACATCGTTCTCGGAGTCACTACTATTCATATTTTCAACTTAAATTTAAATTACAAACAACTTTTAACAAACAGCAACAAACCAACATGAATGATGAAATGACAACAGTGATGGCGGCAATTCGATCCTCCGTCAAGACAAATGTTTTTTTTTAAAATCATAGACAAACCAATGAATTCCCTATTCTCATGTCACTCGAGATCAAATGTCGTACGGGTTATATTAAAAACATACTGAATTGATGTTTCGTATCTATAACGGTTTTAATATCTATGGATACTAGAATAGATCCCCACTTGAGTTTTGACAGCTGTTCCAAATTTAAACTCATAACGTTACTAAAATTGATACTGTAATAACATGTACAGATTTTACCTACTACCACAGACAAGAAAGCTCTCATAGTAAAATTGGTTGTATTATTGCCCGGTCATTTCCTACGGGTTTTGAATACATTATGGAGGTTATGATATGGGTGTAGACAAAGTTAGTTTATCTACACCGTAGGAAATATAAAACATAAAACCGTAGGAAATGACCACCATTATGACAACCTGTACTGTAATGTTGTTACAGTATCGATTTTAGTATCGTAAGGGGTCATCCATAAAGTACGTCACACTAATTTCGTGAATTGTTGACCCCTCCCCCGTCCTTGTCACAGTTGGTTACGTTTGGGAGACCCCCCCTCCCTAGTGTGACGTCAGATATTTAGTCATTTTACATCTAGAAATTATTAAATTAAAATTTTTTTCGATATCAGTTCAAATTTGGCATATTAATACTAGCTTTTATTTAGATGTATTAGATTGTGAAATGTGACGTCACAAAACTTAGGACCCCTCCCACCCCTTGTCACACAATGTCACATTTTGTCGACCCCCTCCCCCCCCTTTACGTGTGACGTACTTTATGGATGACCCCTAATGGTCTTAACGATACAGATGAGCCACAGGCTGGCGCACCGCCGTCGCCGCAGCCGGCGGGGCCTCATCGTCGCCGTGTTGCTAAAGTGTAGATAAAGTTATGTATGCAACTCTGCATAGTTTCGCCTTAAGACACACGTGCGATCTTATTATGAAACTCGCAAAGCTCGTTTCATAAGACCGCACTAGTGTTTTAAGGCCTATCATTATGCAACCGTTGCATAAACTACTATTACGCAATCGTTCGGTGTAAAATTAAAGCGGGCGGTCTTCGTCGATGGAACTATCGATTTACTCGTGGTGTTGATCGGCGTCGGTTAAAGCCGCGCCACGCACACACCTCCAGCTCGCACACACACACTCACGAGTCGGGCAGCAGCGCGCGCAGGTTGCGCTTGAGCAGCTCCTTGTGCGCGTTGTAGGGCGTGATGACGGCCAGGCTGAGCGCCGCGCGCCGCGCCACGCCGTGCAGCGCCGCCGCCAGTCGCGCCACGCCCCACGCCTCTAGTTCGTTGCCGCCGCCCGCGTCTGCATACACGTGGACATTCTAACTCAATAAGATGATACATAAAATGAAGCTGGATACATACCAAATGGGCGTGTTTCCTGAAAAATTCAAATTTAACATATTTTTTCTTTTGTCAATAAAACTAAAAATGACGAAGATATAGTGCGTTGAAGTTCCGCGTGACGTCACGACTGCACACTTTTTACCATTTAGTGACGTCATGAGCCCCCACTCCCAAACTGTGATGCGCGTTACATTTGTCAATTTTGATTAATTTGATAAAGGAAAAAATACGTGTTCAATATTTTTTGATAATCTAACTGACGGGCTAATTAGAATTATATTTTTTTTACCCAGGAAACATCCCTATTCGTGAGTGCTGCTAACTACATATACAGATATTCACTTAGCTTGGCTCCTCATAATAGAAGTTTGATTGTTCATCATCATAATACTTTTGTATAATAAATAACTTAAAATAAATAACTAAAAATAAATAAGTGTGTGTGTGTCAGTTCCGACGCACGACAGGAGTTTACTCCTTACGAACGATTATAAAATAAAACAGTACCCATCATACCATGCTGTCATTTTTCATTTTGACATTTGACAGTAAATAATAAAGTTTCATATTAATGAACATAAACATGTCACTCACTGAATACAATAATTAATTGACACTTCGGGTCCCGTCGTCTTCCGATTGAGATCCGAGTTTTACCGATGGAAACATATTATTCACTATATCTGTATGCAATGCGAAGCGACCGACGCATCTTCGGCTAACATCGTGTGACTTCGTGTGACTCCGTACCGTGTGACAGTGTGACATCGTAGTTTGATTTTACTCCCCATAATTTTTCATACCCCGGCCTTATATATGAAAATCGATTCTTAAGGAGTAAACTTCAAAAAGCGACCGCCCGTACGCGGCACCCAAGTTTGAACACGAACCTTGTCCCTTGTCCCCGCTGCATATGGTGAGGATGGTGTAGGGCGGGAAGGGCAGCTCGGGGCGCGGCGCGGCGCCCGTGCGCACGCGGCCGGCGTAGAAGGCGCGGTTGGGGTAGTCGGCGATGTCGGCGTGCATGCGGTACTGCCGGTTCAGCAGCACCACCGCGCCGCGCGCCCACGCCTCGCCGGCGCCCGCCAGCCGCGCGAACAGGCTGTCGCCGAGCCCGTGCCGCTTCGCGCGCTACGATTACAATAGGGGCATTTCACATATAAGGGGTCATCCATAAAGTACGTCACACTAATTTCGTGACTTTTTGACCCCTCCCCGTCCTTGTCACAGTTGGTCACGTTTTGGGTGTCTAGACTCCGCGATGGAATAGTGCAACAGGCCCGGTGGCCGCTGGGTTCCTGAAATGCGTGGTCAGCGTCTGGACGCTTCGGCGCCGGTGTGGTATGATAAGAACAACAAAGTGTTGCACTAATGCCATCCCGTAGGTTTACTTATTCTAATTTAATATTATTAGAAAAACAATATTAGCAATATATGTAAATAATATAATGTACTTATACTAACGGCCGCACACAACACATAACATACATAACACTTAACACTTCACATAACACGCATGAATCAGCCAATAATGGACCTTTTGTCAATGTATTAACAACGCCGATGTCGGCAAAATTTACCGAGTGTCAAATGTCACCATCGCTGTTATTTGACAATAAAAAAGTGAGCATCGCGAAAATCGTGTTGGGCAGTTCCTTACTATATATTTCTATGGTGACGGTACTGTTTTATACAGGGTGGGACATAAGTTTTTGCACTTTTAGAAACATGATAGAGGCAAAACTACAAATGCTATTTTATTTGTATTTATTATAAGTAATAAGCATAAAATATATTTTTTATCTGTATAAACAATGTCGCCTAAATGAGCTCCGTCTTGTTGCTGGCGCTCCTGCAACCTACTATGCAATTGTATGGAAAGATACTGACAATCATCATTTCTGGTAGGTACGTTTTGCAAAATTTTAAAATAAACGGTTTTGAAGTTACTTGGGAAAATAGGCAAAAATTTACCATTCCCCCCTCCCCCTCCTTATCGCCGAAACTACTGGTCCAAATTTTTTTAAAAATATACTAAAAATAGTTCATTACCTAAAGATTACAGGAAAACCTTCAAAAAGTGCATGGTATTTAAAGTAACAAAGTAAATTTCATATAATCACGGAACCCTCTCCACGGGAGTTTAACTCGCATTTTTCCGTTTTTTTTTTGAAAAGTGTTTATCACAGTAACCACGTTACTTTCCTGTGAAACGGTGTACTGTAGTCAAAAATATACAAAATGGCGTTTAATTTCTCATCATCCTTTGTACTGCACAATTAATAGTTTAGAAAAAAATCTGTGTTGCTATTTGCAAAAACTTATGGCCCACCCTGTATGTGTTGATAGCACAAAGCCAATTATACGGACCTGCGAGCAGATGTAGCCGGGCAGCTGCTGCGGGTCGCCGATGAGCGCGAGCCGCGACACGTCCAGCGTGAGCGGGATCAGCGCCTCGGGCTCGATCGCCTGCCCCGCCTCGTCCACGATGCACAGCGCGATGCGCCGCTTTAGCCTAAGGGTTGGGCCACAGATGAGTGGCCGATAAATTGGTGAAGATGACGTCTCTCGTGGATCGCGTTAAGTGATTAGTGAGAGAGCAGCCTAGCTAGAATGGCTGTTGATAAGACATAATATTTGTATGTTAGAAGACAGACTATGACATTATTTTTTATGGAGATTCTAGGTTTAGCGCTCGTTGTGAGAGCATGTGAATAATTTAATAAATCAATTTCAGAAGGCCTCCATGTTTGCTTACAGTAGATACCTAATAGATTAGCAGATGTATGAAGCACCAATTGAACTAAAAACGATTGTCATTAGTATAGGATGTTCAACGCAAGATTCAAGGATTTTCTGTTAAAGTCTTACTGACGAGGAAGAGACTGAATAAGTCTCAGAATTTATGGAAGATAGTTCTTATTTGTTGGTATTATTAACTTTTTTTCATTAATTTATAAAGATCAATTTCATAAAAAAAAAAACATACTAACGGTGACATCCTAACTTATGTTTTCCATGATTGTAAGTTATTTATTAACCGTTTGAACGCCACCGCTAACGGCGAAAAAAGCGTGTCCCGAGTGCTCGACGACGGCTGTAGCCGACGCAAATATATGGAAAACGGCATGTCGTGGCGTCAGGCGTGGCGGCGGCACGGAAAACTGCCGACGGCCACAGCTGACTGTGGCGGTCAAAGGGTTAATTTTGTGCATATCTTGCTTTATTAATTTTCTAATGGCCGAATTCAAAAACGTTAAGTGGCGTTACTAGATATTAAGTAGTTAAATGTCCCTTAACTAGTTGTCAACCTATACAGAAACTTCACTTTAATTAAAGCTCAATTTGAGTGGCGTTTCTGACGGCCATAAGTAGGTTAAGCTTTAATAAATAAATGAAGTGCCATATTGAATGAGTGGGTGATAGTGAGTGCACTGGGTCAGTGGGTGGTCAGTGAGTGGTCAGTGGGTGGAGCAGGTACCCGCGCATCTTCTGGTTGATGGCCGAGGCGAGCGTGGTGAGCACGATGTCGGCGCAGTCGATGATGCGGCGCTCGGCGCGCGCCACGTCCTCGGGGCGCGGCTCGTCGCCGCCGCCCGACTTGTCACCGCCGCCCAACTACACCAGCCACATATTTATCATACTAGCCACTCTACTTCGACGACATCATGTACTAAAATTCTTAAATACTTATATTAAAAATGCAAAAGTTATTCTGTCTGTCTGTTACGTATCCACGGCTACGATTTTAATGAAGTTTGAGCCCTAGGGAAGGACTTAGGGTACTTTTTTTTTTAAACCCCTCAAACGATTAAATAGGCGCTGCCAAATTTATTTACGGGAGTTCGTGCGTGGCCGATTAGAGTCCGAGGATGTCTTTTTGGTTTACTGTCATTAGGTACAAATGGAAAAGCGTCCACGTGAAATAAACATTCTGAACTTGGGTCAAAAGTAATAGTATGCAAAGTGAATTTAGTGGAAATGTAATTATGCTGAAAAGTATTTATAACCAAATTTATTTTCGTTGTAAATTGGACGTAGTTTAGCAAGAAGGATCCAAACCAAAATCATCGACAAGTTCGTGCATGCACGACGACAGCTCGAAATTTAAGGGAGAAAATCTAAGTTTAAAAAGTCAATAACAGGCAAACGTGTTATATTTAAAGATACATTTCCACGTAGACGAAGCTGCGGGTAAAAGCTAGCGAGTACATATGTAAAATCTTTAGGAAAATCGATCGCCCCGTGTATTTGTGAAAGCGACACAAACTAACAAATGTATACACAGAAATCATGTACACCGCAAAAGTAAAAAATTGATATCCAAAAATGAATATAGGATACTTTTTACGCTGGAAAAATGCACAGTTCCCGAAACATCAAGTGAATTGTATAAGATACATTTAATGGGAGATTGGGGCTAATTCGAAATGCGTGGTCGCCTATATTTAAAATTAGAACAGTCAAACTCAATTTTGTATTAGCACCAAGCTGTCAAAATCGAGTTTGACGTTCCTAATTTCAAGTTTAGCGAACACACTTTCGAATCGGCCCCATTATTTATTTAACTTAAGTGAAGATTTAAAAGTACCAATGCTCTTTTAGCTGAGAACTGCTTTATTCGGTCTTCGCAAAACGCCACGCGAGCCGGGTCCTTGGCGCTGCGCATCGTCGTCCTCCACATGTTGATCTTAGCGTCCAATCGGGAAATCTGTGATCATTTTAGGAAATTGGTATCACGTTAGAAGCGTCCTTTCCCCTTATCACTCCTCTCCTCCCTGATTCCGCCTCCCTCCTCTAGTTATCCACATGGTTGACTTACTGATACATTTATTTAAAAACTTGACTTACCTGCCAGTACAAAATAGTGAATGGGCATAATTAATAATAGGGTAGATGCATATTTTTTTCCATGTTGTATTGGAAAGCGCTGAGTAATAGAAACCGATCTGTGTACGCAACACATTATTAAGTTGTTTATTTTATGAGTTATGAAGCTTTGAAAAGTCATTGTTCATATCACTTGCAAAAACACTCCATACAAAATGGACGACAACTATGACGTCACAGCATTCGTTAGACTGTACAAAATGTATGGCGCTAAAACGAAATCTACAATTATTTCCGAAAATACTGTTTGCAGACCAACATCGTAGAAATAAAACATGACATAAATTTGATGAGGATGTCCAAAAAACTAAAACCAGAACTAATAAACCAATATATATTTTTCACTAATTTTGACTCTTAATAAAATAAAAATGAATAGTCCAAATTATCTGCTTTTTTCTGTACTATGCTTTTGTTTACATTTACTTCATTTTGATTTTCATCCATCTTCCCCGTAGTCTTGTATGTAATTTCTTTGCTAAGTGCATACCAAAAAAGGCTTTGCAATCTCAAAAACCCAGGGTTTCATCAATGACGTAACCGGATTATCGCATGTCCGGCCATGACTCCTGGACCTTTCCTGGACCGTGTCATAAATACATCCTACGCCGCCGGGTATCAAAAACTGCTTCGTTTCGGAAACAGCAACCGGAGTTTGATTACTGTCGGAAATAAATATGCTTCGATTGCAGTACACTGTATGGGAGGTAAGCGGCCTAGCAGGGCAGACACGAACATGACTTATCTCCATCTTATCGCTCAGTGCATCTCTTTCTTCGATACTAGCATGAGTGACGCGCTGAGGGATACGATGGGGATAGCTTATGCTCGTGTCAACCTTGCTGGGGCCACAGCGACAAGACTGAGACGATTTCAGTGAACTATGAAAATAATAAACTTAATATTTAGGATACATTTCACTCCATCGAGGTTGGTAATTAGGGGTCACAAAATCGGAGGTTTTTAAGAAAACCGGTTTTACGGGTTTGATATAGTGGCAAAACCGGTATTGTGGTTTTTTCGGTGATTTCGATTTTCTTTTAAACATGTTCAAAATCCGCCCTGTAATCCTGTTTAAGGATCGGCAGAGAGAGCCACAAAGTTATTTCTAACTCTACAGCCACTTGCCATTAAAAATATATTATCGTTAATGCAACAGTAAGTCTAGAAAAGATAATTCAAATGGGATAATCACAATGTGCCAGTATCGTAGGTACAGTGTGTGCCGTCTTAGCTGTTCCACCCTGACGCGTAAATTGAGTGACATCAATATGGCGGTCATGTCCGGGCATGATACATCGCATTGTTTCCGTATAATTGCGTATATAGAACCATTGCCTCTTGAAATTTGCATAATTTTGCCATGCATATTTGCGTGTCAATGACGCGTGTTACAAAAATCATAATGGCGCAATTTCCGCGAATTTGTTTTGCTTGATTTGTTAAGCGGAATGGTTTCAGGGTATTATTTCTGATATGACTATGACTATAGTCTACTATTATAGGTCTATACTCTAGTTCTGGTTTTATTCACAGTGGGTGAAATGAACTATTAACTAGGCGAATGTTTTCCATAAAAACTTGTGATAACTTGCAGCGTAACTCTTGTAGCGTGCTTTTTTCAACACATCCGGTTTCAATAATACTGGGTAAGGGAGCGTTCAAGTATTACGTAACGCAATTTTTGGAGATTTTTGACTCCCCTACCCCCACATGTAACGCGTCGTAACGTTCTTATGTACCCCCTCCCCCCTCGTAAAACATTACGTAACCACCAAGTGACCATTTTTACCTAAAAAAATATTCTAGTGGTCGTTCAATTTAAAATTTTGAAAAAAAAAACGTTTAAAAAAATGCGTGAACGAATACGCGACTGTTCTGAAGGGTTAAGAAAATAAAACGCGTAGGTCTACTTTTTCATCACATTTGTGAGGAAATGATATAAAAATTAGACGAAAGAAATTAAATAATTTATCGGTGTTGCGTCGGTTGCGCGCTACTTCTATAAGAAAACGATCCCCGCCGGGCTCGGCGCGCACGCCCCGCCGGACCCAGCGCACACGCCTCGCCGACATCGTGAGTTATAAACCATAACCAAATCCATAACTCCCGCGGTAGGTAAATCGGCTACAGCTGCTCTATACGCCTGCGTATAATAACACCCTTTCCGAGGAAGTGTGATGAAAAGGAAATTTTCAGCAATAATTTATTTTGGCATCACTTTGCTGTCGGCAAACCTTCTTCGCAGTTGGTAAGCTTAGCTTGTCTTCCTAACCAGACCCGTTTCACCCAGTGCATCGTGTCCAGCTAGCTGAAGGTGCCTAAGATGCTCTTACCTCCTCGCGCAGCGCGGGCGCGGGCAGCTGGTCGGGGCGCGGGCGCGCGTCGCGCTGCGCCAGCGCCTGCGAGCTGACGTCGCGCGCGCGCGGGTGCATCGCCTCTGACCGCCCCACGCGCACCATGCGGAACCGTTCGTCTGACAACACACCCTCATTATACCACAGAATAGATAATAGTACTAACGTATACCTCGCCCAATGTAAAAAGAGCGCTGAAGGCCATACATTTTATATGGCCGTCAGCGCTCTTTTTACATTGGGCGAGGTACACGTCTAAGAATCAATTTAAAAAACAATGTTTTAAAGTTATCCCGGAGGAAAATTGGTAAATCATTTTACATTTATACGTTACGTTGAACTATAATTAGTAGTACATTATTTGATATCCGTGCTTTGTGACCTTGCGCTTGTTGTGTTATTTTATTATCGTTGTGTTATTTTCATTTTTTATAAGAGCATTATTGTCTATGTCTTAGTGCGAACTCTTGAGGAGTTGAGTGCTTTATCTTTTTTATTTTAAGGTCTTAATCATATGTGTCCCTAAGTCCCTATGTACATCGAAACGTACAGAACAATCACTCTCTAACAAAACCTACTGCGATTTACAGCGCCGCGCGGCTCGACGGCCGAGCGTACCTAAAGTTCGAAGTGAAACCCGCCTGATCTCTGAAGCGCCTGATCTCTGTGTGTGTTGACACACAGAATGCTTGCGCGGACGGCCGCCGGTGTTTCCGTTGAATGTACCCGACCCACGCCCGTCCCAGGCACGCATTCTGTCGGTTGTCGTCCATATAAATTCAACAGAATATACCCGCGCCCGCGTTTTGTGTGCTTTGCGCTTGAAGGTCTGGGTAGACCGCAACCGAGTAGAAAGTTGCCACAGTTGACTTTGAAATAGTTTCGAGGTTCGATGAAACGTATGACGTACGTTGACTCATGTCATGGGCCCGGCAGTTTATAATAAACTGCCCGAAGCTATCACAGCGGCATCCTCTTTTTACGTTTTTAAAAAGAAACTTAAAAGTTGGCTTCTTGAGCACACATTCTACAGTT
Source organism: Tortricodes alternella (assembly GCA_947859335.1). Taxonomy (NCBI): domain Eukaryota; kingdom Metazoa; phylum Arthropoda; class Insecta; order Lepidoptera; family Tortricidae; genus Tortricodes; species Tortricodes alternella. The sequence continues at coordinate 6,908,864 of OX401983.1, read as the reverse complement.
ACAATGAATTTATTATGTTATGAATATGCGAATCAACTTATCACAATTAATTTTATGTAAATCATTTTTATTATTATTTGTTGTGCAATTAATTTAATTTTAATTTTAATTTCAATTTAATGTTTTAAAATAATTTACTATGACCTATAATATTATTATTATGAATAAATGAATATGAATATGAATATGTCGTATTACGTAGACACGAAAGACCAAATTTGACAATAGTAAGACGGCAAATGTTTCCACTACCGGAAATGAGTTAAAAGCCAGTGAGACGGTAATTTTACGCGAAAGAGATAGTGCAATGGTAAGAACATACAGACTATATAAATCCTATAGCCAATAAGCTATAAGCGTTGGGGATACAGGCAGATAACCGTACTCGCACCAATCACAGCGTATAAAAATGGCAGCTTTATTTGCTAGTAAAAGTTAGGCTAAGCGGTGTCTTCAGGATATATGATTTGTACCATCACGCTGTAGTCTTACGGCCTGCAGTTTAAGAAATGGTTCACGACAATAATTTCATAGTTAAGCCCATACCTCGAGCCATTACCTATCTATAGTACGCCTACATTAATTAGTAAATGAAGCCCCAGCCTTATCACGTGTATAAGATTGACTGACCCCGAGGCAGGTTCTGCCGGATGTTGAGGAGGCGGATGACGAGCTCGTCGACGGCAGCGTTGCTGGTTGCGCAGATGAGGATCTTGCCGCGCTGCTGCTGCCGCCGCCCTACACCGTCGTAGAAATACGCCATCACCATCGCGCAGATCACGCTCGACTTGCCTGCGCACGGAAATAATAGGGAAGATAATTCTTGAGAATGTAGAAGTATAGAGATCTCCAATATCACCAAAAATATGCCACCAACTTCGATATATTTAATTTATGACTTCACTTAACCAATAATATATCTGCCGTTTCTAGGTAATGACTTACGAAAGCCCATTATTATTTCTTACTTTTCAAAGGGGTTTACTTAAAATAAACGCAATTACAACTCCCAAATTACTACATAATGCGATGCGTCGACCGTTCGCACTCAGTGGAGGTTGGACCCGTGTCGCGCCAAACGATCGTTCCCAATGTAAAAAGAGCGCTGACGGCCATACATTTAATATAGAGGATCAGCTCTTTTTACATTGGACGAGGGCCACTTGTTGCCGTGCTTCAGTATACTCGTAGCTAATCTTTCAGAACGCAATTTAGTGATAGCCTTGGTAATATTTATTATACATGCAGCTGACCTATTGAAGTGATCATCTAGTCCAAGGTGTCCTGTAAAACGCTGCTACACTTTTCAATAACATGAAGTATATGTTTACCTGTTCCCGGCGGCCCCTGCACCATCTGTATGGAGGGCCGGTCGCCGAGCGCCGCCGACACGGATGCGCTCACTGCTGTCTTCTGACTATCATTCAAATTTTTGGTCCACTGCAATCATAAATAAACTTTATTCTCTAGTTTTTTAAGATCTATTTTATCATATACCAATGAAGACGAACACAAAACTGATGTGAACAAGAGTACCTGGGAGTTCATACTGCATTCCTGATTATGGACACTCTCTGGGAAATGGTGCGCCTCTGGCTTCAAAATTGCTTCGCTGAGAGGTGATCCAGCCAAGTATTCTATCGCTTCGAATAGTGTCAATTCCTTATGTATGTGCGCCAGACTTTTTCCTACCATTGTGTCGCCAGGATGTAAAATTCGCATTTTCTCAGTAAAAGTCGCTTGCATGTTTACAGTAAAATACGGGCGTCTATTATCTGAAAAGAACATAATTGAACAATGCTCCACTTTATGTACAAAATGAATTATAGTTAATATAAACACTACTTACTTGGTGGTTGAACATTGGTCACAAATAAAAACCTAGAATTTTTTGCATTTTCTGGCCCAAAATAACAAATCATTATTTCTCCCATCCTTGGTATGCTTTTCTTCTCGGAATTTGAAAGTACAACTGGGGACAAATATCAAGTTTTATGGAAATAATATCATATAAGAAAGTAGATTGTTGCACCAAGCAGAAAGTGATTCGTTAATGCGCCGAGTATTAGTTTGGAGCCCGAACGCAAGTGAGGGCTCTAAAAACAAGAGCGCAATAATACATCACTTGATGCGAGGTGCATAATCTGCTTTTCTTTCAACTACTGCAAAAAGTTGGTAAAAACCACAGAACTATATCGAGATAGTAGGAAAGAGTTCGTCGATTTATATGGAAACTGAGCGTGTAACATTTATGCGTAGTTACTTTGATATCACGAGTGTAATTTAGTGACGGGAATCGTAAGTCGCGCGAAAACGATTCAAAAGCATCGTACCGCAACTCCCGGCGTTCCGCGCCGCGCCACCGCCGCCGACACAAAGATGATCTCACAACATCTTTTTGGCGGGAACATACATACACTCTTTCCTTCTAACTCGATATAGTTCTGTGGTAAAAACAGTAAAAGTAGAGTTAAACACTAAAACCCGACTAGCGACGTAAAAGTATTTTTGTTCCTGGTATGAGGCACCCTTAGAAGGTTTATATGGCCTATGACAGTCGCACTTTCTCCCCGAATCTTAAGATACCCAATTTATTAAAGTCAGTCAAGTGTTTTAGAAGCTAAAGTAGAACATCCGAAAATCTTCACAGAATACTTGTATCTGTTCAATTCATTTTCATATCACGCCAATTTTATTTTTATCTTTTAGTATCCTATACTATCTTTTTAGCCAGGTACTTTGAGCATACCATTTTAGACGGGACTATAACAGTTCGATATGGCCGCCGACATGTGGAACAGTCCACAGGTCGGCGGCCATATCGAACTGTCCTCATGACTATCAATCCTTCAAGTATTTAGGCTATTTTAATTCAAAAACCTTATAATAAAGTACAAACGACACTGATAATGTTTTACATAGTCTCTGAAAAAGTTCTTTAATTACATAAAGAAAAAAGATATTACATACAATATGAGTGTAATCAAATACTTACTTTCAACAGTAATATGACTATCAATCCTTTAAGTATTTAAGCTATTTTAATTCAAAAACCTTATAATAAAGTACAAATGAACACTGATAATGTTTTACCTATAGTCTCTGAAAAAGTTCTTTAATTACATAAAGAAAAAAGATATTACATATGAATGTAATCAAATACTTACTTTCAACAGTAATATTAAAAAGGTCATAAGTGCGATCAAGCGACTGAGGAGGTGCCGGGGGAAGAGATACTATTTTCATTGACAGTCCACTGTTCTGATGTCGCGCCCTCATGTAACCTTGGCTTATACATTCCCAAATCTCCATTAGAAGTAAGTCACCTACTTGCCTGTGGAGGTGTTTACGAACATTAGTAGGTTACGAAAACTTTTTATCAAGCCTCTACATGTTCAATGACAAATAAAACTTACCCAACATATTGATGATGACTTTCAAAGGATTGAAACAGACCTAATGGAGGATTACTGTGACCTAATATTGGAGGTGGTTCATTATTGTTTATCTGTTCATCTAGCCAATGCGGATTCCATCTAAGAATCTTCATTAAAGTTAACTTTTCTAAAGAAAATACTGGTCTATGACGCTTATCCACTAGAATGGTTTTGATTTCACTAGTCTTATTCATTCTGTGTCCTGGTTCAATTTCAAATATATGCACTTCAGGAGGTGCATTTGAAAAGCGTACTGACTTCTTGGCTTTTTTTGGTGGCAAAGGATCTACCTTCGATGTTGGTTTACCTGTCTCTTCACTCTCTGATAATGGCTTCAGGCTTTTAAAGGGTATTCGCGGCAGTGTTTTGGATTTTTGATTTGATATAACTTTGTCTGTTTCAACAGAACCTTTTTCTTTTATTTTCTTGGCCTTCTCAAGATCAGCTACCAAAGTTTCTTTTTTCTTTTCCTTGGTCTTGCAAGGTTTTTCCGGGCTTTCTCTTCTTTCCATGGGCTTAACAACAGCTTGTGCAACATTGGTCAAGAAGGCACCTCTGTTTGCAGATGTCACTTTGGCATTAACTTTCATTTTGTTTGGTTGTCCAGACTTATTCGACATGTGTTCTGAATCATCCTTATCTTTTGTCGCAATTTCCTTTAGTTTCTTTTTCCGCTCCTCTTTTCGTGAGTTGCTTATGTGATTTCTTGAAGATGTATGTTTTGATGCTTTGCTACGTCTTGATGATGATGATGATGATGTGAAACTTTTTGCTGTGACCGTTTTTGTTTTATCTGAAAGCCAAGAAAAATATTAATCAAGGGATTTCAGGATTTTCCTCTCGAAGCATTGAACCCTTGTCCACGGATTCATAACTAAAACATAAAAAAGATGTTTTTGAAGATGAGTTTTTTTCATACCTAATTTCAAGCCCTTCATGTCTAGAAATGGGCCAAAATCAACTAGCAAGCTTTGCCATGATGAACATGTGAAGTTAAATAAAATCTTGTAAAACAATATATCTTGTATGATTAATGTTTTTGATAGAAATAGTATAAAAACCTAATCCTAGTATAGGTAAGAAATAAAAAGAATCATAATAACAAGGACAAGGAGGACTTACAGTCAGTGCTAGCACTATGAGCTTTTCTTTTTGGTATCTGCACAAGGGGCTCAATCAGCTGTGCCTTCTTTCTTGTTTCAATTTGATTCTCCTCTACAGGCTTGGGTGGAATTACACTGGTGCCATCAACACAATCTACAACTTGCTCTTTTGGAGAATCCTCTAGTTTGGACTTTGGTGGTGGTAAATTAAAAGTTATGATATCATTTAACAATTCCTCTTCATCTGTCTCATAATTTGTCACTTGATTAGGATCTTCACATATTTTTTCTTTTTGAGCGGCTACTGTCTCACCTGAGTCTGGTTTCTGTTGCTGGGTAGGAATACTGATAATGTCATCATAGAACTCCTCTTCATTATGAATGTCATTGTTAATAACTTCAATATCAGACTCCTCTATTTGACTATAAGATGTGTTGTTTTGCTGGGAAACTATTAGGGATTTGCGCTGGATAAAGGGCTTGCCAGGAGAGCTCTGGGAGAGCCTCATCAGCCACTGTTCCGATTCACTGTCACTATCACTGTCTATTAGTATAGCTTCATTATCATCAAAACCTAAATACTCTTGCTTAACATCGTAAGCTTCATATTCTGACATATCACTCTCAGTTTTGATTCTTTCTTCTTTGATACACTGTTTTGGCGATTCCTCTGGGATTGATTCCATTACAATCTTATTTACATGAAGATTATTATTACAATTTATAATACTAGCTTCATTATCACTATCTGATAAAAGGTTGATAACATTCACATCTGGTATTGAAGGTTTAACATCTTGTTTAGGCAATTCTTTCTTTATCTTGATAGGTCCAGTATCAACAGTATCATATGACTTTCTCTTAATGGAGAGAGACTCGGTTTCATTTTTGACTATATTAGTTGAAATTGTCCCATCTAAAGCTGCAATCTTTGATTCCAAATTATCGTCACTATCACTTAGATACTTTATTCTGCTGGCTATAGATTGATTGCAGTGTACTTTAATTAACTTAAAGACATGCTTGTCATTATCAGTAATATCCTTAAATGTACCAATGTGTGTTGTCCACCCAAAACCTATTATATCACCATCTTTGGCAGTGAATGTTGATTTCATGGGTATTTTCTTAGTTCCAACATATGTGCCATTAGAACTCTAAAAATAGTAGAAAGTAGTTTAGTAGTAGTAGGTTTTAAATTTATCACAGGTCATTGCATGGTGTCGACTACATGAAAGAGATAAATATACAGGGGGATAAGCAGCTCAATTACGCAGCACAATTGGTGTCGGTTTTGCTCGAAATGCAAACCAATTTAGTCTTAACTCTGTGTAAATAAGGGCACAATTGGTTTACTTTTTGCATAAGCGATACCACGTGGTGTTACATAATTGAGCAGCAGCTCTGGATTGGCATGCAATAACATCACGCACACCAAACACATTTAAAGTACAAAAAACATTATCTGAACAAATCATTTGCATAGTCATTAACAATCGCTAAGCTGCATTTAGCGCAATATAGGCTAAAAAGGCATGCAGTAGCAAAGTTGCTGGAACTAGTCTAACATTTAATTTAACCTTCTCACTGCCAGATTAGTTCTAGCAGGCAGCACTACAAGTGACAGCTCGTTAAAAAAAAACACCCTTAAATAATAAACAAGGTTGATCAAACATGTTTATAGTTTCAAATAAATAAATAAAATTTGGTCAAAATTGTGTCAGACTGTCGTCCTTGTGGAACTTTATGTTGTCATCCTTTTGACACTAGCATTGAAAAGGTTACCCTGCATTACACATCACTTGTTTAAAATTAAAAATAAATAACGTGAAATACAAATCCATTCCAAATTCTATTTTAATGCGGTTGAGTAAACTTTAAAACAAAAGTGAATTTCATTTCGAGTTGTTCCCTTTTATTTTTAAACATGCAATACAGCATTTTAATTATTATTTAATGTAACTTTTCACACACCATTTGTTTTAATTAAAACTTGGAAAACCATGTAAGAAGTTGTAATAAATATAATAAAAATATTAATAGTTCTTACATTTAAGTCTGTAATTAAAATATTGTCTTTTTGAACTTTTATTACGCAGTGATTTCTGGATACCACTATACTTGACAAAGTTATTTTATTGTCGAACCCTCTGCCGACAGGAACTTGATCGCCTTCTTCGAACGCAAACTCCTCATTTCCAAACTGCTGTCGGCATATTTTCCACTTGGACATTTTGGTGTTTAAATTATATTAAACAGCTTAAAAAATTAATCTTTCGCTTGTTATAATTACGTTCCATTTAAAAACCTGTTATCCATAACTTTACTGCTCCTCATATTTAGAATTTCCAGACCATTATTGTGTGTGCACTGATTCAATTAATACCAGTGCAGCAACTTTTAGCCCTGCCAATTCTAAGAAAGGCTTTAATAAAAGAGCCTTCGATAAAACATTAACTGCCACAATGTGGCTACAATCACAAAAAAAACAATGGAATAAACAGTCGTTATTTTTGACAACACACTGACACTGTACCGGTGATTGTAGGGTTGCCAACTCTTAAAAGAGGTTTACCTCTAAAAGCAAGTCGATAAAACCCTAAAACCCCTCAATCGTTTCCGAACATGCTATCAGTTTCCCAAAACATCCGTTCCCAAAACACCCGTTCCAAAATAACAGTTTCCTTAAACAACCGTATGCCAGAAGACCCGTTTCTCATGACACCCGTATGCCCAAAAGATCCGTTTCGCATAGTATTCGGACCCATGACAACCGTAAGGAAATCCTGATTTATTTTTAATTATTGTTTAAAGATATTTCAGCAATTGGTAGTATTCAGCGACTTTTGGATTTATTTAAAGAATGATACCTACTGTCCAGCATCTTTTCGATTTTCAGAACTTTATTCTGAACTTGAATAAAGTTCTGAAAATCGACGATCTTTAATACCTGCACTTGACGTGCGCCGAGTGGAGGCGAGTGCAGGCGAGTGGCTACGTGAAGTTGGCCCGATCGGCTCGACTCGTGTGCGCTCGCCTCGCCTCGTCTCTGCTCGCTATATTTGTTGGTTTTTCGTGCAAGATCAAAGTGACGAGTGAAATTGCGAGCGGCCCAACCTCACCCGCGCGTACATTAGTGTGCCACAGGTTATAAATTACTTCACGTACGATTTTCCTTTAATATAATAAAACAAAATTAAAATGAAATAATCCTCTTCGGAATAGGATATAGGGTACTTTATATCCCAGAAAATTCAAAAGTTCCCGAGGGCATAACTATAACCAAATTCCGCTCGGACAATGTCACAGGCAAATGGTAGTTTTAGATATAATATGAATTTAATGAAACTCTTTTCTTTTATTATTTAGGTTCTGATATCATCTAACAAAAGAATGAACACAAAAACATGTTCACGCACGTCCCTCCATTAGGTACTTAATAATGTAATGAATTTTGATACGTATTTATACACAAATATAAATTTCATACGGTAGATATATGTTCTAACACTGTTCTATTTTGGTGTATAGTAAGCTAAGCATCCGCCATCTCCTTTTCCTCCAAGGTTTTGGAATCTTTTTTGTACAATATGTACGTAAAAAAGCATAATGAGCAATCGCGAACAAAGCTGTCGCGGCACGTCCATCGTCTTCTACGTTTCGGCGGCAAGCGTCAAGTGGATGCCACTCGCCTCGGCACCACTCGCTGAGTGCCTCGCACGAGCGCCTCGTACGAGCGTCAAGTGCAGCGCAGCTATAACAATATGGGCATCAGCTTAAGCGCGGTTTACCACAGACCAAAAACCTATACTCTAGCATACTCTTGTCAATGTTAATATTAGGTTAAGTAATAACTGTAGCTCACTAACACCAGGTTTCACTTCGAACTTTAGGTACGCTCGGCCGTCAGCGCGACGCTGTAAATCGCAGTAGGTTGCCGCTCGGTCTCTCGCCGCGTCGCTCGTTGTCATAGCAATTACTCATTTTATTTTTATTTTGTGAATTGCTGTGCGTTCCTCCATGAATAATAATGACTAATAATAAGTATATAAAATATGATTTTGTTTACGGGTGCATGCATCTATCTGTTGTCTTATTATCATTCATACCAATAAATATTTAATTACTTTTGCTTTCTCCCATAACACTTACAAACTTGAGAAACTTAATATTAAAAAAGAATATATTATAATACGAGTAAAATAATAATACTAATACATACATGCATACATAGATACGCATGAAAAACCACCCTACCTCTGTTTTCCCGCAGTCTGGCGCCGCGTTGACGCGCGTGCAGCTACAGCGGCCGGTCGTTTTCTGCCTAGTGCTTGTTTACGTATGTATACCTCATCCAATGTAAAAAGAGCGCTGACGTCGACATATAATGTATAACCATCAGCGCTCTTTTTACATTAGTTGAAGTACAGGTATGTAGCCTAGATGTTTGGTGTTATTGGGTGAACCGGCTGGCAAACTGACAACCCTAGCGTACACGAAAGAGCAAGTGCTATGCGACAGAGAGAGAAGGCATGAGTAGGCATATTTTCAGGCCTAAACACCGATTTTGTTAGAGAGTCATTCTTCTGTACTTTAGTACTGTACATTATCTATTCTGTGCTTACACAGACTTAACACCATATGATCCAAGTTGGACGAAATAAAGATTATTATTATTATTTATGTATGTCTTTTAATCTTTTTTTATAATATTCTATTCTATTCTTTTACTATCATGAGACTATGAGAGTCGCGAACCTTTGGAAGGCGTAGGTATATGGGGCCAAAGCCAACACGCAGAGGCCGTTAAGGCAAGACAAGATGTGACACCAAGCGGTGATTATCCCTGTGTTTATACTATAAACTATAGTAAGGAAATGGATACAAAACTAACTAGATTATGTGGCTGAAATGCTGTGGATCGGCTAACTGGGCAATGAAAGTGTCATGGCGTCTGTCTGGACTGTCGGGTACAGAACCTTAAAAAGGACGGTTTTAAACGTGGAACGGACGAAATTTGCAACAAGTACTGTTTTTAACCGACTTCAAAAAAACCGAAGGAGGAGGTTCTCAATTCGACGCGTATATTTGCTTTTTTTATTTTTTTATATGTATGTTCATTCAAGCTTGAAATCAATTTTTCACTTGGTTTCAATGTTTTTTAATAGTCCTAAAAAACCACTAAGGATGTTCTGCCCCTAATCCAATCCACTTATTTTACCCCTGAATTTAGGGGTAAAAATCCTAAGTTGGTAAGCCTGAGTGATTGCCCGCCTTTGGGCTACCTACCTATTAGTAGAATTGATAATTTGTATTAGTATATGTTTATAGTTTTATGACACAGGCACCAGTGAGCATAAGGCCCTATTTCCACTGAGGGTCTAGCCGCGCGCGACTATCCGCATGCAACTGCCATTTTCTATGGAGTCGCGGCCGCGTCAATGGGTATGGAGGCCGCGACTCCGATGGAAATGACAGTCCCACGCGGTTAGTCGCGCGCGGCTAGACGCTCAGTGGAAATAGGCCCTTATGCTCACTGGTGCCTGTGTCATAAAACTATAAACATATACTAATACAAATTATCAATTCTCATAATAGGTTTCTTACAAATTACTTTATGACGTAAAATTTTACATTATAATGTAAAATATATACAGGATGTCCCTAAAACCAACGATAAAACGAAAGGAGCTGATAGAGCGGCTCTAGAGCAACTAGATTAAGTAATTTTGATCTTAATAAAAATATCATAGTTTTCGAGATAATGGCACTTTTATAAAACTCGTGGTTTTTGATACCCTGATTAATTAATTTGAGTGCTACGACTGAAAATTTTAATATTTTGTGTATCTGTTTTTTGCATGATATTCTTGAAAAACTACGCTATCGAATGTAATAAACAATTTTTTTATATCATGATGCAGTAGCGGTAAAAAAAAGAAATCAAACAAATTGTAGATTTTTCAATATTCGACCCGTAAGTTTGATCGAGTTTTATTTAAAAAAAAGTAACTACACTAACCTTGCACATAACATTAAAAAATTGTAAATTTAGTGTACTTCTTAAAACTGTACAACATGTACTAATTTACGCGGCAGTTTTAGAGACAAGGCTAATTTAGGACCTCATATTGCGGTTATTTGTTTCGAACCAAAATTTGAATTTTGAACATAAAAGTAGATGTTGGAGGATGATTTGGAATTTGAATACAATACTACACTAAAATGTCACATAACGTTAAAAAAAACCGAAATTTAGTGTAGTTTTCAAAATTGTGAAAAAATAAATGTATTAACGTGGTAATAATAATGGTTTTTTCGGTCGAAAAGTAAATCTGTTTTATTAAAACTAAAATAAATGTTCGAATTGCTTGCCATATTTACATAAATACTAGCACGACATCTCTTTAAAAATGCTCGGGTAATGTAAAGTGCACCCCTGGTTACGTCTTCTTGGGCTTCTTAAAGAGATGTCGTGCTTGTATTCAAGTAAAATTTGCACTCGTAGCATATAGGCAGGATAGGGTGGTAAAAGAGAAACATCTTTACTGTCCAACGCTCTGTATTAAAGTGAAGTACGATTGAAGCTAAACTCATACAATTAGATTGAGTGAAGGAATGAATGTACAGGAAGAATGAATGAATAGTAGACTTGGATCTTTTGCATTATTCCAATATAGCACTCAAAATAATGAATCAGGGTATCAAAAACCACGAGTTTTATAAAAGTGCCATTATCTCGAAAGCTATGATATTTTTATTAAGGACAAAATTACTTGATCTAGTATCTCTTGAGCTACCCTACCATCTCCTTTCGTTTTATCGTTGGTTTTAGGGACACCCTGTATAATAGATACAATACAGTGGCTAGCCTTAATCTGCTAAAAATGTCGAGTTCAAGTGACGAATCAATTAACTTTACCCTGGAAAATCATTTTCTGAAGCCAAGAAATATAAGCCAAGCACATTTTGGTCTGTCAAAATGTGCTTGGCTTGGCTAGAAGTACAATGAAATGTAAGAAAGACATTGACTTTTTCAATATACCTACATATTTTTATTTTCTCGCACAATGCATAGTAAAACGTTGTATGTATGATACACGTGCGTAAGATGATTTCCTACTCGTGTCCACTTATACACTCGCTCGCTTCGCTCGCTCCCGAATAATAATGTCACTCGTCGAAAATCAACTACATTGCGCACTTGTATTACAAATATAGGTTGCGTACAATAGTAGATTGTTGCACCAAGCAGAAATTGATTCATTATTGCGCCGAGTGTTAGTTTGGAGCCAGAACGCAAGTGAGGGCTCTAAAAACACGAGCGCAATAACAAATCACTTGATTCGAGGTGCATAAACTTTTCTTTCTACTACTGCAAAAAGTTGGTAAAAAAAACGTAAAGGTACAGTTAAGCCCAACTAGCGACGTAAAAAGGATTTTGGCATCTGTTATGACGCACCCTTAGAATTTTTATATAGCCTATGACACTCGCCCTTTCTCCCCGAATCTTAAGATACCCTATTTATTAAAATCGGTCCATTGGTTCTGAGCTAAAGTCGAACATCCGAAAATTTTCACAGAAAACTTGTATCTAGTCTATTAATTAGTCTAATATTAATATAAAAAAAGTCATATTATACCATTTTTTTTTATCTTTTAGTATCCCATACTATCTTATCAGCCAGTACATTGAGCATAACATTTTAGACGGGGCAATCACAGTTCGATATGGCCGCCGATATGTGGACTGTTTTGCTAACAGTAACTCCACAGAAAAGTGGTCGGCTGTCCCGTCGGACTGTGAATAGGCGGATTGGGTAGCTAGTGGTGTAAACTGCTTGATTAAGCAACCAAATTAAAAAAAAATACAAAACAGTGCAATAATGAAATTTGTATGCAAATTTATTTGCTCTAGAGCAAATAAAGTGCTGCCTTGTGCTGAGTATTTAAGGCCATAATAACGAAATTAAAGAGTAGTAGTAGTAGGAAGAATAATTAATTAGTGCACTGTTATGTATTTGTTTTTATTTGGTGTGTTGATCAAGCAGTTTACAGCACAGAACTATATCGAGATAGAATAAAAGAGTGTATGTACCTCGCGTGCCGAAATGATGTCGTGAGATCATTCTTGCTCGCCGCGAACTCCAGTCCGCTACCGACCGCTTTCCGCGTATGACATGTGACGTTTAGAACAAAATGCCTCGTTGTGTAATAATTAACTGTTTAAACATCACCAAAAAAGATGAAGCTGTTAATCGAGGTATATCCTTTCATCGGTAAGTACTTTTTGTCTTAAAAAATGTGTTATTATTTATAAAACAATTTATTTGTTTGCTGTGTATTATTTTCATCGAAACAGTATCGGGTGATTGTGTTTCCAACGCTACTTTTGCATTGCGGCTTTAATTTGACGCGTCAGACTTGGCGTGCATTGAAAACCAGCAATATAAAAATAAGCAATCAAAACTGTCGAGTTGCGTCCAAGGTCGAATTATCATTTTTTCTGTCAAAAGAAAGAATAGTGCTGTACACTGCAATTTTCAATGCAGATTTCTTACTCTATTAAAATCGATTTTGAAAGCGGAGGAAATGATAATTACATTTTCATATTATTATGTAGCTACATATTAATATAAGTGATGTACGCAGTGAAACCAAGTGAGTACTATTTAAGTATCTTCGCCAGGATTTTTACATTGCAGCATCTCCATTTCGTGTTTCTCACTTAATGACGCGTCTAATTATATATATGGCATCTGGGAATCTTATCATACAAGGTTTAGTGTCATGGGCTCTTAAGCTATATCTTGACCGTGCGATTAGCTTTAATGGTTCCTTTTCCAAAAAAAACCGGGACCCTATTTACTCCCGAGCCTACGATGTCCGTACGTCCGTCTGTTCGTCTGTCAGTCTGTCAGAGGCCCCTATTTCAGTAATGGTAAGACGTATCAAGTTAAAATTACCAACAGCGTTGCTATGTTGATATGATAAGTATACGGTTTATGCAAATTTTAAAATATGATTGTTAAAATTCTATGTTCAGCTACAAAAGAAAGTTGTGCTTTGCGCAGAGAAAGCTCTCGGCGGGCGGCGCGGGGCGCAGCGAGCGGGCGCAAATAGCCGGCGCAGCGCAGTCGGACTCCGGTGGCCCACCCGCGCGCCCGACACCGCCCGACCACGCGACCGACCCAACAGACCGACGGGCCTCCCGACCGTACCGTGACGCGCCTACCCTAACCGTGCTTGTGCTGTGAATGTGACAACAAAAATCCTCCATCAACCTTCGATCTGATCTGGTGTTCATCACGCGATCCTCCAGCAGGGGCTATCCTGCAGCATCAAGGTTACACGGAAGGTAAACAACGACACTTCATTCATAATTTGATTGCTATTAATAATTCTGGACAGTGATGAATTTATTTATAATCACACATTGATTCGGCAGCCGCGTCCGGCGTTTCGATTTACTTTATGTAATTTTTGTATAATCGAATATATGTACTAATTCAAAACGCGCTTCGTACTGAAATGAAGGTAGAAGATTCAAAGAATTGTCGGTTTGGTTAGGTTACATAAAACTAGCTTTTTTCAGCGACTCCGTTCGCATAGAATTCGTTTATCGCGATTCTTTCGGAAGCTTGCATTTTAAATGTCCATGCGAAATTTCAGGAAAATTGGTGCGGTGTTTAGGCAATGAAGGCGTAACAAACAAACTTATTCGCATTTATAATATTAGTAGAGATAAAAAGCTGTGAAATGTCAAAGCTTTACTGAACACTATAGGTGATAAATCGTCTTATAAATCAACACACGCTGGAATACATGTGATCATAAACGTTTGTCGGCGCCGCTGGTATGTGGGTGCATGACACCCTGTGACCCATTTTCGCAATCCACATTCGACAACTGTACGTTTGGCAATTCGGTGAGACACTTGGTTATTCGCGCTTTCTTTGAAGATGCGTATATTTTAAGAATGCTCGGGAGTCGTTCGCGTGTGCGACAGAAACAATTGCTCTCATGCTAAATACAACGGAGCTATTGATAGCTAAGTATGGTTCTTTCACCTTGCACCAGAGTTTTTTCGAAGAACTAACTGAAATTTAAATCGCTCTCATAGGAAACTGTTATAAAGATTATGATAAATAGTCAAATTAAAATTTCTGTGGGTCATTCTGAACACGAATTTACTCATGATTTATCGTCAGGAACCGCCTGACTTGTCTCGGAATCGTATGGAGTCCTTCTTCAGGGGTTCCTGATCATAAATTGTGAGTAAAGCCATTTTCATTTCTATTCAAAAAAAGTCAAAGTCAAAATATATTTATTCAATGCAAGCTCTTCTGAAGGTCGAGGAATGAATTTACCACCGGTTTGGAAAAGATCTCTACTGACAAGCCGAAACCGGCAGCAAATTCGATGAGATTTTTTAAAAATAATGCTCATATAAGTTAACAATGATGTTTACAGTTTTATATACATCTATAGTATATACCACAGTACGAGTAGGTACGCTCATCGAGGTCCAGGGATCGTTGGTGCAGGTCAGAATCAATTCCCGACATCGCTGTCCATAATATAATTGTTGTATTTTCATACGATTCTTTTCTTTTGGTCATTCTCGGCCATCAGGTGTACCTAACGCCAGTGTAGGTTCCTAAATATTATAAAAATAAGCCCTAAACTCACCCAATCCAATATGCAGGTTAGCACTTTCACTATTTCACAAGGGTTTTGGTTTTTGATTATTTAACATGCCGGCTGGCTAGGAGCTTGTTGCAGTTCACCGCAATTTTCGAAGTAAGTTTTTTAATGGCGACTCCAATGTTGCCAACCTTGTCCGTTTGAAGTTTTCACTTCCCGCCCGTAGTAGAATAAGACAGATATATATATAAAGTGTCTGTGTGTGAATGAGAGGGCTGTGTGAGTGTAGTATAAGTGCGTTTGAAAACTACGTTCAGTTATAGTATTAAAATCAAACAATAATCTTTTACTGTCTATATCCTAGACATAAGAATTCACTGAGTGATCACAATATTTGATTGTGTGCATTTTATTAACCTCTGGCGGCATGCCTCGTTCCCGTGTGATCTGCAAATACTGCAAAGCAAATACTCCCGACCTCACTGTGCCAACCGCACCCGACTGTTTACCTGTTTGAACACTTCTTAGCAATTAGCCTCCTACCTACTTATACAGCATTGCAAATGGCATTTCCCTAACTAGCTACTTAGACCATTTGCTTTTTAGACCAGTTGCTACTTAGACCAGCTGCTTTTTAGGGTTCCGTACCTCAAAAGGAAAAAAGGAACCCTTATAGGATCACTCGTGTGTCTGTCTGTCTGTCTGTCTGTCTGTCCGTCTGTCACAGCCAATTTGCTCCGAAACTACTAGACCGATTGAGTTGAAATTTGGTATTCATATGTAAGTTGGTGACCGCAACACGAACGCGTGACGTAAATATATGAATTTTAAACATAGGGGCCACTTTTTGGGGGTAAACTAGAAAATTAAAAAAAAAAGTTATGCCACCTATATCGTATGACATATCAAATGAAAGGGCTTATTGTGAGGATCTTAAATATATTTTCTTTTGAATTTTAAGTAAAATAGTTTAGAAGTTATTCAGGAAAATAGGCGAAAAATGACCATTCCCCCCCCTTATTTCCGAAACTACTGGGGCTGAAATTTTGAAAAAAATACAGAAAATAGATCTTTGCCTATAGATTACAGGAAAACCTATAAGAAGTCTATGGTATTTAAGGTAACCTAGTAAATTTCAGATAATCATGTACGGAACGGAACCCTCTCCACGCGAGTTTAACTCGCGCTTGTTTAGACGAGATGATACTAACCCCTGTGAGCTATAGACCTCGGTTTGTTTCGAAATGGCGGAAAAAGTATTTGACTTTAGAACAGTTCAGGATACCGTGGATTAGACCGCTTGCTAATTAGACCATCTGACTTTTAGACCACTTGCTAATTAGACCAGTTGCTACTTGGACAATTTGCTTTTTACACCAGTTGCTACTTAGATCAGCTGCTTTTTTAGACGAGACGATACTAACCTTTATTTATAATGTCATAGAATTAATATGACACCTTTTAAAACAAAATAAATTTTTCGTGTTGTTTAAAAAGTAAAGCTAGGATGCGGTTTTCACTATTAAGGTCGTTTGAGAAAGTTTTCACTGTACAATGCACATCCGGGTAAAGCCGCGGCGGGTCGCTAGTCATTTATAAAACCGACACACATATAATCTCAACGATTTTTCGGGGAACGGTGACCAACTGTTTTTCTTATTAAGTACAATGGTTTTTTCTTAGGGCTCTAGCTGTATGCCTAATAAACACTATTACGTATACAATAAGTCTTATTTTGCTTTGTATTGAAAGCATTAACCCAGATCTCTCCTATTCATATGTATTTACGGTACGCCCCATTTTATTTATGTATACCAATACAAACACTCTTTATTGAACACACATACAACATAATGGAACGCAACAGTAAGAACTAAGTAACAAGATAAATATTTGGCGATTTTGTCGACAAGTAGCGATCTCATTCAGACAACCTTAAGAAGATTACGTTAAAGGGTCTTAAAAAGGCAACCGTATAATATGCAACACCTTTATGTATATGTGTCAGTAGCCTATACATCATTAATTGTAGCAAACATTATTATATCAAAACCGTACTACGAATCTCTTTTAAGTCGAAGTTCTATAAATAATGTAAAAGCGATCTATCCAATCAGCAACTTAAAGTGGGGCGCCGTAGCCCGTAGCCGCCGTAGCATGATCCTTGGTCGTAGACGTGCTACGAGAAATTAATAATTCATGACATTATTGGGAGGTTTGGTGTTCTCGTCATAACTGTGGATTAATATAGCTTCGTATAGAAATTGGATGATTAATTAAGTATTAAATTAACAGTACATTATTTCCATACTATTATGGTCAAAATTAGTACATAGAAAATGTAGTCTCATATTTGGTTCTTGGACTTCGGCACATGTAATTGTTAGTCTCGAGTTGGTTTATCCTTATTCTACACAAGTTATGAAATTGAGACTGTATGTCTGTCTGTTTAAGATCTATACAAATTAACCATAAAATCTTGTCATAGTATGTCAGATGTTTCGCAAGAAACGCATGATAAATTGCGACAAGGAACTATATATATATTTTTAAAGTTTGCTCATCCTTTTGCCTTATATGTTCTATTTTCTACTATTTATTTATCATTTATTTAAACTTTATTGCACAATATACGAGTGTACAAATGGCGGACTTAATGCCAAAAGGACCCTCTAAGGAGGCTCTACCAGTCAAGCTCTAGGCCAAACAGAAACATGTTAATTACTATCTTACTAAAGCCTAAAATATTTCTTGCTAGTCTTTTGTGCCTTTGCACAGTGCCCACGTCGACGCGTGTTCACTATTCCTGTCGCTTTTACACTCTAGAAATAAACAGAGACAGAGATATAAAAGGCGCGTCAACAACGCGCGAAAATATCGTTGTGTACAAAGGCCTTTACACGGGCTGGGATTGTAGCAAGGTACTCCTCTGTAAGTATTATTGCCTCGTCATTTTTCGCACGCCACAGGTGAGTGGTGTGATTCTCTAACGTGTGCAGCGGCTGATCAGCGGATAAACTAAACTTTTATTTTAGACTGTTAGGACAAAGTCATTCGGTCCAAATTTGAATGTGTTTCTGATCGCTTATCGGCCGCTGCGCGCGTTTTGCAATCACGTGAGGAGCTGCTATGTTATTTTCTTACAAATCTCGTCGTTCGTTTCGTCTCTCATTTTCGTCCGATAATTATAAATTCGCTCGTAAGCATTATGAGGAGTAAGGTACCCACAACCGCGGCCGACTGCGTCGCAATAGGACCAAGGTTGAAGACACGCACGAACAAGTAGTTTGTAAGCACTGAGGGGTCGTTAGGTTCGTCGGCAGGTTCATGAACGAAGTGTCATTTAACCTTTTTAACGCTAACAATGGTATCCGTCAGGGTATACAGGATAAAAAAGACCTTGCATTAGTTCGACGTAAGGTTGAAATTCGTGTTACTTCTCAGACATGCTTGGCGTTGAAGAGGTTTGAGAATCACACCCCTGCGCACCACGCCAACGTAACTATTTTACTTCGCCCATTGAAGTAGCTCATGTCATGTCTATGAACCACTAGACTTCGCGTGATCGCGTGTCACTATAATGACAGTTATTCGCAAAGAAAATATTACGCAAAAGCAAATAGGTTGTATATAAAAATAAGTATTAGAAAAAAAGATGACTGAATGTTAAGCCTGATCGTGTCATTTTAATCGGCGATAATAATAATTGATAAATAAATAACACAATCTTGAGCATAATAATTATAATACGAAAGAAAATACCAGATTAAAAATACATAATCAACATATTCAGGTGCTGACTGTAAGGAAATTATACATCTTTTTAATCGTAGCCAAGCAACATAAGGCTAGTCCATTCGATGACAAAAAAAAACCGGACAAGTGCGAGTTAAACTCGCGTGGAGAGGGTTCCGTTCCGTACATGATTATCTGAAATTTACTACGTTACTTTAAATACCATAGACTTCTTATAGGTTTTCCTGTAATCTATAGGTAAAGAACTATATTATGATTTTTTTTTAAAATTTTAGACCCAGTAGTTTCCGGAATAAGGGGGGGGAAAGGTCAATTTTCGCCTATTTTCCTAAATAACTTCTAAACAATTTATTTAAAATTCAAAAGAAAATATATTTAATATCCATACAATAGCCCATTTTTCATTTGATATATCACAAAATATAGGATGCAGAACTTTTTTTTTAAATTTTCTAATTTGCCCCCCAAAAGTGGCCCCCATGTTTAAAATTCATATATTTACGTCATGCGTCCGTGTTGCGGTCACCGACTTACATATGTATACTAAATTTCAACTCAATCCATCCAGTAGTTTCGGAGCAAATTGGCTGTGACAGACGGACAGACAGACAGACAGACACACGAGTGATCCTATAAGGGTTTCGTTTCTTCCTTTTGAAGTACGGAACCCTAAAAACTATATCAAAGCGCTTAATCAGAAATGTATGTCTGCCTATTAAATGTCGAACTGCTATGTCTAGACGACAACAAAAATACATGGCAATAGAACTATACAATAAAATAAATAAAATATTAAATATATGTATATCCACTCTCCACACATGCTTGCAAGGATAAACTCAAAACTTGGCTTCTTGCTCTAGCCTATGAACAAACAGAAACGATTATACATTAAACCTGTCTTTGTGCATAATATCAATACATTATAACAATGTTATATTAGTTATAACTGCTTTAAAAATAATGCATAAAAGGAGACTATTTTGGTCGAAAATCCATCCATATAAATTTCCACTTTTGTATAACTTGATTTTATACTGAGGGAAACTCGGCCAACCGCCTACTTCCATATTCCTCCGAGCACTTCACCGGACGTGGTGCGGTTTCATCATGATCCTATATCTGAAAGGTCAGAACATACATTCGACCGATTACATGTGCCCTTGCGCATGAGTCAAGGCTCATGGATCACGTTTAGATAAGCAGTTATTTAAATCTGCAGATTTCTTCATGATAATTTTTCTGAATGCTTCGGTGTGGAGAATGTGCTCAAGTTACAAAACTCCGAATGACCTTGACTTTGACTGGCTATAATAGGTATATTATTTTTAATTTTGAAAAATGGGTAACGGATAGTGTCGAACTGATAAATTTTTCGTCTCTACCTACTTCTTTATTAAGTTATGTATCGACCGAGCGAGCGAAGCGTCTCCGTTTTAGTTTTGTGAAAAAATGCTTGCGTATGTCCAGCGGATGTCCGTCGGCTGTCCGGTCTGTCCATTTGTTCTCGTCTACAGATCGCAGTTCTCAACCGATTGTCGTGAAATTTTGTAAGCAGGTTCGATAATAATATAGATTTTTTTTTGTCGATTCAGTTTTTCGTATTTTTTTAAAATGGGTGAGATATGGGCGTTTTTGCAATTACAAACTTATTTGCGGTATTGGTAAACTGACCCGACCTATGTCGATGTATGGCGATATCAGTTTTAGTTTTCAATGTTAAGTTTGTCGCAAGGACTACAGCTCACATCACGGAGCCACTAATATACATATGGGTAACAATTCTAAGTAGAAGACTAATAACCCTATAATACGTATGAGCCAGTTTTTTAAAATGCTAAATACGTTATTTATTCTTAAGTTAATGATTAATTTTTAAAGTTTGTTAAATACCAAGTGGTAGGTCTTTCATAACTAACTATTGCGGTGAGGGTCCTTTGGATCAAAGTCAAGGTAATTCGGAGCTTGAAGCCACTTAAAGGGACCGCTTTGAATCGAACTTTATAGTAGGTTATTCACGCGATCACAAGTTGAAATACTTTACGAAAACATTTTCTTTTACTAAGTAATGGTAAGTGCCCCTAAATAAATAAAGATTTAAAAAAAAGTAATGGTAAGTAGTAATAGTAAGGTTAAACAAATCTATTAGTTTTCTAAGCAAATATTTACTTAGTTCAATTTAACCGGCATCAAAAAATAACGGTTGCTTTTTACTGTTGATTAAGTATTTCGCTATTGGTAATCATAGTTGTAAATATTAAAAGCACACGCAGAATGTCGATGTGCTAAGCGAGTTACAAACTACAGCGGCCCTAACATGCATGGCACAAAGATACATTAGAACCGTTCTGTAAGTGCGTCTCTCTCACACTAGTGCCGACGAAAGAGATAGTCATAGAGATAAGCGGTTCTGATTTATCTTTGTGGCATGCATGTTAGGGCCGCAGGTAATATTGATCCCAACGTCTTACGCGCTGTCCGTTTTCTACCTGTGCATCTGTTATTGATTGCTTACACTTGCGAAGGTAGGTAGTACGAAGTTAGTATGTATTTTAGTAAACTATTTATTGCGCATAAAACAGTTAGACAAAAATAAACGCAAATGCAATGTTAATTGTACAACAGTGAACTTATCCTTTTAAGGGATTTTGTCCAGTTAACCTTGAAGTCAATGAGCAAAATAGTGCAAGAGGCTAAACAAACAATTCCAAAGGCAATACAGCGAAAGAAAATACTAAGTGAATATAATTAATAAATATACTACACCTACATAATATTTTGTATACATATCTACTTATATATATCATATTCCAATATATAAACAGCAAGGAAAGAAAAACAGTCTATCAAAATTAGTACCAGATCATTACTCATCTAGCTATATTTCTTTAAATTTTCTCTTTAGCGAACCTTCGCAGGGGATTGCCTTACACTCACTGTACCATTACCATGAGGTTACCCAAACCGTTCTCGGTATCGAAATCTATCGCTCAGTCCGTATCACTTGTATATACTTGAGGCAACAAACAGTATTTCCGATAGATTTCGCTAACGAGAACAGTTTGCGTAAACTCATGGTAATGGTACTAATAACTCATTCGACAGTTTGACAGAGCGTTCGGGTAATAAGACTAAAACTGCCATAGAAGTGGACACGTATGAAAACCACAAAACTGTCGTACCTACCCAGTTCCCGTCTCTTTGATTTGAATTTCCCATTTAATACCATCTACGTATTCCTGATGCCAGACAAATGATTATATACCTACTTTAATATTTGTAATTAACCTATGTTGTTTATTGAGTCGATAACTATTGAACAAATATCGTTGAGGAAAAACCGATCGACGACCACTCGACTCCTTCAAGATACCCTTAGACGTCAAGAGGTTCTCATTAACATAAGATGGATAAAGATTTCCTTTAAATTATCATTTTAATCTTTAACCCTTTGAGCACGCTTTGAGGGGTCGAAACCCCTTTAGTAGCGAGTATCCCCTCTGGAATACTCCAAGGTGTATTTGTAAAGTACAGCGGCCCTAGCTGAGATGGAGATAACTTAACCCCGTCTTATCTCTATCTCTTTCGTGGGCGCTAGTGTGACAGAGACGCACTTAGAGATAAGACGGCGCTAACTTATCGTCGTGTCGACTTGCCGCTGGGGATTTAGTGTATAGTCCAGTGAGTGGTACCTTCTTTGATAGGTAGGTATATATTGTTGAAAATGAAAATATTTATTTTGCAAGTAGGCCACATGGGCTCTTTTACATGTCTGAAGCTACCAGCGCTTCGAAAGGTGACATCTGCTGAGAAGAAACGCTGCAAGAAACTCAGCAATAAGTCTTTTTTTCCAACTTTTACATTAGAGTTTTAACTAAAACTAACACATGAAAAGGGCAGCAAACAATCATAATGGATAAAAATTAATTATAATAAATAACTAATAAGGGAGATGTATAGTCTAAGCGTCGCGTTGAAGATTAATTATTAGAAGGGCTACCACGATCAGGACTATTTATATAAGCAGCAGTTTAATTTTAAAAGACGAGAGCTAAAATAACAAGCTGTTATCGTATGACGTCGTAGTACGAAATAGCGAGGTAGTTCAGTTAAAATAACTTTTTCATCACACTTGCTCGGAAAGGGTGTTATTATACGCAAGCGTATAGAGCAACTATAGCCGATTTAACTCCTCTATGGGCCCCGCCGTCAGCGGGAGTTATAAACCATACAAAATCCATAACTCCCTAGGGAGTTATGGATTTTGTATGGTTTCGAACTCCTGCGGGCAGTTAAGTGCGCCAGGTCGGCGGAGCTGCTCGGCAGCCGCAGCCGGCGGGGCGCGCGACCGCAAGCCGGCGAAGCTGCCCCGCGCTGTTCGCAACGTACGCTCAGTTTATGAACACCCACCTGATGGTAATTCACGATGTAAAATGGAAATAAAATTAACATATATACTTTTTTGTCTAATTTTTATTTCATTTCCTCGCAAATGTGATGAAAAACATTGTGTGTATCACGGGCAGTAAGGGGATAACAAACTCGAGTCATAAAAGCTCACAGACTCTCGTTAGTTATCCCCTTCTTACGGCCCTAGATGCACAATGTACTATAAGGTGCATAACGAGATTGTGGACTCCCGAATATACTTTAATGGGTATAAGTTCATAATGTCTAGTTGGCACAACTCCCATCTAGATCGAAACTCTTTGATTTGCAACAATTTACCTACGTAATTTCGCGACTTTGAAACTTAAATATAAAATCAGACATACAAAATTGGGGGACCAAGAAACTTAGAATTATGTTTACATACATACATATATCACGGATTTCCGTCTGCTACGATCCTACCTTTCGCGTCGTCTACTCTCATTACGTAAGTAAGTAGGATTATATTAATTGGCAGAGATTCATTCGCTGTGAGTCTGCCAAGGTTTTTTATATAAATAAATATAGTTTTGGATCCTTTTGCTCAAAATCCATCACTAGTATCGTTCGTTTTCTGCGTTTTGTGATTGAGAAAGAAGCCAACACTCTTTTCGCCTATATTTATCTGTTGATGAGTCTCCTTGCTCAGACAGAAAGCCTCGCGATCCTTTGCGATACACTCCAAATTTGTCGACCCTCTCATAAAAGATCCCATAGGATTGAAGTGTATCCGCAAGGACCCTAAACTAAATCATTATAGTAATAGGGCACATACGTACAATTGGCTACTTGACTATAGTATCAAATATTAATGAATGTCTGGGGACCGGTAGGACACAGGATTTATGTAAAAATATACCAATATTATTTATAATGTAATAATTTAATTTTTTTACTTCTAGGTCATGTGACTTTAAACACCAATCACGACGTATGACTCCCAAATCACGCTGCCCACCTTAATCGCTGTGATCACCGTGTGTTATTTGGACCGCACCCTTACACAGATTATACCTGAAATCTAATTAATAAGATTACAGGAAAGGAAAGTAATTTCTAGATCTTTTTCAAAATTTTAGGGCCAGTAGTTTCGGAGATAGGTGGGGGGAATGGTAAATTTTCGCCTACTTTCCTAAATAACTTCCAAACTATTAACCTTAATATTCTTAAAAAAAAATATTCAAGATAATCACAACGAGCCGTTTCATTTGATATGTCACACGAAATAGTTTGCAGACCTTTTTTAATTTTCTAATTTAGCTATAGCTAAACGTAAATAAGAAACGTCGAACTCTATTTTGACAGCTGTCAAAATCGAATTTGACGTTTCTTATTTTAAGTTTAGGAAATTTTAAATTAACAAGACAACGTTTCGAATTGGACCCCTTATCTGCTTATTTTTTGTCGAATATAGACCTGTTTCATAAGTAGAAAGTATAAGAACTGCGTCGGAATGTGTTCTGTGTACTTCACTGTGTAATTAATCTGAAATGGTTAGGCGCGCGGAGCGTGGGAGCCTGGCGGCCAGCCAACCGTCACTCCCGCCTGGCAGGATGTATTGAAAGCCTTATATTTTCTCAGTTTGAATGTTATTTGTGTTTATTTATATTTAAAAGCAATAATATAAGGCGTCACGCGTCCGGGGTCCCGGAGGGAAATCTGCGCACTATGACAAGATCACTAAGACAATTTGATTTGTATAATTATATCTAATGCGTTATATATATCAGAAAGATAATATAATAAGCTCATTTACTTGCAATAAAAGCATTCTTTCTTTTCCATTTTTTTGTTAGCCTGTTTCACAAAATGAATAACGTAATTTTGGATTCAAGGTTTTTTTAATTTGTCTTTTTAGCAAATTATAATGTTCAAATTCGCAAAAAACATAAAAGAATATTTATTGAATTTTTTAATAAACAAATAAACTAAACTATAAACTAAAAAGACATTTAATTCATAGAATTTTGGGAGTCTCGAATCGCTTGTATAAGAACTAGCAGCTTAAGATCTTGTATGTTAAAATAAATGTTACATTTTCCATTTGAATATTTTAAAGTGACCTAGACGTAACATCTTAAAAATATCTGTAAACACTTTCAGCGGCGCTATACGGTATTTTTGGAACTTGCCTTATTTAAAACCGCTGCACAAAATTAATTGTTCGCTCCGGTAAACAGATTCTTAGTAATATTTTGCGGGGATTCGCTTAGCTGGTCCACGTTTGGCAGCGTTCCACCCTCGCTGACCTGCTCATTGCTGGCGCCCGCCTGCATTCTTAAGGTCCGTTCACATAGCGGAGGCGGCATCAGCGCGCGCGATGTTTCCCGCTCACACTAATGCAAACGCGATCGCGTTACGATGCCATTGTTTGTTTTGTATGTACAATGGCGTCGTAACGCGATCGGCGCGCTGCTGCCGCGTCCGCAATGTGACCGAGCCTTTACTGTTATTGGAATAAAACTACGTATTTCCTTCACTAAATATGTAAACAGATTTTACAATTGCGTTTAGAGAGATAGAGATAAGTTCCTAGTTCAGGAGCCTATTTCACTTGGAAAATGTCACTAATTAAATCGAAAACTTGGGTAAAATTAGGTACCTACTTACTTTTTGTTTTCCGTCACCAGCAATATCGTAGCTAGGTAATAAAGTACACCGTTTGGCCCAACCATCATACATCTTAAAACAATGATGTGAAAAGCAACATAAATACATATTTTCTTGTTTAGACGGAAAGTCATTTTACGTTTGTATAGGTAGTTTAAGCAGAAAAACATAAATAATAATACAATAAATAAAAAGCTATTTCTATACTTTGTCCCTTGTGTAAATATATATACCTTTGACGACGCGGTTAGCCTACTTGGGAGTGACCCTGCCTCCGAAGCTAGCGTCCCGGGTTCGATCCCCGGTAAGGGCAAATATTTGTGTGCTGAGCACGAATTGTTCCTGAGTCTTGGATATTTCCTATGTGTGTTAGTATTTATTTCTCTATATAAGTATGTATATCGTCGTCTAGTACCCATAACACAAGCCTTTAGAGCTTACTTTGGGACTAGATCGATTTGTGTAAAGATTCTCCCTTGATTTATTTATTTATACCTACTTTTTTCTTGTTATTAAGTTTTAAAACGTTGTTCTTGGCAATTAACTTGTTAATATCTTGTACCTTAGATGTTTGGGTCACGTAAGCGAAATAAAATTAACATATTATTATGTACAAATTTATTCATACAGAGGTTTTGGCAAATGTGCTTGTTCCACTGCATAAAAGCACTTCATTAGCGGTCGAGTTAGTTTATATGAGACAGGTGGTAGTAAACTCTATCCACGGCTGTGGTTACTGTTGTTCATAAACTAAAGGCCTGGTCACCTTTCGGGCGCGGTATCACGACGCGCGTGAGCGTTGTGCAACGTCCATTATGTTGTATTGTATTGTTGTGAGCGGGAATGATCGCGCGCGCTGCTGTCGCGCCCCCCAGTGTGAATGCGCTTCAATCCAATACAATATAATGGCGTCACACCGCGCTCATACCGCGCTGCTGTCGCGCCGGCATCGCGCCGCAATGTGATCGGGGCTTACGGAAGATTCTTTGCAAACAAAATTGTTAATTTCATAACATCCTGAATGAAGTTAAAGGCTAGAAAAATAATACAAATACTCTTTATCTACACCCATATCATAAAACCTCCATTGGTTAATCAACAACCGTATGAAATGACCACCATTTTGACAACCAATTAGGAAAAACCAGTGCTGCGATAAAGAAATAACATGACTTCTTTATCGTTTTTAGTAAAGAAATGAGATTAAATTTGGAACAGCTGTCAAAACTCAAGTAGGTCTCTATTCTAGTATCCATAGATATTAAAAAGTTATTGATACGAAACGTCAATTCAGTATGTTTTTTTAATATAAACTGCACAATATTTGATCTCGAGTGACGTGAGAATAGAGACTTCATCCGTTTGTCTATGATTTAAAAAAAAATGGTCTTGACGGAAGATCGTATTTGCCGCCATGTTGACGTTTTGCTGAACGAAAGTAGAATTGTTGTTGAATTGAATAGAGAAAGTTGTTTGTAATTTACATTTTAGTTGAAAATATGAATAGTAAGTAGTCTTCTCGGAGTGTGTGTGATGTGAAAATGCGTCGGATATCGGAAATATGCAGCCACGATTGCAACAAATAACTTGTTGCCAGAAAATATTGTTTCTGAACCCATCATGGAGGATTTATAATATGTGTGTAGATAAAGTTATGTATGCAACTCTGCATAATTTGGCCTTAAAACACACGTGCGATCTTATTATGAAACTCGCCTGCGGCTCGTTTCATGAAAACCGCACTAGTGTTTTAAGGCCTATCATTATGCAACCGTTGCATAAACTACTATTATTGAATACATAAAACATATTGGAAAGGACAATGAAAAAAATTACAAGGTCATCAATAGGCGGTCTTATCGCTAAGTAGCGATCTTTTCCCGACAACCTTCGAAAGAAGAGATAGCATAGGACACAAAAGAAAAAGAAAGCATGAAGCTTTATTAAACCGAGATCCATTTCCCGATTATTATTGTTTTAATTCAGGATCAAGGTGGGAGATCCATTTACGTCTCAATCTATCGTGCTCAATACCGTGTTCATTGATGAATAGAGCCGTTTGTAATTAACGGGGCGCTTATTAATTAGGGTTTAAAAGCTCCGAGCTTTTAAAAGAGCGACCACTATATAAACGAGTTGAAGAATATAATAGGAAATTTTGCAATTGGCTACTTAACTATAGTAACAAATATTAATATATTTCTGTGGAACGGTAGCTAAACATAAATAAATGCGTCAAAGAAACAAAAAGATCATTTTGACTGTTACTTTTTTTTCTATTAAGGGTCAAAAATTGTCAAAATAAGTGAAAAATAAATATTGCTTTTTAGTTCTGAATTACTAGTTTTTGACATCCTCATCAAATTTCTGATATTTTTTAATTCTACGATATTGGCCTAAAAGCAGTATTTTCGGAAATTGAGAATTTCATATATTTTGTATACGAAAACCAATGTAAAAAGAGCCCTGACGGCAATAAAAAATGTATGACCGTCAGGGCTCTTTTTACATTGGTCTAGTATACACTTTAACTGAACTGTGGCGTCATATCAAACCTGCGTGACCTGCACCGGCGATCCCTGGGTCTCGATGAGCGTACCTGCTGTGGTATATACTTAGATTTGTATAAAACTGTAGACATCATTGTTGACTTATATGTGTACTAATTTGAAAAAAATGATACCTCACCGAGTTTCTTGCCGGCTCTTCTCAGTAGAGGATTTTTTTTTCCGAATCGGTGGTAGATTCATTCCTTGACCTTCATAAGAGCTTGTAAAAGCCTAAATTGAATAAAGATAGTTTGACTTTGACTTTGACTTTGATATTTCTGGGCCATTTTGTATGGAGCGTTTTTGTGAGTGGTATGAACAAGAACTTTTCAAGGCGTCGTATCTCGAAAAAAAAATAACACAATAATGTTTTGCGAACACAGTTGGGTTTCTATGACTCAGTATTTTCCAAAATAAGATGAAATAAAAATCATTGCAAGTAGCCAATTGTGTTGCTGTAATGTTGATTGAACAGGTATGGATCGCCTGTTTTTCGATGTCAAGAGTGTAGGTACAGCGATATTGATCGTGCGGCGAGGCAAGGGCGGCGAGAACAAAGGGCCGTCTGTGCCACGCCGCCCTACGATAGAAACAAACACGTGGTCAATGTTTCATTTGTAAAACCAAGCACAATAGTACATTGTACATCTAGGGCCGTAAGAAGGGGATAACTAACGAGAGTCTGTTAGAAGCCCGACGCCGATAGGCGAGGGCTTCTATGACTCGAGTTTGTTATCCCCTTACTGCCCGTGATACACACAATGTTTTTCATCACATTTGCGAGGAAATGAAATAAAAATTAGACAAAATATATATTTATTTATTTTATTCCCATTGTACACCGTGAATGACCATCAGGTGGGTAGAACAAACTGTATGTCGCGATCAGCGCGGGGCAGCTCCGCCGGCTTGCGGCTCGCCGCGCGGCCCCGCCGGCTTGCGGCTCGCCGCGCGGCCCCGCCGGCTGCGGTACGCACTGCCCGTGGGAGTTGGAAACCATACAAAATATATAACTCCCTAGGGAGTTATGGATTTTGTATGGTTTATAACTCCCGCTGACGGCGTGGCCCATAGAGGAGTTAAATCGGCTATAGCTGCTTTATACGCCTGCGTATAATATCACCCTTTTCGAGCAAGTGTGATGAAAAAACGATTTAATGGACCGAAAACATTTCATTTGATATAAGGCTTTCGTCAACAGCTTTAGGTAAGGAAGAAATATATGAGTCCCTGGCGTTGGACATTCCTTAACACAAAATGCTCTGCGGCTCTAACATGCAAGACACAAAGATAAGTTAAACCCGTTTATCTCTATGACTCTTTCTCTCTATCTCTTTCGTCGCCACTAGTGTGAGAGAGACGCACTTATTAGAGTTTAACTTATTATTGTGTCTTGCATGCATTGCATACTTGACTAATTTGCAAAATATTAATAGCATTTATTGAAAAAAATATCTTGAAATACACACGGCTTTACTCACGATTTATTGTCAGAACTAGTCCGACATGTTTCGAAGTCGTATGGAGTCCTTCTTCAGGGGTTGAGTGCGGTCGCAGTCAAAACAACCCGCGCACTCAACCGCTGAAGAATAATTCATAATGTCTCACGAAAGTTTTAATTTGACTAAAAACATATCTGTTTCATACTTTATCACCTTGGAGCAACCTGTATTTACAGTTATTGACAGTGACACTTGTCTTTCAAAAGTCCCTGTCATTATGTGCCACACGTGGTAGATTCATTCCTTGACCTTCATAAGAGCTTGTAAAAGCCTAAATTGAATAAAGATTGTTTGACTTTGACTTTGACCTTGACTTATTCTGGTTTCAATTATAAATAAGTGATTCATACAGTATGTTACTAAGTATTTATATTCGTTTAGCCGGGATAATCATTTTTGAAAATATTAATTGTTAACATTTGGTTTATCTTAAAACATAAAAAAACTATTTTATAGCAATTTTGAGATGTACTATTTTCTGGGTTTTCATTTAATGTCCAACTGCTAGGGACACGTTCTATTTTTGGAGAATGAACTCGTCCTAAATGATAACAGTTCCCTTTAAAATTGTGCAATAAGCTTCTTACTATTATAAAAACCCCATTCGAAACGGTGTCCTCTTAATTTAAAAATGCCTAAACTTAAAATAAGAAACGTCATAGTAAATTTTATATAGCGCAAAGCTGTCAAAATCAAGTTTGAAGTGTCTTATCGACCGAGTGAGCGAAGCGTCTCCGTTTGAGGTTGGGCAAAAAGCTTTCGTATGTCCGGCTGTCCATTTCTACTCGTCTACAGGCCGCACATCTCAACCGATTCTCGTGAAATTTTGTACGCAGGTTTGAGAATTAGCTATACATAAATTTCTTATCGATTCGTTTTTTCGATTCTTTTCAAAATGGCGGAGATATGGGGGTTTTTGCGATTACAACTTATTTGCGGTGGCGGTGTAAACTGACCTATGTCGATTTATGGGGATATCAGTTTTCCAACGGTACAGTTAAGTTCGTCGCGTGGTCTACAGCGGCCCTAACATGCATGGCACAAACATAAATTAGAACCGTTTATCTCTATGACTATCTCTTTCGTCGACCCTAGTGTGAGAAAGACGCACTTAGAGATAAACGGTTCTAATTTATCTTTGTGCCATGCATGTTAGGGCCGCAGCTCACGAAGGCGCTTTAAATTTAGCGAACGCACTTTCAAATTGGCCCCATTGTCTATATACCTATATATTACCTAGCAAAACAAAAGAACAACGGTCCCGTTGAAACGTTAATCAAAACCGAATTGACGACGCGGTTAAAGTTGGGAGTGACCCTGCCTCCGAAGCTAGCGTTCGGTTCGATCCCCGGTAAGGGCAAATATTTGTGTGATAAGCACCAATGTTTGTTCCTGAGTCTTGGACGTTTCCTATGTATTTAAGTATTTATTTCTCTATATAAGTA
The DNA here is from genome assembly GCA_947859335.1 of Tortricodes alternella. NCBI lineage: Eukaryota > Metazoa > Arthropoda > Insecta > Lepidoptera > Tortricidae > Tortricodes > Tortricodes alternella. Next base: position 6,877,384 of record OX401983.1, on the reverse strand, counting down.
TGTATATCGTCGTCTAGTACCCATAACACAAGCCTTTAGAGCTTACTTTGGGACTAGATCGATTTGTGTAAAGATTGTCCCCTGATTTATTTATTTATTTATTTATAAGACCGTTTTTGTAGAAAGATATGAGTATTGAAGCTGAAACTCATGATTGATGTTGATGTGAGAGCAATGTTGTATAAATAATTCCAAAAACCATGCATGCATCCATCAAAGTCACGTAAAAAATACAACGAAACTATATGATGTTATAATAGGTCCAATTCTTTCGAATTGAACAGACGCGGATATGGGGGAGGGGCAATTGCCCTCCCTGACTTACGAGCGAAGCACCTAATCTTGACCATTTTTCTGATTAGACTAAATTTTCTGGAAGAAATCAATAAAATTGCCCCTCCCCCCCTAAGACATAATTTTAGTTAGGATTTGAAGTGACGATGTGGGAAGGCTCTGCGCATAAGGCCAGGTTACTTTGCGGGCGTGGTAGGAGCGTAGAGTCGTCGCGCCAAGCTAAGCCGAGCGTGGCGCGAGCGCGCGTGATATATGTGATGTCTGTTAGGGCTTCTAATAGACGACAACCGATGGCGTCACGCGTCGTCGCATCACGTTGCGCTTCAGCCGCACCCGCGATGTGACCGGGCCTACACTGCACCAGCCACGTGCCAGCAAGCCTGGCCTTATATTATATCTAAAGATCTAGAATGTTGAAAAGTACTTAAGGCCCGGTCAGATTGCGGGCGCGGCAGAAGCGTGCGCGATCTATCCCGCTCACACCAATACAATGCAGAGTAATGGCGTCGCACCGCACTCACACTCGCGACGCGCACGCCTGCGCGAATGCGATGCTATTATGTAGGTGGGAGCGGGATAGATCGCGCCGCGTCACGCCGCGTCCGCGTTTTGACGGGGCCTTTAAGAAATCATCTCTCCTTTTTACGTAATTTTGTCACAACTTTTTTCCCATAATAATCTTTGGGCAAGACTTTTATTGGATGAACGCTATTTATCAAGAACACCATTTTAACGCCTTGTAAAATTTACGGTTTGCGATTTTAGTAACACTACAAGCGTGTTCAAAAACAAAGTTATTAATTCGATTGCCAACAACATAAAGCTCTGACTGTTTCTCGCAGTTTAACGAATTGAACTATAAAATTAGATTGTTTATTAATTCTACAATAACTCGAATATATTTAAGGGGTCAACTAGTAATAATAGAAAAAGTAGTTTATGCAACGGTTGCATAATGATAGGCCTTAAAACACTAGTGTAGTTAGGTTTTCATGAAACGAGCTTTAGCGAGTTTCATAATAAGATCGCACGTGTGTTTTAAGGCCAAATTATGCAGAGTTGCATACATAACTTTATCTACACACATATTATAAATCCTCCATGATGTGTTCAGAAACAATATTTTCTGGCAACAAGTTATTTGTTGCAATCGTGGGTGTAGATAAAAAGAATTTTACAACTGAAATTGTTTGCAGCCAAATGATTTTAGGACGAGTTGATGCCGTAGACCAGTTGCGTTTACGCCGATACCTGGTACTAACCCACTAGTCTATACTTATTATCTCTGTAGTTACTTGTAACGGAGAAAATATGTTGATGTAAACTTTATGAAGGTCTGAAAAAGTTAGTAACTTTATAAATTAAGTACTCATTTTAGCGTAATAAGGCACCTTCGTTGTTTGTCGGAGAGTTAAGATGTTTACTACGCAAGATGAATGGGACGACACGCCTGGAATCAAAACAAAGCGTTCGGTGGAAGCGAAGCGTTTGATTAATTATTGTTAGAGCTATAGTGAGAGAGCTAATAGCAGTTCTATTTTCCCCGAGGGTTTATTATTTGCATAGGTTATAATTATAATTATGATGTCTAAACAAAACACAGGCATCACCAGTCGAAAGCCTTAAATTACGCTTGATGTCCGTCGTCATACTGTTTTAAATCATAATGTCTGGCCGTCATAAAAAATCATGCATAATCTATAAGAATGATATATTCCTGGAATACCAGTCAGTAGGTTCTCTGTGAAAGCCAAAAAAGTAGGGATATGATTTGCTTATTATTTTAAACCGGTTCCGTTGACCATTACTAACGTCCTATTTAGCACTGAGATTGGCATGTTATCTTCCTTAATCGCCCGATATCAACTGTTATTCAACAATAGCTGTTCTCGTTATCTGTATTGACTAACTGCATGCTGCGCTTAATACGTTATATATTGCCTCCACGTAATCGCGATAAGCGATACGTATTGTTTAATAAATCACGAAATGATAAAACGTATCTAATTAGCCGTTCGAATTTCGGCCAGTAATTAAATGAAGTAAAAAAAAAACTCTTTTTTTTAAATGTCACCGGCCGGGAGTAATTTTCTTAGTTGAATGCGATTGAGGTGCCTTGATCATCGCGAGAGTTGGCAGCGATCGCTTCCACTCTTGTCATGTGTATTGCTAACAAGATTACCCAGTGGTACGCACTCTCGTCGACAGATTACTCGCAAGCTTGTTTCATCTTTATCAATATAAGTGCGAATATCCCATTATTTAAAATTATACAAGTGCAATTTTTTTGATGTGTAGGTACTTTCCTTTCGCTTTCCTGAAATCCGTGGGAGAGCTTTCGTGAAAAGGGACGGAAGTGTGTAACAGGAAGCCGGGGAAGCGCGCGCTATTTGATTTGACCAATGAACGCGCGCGGTGGTAGAGTTGGCCGTCAGATGGTACCAACCCATTTTTCGAGAGGTTAGTACTGTCAGCCAACAGTATGTGCATGTGTGTGACGAGAAAGAGAAAGGGAAATAGAGAAGGAGAATGCATCAGCTGTGCGCTTAACCTATAGTGTCGAGTATAAAGTGTGCTGTTATATAAACTTTTGATTTTTCACTAGCTGTATTAAACAAGATGAAAGGTGTTATATTATTATTCTTATTTTCTTTATTCAATACTAGCGACCCGCCCCGGCTTCACACGGCTACCAAACTTCACAGGATCACGCGCTGGGCTAATATGAAGATTGCCTGAAAATTTCATCAAAATCACTCAAGCCGTTCCGGAGTCCATAGGGAACATACATGGATTTATATATATATATATATATATATATATATATATATATATATATATATATATATAGATAAGATAGATAGATAATAATTAGTCTGGCCAGGCCGTGTATACTAAATAAGTGTTCTATAAGATATGTTGGTCGTAAAACTCACAATGTAGTTCCGTATAGCAGATGAAGAGCGTAGTATTTTCCGCTTACATTTTGTGGTGGAAACATTTACTTACTTATAAACGATTACTAATTGTTATTATTATCAGCATTATAGTTTCAATGAAGTCTCAAGGTCTCTCGATGAAGGGCAAGAGTAAATGCTTCAGAGATGTCGGCACGTCATTCTAGACAAGACAGCCCATTAAACTTTTTTATTTGGATTCCAATCTTCACGTTATGTTGGAATACTAATCGCTTCTGAGTTCGATAATTTTAAAATTAAAACGAAGGAAATATATATATAAAAAAAACAGGAAACTTTATAATGTATACTTTGAGCATGTTTAATACTTATTGCACATGCTTACTTATAATTAAGCATGCTTATTGCATGCTTGCAATTGCTTAAAGATCCATGTATTGAGATATCGATGTACTTATGTGAAATGTAACATAAACAAATTTAAAGGATTTAATAGTTTACGTCAGCGGGGAAAAATAAATTTTAAGCCATCTAAAACCGCTTTGCGGTCAAAAAGTGTTTTTGGGATGGCTCCCAGGATATTTAATAAATTACCGGTAGCAATTTTACAACTAGAAAGCGTTAAGGAATTTAAAACTGCGTTGCATACGTCTTTAGCTTCTAAGGCTTATTATTCAATACAGAATTACCTAAATTAAATTGTTTCTTAATTTATAAGTAAGTTGTGATGTGATATACATTACTTCAACATTTGCATGTCTTTGAGAAAAACATTTAGTTCTGTACCAAATAAACTGTAAAACACCAACTTGTACCATGTTTGAGCAAATAAATGACTGATTACTGATTACTGATTATTTCGCATTTTCTAGCGTCGTTCAATAAGTAAGTGGTGGTGCTAACTTGACTGAAATTCTTATTATTATTAATCTCTTGTAAATCGAATGTCACAGTCAGATAAAACGTACAATTTTTTCATCGTGTCATTTGTATTAGCACCACTCTTAAAATACCTTACAAAACAAATACCGAGTCTCAAGTTTTGAGTTCATCTTCACGAGTTCGCATGCTCAAAATTCTATTCATAAGGCCAGAAGGCATAATTCATTCAGAGTAAGTTGTTTCAAGGATACTTTATTCTCTATTCCCTTGCATTTGTTATTTGGTCGGCGCCCGCCGTGACCCATTTTCAAAGGCCTTCGGTGATGTGCGCCTCAGATATGACCGTAGCGTCCGTGGCAATTTATTACCCTTTTCCGACCTGCGCTACCACTAAGAGCTTTAGGAGCTTTCCGACTGATCGAACCGCCTCGCGTATACTGGGAAATGTTTTCAACGTGGGTTAATATTTTCCTTTTCCCTTGATACTCGTTTTAGGCCATTACATAACGCTCTCATTAAATTGCCGTTGCAAAGATTTGCGTTAACCCTGGCGGATGTGGTTAAAGAAATATAAAGGAAAAGCGGTATGAATACAAACAACGCTTAATTAGCCGAAAGGCGGAAAAACGGTTTGCACTGGTTAGGTATGCTACATACCTAAATATTTTATAAGTTAGTCTTTGTCTCGTAAACGAACAAATCGTCAGAATATAGCGTGTTTATATTATGTGCCTTGCCTATACTAGAATGTGGACGGCGGATGGTTATATCAACTATTGCGTTATATTAATGCATTCATTGTGAGCGCTGTTTTTATTCTATGTTACTCATAGCCGAATTCAGAAACGCCATTTAATCATTTAACTAGATATTAAGTAGTTACATGTCCCTCAACTAGTGCTCAACCTATACAGAAACGTCACTGAAACATCACTTTAATTAAATTTCTGAATTCGGCCATCAGTCTGCTCTTATGCGCCCTTATTATTATTTCATTGGTATAAATAATAATTAGTCTTATTTATTGCACACGTGAGCCACACGCGTACCTTGTAATAATACACTTACACACACAGATAAAGCTTGGGGCTATAAATCGATATTGTGGGCCGCCAGACAGGTCGTCGCGCCGCCTACACCGGCTGCACCTACTCGTACGAGAGTCACCCAGTTGGCACCCGGGGCTGGCAGCCCATCAGAGTGGCCCAGAACTCTCCGAAGCCCCAAGTGAGAGCAGGACGAATACAAGTACTACGGTGACTTGCAGAAAATAACCGGCCTCTATTTTGTTAACCAGCTGTGCCCCGGGCCTAATGTCATTGCTTCTAGTATATTTCTGGGGACACGTCACCGCTAGGGCAGATGCGTTCCATTACGTTACACTTGGCAGAAGGATATATGCGTTTATTGCGTCATTATTTCGTGACTGCACTCTAGTTTACATGTATATCCTACCTATACAAAATGCTCCTCTGCTGCACTGGGAGTGAAGAAATAGCATAGAATGCGTGCAGATGCTTATCATCCTGGCATGTCGTAAAAGTCGACTAAGGGACGGGTCCTCTCCAACATGGTGGACTATCTGTATGGGCGATGGGCCGATCACCTGTCACCATACGGTTCATCATACCATCTTAGGACAAATTAATCGAACGTGGCCACACGTAGTCTTGTGGCTCTGCCCACCCCATTAGGGATTTCGGGCGTGATGGGCGGGTATGTATGTATACAAAATGCGCGTATAATAGTTCTCAAGAAGTCGACGGGCGTACCTACTGTGGTATATACTTAGATTTGTATAAAACTGTAGACATCATTGTTGCTTATATGTGTACTGATTTGAAAAAATTATACCTCATCGAGTTTCTTGCCGGCTCTTCTCAGTAGAGGATTTTTTCCGAACCGGTGGTAGATTCATTCCTTGACCTTCATAAGAGCTTGTAAAAGCCTAAATTGAATAGAAATAGTTTGACATTGACTTGGAAGACTCGGTGAACTTAAAAACCTCCTTTTCCACCATTTCCTTTGACGACCAAATGCAACCAGGGGCGTAGTAATGACTGTTTTCTGGGGGCGGCCCAGGCAAAAATATCGATATAATAGTAGAGATGTTCCTAGTGTAAATTAAATGATCCGTTTTGATTTTGGGGTGGGTGAGGCCCATATGCCCCCCTCTCCCTTGCTACGCCCTTGAATGCAGCAACAGGCGAACGAGTCGGAAAGCAAATTAATGTATTTTAAAGACTGCGTCACGCAACGCTATTAATTAACACCATCTAAAGACAATAACATGTTGCTCTCGCTCAGCAGACCTAGCATGGTTGAAACGAGGCTCGCACTAGTGCCGACGAAAAAGATTACTAGAGGGATAAGACGGGATTCATTTATTCCCATGTCGACCTTGCTAGGGCCTCTGTATATCATTATTAATGTTATTTGTATTCTGTACCTATCACTGTATGAATAAAACATTTATACTTGTATTTTGTATTTGTTGTAGTTTGCTATACCTATCGGACATTTCGCGCTTCGCTGATTCTCCGCTTGACTCAATCAGTTATAAACAGTTATAAATCTAATGTCCCACTTAAGTGGGTGACAAGACAAAGTGGGCATGGCTCATTTTACTATGAAATATGGTTTTGAGTTTATAAAAGGCTCGGCGAGACCGCGTCGACTGGCGAGCATCCGCAGCCGCGCATAGGTCGTAGAACAAAGCAAATTGTCTCCTTCCACACAAATAGGTTGTGAGAACTTTCATCTATAGAAAAGTTTTAATGTACATTCTTAGCTGGGCTATTTCTTATTGCGATCTTACATTTAGCTGGTTTGTTTATCTGATGGACTAGCATTCCTATTACCCCGATTTTTTAATTACAAATGATACTAAAAGTTCATTTTTTACATTTAGCCAACCTTTTACCTTATCTTTCAAAAAATAAAGAGTGATCCTACATCGAACGCGCAAAATTATGGATTAGGTATGATCGTTTTTGTCCTGGGATAAAATTAAGTTGTTTATTGTTTGCAAGTTCCGAATATTTCCTACTTTCGACCTTTCTCTTGCCTGCTATACTATAGCTTATTTACTTTTTTATCACGGTGAGTGATCGGTGATGTATGCGGAAAATTCAAAAAATCTTCCGCCGACAGTCGCTGTGTGCAACCGCGCTGGCAAAAGGCCAGGTTGTGACTACTCTGCTCTCTCACTTCCGATGATACTTTTCCGTATTTCTTTCAAAGCGAAAGCTGTTTCAAAGTAAACATCGTTTAGTAACCCGCTGCAAGATTGAGTTCAGTTCATATTAATGCACGGGGATGGTCAGTGTTACATCCTATTTAGTGAACGCTTTGACATGCTAATAAATACATTTTATTATGCTGACTCGAATTGCAAGACGTGCAATTACCTCCTATACGAGGTAGACGATTATGAGAATAAAGAAGCTATTTTTCGTTTTTGCTTTGCCTGTAACAATGGGGCATTATAAAATTAATGACAATTTTCGCCAGTAAAATGGTGAAGTGGAAGTATTGGAAGCGATCCTATTCGACGGGCACTTAGACCCAATTATTTCGGGACAACTTCAAAAGTTACAGGTTCGCGGGTCCTGGGCCTCTATTCGGAAACTTCCAAGCGATATTGTTGCGACTCACGAGCGAAACTCGCATCCCACTCTTACGCATTACGCATCGTGCGGAGGAGTGGGATGAGAATCTCGCTAGCGCGTTGCTACAATATCGCTTGGACGTTCCCGAATAGAGGCGCTGCTTTGCCGTTCTGCGGTGTGTATTATTCTGTATATTTGCTAAATTGCAAGTGACGTTCGTTCAGCTTCCTAATAAATATTATTCATCCTCCGTTTTATTTTATTATGCGGTGCCTAATTGGAACTAAAAGGAAACAGCTGGCATGCCCGGTCTCAACTGTGATTAACAAAAATAAACGAAGAATTTTATTTTAATTTGACGCGTCACTACTATATTTTATTATTTTATTGGTGTTTGGTGATTTATCGGCCTCGGGCATGCTGAGTCATTCCCGGAATTAATTTTAGATTTGAGAAATGGAATATTGTTTATGTTTGTGAATATTGAATTCTGTCAGTATTTACTCGCAGTATCCTGCTCGGGCTGTGAGCTGCCGGAATACAAAGGAGCTATTTTTGAAACTTTTAAGCGGCCATACGCACGGGGACAGAGTGCCGTGTGATTACACTCTCTCTTGTACGTAGGATTGGTCTAACATGTCCGATATGAAGGCCGGACGTTTCTTACAGAAAAATGACAATTTGACCTAAAAACCTAAAATTAAATATGTTTTTTTTTTCATGTCAATCGACTGACAAACGACCTGACGGCCCACCTGATGGAAAGTGGTCACCGCCGCCCATGGACATTTGCAACACCAGAGGTGCTGCCAATGCGTTGCCAGTCTAGGGAGGATGGGGAATGGGGATGGGATAGGGATGAGGGAATAGGCCTCCGGATCTCGTCACTCACCGTACGAAACGCAATAGCAAGCTATTACTTTACGCCGATATTCTGTGAAAGTGTGGTACTACCCCAGTCTAGCCGGCCCATTAGAACAGTAATCATCTAGTGAGGATTACTGTTAGGCTCTACTACTACAATAATCGAACTTTCGTTTTCAAGAAGCTTCAGCTTCTCAATTGTCGACTTTTCTTCTGAATAAAACCATCGTTGATAATCATAGCATTTTTAAAGCAATAGAACAAAGAAAATACAAGTATCCGTCGGGTTCGAAGACGCAATAAAGCGTTTTAGTGCGTAAACAATGCTGAATCCACCGGTCGTTATCTTGTTTGCAAGAAAATACGGGATAATTATGATGTGTATAATAATAAATGTGCTAATTCGAGTTAGTAGTCGCTGTGCTGCGGTCGAGGTGATAAATTCTCATTAATGACTCCAATCGACTCTACGCTAGACTCGTAAACCTGAAGCCACGAACATTGCCGCTTTCTGTTTTGCTTGTTTTAAAGCAACTATAAAAGAGACTTTAATTAACTCTGTTTAAGTGTTTATTTTGGAATTGTATTTTATTACTTATGATTATTAAAATTCAAATCCTAGTTCGTACCTACTTGTGAGATTTTCGGATGTCATGTGAGGAACTCCTCTGCTGCACTGGGAGTGAATAAATAGCATAGAATGCGTGCAGATGCTTATCATCCTGGCATGTCGTAAAAGTCGACTAAGGGACTGGTCCTCTCCAACATGGTGGACTATCTGTATGGGCGATGGGCTGATCACCTGTCACTATACGGTCCATCATACCATCTTAGTTAGGACTAATTATTCGAACCTGGCCACAAGTAGTCTTGTGGCTCTGCCCATCCCATTAGGGATTTCGGGCGTGATGCTATGTATGTATGTGTATGTGAGGAATATAATTTAATATGTACCACTAGCATTTCGGTGAAGGAAAACATTGTGACGTGACGAAACCTGCACACATCTGCAAAGTACAATTTTCAAAGATGTGTGTAAATTCCTCGATGCCCCCTGAGCTCGCGTTGGGACTACTGCCCAGTCTCTCACACACAAACTTTCGCATTTATATTAGTGTGAGTGCGTCACAATGCAGCGAAATGTATTTACGGTGAGGGCAAGGGAATCAAGCATTACCTACAGCCGAAGACGACAATAACTTTGTCGTTCAGTAAACCGTCAACCCAACGGACCACGAATTTAGTTCTATAAACCACTCGGGCACTAATAAGAAACAGATAACCAAGGAATAAGAAGAATATCAACACAATTGAATCTCTGCACAAATTTTCCCGTATCCAATACTCTGTTTTAAATATGCATAGCCTATCCTAATCAAGGTTTACTTATCCATTACTGATTATTTTGTATGCCGATAGCGTGTTTTTAACGTAGAGAGCAAAGAATTTTTAAAAAAAATACCGAAAAAGTGCGAGTTAAACTCGCGTGGGGAAGGTTCCGTTCCGTACATGATTATCTGAAATTTACTAGGTTACTTTATATACCATAGACTTCTTATAGATTTTCCTGTAATCTACAGATAAAGAACTATCTGAAGTACCTGTATTTTTTCAAAATTTTAGCCCCAGTAGTTTCGGAAATAATGGGGGCAATAGTAAATTTTCACCTATTTTCCTAAATAACTTCCAAACTATTTATTTTAAAATTCCAAGAAAAATATATTTAAGATCCTGACAAATTGTTTCACTTGATATGTCACACGATATAGTTTGCATAACTTTTTTATTTAATTATCTAATTTATCCCCCAAAAGTGGCTTGTTTCAAATTCATATATTTACGTCACGCGTCCGTGTTGCGGTCACCAACTAACATATGTATACCAAATTTCAACTCAATCAGTCCCGTAGTTTTGGAGCAAATTGGCTGTGACAGACGGACAGACAGACAAACAGACAGACAGACAGACAGACACACGAGTGATCTTATAAGGGTTTCGTTTTTTCCTTTTGAGGTACGGAACCCTAAAAACACTGCGTGTGAAGCGTGAGGCTGGTCGCTTGGTTTAATTTTTAAAATATGGAAAACAAAATCCATGAACAAAATCGATTAGCTTTTAATCAGATCGTGGGATCTTTAGTTTAGTTGCGAACGGGCGTCGTTCCGTGGCACTTCATTAAGGCGCGAGTGGCGCGCGGGCGCGGCGGAGCGCTCAGGCTTGTTATTGGTTCTTTGTGGGCCTGCTGCGCTCGACGCGGCCCAGCAGGCTAGGAAAGTGGTTGGATAATCGTCCCTGGGTTATAGATTGCGTTACGTAAAAAATATACGCCATAATTTTATGACCGTTAGCGCTCTTTTTACGTGACGCGAACTATATATTTAAGCTGGTGTTATTAGGGCTAGAATTTACAATACGCATAAACATAATAATGTTCCTTGTAACACGACATAACCTGGTCACACCATTGAACAATATAATTGGTCACACCATTGAGCAAAAAGTTGGACAAAAAAGACATACTGCTGAGTTTCTTGCGGCGTTTCTTCTCAGCAGATGTCTCCTTTCGAAGCGCTGGTAGCTTCAGACATGTAAAAGAGCCCATGAGGCCTACTTGCAAAATAAATATTTTCATTTTCATAATAATCTAATTCTGCCCGCGACTTTGTTCGCGTGTAATTCCATTCCACTGCTCGCTCAGGAACCTTTGAATTTTCTGGGATAAAAAGTACCATATATCCTATTCCAGGATCTAAGTTAACCAAGATAACAAGATTCATTAGGACCGTTACGGAGTTCAGTGGTAACATACATACACACAGAAATTTTCGCATTTATTATATTAGTAGGATAGGTAGGATAAACCTTAAACTACTGCCTGAAGTTTACATACAATTTAAATGTTCAATTACACAGTTTAAAGTATATATTGTTCTTTACATTATGTATATAGTTATAAAATGCATATACCTCCTAAAAAAACATCTGCGGTATGGTTCCTAAAAAGGGGTGGCGTATCCACTAATCGTGATCGGTTTACTGTTAATGACTTTAGGTAACACTTCATAGGTTCTACACATTCTTAACTTATTTTTTCTTATTTATACGACAAAACGTTATTTATTTATATAAATAAGAAAAAGATACTACCCCGCGGCACGCCGTTAGAGATATTCATTTCAGTGCTGCATTGACATCCCACTGTGGCTGACTGCTGCACTTTAAGTTCCTTCTGGGTATATTTTGTGCACCCGATGCGGCCCTTCAGCCGAGGGGAATGGTTGGATAATTGCTTCACGGTACATTACATTCAAGGCGGTAATCGACCGTGCATGCGGACACGTAGCTTTGGGTGATGTCACTCACATTTTGATACAAATTGAAGCTAAAGTTTATATGCCTAAGCTGATGAAATCATCCAAAAGTACTTGTCCAGCGTGCGCCGCAGTGGGTTTCCGCCTTCATGCTTGTGCCAATGGTAGTAATAGCCACCATTAGCTCAGCTACTAAACAAACAGGCTGTGCACAAAGCGCGATGGATATTATTTACTTTTTTGTCATAGAGAGCACTGAAAAAATGGAAGAGCTAGAAATAAACAATTTATTGCTAATATCAACCAAGCAACTTATTTCGGACAGAGCTTGTAAAGTTGTTTGCTAAAATCAAACAAGTCAAAGCAATCACATGTCTATAATTTATAAAGGTGTTATTTATTTTCAGTTAAGTGTCGGTTGTATGTAGCCGTAAAATTTTAGACAAGCCAAATCGGTACTTTGCTGGCACTTCGTTTTTTCCGTGAAAATACCAATTTTTTGGAATATATTTTATGTTTGCAGGTAGTGTTTTTTAACATTTATTTACATTATTATTTGCGATCTTACCCTGCAGTCAGTCTAGGCTAAAAAATAAATGTGCAATTTAAAAAATCATATTTCGAGGCAGACAGCGTTCATAAGTTTGTTTATCGCGGAATGCAAAGCGCTGAATTGAACCACCGCTTGTCCTTACCGCTGGCTTACTCGTATTTATCAAACGGAATAGTTCAGATTTAGAAGACATTCACACTGACCGTCGTCGTAAAGATGTTATAAATATTTACGACAGTCAAGGTTGGCTCTATTAGCGTTCGAATTTCCATAGTCGCCGGTGAATTTGACGTAACAGTGTAAATTATTGTAAATGCGTGTAGCCCGTCAGACGTCTGTCACGCGGCGCGGGATGCCATGTTTACAAGGAAATTGTTATTAATGCTTTCGGCTATACTGCGAACATTTGATTCGGTGAAGGTTTCCGCTGTTCTTTACACTAGTCATGAATTAAGTGGAAGGACAGAACGACGTAAGATGGACAACTTTTTGAAGAATAAACGCGACCCTGACACCGACTCGACGGGCAGGTGATATAATGACGGAGAAAAGTTATGATTAGCACAGGACACAGGAAACGCATATATTACATGCATGTATATGTAAAAAGTATTCCATAAGTTGCGAATGTTGCGATAAGTACGGTAAATAACATGAATGTCTAATGAAGCTTTTTATCCAATCAGCCTTGGCACAGTCCCCATAAGGATTCCAACGCAGATCCTAATGTATGTATGTTTGTATGTATAGGTACTGCGATTTATTATTCATTCAGTCGTCGCGGACCGCCGCAACGTGTTTACAGGAGCGGCTACAAGCTCGATTGTCGTCCTCGTCTCGAGAACCAATTTCAGAAGTGACCGACTCAACAAGGCTGGCGAGGGCTCTCAATGCCTTTACAGAGTCCGTTGCATCACACAAAATAACTCACAAAGTCTAAAATTTTCATTCAACGACTTATACATATACCCCAAGGAATAATATTCAGAATGAGCAATCCAAATGGGTCGGTACCGGGAAATCTGAAACTACGACATAGATAAATTTGTTCTAGGAAACCATGTTTCGATTTTAGAGATAAGGAACAAAATGCTTTCATGATCATCAGAAAAACTTTAAGCGGGAATCGAACCCGTTTATCTTCCAAAATAAACCGTATATTATTTTTAACTAATATATTCCTGTGAACAGTAAAAAGTAGAGATGCAACGGATAGTGGTTTGGCCGGATACCGGATACCGGATAGCCGGATATCCGGTCGCACACGAGCTATCTCTAAAGCTGTGTTAGCTTGCGCGGCCTTCTCGCGGCGAGCAAGTTTCAACTTGTTACTAATTGTAAGAGCGCGGAGAGTCCCTTTGAGGTTCAATACGCGCTTTATAACGTCAGTTGGGAATATTCGAACGTGCACGACGTGATGTAACATGTTAGTGTTATACTTAAATAAAAAGAAAACTGTTTTAATTTAATAACTGACGTTGACTTTGTTTATTTCTGACGACTTTTCTTTGTTTTATCGTATTTCGGACCCAAGTTTTTACTACGGCCGGATACTGACTCCGGTATCCGGCCGGATAGTAAAATTATGGCCGGATAGGCCGGATACCGGATATTAACCGGATATCCGTTGCATCTCTAGTAAAAAGGACTTGGAAAGTCATTAGGCTCAACTAAAATAAACCTTAAAATATCTGCGAATTCATTAAAAATGTCCCTAAAACATCCAAAACAAAATTAGGCACTAATAAAATAAAAAAATAAGTATGACTCATCGATCTATATATCATAAATGTACATATTATTATTGATATATGTATAAACAAATATATTTAGTGAATGCATTTTTTCTTGTCTTTAAAAGCAACGGCATGATTCCTTAGAACTAATTTGCCTATCTCTTATAATCTCTTTTTTTATTTTATTTATTCATACTTCCCCATACTAACCCATTTAGATTGTGCACCTCATCCTGTATACATATTAATGTGTATTGTTATACATAGAATAGAGTTCTTCCAGTGTATAAAATTCAGCAAACCATTTAACGATTGTGTTCCGTTGAGATTTTTGGGAATACTTCAAAGTAGGATGAGTTATTAATGATAACTGCTCGCCGTAAAGTTCTGGGAAACTATATTACCTAGTATCTTTCATCAGAAGTGTTCGAGCTGAATTCTTAAAAAATATTCTTAAAAACTATATATAACTCAGCACATATGAGGATTTAGATATTTGTTGATTGATAAGAGTATGATAATGATAAATTATAAGTCATAATAGGTCGTTGTAAATATGCGATATGTCCGGGTAAGGGTAAAATTTATGGCACGCGACATAGTAATTTATCAACATAAGAACAATGTAGACGAAAACTTATCCGGTTATGAACTATAAATCACGGTCGATTGCGTAGGGATTTACCGTTAGCATAACTTTTTCGACCGCGCATGACCTTTCTATATCAATTCATTGACATAAATAAACGAAGAGAAGATATAACGGGACTGTTACGTCACTATCAATCTAAATTTAGGGCACAGCTAACTCTAGACTTCGTCGGCCTGCGTATTATTGATTTATTTTGCTTAAACATTCTTCTTCTTTTCAGTGTTCTAAGGAGAGCATCGCGCCTGGCGGCTGAGCGATCAGCGTCAGGATACAGCTCTATCACACGGAAGCAACAATACTCAGCCAACATTCTACCGAAAGGTTTGTGTATTCGTGCTTAAAAAAATGCGCAGTTTTTTATAGAATAACCATATAATTTATAAAATAAAAAAACCGACTTCAAATAGCCTTTGAAATAGTAGTTTATGCAACGGTTGCATAATGATCGACTCGCTAAAAGCTCGTTTCATAAAACCGCACTAGTGTTTTAAGGCCAAATTATGCAGAGTTGCATACATAACTTTATCTACACACATATTATAAATCCTCCATGATGGGTTCAGAAACAATATTTTCTGGCAACAAGTTATTTGTTGCAATCGTGGCTGCATATTTCCGATATCCGGCGCATTTTCACATCACACACACTCCGAGAAGACTACTTACTATTCATATTTTCAACTAAAATGTAAATTACAAACAACTTTTTCTATTCAATTCAACAAAATTCTACTTTCGTTCAGCAAAACGTCAACATAATGGCGGCCGTCCGTCAAGACCATTTTTTTTTAAATCATAGACAAACGGATGAAGTCTCTATTCTCACGTCACTCGAGATCAAATATTGTGCAGTTTATATTTAAAAAACATACTGAATTGACGTTTCGTATCAATAACTGTTTTAATATCTATGGATACTAGAATAGAGACCCACTTGAGTTTGACAGCTGTTCCAAATTTAATCTCATTTCTTTACTAAAAACGATAAAGAAGTCATGTTATTTCTTCATCGCAGCACTGGTTTTTCCTAATTGGTTGTCAAAATGGTGGTCATTTCCTACGGTTTTTGATTAACCAATGGAGGTTTTATGATATGGGTGTAGATAAAGTAAGTTTTCACATTTTCTTTATGAAGTATCCTGTGATTTAATGACACACATTTACTACATCAAGTAACAATAGCATAATGCCAATTGCTCATCACCATTTACAAACTGTTGCTATCCACCGTGCAAGGATGTCAATCGTTGAGGAGTTCTCCTGGTTCTTCAATTTTACTACATGAATTTTCATGGACATAAGTTGCTTCAGAACTTTATACAGCAATTTAATCGCCAACCGTGAAATACTCAATATTTAGGAGTTCCGGTGATCGTCTAGGTCTTCATGAACAGTTCCACTTCACCAAATAATGCTTTTGGAACGTAACTGCTTGAGTTATTACAGAAAATACTAAAATTGCTATAAAGCTTGCCTATAATATTTGAAGAGTTCCATCGATTCCTCATAGATCCTCTCATCATAACTCGACTTTGACTACAACAGGACCAAACTGGAGGTGGAGGCACTGGTTTATAAATGACGAAGTTCTGAAGTAACAAACATTAAAAAAAATACAACCGAATTGAGAACCTCCTCCTTTTTTTTTTTAATTCGGTTAAGAAGTACTAGAGTAGGTAATTAATGACTTGCAAGAAATAGGAGTTAAATAGTTGGAATTGAGCTTTGCGACAATGGAGAGCTGTCAAGTGCTCCATTCGATCTGTAAATATAGTTATATCGAATGGGGAATATAGCGCTAATGACCACAAACCACAAGAACTTTATTTAAGTGCAAGAAGCATAAATCATGGTATGATTAATTCCGACTTATCGATTGTTTTGTTCTGTAAACGAACTAAGCTGCGCGTTTTAGGCCACGTGTCCATAGGTTGATTAAAGCACGCACACAAAGCACAGCACGTCGCATGCCGACAAATATTTTTGAAGAGCTCCAATCACGGCCTTGCCGTTCTTGAAACGCTCCAATCATGACCTCGTCAGGGCCCGTCGTGCTGTCCTTTGTGTAGCCTGCTTAAACATGATTTTGTTTACATTAGTTCGGTTTTGCTCGACTGCGCGAAGCCAAAAGGAGGGTATTGAATTTGAAAATGTATGTATGTATGTGATCAAAATCGGATGTTCCTCTTTAGCTCTTTAACTACTGCACCGATTTTAATAAAGTGGTTATCATATGATTTGTGGAAAACGTCCGAGCGTCATAGGGTATATAAGAATTCTAAGGGTGCATCAAACTAGGAGGAAAATGCTTTTACGTTGCCAGTCGAGTTTTAGGTTTTAACTTAACTTTTTATTGTTATTGCTTTAAGCAGTAGGTACAAATGTTTTGTTCGCAAAATGATGGTATTTGTATTGGGGTTAGATTTCTGCGGGAAGATCAACTTTTAGCTATTTGGCACAGGAACGAGGGAATACGATGCCGAAATTCAACCGGCGTCAGATTTATATTTGACAAAAAATAAATGCTTTTGTAGCAAGATTTAGTGGTACTATTGGCATCTTGAATATTAACCTAATATACAAACTGAATAACCGTGTAAATTACTCTATCAGATTAATTTATTTTACTATTTTCTTTATTTTTGTGTACAAAATATGGATCCCGTGTTATCTGAAATAAATGAATTTTATTTGATTGACTAACGCCCACTTGCGATAAACAATTTGTATTCGGGACCAAAGGCTGTTTTAGAATCCCCAGGCGGCAGCAAGGTGGACACGAGGATAAGATATCCCCATCTTATCTCCCAGTGCATCTGTTTCTTCGATACTAGTATATGAGAGACGCACTGAGGGATAAGATGAGGGGGTAGCTTATCTTCGTCTCAACTTTGCTAGGGCCGCTGGATTGCATATGATTCTTCTATGCTAAAACTATATTAATGAAATATGTCCAATTTTTGCAAGAGTGTTCGTATATGTGCAATGAGCACAGTTACCGGATCGGCTCGTTGCCAACATGTCGTAAATTGGTAGTAGGTACGGCTCGTAAAGTCGATCATTATTGATAGCCATTAAATTCGACACTTTATGGGCGCGCGTGGTGACGGGGCGGGCCCCGGGGACCAAAGTCGACTTAATGTTCTTTTCTTTAGTATTAAGAAAATCATTTATCATACTTTAATATTAATGCTACAAACAACAAATCTCATCTTCTTGCTTATATAAACTTCAATCATATTTTCGACATATTATTACGTTGATGCGTTATTTGATGTTAAATTAAACGATGTTAAAACATAACGCTAGAATTTTAACTAGATAAGAAAACATTTCAGTCGAGATGGAGTAGTAAACAGAAACCAGACAACTCATTTACTACAATGAATTTAAATACCGCACCGTCAAGTAAACGTAAATATTGACCGGAAGTCATAAAACAGGTATTGTTAATGTTATATGGCAAAGTCGAGATTATTTGGAAAATGTCATTTCCAGTTAAGCAGTACCATAGTCTTTGAAAACTAATTTATATTGATAAACTTGATTGCATGTTTGACAATCATACGGCCCGCTGCCTAATTTTTTCGATTTACATGACGCAAGAACACATTCTCTCTTCTTTCGCCTACCATGAGTATAACGATGAGACAGAGCCGCATTCATAGCGTTTTCAAGCTTTCCCACGAGCTTTTCAATCCACATACATTAGGTAGGACCGCGCAAAGACCTGTCTATACATTACCCTGTTTACTTTCGCGGTCAGTCAAAGAGATAATCTCCGCAACTCCATTCCGTAAATAGTGGGAGGACTAAAGAAAACTTGGCATAATTGAAAATGTGTCGCTCGACCGCATCGAATAGATAGTTGCTTACTATAAGAAAGGAGTCTGTAAATAAAACAAATTTATTTCACGCTGCTAAGTGATACGCCTCAATACTTTCTTCTTACATCAACAAACTCAGTCCTTGACTCACTAGAAGAAAAACAACAAACAACTCAGTTTAAAGAAACTGAAACGCCGATAGTTGTTTTCGTTGCGCGTTCATTGGTAATTTATCCGCAGTCATTTCGTGAGAAATAATGTTAAGTATACCTCTGTATGTTATGCAAATACCATAATTAACTGTAAAGCACATGTTCGTAAATTGCTCGAATGTCAAAGTCTATGCAAAATGAGATCTTGGCACCTGTCCCTGCTTACATAACTGGAAAACCGACGGCAGCGTGGAGTAATAACCTCTGATCGTAAACGATTATAACCATTGTGACGTGGGAAATGTTTAGAATACCTCGACAGATTTTTAATAAACTGCGTTTTATGAAGTTGCGAAGAAAGTCTTTTGGAGTGTTAGGAGAAACAACTGCAGAAGCGATTGGGTCGACCCACGTGCCAAATGAGTCGCGGTCGCATCTGACAGCTGTGCCGGCAAAAATATCTCGCTCTCGGATGTATTCGTATTAGAGCTTGGTTATACACAGTTACACAGTAACGTGCTGCTAATTTCGATATTAGAGCGGACAGATGGGTCAATGTCTCGAGCCCAATCGAGCACTACTTTTCCTGACATTGCGCCATACATAGAACATGAAAGTTACATGGTAATGTCGTACAAAACATCCTAAAGCTTAATATAATTTACAGTTAACACGCACACGCACGAGGCGATAATAAGAGATACTATGTATGTGACTCATAATTGAGTAGTCATAATAATTCCACGCACTGGTTTTATACAGCGATGATGAAATAATATTACATTATTATTCATATTTATATTTAGCTTAATAGCTCTGCAACTAGCTTAGCGGCTAGTAATTGTAAATAAAGCATCAATGAAGTGGAACTATTTGGTCTGGAAATCGTCACCGGATCAGCGTTCCAATCGGAATCGCTGGCTGTAGCGAGTTCGGTGACTGACGAAAGAGTTAATATTAAACTGACGCGTATGATATGCGGTAGCCCTGTATCAAGGCGAGTACCAAAATACCCGTCTTGACCTACGGCGGCGCCACACGGCGACGTGTTATTTTGAAGACGAGAAACATCTTGCTTCCTGCGTAGTGTGTGTCACCAGCGCGCCAAGTCGACGCCCTTTTTCGCAGATTAAAACAAGACAATTTGGTGATTTTAATCCATCTTCTAAATTCAAATACTGAGCTACATAAAGGCTACGTTACTTTGTGGGCGATCCATATCATGGTATAACGAAAACACAACATGACAACGCGGTAAGTAACAGCGCGACTTCGGTCTTATTCGGATGGGTTGATCTCAGGTTGTCCAGGTCGCATAATGACTAGGTCGCAAAATGCCCAGATCTTTATTTGACCACATCGCACAATAACTAGGTGCGATGTAGTCAATCAACCTATCTAGTCATTTTGCGACCTGGACAACCTGAGATTAATCCGTTCGAATCAACAGTTGAACTGTTATTAAAAGTCATTAGCGTGTGAGCGAATTCAAATGTACCTGTTGAGGGTTGGTGGTAGTGACAGACAAATGGCCGACGTTTGTGTGCTTCAAATAAGTAAAATGACTTCCCTTCCTCGCACGGAGCACGCGACTTCATGCCGTCGTTATCCGCCCGGACGGCCACGAACGAGGTCCGGCGATTGTTAAACCGAGTTATCTACTCAAAGCTGTTGATGTTTATAAAGCACTAGCGACCCGCCCCGGCTTCGTACGGTAAAAGTCAAACATAATTATTACGCGAACAACTTTTTCTTGTTGGGAGTAATTTAAAATCTGTGACTTAAGAAGATTCTAAAGTAATTATTTAGTTAGTAAGGCAAAGGTCCAAGCTAACTATATTTAAATGGATAATAATACATACAATACTTAGTTTATTTCCACCCAGTAGTTTTAAAGTTTATCGCGCACATACAATCAGACAAACAGACATGAAATTCAAAAACCATTGGGATTTGTTTTGTTGCTCATTCTGAAGCCCCCCATAGCATTTTTTTATTGTTATTTGCAAAGTACAGACGTTTTCTAGTTTATGATTTTATTATACCTATAGATAAATGTTCTTTCAATACATCAATACACTACAAATACAGGCATCCCCTTTTACATTTATTTCTGTATCGGTTACCTTATTATTTGTTTTGAGGTTTTTTTATACCAAGTTCCAAACTGATAAACTAATGGAACTTGATCGTATTAAGCGAGTCTCAACATGGTTGAATTTATTTTCGCACGCGTTTTTTTTGCGATGACTCCTAAGATATTCGTTTAAATTATATGGTGTAAAAGATTATAATAATTAGTATGAAATGCTTAATGTAACTATTGTATTTAAGTCGATAAGGATTAATACTTAGTCTGTCTAAATAGCTTTCCAATTACCGCATTGTACGTGACCATTATTTTAGAAGATAGAATGGGTATAGTAAGTTATCCTTAAAATATAGACATATGCCATCGCGGACTTTCTTGTAGATCTATAAAAGAGAAATATCCCACTATTTATTGTTTTGTTATATCTCAAAAGAATTAGGCAGCGTTTTCGATGAAGGCGCTCAGCCGGCTTGAATTTTTCCGACGCTTCCAAGAATTCTCGGTTTATTTCAACAAATTTACACAAAACCTTGACAAATTATATACTTATACCTTCCCGATGAATTACTCTATCTATTGGTGTAAACGGCATGAAAATCCGTTCACTGACCAATTGCTGATAGGTTTTCAGTCAGCACAAAATCTAGGCTTGCCTATACGTTTTTTGAATACTGATTAAAGATCAACAAAGTCAAATAATCGCCGAGATTAGTTTTGCATGAGAATACTGAAACAACAATAAACCTGAATTTATTAATTATAGTGAAAAAATCAAAACGTTTATGGCCAAATTCGGAAAGGCCAATTTGATCTTTAATTAAAGTGACGTTTCAGTGACGTTTTTGTGTAGGATGACAACTAATTGAGGGCCATTTAACTATTTAATGCTTAAGTGGCGTTTCTGAATTCAGCCAATAGACCTAGATTTTGTTCTGACTGACAACTTATCGAAAATACGTTAACATTTAAGGGGTGGAAATCGTTATCGCTTTTTGTATGAAAAGCCGCAGGTTCACACTCCTCTTAAAAAGGTTCATTAGAAGTTTTTACATCTGTCATTTTCAGCTCTGCATTCTAGAGAATCAATTATTCATCTATGGTATTGAAACTTGGACACATGATGCAAAGAGAATGCATGCATAGCTAGTTTATATCGTAACCAAGCGGCAAGTTAATGAGTATTCCCAAGAGTCCCCCCTCAAAACTAGGACAAGCTTCCATTACGTAATCGATTTTTTTTAACCGAACACGGCCACTTTCCTGGTCCAATCGTTAAACGACATTATCTGAATATAAACTGTGAACATAAAGCTATTGTTTTCAGTTTAGACGTTGTAAAATGTTCACTGTTCGATATGGATGCCAAGTATTTCAGTGTCTTTAATAAATTAAATAAACCAGATGGCTACAAAAACATGCTTTGGAAAGTTACCGGTTAACGAAATATCGTCAAGATCTCGTTTAATTTTAGATAAGGTTAATTATTATCAGCGTCGACCGTGTACATATTCACATAATAGATATTTATTTATTTATTTATTATTACAAAATAAACATTTACAGTCAAGCCTTACATGTTAATTAAATTACAGATTATTGAAAGTGAAAGTAGGAAGGAAAGTAGCTGGAAGTGGCTTGAGTGGCGACCGCGTGCTGGAAGACGCAGCGTGAGTAGACCACTCGCGCGGAGGACTGATGACCAGGGGGGCTAGCACGACATGCTCGCGAGTCGTTTGTCGCTCAGTACGTCTCTGTCATACTAGTCAAATGTGTAAGGGCGTACTGAGCGTCAAACGATTCGCGAGCATGTCGTGCTAGCCCCCCAGGGTGAAGATTGCGGGACTCCGCTGGATACGAGCAGAATAGAATCGGTCGTTGTGATCATTGGGGTAGGCCTATGTCCAGCAGTGGACGTCTTTCGGCTGAAAATCGTTGAATTTTTTTAATATTGTGAAATAATGGTACACCACATTGTTGTTCAATAATAAAATTTAGTGTGTTATTAAAATTTATTACTTTAAAGCCGCTGAACTAGCCAATTTTAAGATTGGCTATGGCTTTATTACTTCAAGACTTTAGACGTTTATTGTGATTGCATGTAGATATAATATAACGAGCCGATGGAACGTATTCATAAAATAACAAGTTCTTTGCTTCACTTTAGTGTTGCCCATATTTCTCATAAGATCTCTTTAGAAAAGTAATGTTACATTTCAGAGGCGAAGCCTCAAATATTTCCTAAGGGAAGCCGGAAGAATTAGAACCGTTACGTGCGAGTCTGAAATTTAGTTAGAGTAACATGAACTTCACTGACAGCAAGCCTTAGCTTTCTAGCTTGGTAAAGCCGTCAGGAATCGGCTTGTAGGCAGGCTTCGCCACTGTTACATTTAGGAAACTGGTTTGCTCTTGTACTAGCGTATACCAATTTACTCTATTTGCTTAGCTAATTAACTAAATGTAAACAAACTAACCCATGTAACGCGGCTAATCCAGCCAATGCAGTCAATCTGTTATATCTATGGTATGCCTTGATTGGCTGGTTAGCTGAAACACGTGGGTTAGTTTGTTTACATTTTCTTAAGTTCCTAAGCAAATAGAGTATATTCCATCTGTACCTCAGTATTTACATTGTTGTTCAGAACAACAATTCGTAAAGTCGCGGTATGAAAAGTACAGTTTTGAACTTTATTCCCTTGTCATTAGATCGAAAAGTGACGAACCTTTTCATACCGCGGCTATACTTGTAGGTACGTTCCCTTGCACTCGTGGCGCGGCAACTGCCAAGAACACCCGCGCCAAAAGCGGATTGACGCGTCACGACCGCGCGAATGTCCGCTGTCGCTCGTATGCCCCTGCAGATTGTTAGTTAGTAATGTGTTTATTTATGTCCAGTGTTTGTCACTGATGACTACCCATTTTGCCGCATCGAAAATAATTTTATCTACACCCATATCATAAAACCTCCATTGGTTAATCAAAAACCGTAGGAAATGACCACCATTTTGACAACCTATTAGGAAAAACCAGTGCTGCGATGAAGAAATAACATGACTTCTTTATCGTTTTTAGTAAAGAAATGAGATTAAATTTGGAACAGCTGTCAAACTCAAGTGGGTCTCTATTCTAGTATCCATAGATATTAAAACAGTTATTGATACGAAACGTCAATTCAGTATGTTTTTTTAATATAAACTGCACAATATTTGATCTCGAGTGACGTGAGAATAGAGACTTCATCCGTTTGTCTATGATTTAAAAAAAAAATGGTCTTGACGGACGGCCGCCATTATGTTGTTGACGTTTTGCTGAACGAAAGTAGAATTGTGTTGAATTGAATAGAAAAAGTTGTTTGTAATTTACATTTTTGTTGAAAATATGAATAGTAAGTAGTCTTCTCGGAGTGTGTGTGATGTGAAAATGCGCCGGATATCGGAAATATGCAGCCACGATTGCAACAAATAACTTGTTGCCAGAAAATATTGTTTCTGAACCCATCATGGAGGATTTATAATATGTGTGTAGATAAAGTTATGTATGCAACTCTGCATAATTTGGCCTTAAAACACACGTGCGATCTTATTATGAAACTCGCTAAAAGCTCGTTTCATAAAACCGCACTAGTGTTTTAAGGCCTATCATTATGCAACCGTTGCATAAACTACTATTAATGCTGTTTTCATTGGAATAGTTTTGGTTTTAGTTTTGACCTGTTGCTTTTATTGAAAAGGACAGCGGCACTCATTTATATGGCCAACTTTGAAGGTACATTATTTACTTACGTCCACTAGGTTACTACTGCACTCTGTCCTGCACAGTTAGGAGCGTAGTGGTCTAATGTGTTTCGTATCGCTGGAACTTTTACCACAGTATAAAGAGACACAGTATTTCGACGCCTTTGATCTCGCGGTAAATGCCGACAACGTCGGGACAGTTTCGAAACTGCGTATGTACGCTAGGGTTGTCACAAGTAAACCATATTTATATAATTAACCTATTCTGTTTATTTATTTCAGACGAACGTCACCATCATCATTATTATTAACCACTAGCTTTTACCCGCGACTTCGTGCGCGTCAAATCGTTCATCGCTTTAACCTGGGCATCGCTTTAAAGTGCTGTTTTTTCAGGATAAAAAGTATTCTTTATAACTCTTCGATTTTCCTACTGTCGCTGTGCCATAAATCACAAAGTGGATAAATGAATTGAACGCGGGTGGATTTGCGGGCAAAAGCTCTTTTAATTATACTTATTTCTTCTCACTAAGTACTACTTTTCTACTAGAAAGTTCCATGAAGTTTACCAGGTTCTATGAGGTTTCTAGAATTTTCTATGAAGTTTCTAGGAGGTTCGATGAGAATTTATAGGGTTCCATGAGAATTCTAGAATTTGTGATGGAATTACTTGAAGGTTCTTTGAAGTTTCTAGAAGGTTCTATGAGGCTTCTTGAAGATTCCACGAAGCTTCTTAAACATTATATGGAGATATCTAGAAGGTTCTATTAAGTTTATGGAAATTTCTATGAAGTTTGAAGAAGAATTTTCTAGATAGTTCTATGAAGTTACTTTGAAGTTTCAAGAAGATTCTATGAGGTTTGTAGAAGTATCCCTAAAGTTTCTAGAAGGTTCTATGAGCTTTCTAGAAGATTCCATGAACTTTCTAGAAGGTTCCATGGGGTTTCATAAAGGTTTCATTAACTTTCTAGAAGGTTCTATGAGCTTTCTAGAAGATTCCATGAAGTTTCTAGAAGGTTCTATGGGGTTTAATAAATGTTCCATTAACTTTCTAGAAGGTTCTATGAAGTTTCTGGAGTTTTCTATGAAATTTGAAGAGTAAGAATAATTTTCTAGATGGTTTTATGAAGGTTATAGAATATTCCATTGTATTTCTGGAAGGTTCTTTGAGGTTCCAGAATTTCAAGTAAAGTTTCTGGACGGTTCTATGAAGTTTCTAGAATTTTATTTGAAGTTCCTAGAACGTTGTGTGAAGTTTTTATGTCGTTAGGACTATGGTAAATCAATATTTTGAGTTCGTAATAAATATCAATATAAATATGGCATGCGCGAGCGCGAGCCGACAGCCCTTAAATACAGGTCCCATGCTGCGAAGGCCAGTATGGGTCGTCCCCTCACCCCGCACACACCGACGATTGCTCCGTCTAGACGGCTTCGTCGGACCTCTGTTTCTAATATCTTTACTCTGTGCTTTTACACTTTAACGGGTAACTTTAATATGAAACACGCGACTGCATCGCTGCAAAAAATCGTCGTGGGTGATCTCCCTAATGCGTGGGCTCTCGTGCAGAATCCTGGCTCGCACCTTTGAGATTTTCGGATCTCATATGCGGAATTGAATTTGATGTTTACAGCGTTCAGCGCAGAGCAGCTCTAATCGTCAACACAGACCATTATATCCAATAGAGTCCGCATAGCCGGGCGACTCCCGCTGCCAAGCATTAGAGCCAAATGGCAACAAGTGGCGGGGCTACACGCAGCCGAGGGGAGCGCATAACCTCGAACGCACCAATCACAGTGCTCTAAAAACCCCGCGCGCCCCGCAACTTTGGCAGCTTTATTTGCTAGTAAAAGTGAGGCTTAGCGGTGTCTAGGATATTTGGTCTCTGATCGCTAATGACCCAGTGATTTCCGATGTTAGTTCTCTTTGCGTCCTGTACAGAATTTATCATGGGGAGTGTTCAGAGGAATTGTTTAATTTAATACCAGCCGCTGTATTCCACCATCGTACTACTCGCCGAAAACTAGAATTTCACCAACACCATCTTGATGAATGGTGATCTACTACTGTGCGTTTTTTAAGACGCTTCCTTCCACGTACGGTGAAATTGTGGACCCAACTTCCATCAGCAGTGTTCCCGGGCGGTTTCGATATTGGGGCCTTCAAGAGAAGAGTTTGTTTTGCTAAAAGGTCGGCAGCGGCTCAATGACTCCTTTGTGGTTGTGGATGTTCATGGGTGGCGGTGAGCACTTATCACCGGGTGTCAAGTATGCTGGTTTGCCTTCCCTTATATAAAAAAAAATACCACAAGGAAATTTGCTAAATCGGCGTAGTAAGATCTGTGTGAAATCCCCGTGGGGACTACTGCCCAGTTCCTTTCAAAGAAAGAAAGAAAGAAAGAAGAATATTTTATTTGCATCACACCACCACCAACATAAGCTATACTATAACAAAAACATTGAGCTTAATCTAATAAAATGTTGGTGCAATGTGACACCAAATAAGGGTCTTCACTCAGCATGTGCTGCAGAACTTGGTCCTGCACCGCTGATATTCTGTGAAGCCCAGATCGCGATCTTTCACTATGAGAAGAGTCCTCAGCGCAGTGGGACGTATAGGCTAAAGATGATGATTATTGATGCCGCATATGGACAAGCTATTAGTTCTTATTGGTTTTTTGTAATAGCGTAATAACTAAATAGTATAACTGAGTCAACGTCGTCGGCGCCGGAGTGAGGGATAGACGGACAACGCCCTAATTGCAGTCATTAGCCGCCGGCACTCGCTCTAATTCGGCTCAGTTTGATGGGCCCGAAATGTATTCTATTGCTTCACGCATTTTAGGCCGGCGGCCATATCTTAGCCACGGAATTACGTCAGTTTCGAGGAGATTGTCTTGTGATTTGTCACCCGATTAGTTAAGATAAATAGGCAAGAACAAATCTTTGGATCTGGTTAAATATTCTGGTATTGGATCTGATTGTATTATTCCAAATAGTTTACTTTGTTGACCTGTGCTATTAGAGTGCTTGATAAAAGAAAGCTCACTTGCATTCATACCTGAAACCGATTGGACAGCCGCAAGCATTTCAATGCCCAAATGAAACTAGGTCAATCTGTACTGATATTCTATGGCTCTCAATTTTCCATTCAGTTTATGCCGGCTGTTCACGCTCATCAAGAGCCTCTCGCCGAGTCTTGTGCGAGAGGTTCTCGGCGAGAGCACACCATGTATATACTCGTTGCGTCATTTGAACCGCGGATACTCGCCACGATGGACTTGGAAACTGCTGCTGCTGTTTGTCTTTCTGCTGTTAGCTACTATATTTTTTTACGAATATATCATTAAAAAAATTGGCTACTTAAACCAAGGCGAAGAAGAAGGTGGTGGATGGTTACTATCTTTATATTCTAAGCTACCAATTAATTGTACCTATACCCCTTTGGTGAAATAATGAACTATTTATTGACTATTACATTAAGACCTTGTTAGACATTACTTCATGCAGTAAAGAATTTATGATTTATGTACCGCAAAAGAACCCAGTAAGTTATTAAATTAATGATAAGTAAATGCTGGGTCTCGCTTATGTCGCAAGAGCAACGAGACCCTTTGACTCGGCCGCAAAAAACCGACCGCGATCGGGACACGGCGAGACGAGACTTGAAAGAGCGAGACAAGACGCAGTATGTACACTCTCACACTCAGTCTGTCTCGGGGAGTTTCGACGAGTGTGTACAGCCGCCATTACGTGTTAACGATCGGAATAAACGTAAAAGTCGAGAATTTAAATCTGGAAGTCATTAAATTCTTCTTCTTATGTGCAATCGTCGGTATGTTTTAAGTGTGCCCGTTTAATTTAAGGACAGATTTATAACATTCATTAATAAATTAAAATATTATTAGAGGGTAGAAAAATATATGCTAGTCGTCTCGTCACGATTATCTTAAAAAGGTTTTTTGCTCAGAAGTATTTTGATGAGCAAGATATGAAAGACACCAATTTTACACGAGATATTTAGAGTGTGAAATTGGTGATGGTTATCCGAGTTAAATAATGCTTTTCATTTCGACACTGAGAAAACTTTACAAAAGACAGATTTGATAAATAGTTAAATAGATGCAAACTTATTACGGCTGCTTTTCCGTTCATACTTTTTCTTCTATTGGGGACTTGTTTTCGTGCTACAGAGAAGTCGTCTCAGCTGTCAAATAGTGGAACGAAGAATCTTCACAGTAAGGTATTCTACTGCTTTTAGCATTATTGAGTTATGCTTTTGGCACGTATGTCATTTTGACTTATTTAAAACATTAAGGACGTATTAAAATTTGCCCATTTATATTTATTTCATAGATAACTTACAACATTTATTTAGTGGAGTAATACTAGAATACCAATTTCGCTAAGTTTTTAGTTTTCGTCACGAAATGGCTTCTACTTTCTTAAGCGGGAACATGTCAGCCAGTACTCGTTTAGGCGCAGTTTAATCATTTTTTTTAATATTTTACTAAATCTTACTTATGCATAAATTTTCGCACACATCTCTAGGCCAGTCGTTTAGTATTTTCAGTAATATATATTCCCAGGCTCGTACCTAACACTACATAATTGCCTTAAAACCGCACCGTAAAAACACAAGTTTTCTAAAAGTTAGTATTTAAATATGTACTGCTATAAAAATCTTGCAATATTTTAATTAGTTAAATTCATAAAAGTTTTTTAAATTTAAAAAGGTTAATTGTGCTGCCAATGACTGGCTGTATAAGCTTTTGTCTATGGCAGTAGTTTTTTCTTCTAATTACTTTTCAACCCCGCTGTAGGGAGGTCTGCATCACTTTCACCCCGCATCACAGAGAAATAATGCCTTTCTTCCCAGTGTGAGAGATGAAAAGCATTTTTTGCAATCGTTCGGGGTGGTTCAAGTTCCTTATTTTTTCCTGGAGAATGAAAGCATATTCACTACATCATACAAATGAAAATTCAAGGAAAAGTCAACAGACACACGCCTGTTTGGTCCTACTGAAAATCAACATCACGAAATCTCAGACTCATCTCGTGGCACAAGCTGAGTAAAGACAATTTTGCACATGGTGTGCATATTTATAAATAAGTATGTAATGGGTATGTTAATTTCTTAGGTATTTTTGTTTTCACTGCTGTTTTGTGTAAAGTTGTGTACAAATCAATGATTTTCTGCTTCTTCTTTAATGATTGACAGAAAAGATGTCTGGCTGTCTACACTCAAGTTCATTGGCGTCAAGTTATAAACGTTACACCTATCGTTTCCACCCGTAAATAAACATCAAAGTTCATTGCCAGCGCATTAAACCGATTAAACGCAGGAGTGTCGTTACTGTATCGGATTTATGGGACGATGAAATCTTAGTTGCAGTGAACGATATCACAAATTAAAACGCGATTTTTCTTGGCATAAATATCCTAATATTTTAACAGTGCCAATAGTTTCACGACTTTTTGTAAACTAGATGTAAGTAATGAAGCAAATCAAATTTAAAAAAAATATGACTAAGAGGCAGTGGCGGAGCGTCAAATATTTCGTAAGGGAATCCGGTAGAAAAAGAAACCGTATAAGTGCAAGTCTTACCTTTAAAGTTACAATGCCTTCACGGAATCGGGATGTAGGCAGGCGACTACTACGAGGACACGGAAATTCCATTTCTGGCCACGAAATTTCACATATAAGAGGTGTTTTCCTTTGGAATAAGAACATAAAACTATTGTCACAGTAAAAATGGGATTACGGGATAGGATCATGGGGTCTAATTAGCAACTCGTATATATCGCAACTCGTCTATATCGCATTTGGTCTAAATATCTGCTGGTCTAAAAAGCAACTGGTCTACAATTTTTTTTTGAGTAGCAACTTGACTAGGTACGTCACGTTTGTTGTATGGGAGCCCCCTAAATATTTATTTTATTCTATTTTTTAGTATTTGCTGTTATAGCGGCAACAGAAATACATCATCTGTGAAAATGTCAACTGTCTAACTATCACGGTTCATGAGATACAACCTGGTGACAGACGGAAGGCCAGTTGCTACTCCAAAAAAATTGTAAACCAGTTCCATACCAGCAGATATTTAGACCAAATGCGACATAGACGAGTTGCGATATATACGAGTTGCTAATTAGACCCCATGATCCTATCCCGTAAAAATATGTCCTTATTGCTGACGTGCTTTAATATACCAGTCACATCCTATACAGCTCTGAAACAATTAACATACGAAAATGAAGTTTCATGTTAAGCACCGCGACCTCATGTTGACTCGCAAGTTGTTGAACTTCACTAAGGATCGTCAGGGCGTCAATATTCGCAGCTCGGTTCTTGTTATATAGTTACGGTACGTCTTTAATATACAAGTCGCATCATATCTTATTATGTAACTCGGGAAGTTAACACTTCGCTTTGGGGATAAACAGGTTTTGACATACCTTAAATGGAAACGGATTATAACGCGAAAGTTTACTCTTTCTCCTAAATCGAGGGATTTTATTGTCTTGTTATTGGGTAGCCAACTTCATTTATTTAGGAATGCTATATCTAAATGGAAACTATTTACGTAACCCGTCCAAGTTGAGCTACAAGGCTAAATAACCTTAGGGGGCTTGCACTAAAATCATAAATACGATTAAAAATGTAGTCCGTAGCACATTTTTTTCCGCTTTGTAGCGAAAATGCGCTAGGAAAAGAGCGCCCTCTTAGAGAGTTCCTGGCACTCAAAGTATTGATGACTATACGTTCTATACGTTTCGACAGTTTTTAAACGCATTTAACGATTTAAATACGGTTAAGATTTTGGTGCAAGAAGGCCTAAGTGCTACTTATAATTTTTAAAACAAAGGGGACAATCTTTTGCAGTCCCAATGTAAGCTCTAAAGGCTTTTGTTATGTGTACTAGACGACGATACACATACTTATATGTAGTTAGAGATAAATAAATATTTAGGAAACAAGCAAGACTCAGGAACAAACATTCGTGCTCATCACACAAACATTTGCCTTATGTATGGATCAAAAGTGAACTGGGCTTATATTCGGCAACGTCTGATACTGCAGCGACCCGCGAGCGAGACTCGTATCTCGCTCTTACGCATTACGCGTCGTGCGGAAGAATGAGACGAGAAATCTCGCTCGCGAGTCGCTACAACATCACTTAGTGTTCCCGAATAGAGGCGCTGAACTGCTTTGATTTTACGCTACTAAAAACGTACTACCTATGTAGACATTTAGATCTCTTTGGCGGTATGGTCATATAACTCGATTCGTCGACGCGATCCCTCATCATAAGGCTACGTATTCACCAAGCTGCTAAGCGCAAGGAAAACATCCACCAATATGATTGCGGTATTTTCAAAATAAAGTAATTCTATTGGTGGATTTGTCCTCGCGCAGATGCTTCGCACTGCACTTGTGGAACCGCAGCGTAACATCGGCTAAGGTAATTAAACAGATTTATTCGACCCCAGTGGTACATTAGCACGCTCCGCTTTACTGCTGAACAAGAATGAAGTAAAAACTAGAAATACACACGGCTTTACTCACGATTTATTGTCAGAAATAATCCGACATGTTTCGGACTCGTATGGAGTCTCTCTTCAGGGGTTGAGGGCGGTCGCGGTAAGAGCAACCCGCGCACTATTTATGACAATAAATCATAAGTAAGCCCGTGTGTATTTCAAGTAAGTATTCATAATGTCTCACGAAAGTTTTAATTTGACTAAGAATGAAGTAATTACAAAATTCAAAAGTGAGTTTGCCAGGAGACTCCGGGAAAAAAAATAACTAGCCAGTCCAGCGGCCCTAACATGTAAGACACAAGGATAAGTTAAACCGTCTTATCTCTAAGTGCGTCTCTCTCACACTAGTGCCGACGAAAGAGATAGTCAGAGAGATAAACGGGTTTAACTTCTTTTTATTATTATTGAAGATAGATGTGCATTTGACCTCTATCTCACCTGATGGAAAGTGATGATGAGGTCGACGATGGAGCATGCACAGTAGGTTCAAACTCCTCCTAAGTGACGATATAGTAAATCACTTAGCAGGCCCGAATAGAGGCAGGCCCATCCCTCCGTATCACATAATAACAATAATGACAGTGATCACACGAACATTTTGGGCTCATGTTTCATGTTAGCAAATTGAATTGACGCCATTATTGGCTGACCAGCTATTGGTAGATTAGCTCAACAATGAACGCTTATTCGGCTAGACTTTAATCATGTGATAATGATACAAGCTATCTGATATAGAGGACGAACGCGCGTTAAACGCTTTGTAAATATTTTACGTGTTTCTATTTGACTGAACAAGAAGGGTTCAAATGTAACGTGGTTTTTAATAATAATAATAATATGCATTTATTTAGCACACATTAGACACAAATAACAAGAAATAAAAACTAAAGAATAAAATAAAACTAAGCTGTGCCAAACAGTGCCAAAAAGGGTGCAGGTTTTACAAAGGCGCGCCACGACACTGATTTTCAGTGGCCCCTAGGTGACAACACGAACGACTGTGAACATAAATAATGAATACACAAAAAAACAGGTGATAGTAAGACGAGAACATAATTTAATACAACATTTTTTAAAGCGTTTATATATAACGCTTGAGCAATTCAACCATTTAATGTTTAATTGTAACCAACCACAGCCAAAATTAATTGTTAATGTCTGATATAATAAAGTTTAAACCGTAATAAGCAGCCTTATCACTATGTAAAATAAAAGGTAGCAGTATTGACTCTTGTCAAAATTTCTGTCGCCTCTGCCGGTGGGGGCCCAAGCATGGCCTCGACGACGTGTACGACGTTTTTAAAGCGAGATATCTACAGGATCCAGTGAGTTGAGTCGATATTTTGTTAGTCAGTAAGAGCGCCTGCTGACTTACAATTTCAAGTTGGCTAACAGTTGGCCAACTACATCGCAGACATAGTGATTTAGTTGGATAAGATGAGCAGGCTATCATAAGGTACTATGTCTATTAGCACATTTAGTGCCGAGAACCCGATAGTTGGGTTCACCGTTCGTAGCGCATTTTCGCTACAAAGCGGAAAAACGCTTTGCGATTTAGTTGGCCAATTTGAAATAATAAGTCAGCGGGCACTCTTACTGACTAACAAAATATCGACTCAACTCACTGGATCTTTGAGATATCTCACTTTAAAAAAGTCGTACACGTCGTCGACGTCTAAATATAGAGCTAAGCGCAGATTTTTCCACCATTGTAAAATCTGGACGAACTTCATCCAGCCTGGCAAGATCTGCTTGAAACAGGGAGGAATCTCAAGTTACACGATTTTTTTCTTACTTGTTTGAATATATTTCAATTATTTTTAACGCCTTGCCTCACGGATATATTCACAGTTGACAGTTAATCTGTATTGCGGATATATCCGTCGCAGTTTTACGTCGTAAGTTGATACAATTTATCGGCGGAACTCTAAAATTTTAATATCGGTCGGTTTTATTAAGTATTTTTTCTTGCGGCGGTGGATCGCATTAACATGGGTTATTCAGGAGCGGCTGCTGCTCCGATTCAATTACACGCCACTGCTGGCAGAGTGCGATGGAAAATAATATCTACAGTATATGACGTAAGAAGCAAAATTGAAAACCAACGGTGCAATATGCGCCTTACGTTAGTTATAACAATATAGTAACCAATACATATTAATTTATTATTAGTAAATCTATTCACATAACGCCAACTTTTGTTCTGTTACAAATTGTGTCTCAAGGCTATCATGGTGGTTTGACTTGATCTACAGGGTGGGCCATATGTTTTTGCAAATAGCAACACAGATTTTTTTCTAAACTATTAATTGTGCGGTACAAAGGATGATGGGAAATTAAACGCCATTTGTATAATTTTGACTACGATGGACCGTTTCACAGGAAAGCAACGTGGTTATTGTGATAAACCCTTTCCAAAAAAAACCGGAAAAGTGTGAGTTAAACTCCAGTGGAGAGGGTTCCGTGATTTTATGAAATTTACTATGTTACTTTGAATACCATACACTTTTTGAAAGTTTTCCGGTAAAAAACTATTTTTTTAATATTTCTCAAAATTTTAGGTCCAGTAGTTTCGGTGATAAGGATGGGGAGGGGGGGGAATGGTAAATTTTTTGCCTATTTTCCTAAATAACTTCAAAACCGTTTATTTTAAAATTATCATTATCATTATCATTATCATTATATATAATAAAACAAAGTTAATAAAATGTGCGTGCCGATAAAACTTAAAAAGGAGTCCCGGCACGATAAAGGGACTTATATAGTGTGATAGCCCTTTATCCCCCCTCGAACAAGAAAGTTCCCGTTTTAACCTAAAGGGCGTGTTTTTAAAGATATAAGGGCTTTTCCAACCCTTCAACTTGGAAATTAAGTGTAGTGGCGCCATCTGTTGTCGAGCAGTTGAACTTGGAAATTAAGTGTAGTGGCGCCATCTGTGGTCGAGTATTTGAACTGTATTCAGAACAACAACGATTATTTGGGTTGCATTTCGAAAGGCGCTGCGAGCAATTGCAGCATGTGTAGTAATGGCGCGAAATTTAAAATTCTAATTTCAATAGTCTTAAGTTACATTTGTTCTGTTGTCGAGTATTTGAACTTCGAAATTAAGTGTAGTGGCGCCATCTGTTGTCGAGTATTTGAACTTCATTCAGAACGATTATTTGGGTTGCATTTCGAAAGTATGCTACAGCTGCAGAACCTATTGTTATTCTCAAACTTTCTCGAATATCCTAGAGCCTAGCTCTCTGAATATATATAAGAGCCCGGTGTCGCCCGCCAGAGTCAGATAATGAATGGTATTCTTTGCCGCAACTTTTTATCTACACTATATATATCATTATACAAAGAGGTAAAATTTGTTTGTTTGTATGTAGGGGGTAATCTCTGGAACTACTGAACCGATTCTAAAAATTCTTTCTTTAATAGAAAACTACGCTATCCCAAGTGACATTGACTACTTTTTATTCCGGAAATTTATACGTTTCCCGAGGGAACAGTGAAAACCGAATTCCGCGTGGACGAAGTCGCGGGAAAAAAGCTAGTATATAATAAAACAAAGTTAATAAAATGTGCGTGCCGATAAAACTTAAAAAGGAGTCCCGGCACGATAAAAGGACTTATATAGTGTGATAGCCCTTTATCCCCCCTCGAACAAGAAAGTTCCCGTTTTAACCTAAAGGGCGTGTTTTTAAAGATATAAGGGCTTTTCCAACCCTTCAACTTGGAAATTAAGTGTAGTGGCGCCATCTGTTGTCGAGCAGTTGAACTTGGAAATTAAGTGTAGTGGCGCCATCTGTGGTCGAGTATTTGAACTGTATTCAGAACAACAACGATTATTTGGGTTGCATTTCGAAAGGCGCTGCGAGCAATTGCAGCATGTGTAGTAATGACGCGAAATTTAAAATTCTAATTTCAATAGTCTTAAGTTACATTTGTTCTGTTGTCGAGTATTTGAACTTCGAAATTAAGTGTAGTGGCGCCATCTGTTGTCGAGTATTTGAACTTCATTCAGAACGATTATTTGGGTTGCATTTCGAAAGTATGCTACAGCTGCAGAACCAGGGGCGTAGCTACCGCTGTATCTGCCGTATCAATTATACGGGGCCCCCGGGCCACGGCGGCCCCCGACGTGCGTGAGCAAAAAATCTTTACCCTTCCTAAGGGCCCCCAAACAATTTTTTATATGGGGCCCCGCCAAGGCACGCTACGCTTCTGTGCAGAACCTATTGTTATTCTCAAACTTTCTCGAATATCCTAGAGCCTAGCTCTCTGAATATATATAAGAGCCCGGTGTCGCCCGCCAGAGTCAGATAATGAATGGTATTCTTTGCCGCAACTTTTTATCTACACTATATATATCATTATACAAAGAGGTAAAATTTGTTTGTTTGTATGTAGGGGGTAATCTCTGGAACTACTGAACCGATTCTAAAAATTCTTTCTTTAATAGAAAACTACGCTATCCCAAGTGACATTGACTACTTTTTATTCCGGAAATTTATACGTTTCCCG
Source organism: Tortricodes alternella (assembly GCA_947859335.1). NCBI lineage: Eukaryota > Metazoa > Arthropoda > Insecta > Lepidoptera > Tortricidae > Tortricodes > Tortricodes alternella. Next base: position 6,840,703 of record OX401983.1, on the reverse strand, counting down.
AGGGAACAGTGAAAACCGAATTCCGCGTGGACGAAGTCGCGGGAAAAAAGCTAGTAAAAATATATATATTTAAGATCCTCATAACGAGCCCTTTCATTTGATATATCACACGCCATATTTTGCAAATCGTACGTACCAGAAGTGATGATTGATGAAAAGATACTGATATTTTCATACAATTCCGTAGTCGGTTGCAGGAGTGCCAGCAACAAAACTGAGCTCATTTAGGCGACAGTGTTTATACAAATAAAAAATATATTTTATGCTTATTACTTATAATAAATACCTAATAAAATTGCATTTGTAGTTTTGCCTCAATCATGTTTCTAAAAGTGCAAAAACTTATGGCCCAACCTGTATATAATAAATTTACTTAAAACTCAAGACGTTGGTAATCGAAACTCCATTCCAAAAGGTCAGAGGTGAGGCGTAGAGACTGCTACGTACCGTAGCAGCCTGCTACAGAGCTACGGTTCGTAGCACGTAGTGTTTCGTAATATATGGCTTCCCGAGCTTAAATTGAACTTTTTATTTGGGTAAGAACAAGTCGTTCGCAGTAAACTCTTCGAGTAATGATCCAAACTTTAGAATTGCTTTGTTTTCACACGATTTCAGAGTTCATTAATAGGCTTTTTCCGCGTCAACAAGCCGCGGCATCTGGGCTTCGCTTCTTATGCGGTTTATTTTGGAATAAATCTTTGAAATAATGTAAAAATACGTACTATCTAGAACGCAGTAATGATGAAACTTTCATAAGTACTCTAAGTAAGTACTCTATTATCATTAATAGAGTACTCGTAGCCAGTTGAATTAAGTAAAAATTCAAGGAAATGTTTTACTGTAATAATACAAATTAGTTTGAACGACTTTATGGCGTGCTGCCAACCTTGTACTCAGTACGATTCAGCAATATTTATTTTGGTATAAAATTGTGTTAAGGCTTACAACGATCAATTGTTGGCATTACCTTTCTATATAATAAATAACTTATTAGGTCCGTGTTATAAATGAGCTAGTGGGCTTCAGGGTAATCATAGCTCATTATTATGTTTGAACATAGTTGAGTGTTGGAACTTTATGGACTCAATCAGACGGAATCAAAGAAATGGTAGGATTGCGTGGGACTTACAGGCCAGTGCCGGAAGCAACGACAGACTTATCATCATTATCAACAGCCGTAAAACGTCCACTGCAGGACATTGGCATCCCCAAAATAGGGGGATTTGCTATAGTCGCCACGCTTGGTAAGCGGTTTGGTGATCGCAGTTGGTGATGATAGTACTTGCAGGCGCCTCATTCGGGAACGCTAAGTGATTCTGTAGCGACTCGTAAGCCAGATCTCTCATCTCGCTCTTACGCATTTCACGTCGTGCGGAAGAGTGGAATGAGAAATCTGGCTTACGAGTCGCTACAGAATCACTTAGCGTTCCCGAATGAGGCGCCAGGACGCTACTTCCCATCCTTCGATTGGTGCCTCTGTCGCCTTTTACGAAACCCACTGAGTAGATGGGGGATGCTATTCTTAGCCAGCAACACACGGGCAAAGACTTATTGACCGAGCGAGCGAAGCGTCTCCGTTTCAGCTCGCGGGCAAACATGCTTTCGTATGTCTGTCCGAAAGATGTCCAGCGGATGTCCGGCTGTCCTCTATTGTTCGCATTTCCCAACCGATTCTAGTGAAATTTTATGAGCAGGTTCGATAATTATATGGATTATTTTTTGTCGATTCAGGTTTTCGGTTTTATTTTTCAATGGTGGAGATATGGGGGTTTTTTCGATTACAAACTTATTTGCGATGTTGGTAAACTGACCGCGGCCAATGTCGATGTATGGGGATAACAGTTTTCCAACGGCAAAGTTAAGTTGTCGCGAAGTGTACAACTCACGGAGCCACTAGTATAGATAAATCATAATGACTCGGGTACAAACATTCATACTCATCACGGAAAATTTGCCCCTAGCGCGATTCGAACCCCCAGCCTCTGCAGTTGCACTACCACTGGGCCATCCAGTTAGTCACACTTACCGAGATAGCGTTCCGTTTGTGACGCTCTACAACAAATACAGTGATTTGTTAGGTCTCTCACACACCGGATCCTTTTTAGGGTTCCGTACCTCAAATGGAAAAAAACGAAACCCTTATAGGATCACTCGTGCGTCTGTCTGTCTGTCTGTCTGTCCGTCTGTCACAGCCAATTTGCTCCGAAACTACTGGACCGATTGAGCTGAAATTTGGTATACATATGTAAGTCGGTAACCGCAACACGGACGCGTGACGTAAATATATGAATTTTAAACATGGGGGCCACTTTTGGGGGGTAAATTAGAAATAAAAATAAAAGTTATGCAACCTATATTGTGTGACATATCAAATGAAAGGGCTTATTGTGAGGACTTTAAATATATTTTCTTCTGAATTTTAAGTCAAATAGTTTGGAAGTTATTTAGGAAAATAGGCGAAAATTTACCATTCCCCCCACCTTATTTCCGAAACTACTAGGGCAAAAAATTTGAATAAAATACAGAAAATAGTTCTTTTCCTATAGATTACAGGAAAACCTATAAGAAGTCTATGGTATTTAAAGTAACCTAGTAAATTGCAGATAATCATGTACGGAATGGAACCCTCTCCACGCGAGTTTGACTCGCACTTGTCCGGTTATGTATGAAGCGTGTCTACGTATACGTAAATACGCAACTATTGAAGGATGAGCGCTTTTAAATTAATTGAAGTAGAAGTTGACCCCTACCATTATACATAATATGCTACTGGTAGCAATGAACGGTTTTCTCGTCGTAGTTTTGTTGGGAAACCGTCATACTGTCTCCGAGTCGAGCTAGTGTTATTTTAATAAAATAATCCAACAAGCAACAATCCTGAATAACTTAAAACTTTGTTGGTTTCGGCTTGTTCTTGTCCGACTCACCGTGTTTGATTCGTGCCTGGTGCTAGCGCTCACACGTTCTGTATATATATATATATATATTAAATAATGGGAAATGAACAGGTTCATGCAATTCTATTAAAATCCGGACAAGTGAGAGTCTGACTCGTTCGCCGAGAGTCCCTTACCTGTGAAAAACAGAAAGCACTTTTAGGTACAGAACCCTAAAAATAAAAATAAAATGCTTTTAATAACCGGGTTAACCAAATTAAACAAATAATAAATTTTGCAACCTCCTATCTCTATTTAACCGTTGAGTGTGATACGATACGACTGTGTGAAGGTTATTCCGCTCTACGTTGTTTTTTTTTTGTAAACCATATATTTGGATTTTCGTTTTATTTTTCCTGTAAAATATACCTAACTTCCCCTCGGCATGAATAATTTGAGATTTCAGTAATATTTTTAATGTATTTAAACATTAATTTCAGCAATCTATGGGGGTACGCCAGTTCTGTAACTGTTCCAATTTCAAGTTCTTGCTGAGATAAACGGCTGTGACATACATACAGATAGACAATGAACTCTCACCATAAGGGTTCCTTTTTACCTTTTAAGTATGGAACCCTAAAAATCGATTGAATACTAATACTAATTTGCTAAATTGCACCTAAATGCAACAAATTTTGTTATTTCTTTTAAAGTGCAGTTACACGAGCAACATTTTCAAGGCAATATGTGGCTGGCGACTATAGGCGTCTTCCTCTAACGAACGAAGTTAGAGTAAGACAGCTAGAGTTGCCAGGTATAAATTTCCGTAAAAAGTTGCTCGTATAACAACACTAAACATAATAATGCAGAGGCCTTAGCACACTAATTTTTATCACGCACATAAAGCATTCGTCCCTTTCGCACCCGCATATTAGTTAAAAAGTGACAGATGCTTTATGTGCGCGATAAAAATTAGTGTCCTAAGCCCTCAGGAAACCATTTGTCCATACGGCGGCGTTGCTAAAACTCGTATGTAAAACTAATATGTAGTAAGGCAGTAGGCGCCAGCGATTCTGATAAGATAAAGTTTGGGGATGTAGCTGTTTACCGGCGCCAGATCAATACGGGGGCTGTCTCCACCCTCAGGCCTATTCAGCATTATATTTTAGCGCTCTGTCTCGCTCGCAAAAGGTTTTTCCCGAAAAGATTGTGACTTTTGTAAGAGCGAGGTTTAACTGACTTTTCTGTTGTACTCTTTTTTGACCGTTCTTAGTAACGTCACTGGCCTTCGCACGTAACAATAATACTATCATCACACTAATATTATTAATGCGAAAGCATGTGTGTGTGTGTGTGTGTGCATATGTTTACTACTACTTCAAGTTTCAACGGCTGGATGAGTTTTGGAATAGATATACCCTGGATGGATATATGATAATTTTCATCGCACAGCTAGTTCATTTATAAATTATTTTAATTTAATAAATTAAACTTAAGCCCGAATCGTTTCTATCGTCTTCGAAATCAGGCAGTCAAGGTTATGAACTACTGTATGGTTGGCATAGAATTGCATATCAATATTAGCCATTAAGAAAAAATTACCGGACTCTGAAAACTCTGTATCATTGGGCTACGTTACTGCGTTTAATATTACTGTATCTTTTTAATGTGAAGTGTCGGTCAAATGCGAAATGTTATAAGCGGTGGTCAAGGATGAAGTGTTGACGTGTTCACACTTATACATACATTAGCTGATGAATGAGGTTATGAATGGAACCATTCATAACCACTGTCGGTTCATGCATGTTATTATTCATAATAGAGGAGTTATTTTAGCGCGCCTTTGAAGCCTTGCGGAATAGCTGTACACAGAGCTCGTAAAGCCCTATTTTGTTGATACGCGGTAATAAAAACATGTCCATATACGCAGCCGATCCTAAGTTCTCCGTTTGACCCACTTACGCAGAAGATTGAAGCTTTCGTCATAAGTCGCAGGCGAGACCGAGTGGCGTCGCGGAACGAGCTAGCTCATTTGCAAGGTTACTTTACGTGAGCAGGGCCTCGCCACTCCTCTACGATAATGGGCTTAATTATACACTACTGAAATAAAGGACACCTGTCGTGTTTTTAAGGAGTTTTCCCACTTTGAGGTTAAAATTACTTTTATTTGATGGGTTTGATCTATAGATCGAGAACGAGATAAACTGAGAGATAAGATGGGGATAACTTAACCTCGTATGAACCTTGCTAGGGCCGCACCAAAAATTAAACTTGCTAAATGCCGTTTCGCTAGCAGTCATCAGTATCTCAGATAGTACACCCGTAGAATATGTGAAACAAGAACCTTTTGTACTGTTTTTGCTGGCTCAAATCACAAATCTAAACCTATCTAAAGGCTTTAATCAACGCACAGAATAAACACAATGAAGTTCATGAAAAGAACTCGTTTTTATTGGATTAACCGCTCAATCTCGATGACTTTCCGAATTTCGCGTCAGCCGTCTGATCAGACAAAGGAACTTCACCTGTATTAGTTATCGACTCAAAAGGTTTTTATACCTTCGAGTGTGAAAAGGTTAAAGTTGTAAAGGTTGTTAAAAGGTTAAGAACTGAGCTATATAAGTTAGTTATATTTTCCTATAGGTAGCGAAAGTCATTTTAATACATTTATTTCATCGATATACTCATAATTGACTTTGATTCTTTGGCCGGGTTATACAAAGATCTGTCCGTAAATTACTGAATGAAATATCGGTAAAACTCAATACACTTTTTGACATTACCGATTTAACATTTAATCTGACAGACCTTTAATGCTTCCGCAAACCAAACGCGGAACGGAAGCGGAGGGGTCGTAAGCGGGCCCGCGTAAGCAGTGTCACAGGAACTAAAATTGAAACTTTCACATCAATCCTCGCGGCTGTCACACAGCAGACGCGCCGTCACTGGTGTGAAGGCTTCCATTTTAGTTCCTGTGACACTGCTTACGCTGGCCCGCTTCTGAACTGATCCGCTTCCGTTCCGCATTTTGGTTTGCGGAACAGTGTATTGATACTGATATTTCATTCGGTATAATTTGACTTACATATTGTTAAGCTCTAATATATTTTCGTTTTAATACACAGCATATTTATCTGTGCCCCTATTCGGGAACGTCTAAGTGATATTGTAGTGCCTCGAGAGCGAGATTCAAATCTCACTCTTCCGCACGATGCGTAATGCGTAAGAGTGGGATGCGAATCTCGCTCTCGTGTCGCTACAATATCACTTAAACGTTCCCGAATAGGCGCCCTGGTGAACGTTGTAATGTGCGAGTATGAAGTACATTAGCATTGTAATTCATATTAGCATTAGTTTCCTGCATATGAATGAATCCATAGTATTAATAAAGTTAAAAGTACTCATATTGTTATGAGCTCGCTCAGGGGAGAGTACAATCGAAGGGAGTCACGAAGTCCTACTATATTTGCTTTACGTACTGCTGCCAGTAGATAGTGAGTGAAGTTTGTCAAAGTAGGTACATAAAGGCTTTATGTGTCAAGTTATGCGTTAGTTTATATGTTCTAGAAGTCCCTTTGATTGTTGTTTAGGAGGACCAAAGTGGTCGTCAGTTGTTAATGTTCAAAGTTCTGTAGTAAGGTACCTGCACCATGTAAGGCCCAGGGCCTAATAAAGCCCACATTAAAAAAATCGCGCTAAAAATAGTGGCAGCGATTTGAAGTTTCGACAGTTCATACAATAGACAAAATGGCCGGCCATCGCCAAAGCGTCAACATTCGGCCGCGTCCTGTTCAAACCTGCGGTCACAAAATAGTTGCACTCGTGACCGCACATGACAATTTGCTAAAACTGGCCTTCAAACATCGTAAGTATCTTTGGGTTTTGCCTAAAATTGTTTATTCTTTATGCTTTCAGGTATCTCTTTGATGTAAATGAATATTTTTAAATTGTTTTTGTGCAAGAAATCCCTGTGGTATTTTTTTGGCGAGTGTAGTTAGAGTACCTACCGTTTTTAAAAAGGCCGGGTCTTTTTATTGGATAGAGTGCCAAATAAAGCCTGAACGGGTATTTTTAGAAAAAAATATTAATAAATAGAAGATGTTGATTCTAAAGATTTTTTTTTCTTTTTAAGTAAAGTAATAAACGACTCATTATATAGAAATGCTTTTTCATTTTTTTTGCTTAAAATAATATATTTTTTTGCTGTTTATGTGTTAGGTGGGCGGGACTTACATGGTGCAGGTACCTTATATAAACAACTCTAGTTTTCTACAACTACAGGTGAACTAGATAGAATTTGACTTAGGTTAAGACCTAGTGCATGAATGTAGTTTCTATTATTAGATTAGGGTCGATCGGGCCGAGGGCCGCTCGCGGGCGCGCCACGCGATCTGGTAATCGATTGCCGCCCCCGCCCTCTCGTGATGGTCTCTAAACAAATAACATCTTATTCCCTTTCCCGGACATACGGTGGCCCAAACTAGAAAGACGTGTTTGCCGAGCTCACGTAACTGCCGCCAGAGTCTGGCGCTCACCCCTTCGGTGTGGTGGGGTGGAAACTGTTGGCAGATATCTACCGGTCTACTAATATTTGAGCGATGATATTGACACGTCGCTCATGTACAAAAGCTGCTAAGGTGTGAATTTGGACAGGAGCTGGAATAGCAAATTTTACACCACTGCCACTATTTTATAACGAGTATCTGTAAAATAATGTACAACGAATTTTCATGTTACTTACCGTTTTAATTTAGAGTAAATCAATTTTCTTGCACCTAATTCACCCTGTTAGGGTTTGACTTTCTTAAAAACCTAGCCTATGTGCCCCAGGGCTCAAAATATCTCCATACCACATTTCATCAAAATCGGTTCACCGAATTAGCCACGACAAACGTAATAGACCGACAGACAAACAGAGTTACTTTCGCATTTATAATATTAGTATAAATTTGGAACACTGCAACGATCCTGCCAATTGTTAATATTTTGGCTTTACAATAGACAAGGTTTGATGGGGGCAATCAATCATTCATGGAAACCTAATAGATATTCAAATTTCGAAACGTGCTGCGCAACACGCAGCGCTGTGTACGCGTTTGTGTGAACTGCCGGAATGTCATCAAATATGAATGACGACGCCCTCTGGGGCCGGAGTAAAGGCACGTGCCAGATCAATTCAATCGAAATCGTCGGTTTTTCGTTTTCCGAGGAACCTGGCTTTTTTATAAATTATAACTTAACTTTCAAAGTTCGTTTCGTAATTAAATTTATAATTTATTTCCCACCTATTCCTGACATCCGAACGAGCTTTTTTATGCGAGGCTTTGGTGATAGATAAATAACAACAAAAACTGTTTAATAGTTCAGTCAACAAAAAATTGTGGTACAATCAACGGTAGATTCAATGAAACGTGTAAGTTTAGGGTCATACTAGTTAGTTGAGGATAATTTGTCATTCACACTTCTGATACGTTATCTATTGAAATATTTAAAAACTCTTCTAGTAAAGAAAAGTTCCATCCATGGCACTATTAATTTTACATATGCAGCTTAACCTAGAGGTTATTCGATTTTTAGTGAAAATATTTTGTTAATTTAAACTTTCTCACGTGTCGTGTCGTGTTTTGAACCTCGGTAAGGGTTAAATCCGACTGCTAATTATCCTTCATAATGAACTTACATTTAAATGGGCCAGCGGTGTGTTGGGACAGATTTAAGGCACGTAACATGGGTAGAAAGGTCAAGGGCGGGACGAAAGGGATGCTGCCTCCCTATCAATCGGATATACAGGATTCCCCGTCGGTCAAACTGTCTCTAACAGTAATGGGTTTCGTGAGCTATTACATTTTTTGGGCTATCGGATGAATGGCTGGACTGTTTGGTTTTATGAATATTTATAATACCAATTTAGCGTATGAAGTTAAACATAACTAAAAATATTTGAAAAAACCCAGGAACATAAGTGAAGTAGCAACCTAAGTAGTGCCCTTTGTTCATTCCGCAGAGTGCCTAGTCTAGAGTTGTAATAAAATAATAATAAGTGATATAAATAATTACGAGTTCAGTGTACATCGATTTTAATTTTGAGTCTACTCATCCAAAGCCAAAAGGAAAGATTATGAATCTCAAACTATTTACAGGATCGATCGTGTCGCGCGGTGGCAGTTCTGGTGGGCCGATGAGGCGGCGTCGGTCGGCGCCATGAGCTAGCGGGCATGGGGGGCGAGGGCGCGGGCCGCGACACCGCGCGCTGGGACGTGGGCGACTCGCCCCCGCGCGCGCCCATGGGCTTCGCGGCGCCCGCGCAGGACGCGCCGCTCGACCGCGGGCTCGCGCCTGCGCCCGCGCCGCCGCCCGGGCATGACGCGCTACAGCGGACGCACTCCAGGTACAATTTTTGACAGGTCTTCCACTCTATACTACGTGCTTCTCCGCCTTGTCTTGGGCGACTTTCAAAGGCACATGTCAAAGGGATGGTCAAACTCCGAGTACGAAATGTCTGTTCCTACTCTATTGGCACTTCGAAGAAGAACTCCGACCGATAGGCGACCCGTATTACAGGAATTAAGCAACTAGCCCTCGGCTCACAAAATGCAGGTCGTGCTTGGTGCCATGACACGCAAGCTTCCCGCTTGCCTATTATCATTGCCACATAACTCCGTGGCATCGTGCAAGACCTGCAGTTGTTTGGTTCCGGAATTAACTGATGCATTTCGTGGTGTGGTTGTGAGTTAAATTGATACACAAAGCTACTCATTTCTTGTCACTTTTGTAAAACTGATCGTTGGCCCACAGACCCACAATGGATCTTCAGTACTCGAGGTGAAATATACTGATTATTTTAATGAATTTTGCTAGAAGAGCATAAGCTTTATCATTTAAACACATGCTTATAAATAGGATACAATTGTTAAGGTACTAGCAAGTTTTGTATCGAAGGTATTGTAGGCATTTTATAATAGCTACAACTATTATAAGTATTAATCTATGATACGGCTTTCATTTAAAGCACTAAGTTAAGCTTATATTATTGGTGATTTACATTTAATTTGATGCACAAGCTATAGATGCTATCGCCAACCTGATATGTACACTAATATGTAGAGAAAATAAGACATCAGCACAACATGCCCGCGACTCGTTTGTCGCTCAGTGCTTCACTGTCAAAGTATTCAAATATGTAAGGGACGCACTGAGCGGAGAAAGAATCGCGGGCAGGTTGTGCTAGACATACAGGTTTTTATAAGGCTGTTGACTCTTTCACTAGAAACTTCACTATGAAATTGCAGCCACTTTTAGCCACTCGCTTTCGCTACGCCCTGCTTTCGTGACTGCTTCTATTAAACTTTGGATAAGAAGGAAAGTTGTTTCTGTACCAAAGACCTTTAGCGAACGAGTGCAAGAACAAGAACAATAATACAAATTTCACAAGTTCAATCTGTTCAATCGGTCGATGCGCCTAAAAAATAATTAATTATCATCTGCCAAAGCTTTGCCAGAACATCGCCATTACAGGGGGTCTACTCGGGAACGTCTAAGCGATACTGCAGCGACCCGCGAGCGAGACATGCATCTCGCTCTTACGCATTACGCGTCGTGCGGCAGAGTGGGATGACAAATCTCGCTCGCAACTCGCTACAACATCACTTAGCGTTCCCGAATAGAGGCGCAGCTTGTATATATGTAGACTGTGCTAAGACTGATACCGCAATTATGTAGTCATATGATGAACACGTACATGAATGGAGGCCTATCACACTTGCCTGCCAGGGCATGACCTGGATCTTGCACTGAAGTAGTAATTTGATTACACAAAATTCTCACATGATCTCAGTTTTGAGCTAGACTACGCTTAATACGGGTATAAATCTGTAATCCAATTCTAGGGTCAATGACCTCTGGATGCTTAGATTTTTTGACATATCCCAGATGAGACTTCATCTCATTAACGCGAGAATCGGAGCACTGGATCCATTTGTGATTGTCGTTGATCGAATTGCAGGTCGATGTCGTCGCTGCCACCAGAGCCGTTCATGATGCTGCGCGCGAAGGCGCTGAGCAAGCGCGTGATCATCAACGTGGGCGGCGTGCGGCACGAGGTGCTCTGGCGCACGCTGGAGCGGCTGCCGCACACGCGGCTCGGCCGGCTGCGCGACTGCAACACGCACGAGGCCATCACCGAGCTCTGCGATGACTACTCGCTGCAGGACAACGAGTACTTCTTCGACAGGTACTAATGCGAACCGCTTCATCATCAATACATATAAAACAGTACCGTGACTCACTTATAGACAACGCACAGCCTAAACGGGTGGTCCTAGAGGTTTGAAATTTGAAGGAGACATTCCTCGAGTACCGTAGAGGTGCACTAAGGAGGGATTTTTTTATATTCCATCCCTAAAGAGGTGAAAAGGGGTGATAAAGTTTGCATGGAAAATACCGCGGGCGAAGCTGTGGCGGGTCCACCAGTCCACTGGTCCACTATACAAAAAAATCAGGGGACGCGTTTATGATATAAAAGAAGAGGTGCTAATTCGTTGAAAGGTTTTAACTTGACCGAAACACGGACCAGGCCGAAGCTAAAACTAAAGTCGAATCAGTATCTTCTTGTACAACACTAACAAGCAGATGAGCCACGTTGGGCTAAATTCTGAATGAACAAAATGAACATTAACAATTTATTAAAGGTTTAGATAGTACACCTACTAGTTATCGTTAAGCGAAATTGAGCTTCGATGATGAACATTCCAGGCACCCGAAGAGCTTCAGCTCGATCCTGAACTTCTACCGAACTGGTAAGCTGCACCTCGTGGATGAGATGTGCGTTCTGGCGTTCAGCGACGATCTGGAGTACTGGGGCGTGGACGAGCTGTACCTGGAGTCATGCTGCCAGCACAAGTACCACCAGCGCAAGGAGCACGTGCACGAGGAGATGCGCAAGGAGGCGGAGAGCTTGCGCCAGCGCGAGGAGGAGGAGTTCGGCCAGGGCACCTGCGCGCAGTATCAGAAGTGGCTCTGGGACCTGCTTGAGAAACCTACCACAAGTATCGCCGCTAGGGTAACGTATCTTGACTATATCATAATTGAGACGACGCAACTAATAACCTTTATCAAAGCTGCAGAGGATAGTCATATACCTATAGTTAGATTTGGTGACTCAGAAAGGTGATATTAACGTAGATGCTTATTCAAATGTGAGCTAGTCTGTACTCTTAAATGAACACGATGCACAAACAAATCGTAGAAATTGAATATGAAGTATTAGTATAATAGTAGTTTATGCAACGGTTGCATAATGATAGGCCTTAAAACACTAGTGCGGTTTTATGAAACGAGCTTTTAGCGAGTTTCATAATAAGATCGCACGTGTGTTTTAAGGCCAAATTATGCAGAGTTGCATACATAACTTTATCTACACACATATTATAAATCCTCCATAATGAGTTCAGAAACAATATTTTCTGGCAACAAGTTATTTGTTGCAATCGTGGCTGCATATTTCCGATATCCGGCGCATTTTCACATCACACACACTCCGAGAAGACTACTTACTATTCATATTTTCAACTAAAATGTAAATTACAAACAACTTTTTCTATTCAATTCAACAACAATTCTACTTTCATTCAGCAAAACACCAACATGGCGGCGTCCTCCGTCAAGACCGTTTTTTTTTAAATCATAGACAAACGGATGAAGTCTCTATTCTCACGTCACTCGAGATCAAATATTGTGCAGTTTATATTAAAAAAACATACTGAATTGACGTTTCGTATCAATAACTGTTTTAATATCTATGGATACTAGAATAGACCCACTTGAGTTTTGACAGCTGTTCCAAATTTAATCTCATTTCTTTACTAAAAACGATAAAGAAGTCATGTTATTTCTTTATCGCAGCACTGGTTTTTCCTAATTGGTTGTCAAAATGGTGGTCATTTCCTACGGTTTTTGATTAACCAATGGAGGTTTTATGATATGGGTGTAGATAAAAGCACATTCCATTCTACACAGATTATAAAGGTGACTGTAGTATTGATTACTAGTTACATTTACACTTGTATTCGTCCTGGCTTCACACAGTATACCACTAAGTAACTCAATAATTGGATTCAGGTGCGTTAAGTTAACAGCACAATGTACTTAAAAACTTTACTCATATCTTAGGTAGGTACACAAAGGATGATTTGAATACATATCCACTTAAAAACTAATTACAACTCTAAGATATATTAGCACCTTCGATGATGTTTACAAAAGTCTGTGTCGTGAAGGTATCTGTTGAATAATTAGCATTAATCGTGTTTTTAATAGCGATACAGACTTTTGCGAGCTTAGCACGTATGAATATGAATATTGTTGTCTTGTTACTTGTGGTGCATGAATAACATCTATCACTGCCTTCCCCTGTCCGTAGCGTTTCTGTACCGTTGTGTCTAATTGTGTTATGAACTGTGGTGTTGTGTCCGATGTTGTCGTCCTCATGCCGAGACCGCTTTTGTCGAAACTGTTTTTTCTGTAGTAAAAAGTTTTCGAGTTCTTGCACCAAGATCTCGTACAGTATAATAATTATACCACGCACAAGCATTTCGACAACGACGGTCCCTTTAGTGTCAGTATGCAAAGTACTATTGTATCTGTTTGTATCACTATGTAATTATTTGTGTTTATTCACTTTATACTTGTAACAATTATTCGTTACGTATCAATATGTATAATGGTTGAATCCGCTTTACTACTTTTACTTATCTAATTATTTGAATCTTTTTATGCATATCTAAACTTACCGTTGCAATATCTTATACAGATATTTTGTTCAAACTCAATATTTTACGTATTTGTTATTTTTCGATTAATAAGTATACAGGTATTTATTAGTTTTTGATGAAAAGTTATGGATCAACTGTACCTTTCTAACGTGAGGGTAAGTCAAACTACCCAGATGGGTTTCTGTGTATTTGTTATCTCCTTTTGGAGATCCCTTATTTCAAAACACGTGCTTCATATATTGTATCTACCTATGTATTCAATATTTTATTGTGTTTGATGGAAACGAAAGTGTTGAACGGCCAGTATTAATGAGCATTTGTATGAACGAGTTTCGCGCGAGCGTGCCATCCGCTCGGTCTGACCATCATCACCTTTCGTCACAGTTAACTTTTATAAAATGTTCACAGCCGCGTCGATAGTTCTCCGATGGGGATACCCCATAAAAACAAAGCTTAATTGTTGTCGCAAAGTTGCAAAGATGGGATGGGCTTACGCGATGTGACCAGCCGCCGCACCCGGCGCCCGAGGCCGCCGTGCGGGGCGGCACGGGACGGGCGGCGCCCTGCGCACTGCGCGTGCGCACGGTGCTCCGCGCCCGCGCCGCCCCCCACCGCGCCGCGGCGCCGGCCGGTCCCGCACCTCCTTCTGTCCCGCACTCCTCGCCCCTCCTCTCCGCTCCCCATCATCATATTAACCCCCATCAGTGCTTGGAAACGCTTCGTCGTATTTCCGACTAACACTATACTAACCGAGCGACGCGGGCGACGGACGGACGAGCGTCAGTGGCGCGCCCAGCGAGGGGCGTCGCGCACGCGCGTCCGTCCACCCCGGTGTTAAAGTTGTTAATTTACTACACCTCGACCACACAACACTACTAACATATACACGAATAGATGTTATTTTTACACCAAAATTTAAGCATTTACTATAAGACATATATTTACATAAGATATTGGCTTTAGTTGTCTACCTGATACCTACCTGTAAATAACCGATAACTAACTATACTTACCTAACATTGTAGCTTACCCTGTTAAAATGTGTAGGACATGTTACTCTGTATAGACACTGGCATAATATACCTACCTCACACATGTGACACACTAAGATACCCATTAACCCGAGTAGAGTAGCCGACGCGGTGACGGCGCCCGGAGCCGGAGCCGGCCGCCGCTCACCGCCGTGCGTGCTTGCAGGTGATCGCGGTGATATCGATTCTCTTCATCGTGCTGTCCACGATAGGACTCACTCTGAACACGATACCTCAGATGCAAGTGTACGACGAGAAGGGCGCTCCCATGGACAACCCGCAGCTGGCCATGGTCGAAGCTGTGTGCATCACGTGGTTCACGCTCGAGTACGTGCTGCGGTTCAGTGCCTCGCCGGATAAGTGGAAGTTCTTCAAGGGCGGACTCAATGTGATCGACTTACTGGCCATTCTGCCATACTTCGTATCTCTCTTTCTTCTCGAAACGAATAAAAACGCGACGGACCAGTTCCAAGACGTTCGTCGTGTAGTACAAATTTTCCGTATTATGCGAATCTTGCGTATCTTAAAACTCGCTCGCCACTCGACCGGGCTGCAGTCGCTCGGCTTCACGCTCAGAAATTCTTACAAAGAGCTCGGACTGCTGATGTTGTTCCTTGCAATGGGAGTGCTCATATTTTCTTCGCTGGCATATTTCGCCGAGAAGGAAGAGCCTGGGACTAAATTCATATCCATCCCGGAAACGTTCTGGTGGGCCGGCATCACCATGACCACAGTCGGATACGGTGACATTTACCCCACGACTCCGTTGGGCAAGGTCATCGGCTCAGTTTGCTGTATTTGCGGCGTGTTGGTAATTGCGTTACCCATCCCCATTATCGTCAACAATTTCGCCGAGTTTTACAAGAATCAGATGCGGCGCGAGAAGGCGCTGAAGCGGCGCGAGGCGCTGGAGCGCGCCAAGCGCGAGGGCTCCATCGTGTCCTTCCACCACATCAACCTGCGCGACGCCTTCGCCAAGAGCATGGACCTCATCGACGTCATCGTGGACACAGGTCAGTCTCGCACTCAGTACCGTTTGCTTTGCCGCTTGTCCATGCCATGGTGTCCTCCGCTCGTGAATGTCACTTCTTTCTTACTCATGCATGCTGTCAGTGCTCATACCGCATTGTTTGTAAATGTCAGTGAGTGCATGAATGTCGATTGAGTGCACGTCGCATCGCGTGGCTCTCCGGACTCGCAGACATCTCAAACAGTTCACGTACCGTCGCAGCTACAGCTCAGTTCACGCGCTCGTTCCCACGAGGTGCACTCAGTGTTTTATTCCTTGTCTTCAGGTGACAAGTGCGTCCTCATTGAGGCGAGAGACGACGCCAGATGAGCTACTTGCTACTATGCACAGTCGTCACGCTCGCCCTCTTAGTAATATGTCCGTAACCGGGTCGGGCTCGCGTCGCGTGTAGCTAGCGATGTGCGAAGAAGACATTATTCTAAGGTCGATACATTGTAAGCGTAAGCCTAACGCTTTCTAGAACTAACTACTTCTTCTGTCCGATGTGTGTATCCGGAGGACACTGGATATTTAGACTGTTCGTGTGACTGTGTGCTGTGTAGTTCACGCTGCTGCTGTTTACCTCTTGCCATTTCTTATAAATGTTGTTTACTTACTTCGGTTAAATTAATCTAAGCTTTACGTAACTATCTGCCTACAATATAGTATACGAATTAAACGTGGATGTTTAGGAGTGCGAATATCGAGCGATACAACTTAGACGGTGTGTGTCTCCAGGACACAACTTGTCGCAGGCGGACGCGACTAGTTTGGAGGGCGAAGCCCCGTCCTCCACGGGCTGCTATAAGCAGTACGAGCACGCCATTCCAAATAAGATCGAGCAGAGTACTGACCCCACCCAGGTGAGAGCCTATGCGATCTGGACGGGTGCGTCCCTACACCTGATCTAGGATAAACCAAGGTAACACATTGACCACCGGAACAACTAGTGTGCTTGAATTAATGATAAATTGCAATGCTATAATTTCTATCAGACAATTTTATTTCACTTTATTTTACTAGTAGGTAGATATAATTCAAATTGAAGCTGACTATACTCAAGCGCCTCTATTCGGGAACGCTAAGTGATTCTGTAGCGACTCGTGAGCGAGATTTTTCATCCCATTCTTCCGCTCGACGCGTAATGCGAAAGAGTGGGGTGAGAAATCTCACTCACGAGTCGCTACAGAATCACTTAGCGTTCCCGAATAGAGGCGCAGTTAATTAACTGCTATCAATGGTAAAATTAAAAATTAGATGTTGCACCTTAATCTTTAACATAGAAAGCACATAGTTCTTTTTTCCGGACTACTTATTCAAAATAGTATTTTAAAATGACTTCTTCAAGAAAAGTAGGTGTGTATTATAAATAAATTCACATTAGCGTAGGTACAAAACTGAACTTAAAGCCCCACGCATGAGTTTGGGACGCACCCACGATAGTTTATTTCACTCGGCTTGCTGATAACCCACAAAGTCACAGTTTCAGAGCAGTCCTCAGAATGAGCGCCGCTACTCGATCGATGACCCGGACACGCCGGAAAAACGCTTGCTCATAAACCCCGAGCCGACACCAGTAAGAACCTGATGTTTTACGCTACACTTGCTGCCTTACCACGCCTCAGACAACACCAGGGCCTGACGGTAGAATCGTGATCGTGTTGCGTACAAATACAAATGTACCACGACATCGTCGATGTTCGTGCAGCTTATTCTTTCAATCAATGTAAATATCCTAGATTAATTTTGATAGTTCAATAAGTGCTTGTTATGTTAACCGGGAACTAGAATCGGAGAGTAGGCCACTATTTGTTTACTAATGATTTCTCTCTTTCTAGGAAAAGAAGATGGCTGACAAACAGTTAGACTTGGATCAGCTGCCTTCTGAGTTTGAATGTTGTTTTTGCACGTTGAAGGTACTAAAATACTAACCTAAACGTAGGAGCGTTCAGAAACATTTGCTTTGTTAAGCTGTGTATTGAATAAACTGAATAAATTAACATTTGTCATACTATATTTAAGTTTCTGCTTACTTACTAATCGTTCTTAAAAGGCAGCAGTAAGTATAAATAAAAGATTACAACCATAACCGACTAGTGTGACAGAAAAGTTTGATTTCTGCAAAAGCCCCAAATATACTTTTTTAAAGCCTCTTGGTACAGAATTCAACCATAGTTTTACCAACTTTTATGTGGACTCAGCCCTTATGGCATTTGGAATAAAGTATAGATTTAGTAGAATAAGTTTGTCAGTTAAGGGAGCGTTCAAGTATTACATAACGAATTTGGGGGCAGGGGGGGGTCTTTTAATGCGTTACAGGGGCGGGAGAGGGGGGGGGGGTTTGAACTACGCGTTACGTAAATTTTTTTTAACCCTTCAGAAAGGTCGCGTGTAGAGTTTCTATCACACATTTTTCAAAACGTTTTTTTTTTTATCAAAATTACAAATGGAATTTTATTTTTAGGTAAAAATGGTTACATATTTGTTACGTACGTTACGTTACGTAATAGTTGAACGCTCCCTAATAGAAAAAGTCGGTAGATGTTAACGTTCCCGTGTGCCTTAGGGCTACAAGGAGTTCATCGACGCGGAGCAGCTGATGCCGATGCCGACGTCGGACCTGCGCCAGCCCGTGTGCGTGGAGCTGGCGTGCCTGCGCCACGCGCCGCGCGCGCTGCCCGAGGCCACGCCCAACAGCCTCGACAGCCCTGGTACACACGCGCCTCATCCTTGCGCGCGCGCTACGTGCGCGCGAGCTTGTTGCATTGGTGCCTATCAAGCGCATAAATACAATATATGTATAGACAAGCTACGCACGTGTAGCATCGCGCGCAAAGATGACTAAAAACTACGATGTCACAAAGAAAATTTGCTCGCTATTTATCCACTAGGATGTGAACTGTGATGTGAGAACGAATTATATTGCTTACTTTACCCGAGACAAATAAACAGTCATTAGTCACGATTAACCAGATTGTAACAGTTAGATGATTAACTTTGAGGTACTAAAGTCTGTCCGCCGACAGTTGATAAATATTATGATATCGTTTCTAATAGCGACTGTCGCTTAACTATCGCAAACTGTATGACGGGCGTCGCTTATCGCCGTGCACACTTGAGTTTCGTGGTACGAGGGACGCAGATGTTGTCAAGTGCGGTGTCGCGCAGGGCGGACGTCGGCGAAAAAAATATATTTGTTTTGTTCATATCGCTATATTGCAAATTAATGTCTTATTTGTGCGCGTCAAATGTCACATAAATCTGCACTGGCCGAAAAAAACGAAAAAGAAAAAATATCTATGACACATGTTTAAAACGCGTTGAGTATGGATAAAACGTGTCTTGTGTCTTTCTATAATATGCCATTGGCTTCGAGTATGTCGTTTGGGTGTTCGCGTGTTTTAGTTAGGCTATTCTATCTATGAAAAAAATATAATTTTTCCGTTAAATTTTTCATTATTATCGGTAAAAATAATTAGCGGGCCGCTATTTGTAATGAGTTAAGAAGCCCTGACTTTTTAATTTTTTTATCAACGCTCGGCGGACAGACCTTAGGTAGCTAACATTAGAAAGATCAGCCAGAGGCGGTATGTAGGTAGAAATATTTTACATAATACCTACTAAAAATATTCTCATGTTCGTTCCAATGCCGACATTTTGTTGCTTGCATTAGATAGATGCATAGATAGATAGATGTGAGTAACTATTTAGTGTTGATCAGTAAATTATTAGGAACCTCATCAAATTCGTAGAATATTAGAGGAAATGATCTTGTAGAAATGTTATACCTTGTATGTTATGTACAATAATGAACATACATCCTGCACGCGACACACTCATTCGATCATTTACGAGCAGCACACACCCTACGACGACGTCAGTTGGTGGCGCTTGGCTCTATGTGCGTGTTATGTCTTTACATTGCAGATACATTTGCATCATGCCTTACGCACCATTTTCCTTCAGAGGGCGACATCGCGTGCGAGATCGACTCATCAAACTTGTATGTGAACCCTCTGGACGGTAGCAGTGGCGGCAGCGCGAGTGGGGGCGGGGGGCCTACAGAGTGTAAGGGTGTGCGCAAGAGTGCGTCCGGGGACGGGAGCGTGTTGTGTGCGGACGGTTCGCAGGGCGAGCGCTCGCCGCGCGGCTCGCGGGGCAGCCTGGCGCCCGTGGCGCCCGGGCTCCCCTTCGACGATACCAAGCCGAAACACAGAAAGGCGCGTTTCCAACAGGTATGACCACCGGCTTCTAACCCTGATCCTTCTAAAACGATGTCGCAGCGAAATCTCATACCGTCAGATCTTGCGGCGAGTTCGTACTCTCGCACTTTTCAATTCCGTATTCATGTCCGTGCACGATAATGTTAATGTAGTTTGAGTATGTTCCTGTCATGTCAGTTGCGCATGTGAATCCGTCGTCTATGTTCTATGGGTCTGTGTTCTATTTATTAGAGGTCTCAGTCGGTTAGTTAGACCGATCCGTTGCGGTTTAAATGTACACGAGTTCGAAAAGTTCACGGTTCAATAACATTATTGCGAACATTACAGGAGTGGGTGGAGGAGGAAAAGAAGCCACCGAGAGGGATAGCCACGAGGATTATAAACCATCACATCCTTTTTGGTAACATATATGTAGATATTACTTGTACTTTTATTGTAACTTTGCATTACAAACTTTCTTATTCAAATGATTCGCTGACTACAGTAGCCACATTACTCAAGAAAATAAACTCATTAATATCCAAGCTGTTGGTTGGGAATCATCTCGCGGCAATTCGGTACTGAAAAGCAGTACCGAATAGTTACATGAACATGCCCTGGCCCCCAATTATCGGTGCATTTGAGATAATCTCACAATCGAGATTAAACGTCAGTGCATACAGTCGTTTGACACAACTGTATGAATCTGACGTTTAATCTCGTAATCGACATTATCTCGAATGCAACGAGAATTGGGGGCCTGGACCCCAATTCTCGGTGCATTCGAGATAATCTCACAATCGAGATTAACACTTTGCACGCTGATCACGTATACCACTCGGTACGCAATTTTACTTAAGATCGCCGGCCATTTTAATAACTGCCAATCGTAAATCGCCGATCACGAATACCACTCGTGATACTTTTTTTCTTAGAGACGCGGATGCGGAGTAGTACTCGTGATTAGATTTAATACTGTTTGTATTTAAATAACGAGCACAATTCGTGATCCGCTTGAAAGCAACGTGTAGAAGAAAGTTTCAGCTACACGCACACATAAAAATCATTGACGTGAGGGCGGGGGGGTCGGCATGGCGAAGCGTCGCCCGCGCTGCCTTGCCAGTGCGCCGCGAGCTCGCTACGCGGATGTTATTGTTAAAGTTTTTCTTTTTCGTAAAAAGAGGTCGTTTAAAAAATAGTTCTAAAATAAAAATAAAATTATAAACAAATTGTTTTATTTTTATCCATAAAAAACAGTAAAACACCTTCTAAATACTTTAAAAATTATTCCTGTATCTACGGTAATTATTTTTTTATTAATCTTACAATATCACCGAAAAACGCCGGCGAACCACAGGTGACCCTAAAAAAATGCGCGGTGTCCTCGGGCAGGAGGATCATCACGAATGGATCTCGTCATCGGCTTCTGGAGCGCGGCAGGAAATGTAACTTACGGCGTGCAAAGTTGTAAACGTCAGTGCATACAGTCGTTTGACACAATTGTATGAATCTGACGTTTAATCTCGCAATCGACATTATCTCGAATGAACCAAGAATTGGGGGCCAGGTCAATTCAATCTAATGTTTCCAATCATAAGTACATCATTATGTCACTAATTTTTACGCCCAGAAAGATGTGTGCGTCAAAGTTATGCTTGTTAAAATGATACCATGGTGGACTTACCTAAACCTTTTTTCACTTTTTAATAAGTTTACTAGTGTGAAAGAGAGGAATGCTTTATGCGAACCATTAATAAATACCATAAGGAATTCCAGGTAAGAACGGGAACAAGCGCAGCGGGGGCGGCTGGCCGCACGAGGGCGACACGCGCGCGCGCTCCATCCTCAAGAACAAGGAGCGCGGCACCGACAGCGAGCTGCTGCTGCAAGAGACTGGCTCGCTCGGTGCTAATGTACGAAACTTTCATTCATCTGAATTTGGTTATAATTATAACAAAACACCCACGCCGGGAAAACATGTAAGCTATGCCTGTGCCAGACATAATGGAATAGTATAAACAGAACAGTAGGTCGTCTTCAAACAAAGGTACACACGCTTGTGTGCGCGCCTTGTATAGTAGTAATTCTTTTTCGTGTCCCGATCGCATTACCTACTTATCTGGCAAACAAAGCCATTGTCTTTCATTGTGAAGTGTAACCGCAAATCGCTACTTTGAAATAGAAGGTCTTAACTACAAACACTATTTCACACAAACGGCGTCTTTATGCCTAAGTTAAGAAGGTTCACATTAAAACACAGGGCCTGTCAGGAGTTGAACATTTTGTATTTAAAACAGCAGTAACGTACACATGGAAGCATTTTAAATGCAAAATTTTCAACACCTGACATGCTCTGTGTTTTAATCTGAACCTTTTACCTTAGACATAAAGACGCCCTTTGTGTGAAATAGTATTTGCAGTTACTACCTGCTATTTCAAAGTACAGATTATCGGTTACACTTTATAATGAAAGACAATGGCTTTGTTTGTCAGATAAGTAGCTAATGCGATCGGGACAAGATAAAATAATTACTACTATACATACGCGTCACAAGCAAATATCGGAGAATGCCTAACGTTGCTTGTAAACGAGTAATTTTCTTGAAAAGTTTTTGCTGCAATTCGGGCTATCGGTCGCTAATAACACTTACTCCTAAAGGGCCGGAGTTGAACTTTCTGTATTTACTTTGACAATGAGCTCATAAATGTTTTCATTACCATTACACATGTTCGCAATGTTTGTCTTTGATCCCGGCCGAGTTACAGTATACCTATTCTACAAAGAATTTCAATTGTTGCTGTACCTATTAGATGCGATACTATAATTCTGCCTGTTTCCAGTGTGATTCGGGCAACGAGTCGTCTCCAATTCGTCTGAAGGATTTCAAGGGGCAGAACCACAAGGGGTGCGCCATGGAGAGAGAGAATCTAGTCACGTAGCCGCTCGGCTCGCCGATACCATAGTTTAAAATACATATAGTGAGTAATACTCGGCTATGAACGCGCGGCGGCAATATGGTGGCTACTGCCGGTTATTTCCTCAGCGAGCATACGTTGAGGCACCGCTCCGCAGGCAGAGGGCCAGTAGGACATAAGACCCGCATGCCCCACACGATTGACTTATCGCGACGGGAACGTGAGACCACTATATGTATTTTAAGCTATGCCGATACCTAGTCGCTACTACCGCATAAATCATTAACATATAAACAATTAGAGCGCAATAACATTAGATTGAGAATATTCAAATAATTTTAACATATCATTGGGCGATTGTGACTGCTTGTTGATTATCATTTTCTAGGTTTAAAAATATTGTAAAAATATTACTTAATGTAATAGTCGTTCATTCCAATTGAAAAGTTGAAGGTACCTATTTGTTAAGTTTTTTTACGTGCAATTATTAATTGCTAATTCTAATTTAAGCGATATAGTTTGTACAGCATAGTTGATGAAAAAAGAAGCAATTATTAAAATTAAAGATTTTCTGAAATTGTTACGGTGGCTTTCTTTTTGGGTCCTGGGTAATCAAAAACGGGTTGTATTCAACAATGATATTTATTTGAAACTTTTCTCAATAGTAAGGGTACAAATATTTTCAATCATAAAATTTATAAAGTTTATACAATTTTCATGATGGATGTGGCTGTGAAGTAGTGGACGAGTGAATGCGATAAATAAAGCATTACAGTTGTTTGACAATAGTGGTTGTTACATACATAATTTAGAATATACGTGCGGACAGACTGCATAAATCAGACAAGAGACAGACATTAGGTAAAATCCTCGCGCGAGCTCCGAGGAATCATGGGCATACCCTGCACTTTACCAGTACGAGTGTTGCCCTCGCATGTTCATATTTATCGATGTTTTAGTAATTGCATAAAATGTTAAGATAACTGAACCAAAGGCAAAAATCACCCTTTTCATACAAAAGGCGATAACGATTTTCACCCCTTAAATGCTAACCGATTTTGACCAATTTTTGATAGGTGGTCAGTCAGAACAAAATCTAGGTCTATACGTTTTTTGAAATTTGATTAAAGATCAAGAAAGTCAAATGCCGAAATTATTTTTGTATGAGAATATTGAAACCACAATAGAACTGAATTTAATGATTATAGTGAAAAAATAAAAACGTATTGACCTAGATTTTGTTCTGACTGACAACCTATCAAAAATTGGTGAACATCGGTTAAAATTTAACGGGTGGAAATCGTTATCGCCTTTTGTATGAAAAGCTGTTCACACTCCTCTTAACTTGAACGTGCGTTACGATTCGTCGGAGCTCGCGCGCGGACTGTACCACATTAACAACAGTACATCTCCCCTCGCGAACCAAATTAAGTTACTTGATACATAAATAACAACAAAATTCATTACACTTACGAATACATGAATATGTGCTAATACAAACTATAATATAAGTCGTGGTCCAAATAATAATACTCATTTTCATAATAAACAATTAACAATAATTAAATTAATAATAATTAGTACACATCGATAGTGAGTAACAAACGAAGTAAATTAAATACTTTGGTTTAGAATGAGTAACAATCGCGCACCGAGTACGGTCACGTCTGGTGCAGCAATACAATAATGCCTGATAGTGCCGCGGAGCACTGTACCGACTCGGTCCTCAATATTGAATTAATTGTACTCAAATAGCCCACAATTCCCATTCATTGTGTGTTCACGGAAATTAATTGCCTCCGCTTTCAGTCTTTATTTTTTATCACTACTTCAAAATAGGGATGTTTCCTGGGTAAAAAATTAATAATTCTAGTTAATCCGTCAGTTAGATTATCACAAAATATTGTACAAATATTTTTTGCTTTATCAAATCAATCAAAATTAACAAAGATAACGCACATCAAAGTTCGTGATTGGGGGGGGGGGGGGGGGGGCGCTCATGACGTCACGCGGAACTTCAACGCATTATATCTTCGTATTTTTTTATTTAACTAACAAACAAAGAAACATTAGAATTTTTTAGGAAACACGCCTATTAACAAAGGTATTGAACCGATATACCGACCATATATCTTAAAGACACGCTTAGCTTAACTTATACGAGCAAATAAAGCTTTCAGACTTGAGAGGAGTAGGGTTTGCAGAGCGCTGAGATTTGTGCGTTCAAGGTTATGCGTAGGCCCGTGCCTGCCTCTAGCCCCGCCGCTAATAAGTTTTTAACTCTAACGTTGGCAGCGGGAGTCACCCGGCTACGCGGAGCCTATAAGATATATGCTCTATGTATTGAACAGTAAAAAATATTCACAACGTACAACTAAATTCCGTGACCGTAAAATTTGTTCTCAATACATTTTGATACAATGTTTCTTTACAATAATTTGATAATAGGTGCACTTCATCAACGGCGATAGTGGCAAAACCTAATCAATAAAAAATGGCAGCAACGCTGCTCGTCTTTCTCAACTAGTTTCGGTATCAAGCAACACCCTGCCCTACTTGCCAAGGAGTCAGTTCTAGAAACTTGCACATAACTATGCTTTATTTTGGTGTCCGCCCGATGGAAATGAGTCTCATGCCGCGTCGACCAAGGTCCCAGTTGTGCTAAATGAAAATATGTATTATTAAGGCCACACTGACCACGCGCCGGACTAAGAATGAAAATCCTTGCATTGGATATCCAGAACCAGCGGCTTTAGCAAGTTTGACACAAGGGGAAGCTATTCCCATCGTATTCCTCAGTGCGTCTCTCTCATTCTAGTATCTAAGAAAGAGATGCACTGAGAGTTAAGATGGGGATAACTTATCCTCGTGTCAACTTTTTAGGGACCCTGGGGAATTCAAGGCACTATTATTAAGCACCATAATTCGCTTTATTGAACTGGTGAAGGATGCCATGGACTAAGTGCTCAGGAGCGAGGTAATTACACAAAAGATCCCATAGGATCGAAGCGTACCTATCCGTAAAGCGCAACGCAAACAGAACGCATGTGCGCGTCGGGCGCGGTTGTATTCTGTTGAATTTATATGGACGACAACACACAGAACACGTGCGCGGGTCGGGTAAATTCAACGGAAACACCCGCTCCCGAACCACGCAAGCGTTCTGTGTGCGTTGCGCTTTAAGACTCCACCATCTAAGGTAAGGTAAGGCCACACGGGCTCTACAGGTCTGTATCTACCAGCGCTTCAAAGGGTGACTTTTGCTGAGGAGAAGCAGTAAAATCGAACAACATGTAAAATGGTGCACAATGGTGATCCTAGCGACCCGCTCTGGCTTTGCATGGGTGTATTATATAGCAAGACCTTCCTTAACCCTGCGCCTCTATTCGGGAACTTCCAAGCTATATTGTTGCGACTACCGAGCGAGACTCGTGTCCCGCTCTTACGCATCGTGCGGACGAGTGGGATTCGAGTCTCGCTCGCACGTCACTACAATAGCGCTTGGACGTTCCCGAATAGAGGCCCTGAACGCCACGGCCAAATGCGAAAAAGTGTGCCACAGACGCCAACACCGTCATTAGCCGACGCAAATGTATGGAAAACCGCATATATTGGCGTCAGTGGTACGACAAACCGCTGTCGTCTAAAGCCGTCTATGGCGTGTAAAGGGTTATGAAACTATCTCGGTAAATGATTGTGATGATCGCATCAAATCGAAACGACTAAGCGGGTTCGTTTGACTATTTGTAGATTGCAAAGTACCAAACGAAACATTCAAGTTTCGGGTTTTAAATTGAGTATATCTTACTGTTTATTCACAATCCTTATTTTGAACACACAGGCACCTTACTTAAATTTTTCTTGTCAGCTATCAATGGCACACTGTTTATACAATTTCAGCAGCATTCGAATGCCTTCTTCGCCGTCTCTAAAATCGCTATTTCTACGTACATGTTACTGCATCACATTCACGAATAATTTGTTTTAATAAATAAGTATAGTTCAACATCTACCATGTAACAACTAAAATTTATCACAAACATCTTTGTCGATTGAACTGCAAATAATGTCAAATATTATAAAATAAAAAATTAATCTATATAATACTATCAAAGTGCATCAAAATTCAAAAACAACAACTAGTCTTAAAAACAATCTTGCCATCCATTACTTCATAAACGGTGCACTAAATTCTGTAGGCATTCCTGAAAACGTAATACATAATCCGAAATTTTAATTTGTACTAATAACCGTAAAAATAAAATAACTGCACTTAAAAAGTGTCGTGGAAAAGAACGAACACCTATTCGCTTTATTAATCTACTTAGGTGAGACAAAGATCATGAAGAAGGCATACGTATTGCAAATATATTCACTGGTGTGATAGTGCGATTGCGTGATGTAATGTTACAATTTATCATAAAAGTGTTGCTTAGTCAACAGCGATGGTTGACGCACTATAGTTATTTTTCCTCATTTATACAAAATGGGTTTAAAAGGCGTTGCATGATAAAAATATACTTCAATATAATTCAATTCAACTGAACACGACTGACGTTTAAATTATAGTGGCTTATTGCAAGCATATTATAAAAGTTTACAGTTTCAGAGAAAATTACACTATGGTGAAAGAAACTTTACGGCGACAATTAAACGATTAGGGCAAATGAAATTATGAAAAATGAAAGGAAGGGATTCCATCTTATTTACGATATTATTATATTACAGAGCTTGTCATACAGTTATAATTATATTATTATCTTATGAATTAATAAACAAACGAAAGGCAACCCTATGGCATTATCTTTAATGACGAGACTCTAGCGGCAATTCTGCAATTAAATATTTCGTTGAAATTAATATAGTCAAAATCAAGTGAATATATCGCGAGATTCTCGCGTGTGAAAGTAGCGCCTAGTTTATGTTATATTTAGTCAGAATTCAATAGTTTTCGTATCGCTTATATAGATAAATCCGTTTGCAACGAAATTTCATTATCTCTAATCACTTTGGATAGGTTAAATCATTAACGCAGTCATGCGGCGGTTTGAGCGGGCCATTTTTGTTGTCACAAAGTCATTGATGCGCTATAGTGTCACTGGTTTATTTAGACACTTTTGCAGCTCCGGATTTTTCCGAGCCGGGGCAAAAACTTGACATCGGCACCCCTCCCCTCCAACATTTGAGAGTAACAACTAACAATTTAACATTGCGGCATTTAGTAAATTTTCTAGTCGATTTGCCTTCTTGAAAAGTAAGAACTTCCCATTAATTGAATAATAGATTCAACATGTTTTACAGAAATATAGGAACACAGGTCATAGTTGACTAAACAAAACACCATAAGAAGGATGAGGTATTTCAAAGAAATTCGTTCTTGACGCGGAGCAACAAGAGAGCTTCCAGGACACTATCAAAGAGTTTAAATTGCGACTAGTCAATCCACGACCCCGTAAGTTGTAAAAGGAATGTTATATCGCTAATAATAAGGTTAAATAAAGAAACAAGGTCAAACTTCTAGCCATCATAAGAGACTTATTTAAAAAAAGCCAGTAGACCGGATCACAGAATATTAAATATTACTACGTACTGAACGGCCCCGCTTCCCCGCTCTGGGGAATCGACGGTTAATTATTATGGCACACGCACACAAGCGCACGCATTGGCGAACACACGACGAACGTCAATTTGCTCATGTAGAGGTATTATTCGACTACACGTATTTTGTACCACGCGGCTGCGTGACCGTGTGAAATCCGAGTGTTATTAAATAAATGGATGCCACAGATACAGTGTGTGCAGTGTGTAGGGTTGCCAGCTATTTATGAGGCAAATATAGTATTTTCTAGTCAAAGGTATAAATAAAATAGTACACTGAAATAAAATATAGTACTTTAAAGAAAAACCTTTTAAAAAGATTGTAAGGTGTGATAGATTAAATATAATACACAAAATTTGTCTTACTAAATTCTGATTGCGCATATTGTGGCTACCTGGAGTCGTATTATGAGCTCTTAATTCCAGTCAGTTTCCGCCGTAAACTAATTCAGTTAGAACGCTGGAAAAATAGGATTATGAGCGCAAAGAAGCCAGCTTTAGCGCGCTCATAATACGAACTTTTCAGGCGGCTTAGTTTACGGCGGAAACTGACTGGAATTAGGAGCTCATAATACGACCCCTGAATTGTGAAAATACCTATTGAACCTGCCAACTCAAAGCCCATTTGTCAGGACTGACCAATATATTGTATAGTACACAGAGCCAAAATATAGTACAATACTATATATTATAGTACGGTTGGCAACCCTGGCAGTGTGCCCGCCTACCTGTGCCAGGCGACGGTGAGCGCGGTGCGCAGCTTGCCCCACAGCCACGGGTAGAGGCCGCCGCCGCGCCACGCCGCGCGCGCCACGTACTTCACGTAGTCGTACACGCCCCACGGCGCGTGCCCCCCGTTCACGTAGTACACGTACGTGAAACCGTCTTTGCAGCGGCCCTTTATAGAGTAGTAGTACGGCAGAAATGAGTGCAGGCGGAATCTGAAATGATACAAGTTGGAATTTATTAGTTACTGCTTATGATCGAAACTGAGTCTGAACGTTATAATAAGCTCTTAAGACATCCACATACCGATACGCGGAGCGGATCGGAAGCGGGCCCGTGTAAGCAGTGCGGGACCTTGCGGCAAACGCGCGGATTGACAATTCTAAACGTACACGTCCTAAAGTAGATATTCCAATTTCATATACGAGGTTGAGTCAGAGACCCGTCGAATATATACGTTGGTTGTTATGATAAAGAACGTAGCGTAGTAGTGAACATAGGATGACAATAATTTCGGTTTAAAATTAAATCCTAAATAAAAAAAGGATTCTTAACATGTTTGTTTTACGAACTTCTAATTGAAATGTAATTGCCATCGATTTGTGAGTAAGAAAATAGTTATGGTTCCTGTATACTAATTCAAAGTCACCGTGTATAAATCTTTTTGTTAATTTATGTGTTCGTATACCTTTCATCCGATTACGACGAAACTTTAGTGAGTTGTTGAGAACGCGCAGAGGAAAGGTTGTGACTAATATATAGTAATAATAAAAAAATGCATTGCAATTGCAACGCATCGGGCACAGCTAGTATGAGAATATAAAAAAATGATACAGTTAATTTAATAGTTTTCCCCAAGGAAAACGGTATGGGCTGTGTAAAAACAACTAATATAATTACAAAAGTAGATAGCTTGAACAGTTTCGTCATCGCTTAGCAATAGTGGAACCGAAATCTAGATTATAACGTTAATTGTTTGATAAGATAAAAATACTCGTGCATGAAACGATACTTGTGCTAAGATAAGTGTGTCTTGTGACCTAAATATGTTTTATTACATTATAAAGTAGGTCATAGTTTTAAATTTATTTAAGCAACATAAATTTTTTCGATATCTTCTTGACATAAAAATAATTTAACCAAAGAAATTTATACATTAACTAGAGGACCCGCCACACCTTCGCCCGCGGGATTTTCCATACAAGCTTTATCACCCCTTTAGGGTTGGAATTAAAAAAATCCTCCTTAGAGCACCTTTAGGGTACTCGAGGAATGTCTCCTCCAAATTTCAAACCTCTAGGACCACCCGTTTAGGCTGTGCGTTGTCTATAAGTGAGTCACGAGACTGTTTTATATGTATAGATAATCTCGTGGGCATGAGAGATGATATTTTTAGTCAGAAGACTATTAGATAGGCATTCAGTTTATAACAAGGGTGAAGGACCCTAAATATTATTAAAATTACCCATAGGTCTTTGGATAAAAATTTGCAAGTATCTACGAATAACACAGTAGGTGCAAACTGCGAGTCCTGACGGATATATTTATGGTGCACATTTAAAATGTGTTCCAAGTGGCTGCTACGCTTGCTATGTGTACATACCTTTTCTGCTCATAGAACAGTATAGCTTCCGTGTTGGTGGTGAGTACGTGTAGGAAGATAGCCTTGACGCGGTGCTCGTGCGGTGGGCGCGGCGCCGGCCCGGCCAGCTGGTTCAGCAGCACGTCCAGCAGCATCGTCGCAATGCCGGACCGCCGGTATGAGCGGACCACGCCTGCACAACATCATGATTAATGTAAACTCGATGAGCCTGCAACTTTCGCGTGGGATTGGGATGATTTTTCATACAAACAGCAGTATGTCATATCTCTGAAACCCTTCAAGACATCACAATAAAATAAATGCCATTATCTAACATAAAATACTCTTAACTATTCCTACAACGTTTCATATGTTATATTATATGTCAACTTCACTACCAAAAAAATATTGGTACAAATAGTTAATGAGGGGGTGTAAGTCAGCAACCTTTCATTTTTACCATTTTGTTACAATTCTGTTAAGAGATTTTTCAACAGTATTGTACATGTTATATGATTGAAAAATCCGTTAAGGGATTTTCCAATCGTATAAATTATTGTGTGTGTAAATTAAAAGTTCCTAACATAGGCAAGGTAACTAAATATATACAAACTATTTGAATAATAGCTAGCTAGCTAGCTACCTAACTGCCCCAAGATCGCACTTATTTTCGCATTATACATAGAAGTTCAATAAATGAAAGTGAAAACGGCATCAAAGTCTGTTAAGCATTTTGTAAGTTTTAAGTGAATACACTAACAGCCAAAATGAGCAACTTATATTGTTGTTGTTGTGCATTTTATATTGTTGAATATACATGAGCATACAACATAGTACAAGATTATGCAGTAGTAAGTTTAATAATAGATTTCAGAAGGAATCTTTATGATCTAGGTTTTTAAACAAATATCAAAAACAAACAATCATCATTCATTAGCATTTAAGGTTAGGTTAGATTATTTGTGACCACTTGTACATACAATAATTGTCTAAATAGTTATCTTTTATGTTGCATGACCTTATAAATTAAACAAACACAAAAGATAAGAGAAACATGAAATGAAGAAAAAAAAAACAACTAGTATCGCTTTCATGGAACCCTCATTTTTTAGAGACAAACTAAAATTTCAAACAATTGAATCAATAGAATAAATATAATTAAGCATTCATTTAACTCACTGTTAACATAACAAATTGCAAACAACGCCAATTAATGACATAATAAAGATTAATTAATGATGTTTACCTAAGGAGAGTATATACGCGACAAGGGTGTCCTTTGAGGCGAACCATCTTGACAATATGCCTCTGTCCTCAGCGTTAAGTTTGAGATAAGGCTTGATCTCAGCCACAATGAGGCCAATGATCTGGGACTTGTACACAGCGGCCAGAGCAAAGAATCTCTCTGATGATGTGATGTCTTCATACCATGACTGTGGGTATTCTATTGGAAACCATTCTCGGCATAGACACCGCACCTAAAATTTGTTTTAAACTGTGATTATTTGTACAAAGATTTTGGACACAATCTTGTGAAAAACTTCATACATTTCCAACATGTATATCTTTATTAATGAACTAATGTTTACAAGACTCACTTCTTCTAAATCATCAGGGCACAAGAAACGCAACTGCACATCTTGTAAAGAGCATTTTGCATCTTTTGACTTCTCAATGATAACTTGGAAGCCTTCAGACAGATACCTGAAACGTAAAGCTTATGCTTTAAGATTAAACGAGTAAGTACTTGTTTCATTCATTACCAAATTCAAGTTTTCGAAATGTAATTAGGAAAACAACAAAATCATTTTAAACATCCGTAAGCTTTACTCAGTTGTGTCTTATCGGTAGGTAGTTAACTAATAGGTCATAAACCTGCTGACCGATTTGAGAAACGAATTATTTTGCAATATTCTATACATACACAAAGCCAGAATTTACCGTTGTATTATGCTCAACACCGCGGATCTTTAACAAGCAGTAGATATTGGGCACAATAGCCAGTCAATTGATCAATTTGATCCAATCACTGGTGTCAAGGAAGACAATACATGCTCATAAACAACTATTAACACCCCGTCAAAATAATACAATTTGTCACTATACAGTGGATTCACTTACCAGCTGAAGCCAGCCATTCGGTAGTTTGGCCATTAATACTTTATTGCAGAACTTATCTTTGGTTACTTGTTATCATTCCTAAAGAATATTTACTTTCTTACGAGTTATATTGAAAAGCCACCATCACTACTAGCCTTTATCTTCCTTTGACAATTTTATAATCTGACTGACATTTGAGTGATTTGACAACAAATTAACAGTGCTGCCACGTTTTAATAATTAGCTGTCAAATATATTTAACTTGGTAACACTTTAGTCGCATATGAACAGTATTGCCGATGCGCTTAGCTAGAGCACAGACAGGTTTACCAACATAACTGACACAATTTTTAGGATGGATTTATAATGATTATACCTAACGAAAACTAAGCTTAACAAACCGTGGCATTTTTAAATATCTTGAGTTGAAAACTCTTTGTGTACAAGGGATTATGCTTTACAATAAAAAAAAAGAATAAAACACCAGAATGGAAACGTTATAATAATTATTATGTCCTAGTATGCGTGTGCAAAATATTGGAAAAATAATAATGCTTTTCGGATATACATACATACATATTATCACGCCCGAAATCCCTAATGGGGTGGGCAGAGCCACAAGACTACTTGTGGCCACGTTCGATTGATTAGTCCTAAGATGGTATGATGAACCGTATGGTGACAGGTGATCAGCCCATCGCCCATACAGATAGTCCACCATGTTGGAGAGGACCCGCCCCTTAGTCGACTTTTACGACATGCCAGGATGATAAGCATCTGCACGCATTCTATGCTATTTCTTCACTCCCAGTGCAGCAGAGGAGTATATGCCGCGCGTTTTTAGGCTCATAAATATGCAATAATGGCATAACGGCAAATAAAGGCAATAATGTCCGATCCACGCCAATTGCTGAATAAATCGTTTCATTTTATTATGTTTTTATTATATATTAAATATAACTGGGTTGCGTTTAAGCATATACGCAAGGATCCAACATGCAATCGCGATAAGGCGATTTCTAGTCTTATAATGTTTTATTCTTCCATGATAAAAGTTAGATGATCCATTTAAAATTTACAAGTCTGGAGTTTTAGACTTATAATCCTTCGATTCATACTCTTTTTAACCAACTGCGCAAGCAAAGGCGTGTATGTGTTTGCCCACATGGAAGCTGTATTTGTGTTATTGTCGCAAGTGTTAGGCTAGGTACTGACCTACGATATAACTTCAATATCACTAGTTGCACGATTATATTGTAGGTGACATGCCTATCTCATGTCGTATCGTACCCATGCTAGGCTTTCAATTATTTAAATGATTTATTTTCTGAATTTCCATTTTCAAACCTGTATCAGAAATCGATCGTCATTTAGCGTCCCGGGGCCTATTACATAATAAAATAGCTACAAGCTTATAAATAGTATGAGTAATTTTGCATGGATTTTAAATTTTTCTGAGCTTTGTACTATATAACACAATGTAATGGACCACAGTTGTCTATCTTATTTTGAAATTAGGTATTTTCAAGTTTTTATGTGTTTCAGATTTTTTTTATTTACATGCCTAGACTAGACACTAGGTATAACCCTAGTAGCATTTTCCGTTAGCATCCATTGGCTAACAGTAGGGAATCCGTAGGGATACAGTTAGTAGTTTTCCCACTTAAAACTAACATTAGACCAATATAACAATTAAATTATTATCATTAGGCCCAACCAATTACCAACATTGGGTCATTGTGAATACCGCAACCGTTTTTTTAAAAAGATTGGCATTTCTGCATTATATTGTTTCTGTTGGAAATTCTACAATGGTGCTTGGCTGTAGGCTTACATCAGAACGACGGCCAAATCTAACCGTTGTCCAACTTACAAGACCGTTGTGGGCCGACCAAATACCAACACTAAATGCTATTAGGGAGACAGCTATCGATATAATACGAACCCTTATTTACGAACGAAAAATATTTAGGTACCTTTTTTTCACATACATACGCTGGCTATAGATACGTAAAACACCTACAAAAATACATAAACTTTTTTTTTTATTATACACAGACCAAGTCTTAGGCAACCACGAACAAAGACGATTTCGCATTGGGTAATACAAATCTCAACCAAGTAATGTAACGCAGTATAAGGTTTCAGCTGAATTGTTCCACACATGTTCAATGCGTAGATCCTCTGCGTTTGATTTCAGCCGATGCGCGCCAGACGCCGCGGTGTCGGCTTACAGCGTGCTAGGGAAACCTAACTTCGTTCAAAATGATTTTCTGCCTTAAACTCACTGCTATAAAGACGTTAATACAATGCATTTATTGTAACTAAATAGTTGCTTGAAATAATGAACTGTATTATCGAAGCTTTAAGGTAGAAAGTGTAATGGAAAATGCCTTGGGTAGGATTTTCACTTAGCCTGAAACTACTGAGGTTTCACACGCACTGTCGCTGGTGTTGATACTGTTGAAACCACTTGAGCCTGGAATCCTTCGAGCTTCGCTCATCCGGAGCAGGCTGGTTTCTTCGAATTTGACATTTCATAATTTGAGGTATTTGGAAACTTAGAGATAGATGAAATAAAATGAGTTTATTTTTAAATATATAATTATAAACAGCATATGTCTGTACGATAAAACATATAACAAAAGATAACGCTGTACATAATTATAACATGCTGACGTAGCACGCCTACGCGTGATTCTTTATTGTGCATACTTTATTACCTAGCCTTGTTTTTAGTGCGAATAAAACACAACCCAAACAAACGTTTTTATCAATGCAATCCTTAAAAAATACATCTACGGGCAGCTCATTCATTTTGGTCCTTCGAACCGGATGTATTTTATATAAATTTTATAGCTATTTGCACTTACCTATGCATGGCTATTACGCTGATGCAGGGTTGATGAGGATAACCATTTTTACCTACCTACCAGGTAAGAACATGAACTTATTATGGTCGTTGATTGCTATGCCCGTGGCGCTCCGAATATTGAATTAAAGGAAAGTGATCAAGGGCTAGCCCTTTTTTGGTGAAAAACTAAATGCTTTGAATAATGCCCCCTGAAATGAAATCCTAGAGCTGCTACTGCATAGTGCTGTTTCTATTTGACGAGGTACCTTTTAGTACCATCTCATCTACCTAGATAATTGTGATCGTCCGCTTGGTTGTTATGAATCCTATCGTATTATACTAATTCGTCCCTTTTTAGCTGAATTTAAGACTGTTTTATCACGAGTTGATATTCGTTGAGTTGACAGCTAGAATAAAAAATGCGCGCAGATTAAAGCGTAAAATTGAGCATGTTGGCGTCCGCCCTAGTAATTATACGTACCGCATTCCACAAGTGACTTGATTCACGCAAAATAGCCCTTTTGTCCACACCATAAGAACTTTGACGCGTAACTTATTTTTATGATTATGATACATATACCTCACATGTAGGCACAAAAAGTTGGTATCGGTGTCCGTGTAAGACGAGCTGTATGCGCACGCGCCGCGCGCCTCATTTGCACCCAATCTCCACACTGCAGCGATGCACCATTACCCATTCATAACAACCTCTTTTTTGGGGCCTGTTTTTTGTTAGAAGTCTCAAATCTTAGTTTTTTTTAATCCTGTCGTCGTGGTTAAGGTAATTTGAGGAAAGTTTAGTAGAATTATTTTCTGGTAGGTAAGTATAACTTGGCACTATACTTACTAGTCTAGTCATGCGCGGATTTCAGCAACCTACATATTTGACAGTCTATTAAATCGGATTAGTGTCTGTCAAATAATGTTTCATAGCCGATATTGTTATCTATATATATAAAAATGAATTGCTGTTCGTTAGTCTCACTAAAACTCGAGAACGGCTGAACGGATTTATCTTATCTTAGTCTTGAAATGTTCATGGAGGTCTAGGGAAGGTTTAAAAGTACATAGGTTACATAAATTATTATTCTTTGCAGACGAAGTCGCGGGCACCAGCTAGTTTTTTAATATTTAGGTATAATCCGCTAGTTAAATATATTGGTTAAATCCGACAAAGCATCGGCCATTACTTAGTTGATCTTTAATCAATATTCAAAAAACGTATAGACCTTAGTAAAGACATTGTTCTGACGGACAACCTATCAAAAATTGGTCACGGTTAACATTTAAGGGATGGAAATCGTTATCGCATTTTGTATGAAAAGGCGTAAGATCACAGTCCTTTTAAAGCGTTCGTTTATTTATGAAAACTAAAACGTGTTTGAACGTTTGACGGTCACGTTGACCCTACAGCGCTGACGTGAAACGTTTCAACCACAGATCGATATAGTTCTGTGGTTTCAACACGGTAATTTTCCAATAGTAAAACAACGGATGCGATCGATCGGCGAAACATCAAGAAGCCGATAAATCAGCCATTGCATAATTCGCGATACCCCTGCCCTCATTAGGCGAACGCGAAAAAGTGATAAGATAGGGGTGGGAACAAGGAGGCTCTGTGATGGACGGAAGCGGCGGGTCACGAAGCGTCTGCCTGCGGGATAAATGCTTCCAAGAATTCCATATACCTACGTATAGGTATGCACAATAAATATGCGTCATAACATTCTTTTTTTGTAGTTGTTTCTATGGTAAGTGATGAAGGTCGAAGCAGGATGCGAACTCAGAAAATATATATTTATCTTGCCTTGGCAACACCCTGAATGATTTATGCATAGAAATTTAATAAGAATTTTAAACCCTCATATAAAAATCTGGCTTTCTAACATAGTTTCCTCTAGCTCTTTCGAGTGTTCGAAACTCTTAAACTGTCCTGCAGGCGGCCTTAACAAGGTTGATACGAGGATTAGATCACACCGTGCAGTACTCGGTAAATTTGTAGTTAATACCTACCAGCAGCGCCGGCGCACGCGCACCAACTGTCTTCACTGATACTTTAAATTTAAAAACTTCTGTATTTTTATTTTGAGTCAGTCAATTACAATTAAACAGAGATTTGATCCTACCTGTGGCCTTGGCATGGCCGCCACGGGGATAAGTTAACCCCGTCTTATCTCTAAGTGCGTCTCCCTCATACTAGTGCCGGCGATAGAGATAGTTGGAGAGATAGGATCGGGTTAAGTTATCCCCGTGTCAACTGGAAAGGTTGACAAAGATCGCAGTGAATCAGAGCATTCATTAATATCATTTTTCGGAGCACTTCGCTTGGTATGGTAATTTCACTAATCATAATCATTCAATTGTTATTTTCTCTGAAGCTGTCTGGGGGTACGGGACATACCCCGTCATATCGAGAATGTATAACCATACCATCTTTTTCTTTCGAGAAAACTTAAGGTCTAAAACCAATCGTGTAGCTAAGGTATTTAAGGGTCGGTCACACTGCGGACGCGCCTGGAGCGCGGGCGTGACGCCATGCCGGCACTTGTGGCGCAACCGGTACGTACCTAAATTACACTCGCGTTTATGATTTATATCTGTTGTCTATTAACGGGTTTTTACCGCGATTTGGGTTATTGGAAGTAGTAGTGAAGGAGAGCGAAATCGACGGAGGGTAGACTGATTCTTCGCTGCCAACCTACCCGCAGCCTCCAGTCATCCCGTGATCATGACCATTGCAACGTCATCGAAATATCGAGTGGCGGTTTATGATAAAATGTTCAGTCTTACGTACGACGAACGTACCTATATAAGCTAATTATGTAAAGTCCAAAATAGTTTGCGGATCTGGTGAGCGAAAACGCCAGTAAAAGGTGTCTGAATGGTTTTATTTCAAATTTTAACAATATTATAATACTAAAACTAATTAAATTAACTATATTTACAATAAAACTTGAATACTTTTGACACTGTATTAGAAAAAATACGAAATAGGTATTTGGGTAATACACATTATTTATTAGCTTTTGATAAGCGTTTTAGAACCAAAATCGCCTGCGAAACTCCCATCAGTCCATAGGGTATTTTAATAGTCAACAAAGAAGGATACGAGTATACGCAAATGTACAAAAATGACACTCCAAAAAGTTATAAGGAGCTGTTCTTTTAATTCAACTATATATCCAAATGTAGGGTATCAGACAAAGTTGTGGTCTTTAGAAATCAATGTAAGTTTGAACCTAAGTTGTAGTAATATTTGGATATAGGAAAGGATAACAATCGTACCTTGAAAGCAATAAAAACATTAATCGAGATGCTGCGTGTTTTGTGCTTCTTATGGGCTTAAGGCCCGGTCACATTGCAGGTGCAGCAGGAGCGCGGCGCGACTACAGTGTGATGCCATCTGTTGTCTTGTATTGGAAGTCCTAACAGACATCAGACATACACGCGCGCGCCGCGCTCAGCTTTGTTTGTCGAAACCCCACAGATGGCGTCATGCTGCGGTCTGCCATGTGACCGGGCCTTAAGGAAGATAAGTATGAACGTAGACCCCTAAAAAGTACTTATAAGGTATTTTACATTAGTATTCAAAGTTACGTGGTACTTTAATTATACAACATTCTGCTTAACTTATACGTATAATCACAAAACTTAACTTATCTTATCGAACTTAGACTAGGAACCTATTAAAAAGTTTAATTAACTTTGGAATCAAAGGAATATCGGATTCGATAAACTATCAACATAAACAAAGCTAGAAGGTATAACAAGAAGTAGTTACTGAACTAATAATAGTAACATGAGTTACAAGAATAATATAATAAAAATCGATTCGTACTAAGCGAGCGTGAAAGAGATCTTGGTGCCGACATCGCGGGTTTGAAAATAAAAGATCCTAACTCGAATATCCAATTCATAGCACTTCCAATCTTAACATAAGCCTATAAAGTTGATTATGAGAATAATTTGAATTTTGACTTTTTTCTATTTACTTTGGTTTTATTTGTTTAAATATTATTATTTCCGCGATGTGCAAGCGGAGTGATAGATAAGTAAACGCACGTGCGATTCCACGGAGGGAGCCCATGTGGCGACAACAACTGTGTCTAGTGACCTATTTTATTTAATAAAGCTTAAAAAAACAGTTTGCGTTCGTGTCCTCTAATATGTTTTTTCTTATATTTTTGTAGATATGCAAAGCATTTACAATTTCAACTTGAACGTTTCCAAGTCTGTTAAATGTGCAAGCTCTTTCTTTCTGGTTTATTATCGGCATATAAGTCATAAAAATAATGGGGATATTAATCAATAACTTATTAATTATTTACGCGACTCATTTAATTGTCATGGGAATTACCTATGACTTTTACAACTGTTAACGAACGGCAGTGCAAAGCCTGGAAAATGTCAATTTACCGTCTACATACACCACTAACCAAAGTACATATATAAAAGGCTTTGGAATCAAAGTCTTAGAAGCACCATCCGTCTAAGTAAATGATTTTGATTTTTGTGAACAGAAAATGTATAACAAGCTACAGAACTAAAAAGAAATATGAAACTTAAGTTGTATAAAAGCTATAGTCAAATTATAACTTTCGTGAGACATTATGAACACTTGAAATAAACACGGCTTTGCCTATTTCGGCCATTTCTGACTATAAATCTTGAGTAAAGACTTGTTTATTTCAAGTGTGTAAGCTACTTTAAAACTACTTACAACAAAATCTGAATCTTCATCGAATCTTTCTGTTTACGCAATGCTGTGGTGGTTTCATATGCATTACCCAAGTGAACGATAGATTTTGGGGCAAAGATTCAGAATTCTAAATATAGTGGATTTAACCGCAATTATTTTCTTTTCTTTTGATATACTTAGGAATGGCCTGTATAATGTGGCCATTCGCACGGAGTGTAGAGATTCGAGGGCGCCCCGTAAAGCGCGGGCGGGTGAGAGTGGCTGTGGGGCGCGTATCGCGGCTGCAGCTCGTGGTAGTCGGGCACGGGCGCGGGCTTCAGGTACTGGTCCAGCTCCGCGCCGTCCGGCGCACCGTCCACCAGCAACGTCCCGTCCACCTCTATTCTAGAAAAGTCTATTTGAGATCTTTCTATAGACGGCTCGCGTTTGAGCCGCGCGGCCGTCGCCGGCGGCGGCTTCCGGCGCCGCGGCTGGTACTTGTAATCGGGGTACTCGCGCTTATGCTGGGTTCGCAACTTATCAGCTTCCTTAATGAAGGGTAACTTTTCATCTTCACTAAGGCTCCTGTAACAAATAAAATGTATATTACATCTCCAGTTGCTATTGCTAATGTTTATAGTCTACTAAATCACCCGCTCTCACTGGACGATCGAGATACAGGCTCAGCCTAGTTTGGGGTCCGCCGGATATTAGAATTAAGAGGACTGTGAACCAACGGCAAAACTCACCCTTTTCATACAAAAGGTGATAACGATTTCCACCCCTTAAATGTTAAACAATTATGACCAATTTTTGATAGGTTGTCAGTCAGAACAAAATCTAGGTTTACGCGTTTTTTTTAATTTTGATTAAAGGGCAAAAAAGTCAAATAACCACCGAAATTAGTTTTGTATGAGAATTCCGAAACAACAATAAAAATGAATTTGCTGATTATAGTGAAAAAACCAAAACCTATAGAAATAGATTTTTAATGTTCTGACAACTTATCAAAAATTTGTCAGAATCGGTTAACCGGTTGTCGGTCATTTAAGGGGTGGTTAATCATTATCACCTTTTGTATGAAAAGGGTGAGTTTTGCCGTTGGTTCACAGCCCTCTTAATTTGAATATCCGGCGGATTCACACTCCTTTTAAGAAAAAAAATAACCTTTATCTACACCCAT
Source organism: Tortricodes alternella (assembly GCA_947859335.1). NCBI lineage: Eukaryota > Metazoa > Arthropoda > Insecta > Lepidoptera > Tortricidae > Tortricodes > Tortricodes alternella. The sequence continues at coordinate 6,799,179 of OX401983.1, read as the reverse complement.
ATCATAAAATCTCCATTGGTTAATCAAAAACCGTATGAAATGACCACCATTTTGACAACCAATTAGGAAAAACCAGTGCTGCGATAAAGAAATAACATGACTTCTTTATCGTTTTTAGTAAAGAAATGAGATTAAATTTGGAACAGCTGTCAAAACTCAAGTAGGTCTCTATTCTAGTATCCATAGATATTAAAACAGTTATTGATACGAAACGTCAATTCAGTATGTTTTTTTAATATAAACTGCACAATATTTGATCTCGAAAGACTTGAGAATAGAGACTTCATCCGTTTGTCTATGATTTAAAAATAAATGGTCTTAACGGAGGATCCGCCATGTTGACGTTTTGCTGAACGAAAGTAGAATTGTTGTTGAATTGAATAGAAAAAGTTGTTTGTAATTTACATTTTAGTTGAAAATATGAATAGTAAGTAGTCTTCTCGGAGTGTGTGTGATGTGAAAATGCGCCGGATTTCGGAAATATGCAGCCACGATTGCAACAAATAACTTGTTGCCAGAAAATATTGTTTCTGAACCCATCATGGAGGATTTATAATATGTGTGTAGATAAAGTTATGTATGCAACTCTGCATAATTTGGCCTTAAAACACACGTGCGATCTTATTATGAAACTCGCCTATCGGCTCGTTTCATGAAAACCGCACTAGTGTTTTAAGGCCTATCATTATGCAACCGTTGCATAAACTACTATTTTGGTAATACATACATTTATTGCATTCTAATTTATTCTAAGTAGTCGCCTGAGAAGCTAGTTAGAGCGCAAGACATACAATACTTGTGTCCAGGCTCAATGGTTTCTAAGACTCTTCGATAAGTAAACCTTTCGTCACAGCGCATGTGTACTGGCGCCTCATTCGGGAACGCTAAGTGATTCTGTAGCGACTCGTAAGCCAGATCTCTCATCTCGCTCTTACGCATTACGCGTCGTGTGGAAGAGTGGAATGAGAAATCTCGCTTACGAATCGCTACAGAATCACTTAGCGTCCCGAATAGACGCGCTGGATTCTAATCAACTTGATATTTTGCGTTTTGTTTCAATTACAGCGTGATTTCAGCTATCTACGAGAGTGACGAAACGTCTTCGAATATGCTCTATGAAACATGGACAATTCGAGTGTATCGTTCCGCACAATGGTATTATTCAGCTTGAAATTAAGTATTAATATTGTTGATAGACAATGGTCAAGAATGCCGCATGTGCGCGTGGACCGGCGTGCGATAGTATCGCGCGACTATTTCCAGATGCGCCGGCCGCGCTAATGTGCCGTGAGCGCTGCGCAGACGGCGCCCGCGCACTCGGCTATCGGTACTGCCATGCAAAGCAAAAGTTACTGAAAGTACAAGTCTTGCTTTCAAATAATTTAAGTTGCAATTTATTATCGATCCACTGTGATATGTTTGTGACTTCAATAAAAACTGAACCGTACCTACCTATTTACTAGGTATTGTATAAGAGCATAAGTAGGTATTGCGATTACGACAAATATTAGGTATACATAATGTGGATGTCATTTTACTAGAGACATCTCGCCAGGAAAAGTTAAAGGCGGTCTACGTCACTCCCACGGAAAGGCAAGCTGAAAATCAGCGATGAGAGCCCCACGGTTGCTCCCGGCCAAGGTCTTACATACAGGCGCCTCATTCGGGAACGCTAAGTGATTCTGTAGCGACTCGTAAGCCAGATTTCTCATCTCGCTCTTACGCATTACGCGTCGTGCGGAAGAGTGGGATGAGAAATCTGGCTTATGAGTCGCTACAGAATCACTTAGCGTTCCCGAATGAGGCGCCAGGTCTTGCAACTAGGCAAACGCAGTGGCTCCATTATTGAAGTAAAACTAGGTGGCGCTGCGATCGAGGGATGTAAAACAAAACCTAATTTCTATTTCAATATACCATCTATTCTCTTCAAAAAAAAAACAATTTATTTTCAAATGCTACATATATATAAACGACATTTTTGGGTTAGGGTTCAATGCGCATGTTTCACGCATGCGCGACTGTCGTCATCTTCGTCGCTACGTACGTACCTATATCCCTCGATCGCAGCGACGCTTCCTGATCAGAATGTCTAACTTGCGTTTTCATCTTGCCACACGTATTATCATAAATTTAATGAAGTCTTGGTTTTTTATAATCCATTTGTTTACTTTTTATATTGATGGGTGAATTTTTATTGTTTATTTTTGTGGCAATAAATTATATCCTCTGCTGCACTGGGAGTGAAGAAATAGCATAGAATGCGTGCAGATGCTTATCATCCTGGCATGTCGTAAAAGTCGACTAAGGGCCCGTCCCTTAGTCGACTTGAAAAAGAGACGAAAATGAAAATGAAGTAGGCCACATGGGCTCTTTTACATGTCTGAAGCTACCAGCGCTTCGAAAGGTGACATCTGGTGAGAAGAAACGCCGCAAGAAACTCAGCAGTAACTTGACTTTGACTACGGAACCCTAAAAAGTTTAGCTTTAAAAGTAAAACCAGAAAAATGTCTATTCTGATTAGTGTAATGGATTGCTTTAATGAATTGTGCCAATGATTATAATAATTATGATATGAGCCTAGCGTTGGCATAATTATGTATAATAATGATTACAACTCGTAATTTATGGATCTAAAAATACTAATTCTACTACGTTAGTACTCTTCTGCTGCACTGGGAGTGAAGAAATAGCATAGAATGCGTGCAGATGCTTATCATCCTGGCATGTCGTAAAAGTCGACTAAGGGACGGGTCCTCTCCAACATGGTGGACTATCTTTATGGGCGATGGGCTGATCACCTGTCACCATACGGTTCATCATACCATCTTAGGACTAATTAATCGAACGTGGCCACAAGTAGTCTTGTGGCTCTGCCCACCCCATTAGGGATTTCGGGCGTGATGCTATTTATGTATGTATAAATTATTGTTATTCAAAGTGAGTAACCCAGTAGCCACGTGAATCCTGCTATATATATATATCCTACTAATATATGTATGTATACATAATACTAGCTTCTGCCCGCGACTTCGTTCGCGTGAAATTTCCCTATTTTTTTGTTTATATTCCACCCCTGTATTAAACTGAACTAACCAAAAAACATATTATTCAATTCGGTCCAGTCGTTTTTGAGTTTTATGGCCGAGTTCAGAAACGCCACTTAAGCATTTGACTAGATATTATGTAGTTAAATGTCCCTCAAGTTGTCAACCTATACAGAAACGTCACTGAAACGTCACTGAAACGTCACTTTAATTAAAGCTCAATTTGAGTGGTCTTACTGAATTCGGCCATTAGGGAGACTAACGCACGGTAATTGATTTTTATATGTATAAGAGGAAGAAGATTAGTATAAATGTGAAAGTTTGTATGGATGGATGTTTGTTACTCAATCACGCCAGAACGGCTGCACGTATCTGGATGAAATTCGGCACAGAGATAGATTATAGTTTGCAGTGGCGGAGATTTGACGCTCCGCCACAAATGCCACTGCATTTCGTTAGGGAAGCCGGGAGAATAAAAACCATACAAGTGCCCTTAGAGTTACATTGAAGCTTTGTAGTTTGGTAAAGCTGTCAGGAATCGGTTTGTAGACACGCTGCGCTACTGATCGTTTGTAATAGCACATAGGTTACATTTTATCCCGGAAAATTTAAAAGTTCCTGCGGGAATAACTTTAACCGAATTCCACGCGAATGAAGTCGTCGCAGAAGCGAGTATAAAATAATTGAGCTAGGAACAACAGATGCAACCATAAGGAACTTAAATTAGACTTATCGTTTATGTCATCATTGACTCGAGAAATAGAAAATAATTTAGGAGATGTGCGGTGACCGTGTTACAGTGTCTGGGCGACAGTCTGCGACTGTTATAATTAGTTCTCATACAGATAATTTATGACAGGCTGGATTTGAGAAATAGACTTTAGACTCAATTAATTGGCTTTGTCATAAAAAATATTATTTGCAAGTATACCATTGGCACAGCCTTATATTATTTTAAATCTGAAACATAAGAGATAATGAGTCCAATAGGCTAGTTTCCTGAAAAATTCTAATTAGTCCGTCATTTACATTATAAAAAAATATTTAACACATTTTTTCTTTTGTCAATTAAATAAAAAATTACGAAGATATAGTGCGTTGAAGTTCCGCGTGACGTCACGACTATGTACACTTTTTACCATATATATTGACGTCATGAGCCCCCATACCCGAACTTTGATGCGCGTTATCTTTGACAAATTTTGATTGATTTGATAAAGCAATAAATACGTGTTCAATATTTTTTGATAATGTAACTGACGGACTACTTAATTCGATTTTTTTTTACGTAGGAAACATCTCTATTCGAAAAAGTATCCTCTAAATGTAAAATTCTCGTAAAACTTTAATTTAAAAACGTCAATCTCAATTATGATTTTTTTCAGCTGTACCTACGCTGGTAGTCTCAGACGACCTCTACAGCATTACCTTGATACAATGCAAAGGCCTGATGGACCCTCAACAAGGATTTATACACTTAGAATGCCTAAGGGTCTCCTATTGAGCAGCGGCCCTAATATGCATGGCACAAAGATAAATTAGAACCGTTTATCTCTAAGTGCGTCTCTCTCACACTAGTGCCGACGAAAGAAATAGTCATAGAGATAAACTTGTTTAACTTATCTTTGTGCCATGCATGTTAGGGCCGCAGAGCTCGGACTTAGGACGCCAAGCAGAAGGTCAATATCAATCGGTTCGAAGTGCTACTAGCGCTTCGGAAAAGTACGCTATCACTGACTGAGAAGACTCGATTTTGTATAGCAACAAGGTGTCAAAATCGAGTTTGACATTTGGCCCCAGTATTATGATTCTAAAATGCGTGTTGGTATATTCAAAATAACTCACATTTGAAGCTGCGCAAGTGCCTATTAAGAGAACTGTGAACCAACGGCAAAAATCACCTTTTTCATACAAAAGGCGATAACGATTGCCAACCCTTAGTTAACCGATTTTGACCAATTTTTGAAAGGTTGTCAGTCAGAACAAAATCTAGGTTTATACGTTTTTTGACTATTGATTAAAGATCAACAAAGTCAAATAATCGCCGAAATTAGTTTTGTATGCGAATACTGAAACAACAATAACACTGAATTCATTGATTATAGTCAAAAAACCAAAACGTATAGACCTGGATTTTGTTCTGACTGACAACCTGTCAAAAATTGGTCACAATCGGTTAACATTTAAGGGTTGGAATTGTTATCGCCTTTTGTGCGAAAAGCCGTCGGTTCACATTCCTCTTAAGTAAGTATTATAATATTATAAACAGTGTAATTTTCCATTTGTTAAATTTAAATGATATTATCAATTATCTAAATTACATTCCATTCCGAAACAAACAGGCGATTACTCAGAAACTGTGAGATCATGGATTGGCTGGACACCTTTGACCTTGCTAATCTGGACCGCGATCATCCTGCACCGAGCGATGACAGTCGAGAGCTGACCAATCACAACACAGCAATCAGACTCTTTTCACCGACTATTTTCTTTGATGATTGGAGAGTTGCCTTCCCCACGTCGCCTTGTGTCAAAATATCGGCCGATCATGCTGCGCATGCACGATTGCGCGGGTGGTCATAAAGTGCACTCACAAAAAATACCGACACGTAGGTATGTATGCATCTAAAACCGAATATACCATTAAAATAGGTGTCCTAAATGCAATAAATACACTAGTATTAAAACTAGAGTAAATTAAGAGTGCAAGTATTCATTAGTTACGTTTTTATGTGCAATCAAGAGTTTATACAGTGCATGTGCTTTCTGATCTTGAATAATTAATAAATAACTTAAAATTTATTTTGAAACGGAGGGTGCAAGAAGAAACCTAAGTTGAGAAAAAAACCTTTCAAAACTACTTTCCATTATTTATACAGCAACCAACATGAAGGGAAATCCAACGGAAAATAAAAAAAAATGTTCACCGTAATATTTCGATTCCATTAACGCTCTCCGTGCGGCGCAAAACAATGTCATCAAGATTGCAAAAACACTTATTCCATCAAATTATTTCGATACAGTTTGTATTATCGGACCTCCGGGCCCGATCTCTCTCAGAGATACTATCGGCCGGCAGCGATAGTATTTTAATGAGTAAACAATCGAAGCACGCGCACCGCGGGGCGCCGCACGCGGCGCTCTCCTTACCGTCTCTTTTCTCGGTCAATTTCCTTTGGAGAATTTTATATATTTTGATAGGAAGCTTCTTTGAAGACGGCATATACTAGAGGCAAAATTAAAAAGCTCCAGCATACGATTAGGTCTAGTTATATTTTAGTTTTTCTTGAGAGATTAATTCAAAACGGTTTAGGAATATCTTGACTGTGTGATAGAGCTTTAGAAAGTTAACCATATGTTTTGTGTTATTACGTGATCCTCTTTATTATTTATCAAATATCCACTGCATCACATATTTCTGGTATGTTTTGTAAGGCGGATTGAACTTAAATGAGTGAGTTACATTTTATTTATCACAATCGGTGCGCTACGCGGCCTTGCCTCTTGTATGGCGTAGATGAGGTCACATTGCGGATGGCGGCGCGGCAGAAGCGCAGCGTGGTCTATCCCGCTCATACCAATGCAATACAACATAATGGTGTCTCAGCATCGAGGCTCCGCGTTCACGCCGCGCGCGCTGCTGCCGCACTCGTATCACGCCGCAATGTTATCCGGCCTTAAGATCCATCGTACATTTTTTATATGGTCTTAAGCACGAACTAGCCGGTACTAAAATCTTCTGTGGCTGCTGCCGGCAGCTCGTAAGCTTGCTACATCTATCAACACATCAATACCCCGCGTCAGAACATAAAGTCCGTCGCCCTCAAGTGTGAGACTAACAAGTGTTTCGGTGAATTCGATTTTAAGTTATGGGGGGGTCGAAAATGTCCCCAAAATGGTTCATGTAATATAACCCATGGCCGGTGTGTCGCGAACTTTGGCTGACACACTGCCGTGTACGAAAATATACACGGAAAAAAATGATGTCTTGAATCTAGACAATATCGCCTTGGTCAAGACAATCCGTGATTTCCATATAACGGAACATAAATTTTCTTGAACTAAGAATATATTCTTGTTCTAAATATGTACCTAGTTGGTTTTTTTGGCTCAAGATATTATTCTCAGGTTAAATAAATATATTTTTACATTTAAACAATTCTTATTTCCATTTCCATATTATTGATTCAAAATATATTTTATCTACACCCATATCATAAAACCTCCATTGGTTAATCAAAAACCGTAGGAAATGACCACCATTTTGACAACCAATTAGGAAAAACCAGTGCTGCGATAAAGAAATAACATGACTTCTTTATCGTTTTTAGTAAAGAAATGAGATTAAATTTGGAACAGCTGTCAAAACTCAAGTGGGTCTCTATTCTAGTATCCATAGATATTAAAACAGTCATTGATACGAAACGTCAATTCAGTATGTTTTTTTAATATAAACTGCACAATATTTGATCTCGAGTGACGTGAGAATAGAGACTTCATCCGTTTGTCTATGATTTAAAAAAAAAAATGGTCTTGACGGAGGACGCCGCCATGTTGGTGTTTTACTGAACGAAAGTAGAATTGTTGTTGAATTGAATAGAAAAAGTTGTTTGTAATTTACATTTTAGTTGAAAATATGAATAGTAAGTAGTCTTCTCGGAGTGTGTGTGATGTGAAAATGCGCCGGATATCGGAAATATGCAGCCACGATTGCAACAAATAACTTTTTGCCAGAAAATATTGTTTCTGAACCCATCATGGAGGATTTATAATATGTGTGTAGATAAAGTTATGTATGCAACTCTGCATAATTTGGCCTTAAAACACACGTGCGATCTTAATATGAAACTCGCTAAACGCTCGTTTCATAAAACCGCACTAGTGTTTTAAGGCCTATCATTATGTAACCGTTGCATAAACTACTATTTTTTCACATTTCACCTACTTTACAATATTGAATAAAAAAGAATTGATATGATCATTGAAATATAAAATTCCAAAAAATCACGTATGTACATATCTGCACGGCTATTCTATACAGGTACCATGAGGAACCTGTATAGAATAGCCGTGTGATTCTTTAACGTATAAATCGTTTCACTAGCGCACAATCTAGCAACTACCTCATAAAAAACCGGTTTTGTGTAAGTTTGGAACGCTATGGCAAGCAATCTTCCGTCACTAAGGGAAACACCACAGCGACAAGTGCATCGTCGAGCGCAACGCGGGGGTGTGACTCTATCTTGCCGGGCGAATTTGGATAGAGACTATATAGGGGTGTGACACTGTCCCCCCAGTGCTCGAATATCTATTTCTTACGCGTTGGTTACGACGCTCTAAGAAGATAGGGGGATACAAAAACAAGTGCGAGTTAAACTCGCGTGGAGAGGGTTCCGTACATGATTATCCGAAATGTACTAGGTTACCTTAAATACCATAGACTTCTTATAGGTTTTCCTGTAATATATAGGCAAAGATCTATTTTCTGTATTTTTTTCAAAATTTTAGCCCCAGTAGTTTCGGAAAAAAAGGGGGGGGGGGGGAATGGTCATTTTTTGCCTATTTTCCTGAATAACTTCGAAACTATTTTATATAAAATAAAAAAAAGATCCTCAAGATCCTCACAATAAGCCCTTTCATTTTATATGTCACACGATATAGGTGGCATAACTTTATTTTTTATTTTTCTAGTTTACCACCAAAAAGTGGCCCCTATGTTTAAAATTCATATATTTACGTCACGCGTCCATGTTGCGGTCACCAACTTACATATGAATACCAAATTTCAACTCAATCAGTCCAGTAGTTTTGGAGCAAATTGGCTGTGACAGACGGACAGACAGACAGACAGACAGACAGACACACGAGTGATCCTATAAGGGTTCTGTAGTGTAGGTACATTACTTTATAGAGTACTGGCCAGTTTCAACCGAAGTGTCAATGTCAGTCGGAATTAGATCGTTGTCCCTGAACCCTTGTTTTATTCCTACGCCCTTTCCATTTCATTGGCGATCGAGGATTTAAGGGGTATAAGTGCATCATAGTGTGGCGCGGCGAACATAAAAGATGTCGATCGGCAGAGTCGGCGAGTTTCACGCGGCCACGGGTAATTGGTCGCTTTACGTGGAGCGATTAGAAATGTTCTTCAAAGTGAACGACATTGCTGAGACCTTATGGCTACCAACGCTGATTGCGGTTGTGGGTGAGGATACGTACGAGCTGCTCAGTAACCTGTCCAGTCCAAAAAGACCAGCGGATATGGGATACGAGGCGGTGATCGAAGTATTACGTAAGCACTTTCAACCGGTACAGTCGATAATGGCGGAAAGATTTCGCTTTCGGCAAAGGCGACAGAATATGGGCGAAAGTGTTGCGCAGTATATCACAGAGCTAAAAAGATTGTCGAAACACTGCGAGTTTGAACAAAGTTTAGAGGATAATTTACGGGATCAGTTGGTGTGTGGTTTGAAAAGTGACGTCATCAGACAACGGTTATTTGCGGAGGAAAAACTGACATATGGGGTTGCGATTAAGCTTGCATGTGCACTGGAGGCGGCTGAGCGGGATGCGGCTGCCGTGGAGCAAGCGGGCCCGAGCGGCGGCGACGCGGGCGCGAGCGCCGTGCACGCCGTGGCGGCGCGGGCGCGGGACTCGAGCCAGGCGCGCGGGCGCCGCCGGAGCGCGGGGCCAGTGGCAGCGGCGGCGCGCCGGGCGAGCGGGGCGGCCTCGTGCAGAGTTTGCGGCGCGCACGATCACGCAGGTGCAGAGTGTCGGTTTCGCAATTTCGTGTGTCGGCTGTGCGGCAATAAAGGACATCTTAAACGCGTTTGTCCGGAGAGAGCTGGCAAGCCGGACGTGTATAACGTCCAAGCCGTGACAGAAGAAGATGAAGGAAGTAGTCAATCGGACGTGGAAGAAAATCTCAATCAGTTGTGTTTGAACAGCTATAGACCGGTGAGCATAACTTTGTTGATTGACAATGTGGAAATGAAAATGGAGGTAGATACCGGAGCAGCGGTATCGTGTATAAGTAAGAATACTTATTTAAAATATTATGGACACAGACCGATACAGGACTCTGATGTTGTATTTAAGTTATACGATGGCTCAAAAATTAAACCGGTTGGTATTATTAAACCGATAGTCAAATATAAAGGTCAGGATAAATGTTTAGAGCTGTTTGTGGTCGAAGGGGGATCAACTTCGCTTATAGGTCGGCATTGGCTGGCAGAACTGGGTATTAACATACCCATTTGTCAAAATATAAATACCGTTGTAGATAATTGTAAAATAGAGGGTTTTGATTTGTCGTTTTTAATTAACAGGTATAAAGAATTATTTAGCGGCGGCCTGGGGCGGTTTACGGGCGGTAAGGCGACGTTGCGAGTGCGAGAGGACGCGGTGCCAGTGTACTGTCGGGCCAGACCACTGCCATATGCAATCAAGGACCAGGTGGATGCACAACTGGATGACATGCTTCGGGAAGGTATTATCGAGCCAGTGGATACCTCAGAATGGGCCACTCCGCTGGTGCCGGTAAGAAAGGCCGACGGCGGCCTCCGCATATGCGCTGACTATAAGATTACGTTAAATCCCGCTTTGCTAGTAGATAGGTTTCCTTTGCCGCGGATTGAGGACTTACTGGTAGGGCTAAACGGAGCTCAGGTATTTTCGAAAATTGATCTCTCTCAAGCCTACAACCAAGTAGAGTTAGACGCTTCTAAGGAGTACACCGTCGTTAATACCCACCGAGGTCTTTTTAAGTATAATAGGTTGGTTTTTGGACTGGCATCGAGCCCGGGCATTTTTCAACGAATAATGTCAAATCTGTTAAACGACATTCCGAACGTGGAGTGTTTCCTAGATGACGTCATCGTAGCCACTAAAGACGCGAAGGAGCATTTAACTACGTTGGAGAAGGTATTTAGTAGGTTATATAGCCATGGCCTTAAGCTTAACAAAGGGAAATGTTTATTTATGGTTGACGAAGTTAAATATTTAGGGTACATTATTTCGAAGGAAGGCTTAAAAGTTGATCCAAGCAAGGTGGAAGCGATAACGAACATGGCTCGACCCGGAAACGTAAATGAGGTCAGATCTTTCTTAGGGTTGGTTAATTTTTATGCTAAGTTCGTTAAAAATATTAGTACAGTACTGGCACCTTTATATGATTTATTAAAGAAAAACGTAACTTGGAAATGGAATGCTAGTTGTGAGGATTCATTTCGCAAGATTAAAAAAATTCTTACGGGGGCAGATGTGTTAGTGCACTATGATCCCAGTAAACAGCTGATTTGTACCTGCGACGCGAGCTCCCGGGGCGTGGGCGGGGTGCTGACGCAGCTGTGCGCGGGGGGAGTCGAGCGACCGGTCGCTTATGTGTCGAGATCTTTAACAGATGCAGAGAAAAACTACTCACAAATTGATAAGGAGGCGCTCGCAATTATATATTGTTTACAAAAATTACATCAATACCTGTACGGAAGGCGTTTTATCCTTCGTACAGATCATAAACCGTTAGTGAGTATTTTTGGACCCAAACACGGGGTGCCCACAATGGCAGCGAGTCGGCTACAGCGTTGGGCCATTAAACTGTCGGCGTATGATTATGATATAGAGTACGTAGATACTAAATCGAATGGCGCGGACGGCTTGTCGCGCTTACCGTTAGTAAGTCCGGTTAAGGAAACAGCGAAAATTCCGGAGCAAACGTACTTGCATTTTGCTCAGAGTGCTTTGTCGCTTGATTACGAAACCATTAAAAAGCATACCCAACGTGACCCAATTTTAAGTAGGCTGTTGGGGTACTTAAGGAATGGGTGGCCAGCGGTAAACGAGATAAGCACAATGCAGCCTTACTTCAATCGAAAAGCGGAGCTGTATGAGGAGTTGGGTTGTATTATGTGGGGGTACAGAGTGGTCGTACCAGAGGGTTGTAAAAGCAAAGTGCTCGAAGAGCTACATGAATGTCACATGGGAGTCGTTAAAACTAAGGCATTAGCAAGGAGTTACGTTTGGTGGCCGGGGATTGATGAAGCGGTGGCTGTACTGTGCAGCTCTTGTGGTGTCTGCGCCGCCGAGGCGGACGCGCCGCCGAGACACGCGCCCAGTCTATGGCCCTGGCCGAGTAAACCTTGGTCACGCGTACATGTAGACTTTTTGGGCCCAATTTTTGGTAAGATATATTTGGTGATGATTGATGCTAGAACAAAATGGTTAGAGGTGTTCGAAGTACCTAGTACGGCCGCGCAGCATGCTATCGTTAAATTAAGCGAGACTTTTTCTCGTTGGGGTTTACCAAAACAAATTGTTTCGGATAATGGTCCCCCTTTTACGAGTTCGGAGTTTTCAAATTTTTTAGTGAATTCGCGAATAGAACACATTTTCGCAGCACCGTATCATCCGGCATCCAATGGCGCAGCAGAAAATGCAGTTAAAACAGTTAAAAGAGTCATTAAAAAGTCAGTCCGTCAAAAGTTGAACGTCAATTTGGCACTTAGTTCGTTCTTATTGTATTACCGAAACATCGAACACTGCACCACAGGAGAGAGCCCCGCGGCGCTCATGCTAGGGAGGCAGGTGCGCACTAAGCTAGATGCGCTAAGACCGGATTGCGAGTCCAAAGTTCGCGCCGCGCAAAGGCGACAAGCGAATAATAGCGGCGGCGTTACGGCGCGCCCTTTCCAGCCAGGAGAGGAGGTTTGGATGCGTCAGCACCAGGGAGGGGACAAATGGACATCTGGGATAGTCTCGCAGCAGTTAGGCAGGCGGGATTATAGTATTTTAGACGAATCTTGTAGATCAGCGCATAGGCATAGTGATCAGTTAAGGCGGCGACCACGTAGTTCGTTAATTTGTCCCAGCAATCTGCCGGTACAGAGTAGTGGTTCACCTATTGGAAAAGGAATTCCACTGGCGAGAGATACCGGTTCCGAAGCAATAGGGGGTGATAGGGAGGATGCCCTCCAAGACAGTGCACTGGCAGAGGCGTCTGAGGCCGCGCAGCCGCCGGTGGCGGCAGCTGCGGCGGTGCAGACTGCACGGCCGCCGTGCGACGAGCCGAGCGCACCGAGCGCCTTACCGTTTCGTACCCGACCCATACGAAAATGTCGCCAAGATAAGCCAGCCGACTATAAGTACAAATAGGTTGTGTTAAGAATAATTTGTTATGTATTAGATTATATCCAGTTTATTACTTATAGTATCTTGTGTTACAACTTGAGTTAAATGTAATAACTTAAGAGGTTCATTCTAGGGTAGCTAACCTAATAAGGGTGGAGGTGTGTAGTGTAGGTACATTACTTTATAGAGTACTGGCCAGTTTCAACCGAAGTGTCAATGTCAGTCGGAATTAGATCGTTGTCCCTGAACCCTTGTTTTATTCCTACGCCCTTTCCATTTCAGGTTCCTTTTTTCCTTTTGAGGTACGGAACCCTAAAAATGCTAGGCCCTAAAAGGTCAGACAACTCAAAATTCTTACTGTATGCTTCCTAGAAACGTGTAAGTAATAGGCCGTTTTGTTTTTAATGATGATGAATTAAATTTGAAGACGCTGTTACAACTATATAGTGGTAGATTAATTCCTTGACCTTCATAAGAGCTCTAAATTGAATAAAGATAGTTTGACTTTGACTTGACTTTGACTATGGGAAATCTACGAATTTAAAAGTATTTCAGTTTGACTTTGACTTGACTTTGACTATAGCAAATAAACGAATTTAAAAGTATCTTTTACTTCCTGGTCGCGCGCGTAAGAAATATATATTTGAGATCTGTAGGTCTAGTGCATCGCCCCTGTATAGATCTGTATTTTAGATACCACAGTTTTATACCTCTGGGACGACGGAATACTGGCACAATTTTTTGGTTAGTTTTATATTTGGTACTTTCGGTAGGCAAGTATTACGTCTTGCGCGTTAGAAAATAACATGAACATGAACTATGATAATGGTTTTATTGACTCACTTCCACATGGATCCAAGTGATTTGCTGAGCTCGGCGTTGTGCAGCGACGGCCGCTGCTCGGAGAGGCGCCGGCGCATCGCCTGCGCGAACACCATGAACGCGTTCATCGGCCGCTTCACGTGCGGCTGCCGGATGTGCCCGCCGCCTCTGCACAAACATCGCAAATTAAACTTTGTACTTATCGACTTTCCATAACGAATTGACCTGTTGAATCACCATAAGTCGCAAATTGGCCTCTTCACAGATTAACATTCGTCGCTCCGGCACTGTACCCTTAGTGTAAGACTTTATCAGTACAAAAGTGTGGATGCGTTTGCGTTTAACTCTAAGGAGTTAATTAATTAATTAATTTTAAGGAAATAAAGACTTACTTATAGAAGAATAAAGGCAAACGCGATCGGGAAGTTTTCAGGGTTCCGTACCCAAAGAGTAAAACGGGACCTTATTACTAAGACTCCGCTGTCCATCTGTCCGTCGGTCCGTCTGTCCGTCTGTCACCAGACTGTATCTCATGAACTGTGACAGTTAGACAGTTGAAATTTTTACAGATGATGTATTTCGGATGCCGCTATAATAGCAAATACTAAAAAACAAAATACAATAAATATTTAACAATAAATATTTAAGTTATTCCATAAAACAAAAACAAAACAAATAGTGATAACGGCAATAGGTAGACGCTTGAAATATTCACAGAATACATTATTCAGTTTAAAAAGAAATAATTACCTAAATTAAAATAAAACAAATAGCTCCCATAGGTAGATTTTTTTTGCTTGATTATAGATAATGGTACAGAACCCTTCGTGCACGAGTCCGACTCGCAATTGGCGGTTTTGTATGACTAAAATTTGCACTAAGGGTTCAGATCATGGGGAAACAGTTCAACATGTATCAATTAGCGTTTTCACCGAACAATACAATCTCTGCATATTTTAACATACGTCGCAAATTGTTCTCTCCATAGATCAACGTAAATTGCAAAATAACTTCATACATATCCGTAGACTCTAAACGTCCGAACATAAGTCGCTATATACTTACAGTTTCTTAACTCTGACCCATGTCTGCTAATCATTATTGGTATGTCAAAAGATATTAAAATCTGTTCAAGCCATTTATAAGCTATCCGTTAGTAGTAGTTTAGTATCTATGGTCTGCCGTCAGTTAGCCTAATTTTTTTGTGCAGTATTTCAGTTAGCATAATGTGAAAGAAATCGCATGTTAATTAATACCATTTTTTGTTTACCGTTATATTTTGTTAATTTACCGGGTGGTGACCAACAAAACATATATATTTCTTATATATTGATAATGATAATATGACCTTATTTTCGCCAAACATATGATCGAAATTAAAGTATAATTAATGAACAAGTTAAGTCTATTATTTTAAAAATAATTAACGCACGTATCTACATAAGAATAAAATTAGCCACAACCGTAAAAAATGCTACACATTATATCATTTCAAGCCTCATTCAAGCCGCATTTGTAAAGTTTTAAATTACTAAAGTCACGATTGCTTCAGAAGTAACTACCTACCAACCAATACCCTATATACTCGTACTCGTAGTTACGCTTAAAGCTATAAATAGTTTTGAGTATAGACTGTAACTCGAACAAAAAGTTAATGTTGACATAAACAACATGAAATGCGCACTCGAGGCGGCGGCGCGCGCGCACCGCCACAGCCCAAATTGGTCGAGCTTTCGGCGCGCGCCGCGATAATGACTAGGTAACCGAACCAATCAAGTGGCGACAATAAATACAATAAATTACGAGTAGCTCTTAAGTTTCTGAACCCAGCAGCACTGCTCGACTCCGGTCAGCTGTAAACAGCAGAGGCTCGCCTCGACATTATACGCTCGTAAACCGCTCTCGTTTTATTTTTATTACATTTTTATTTTCTAGTGCCGCGTTCGGGTTTCCTCGCGATCTGAATGCTGACAATAAATTATACTTTTTTCAAACACTGACACGCCACTAAAAGTCGATCGATTTCTAACGGATTACTCGAAGCAATATGAGTAGAAATAATTACCTCGCTTCGACGAAGTTCAGCGGTTTCCTTGTTTATTAGTGGGAATGCTCAGCAACGCAACGCATTTAGGAGATTTTTATTATGCGTCGAATAAGATTACATAATAACGATATGTACCTACCTCTTTATAGTAAGTATAAGTTTTAAGAAATCGTGTTGTATCAGGGTGCCCCAACATTTGCGCCTTATTTAATATCAGGAATCATCAGGAACTCAAACTTTGGCAGAGAGGAGTGAAGTATGGCGGTTAATCCAGCGACAAGAGCATGGCTCTTCAAGTTAATGAATGAAGGAAAAGTACACATACTTACATACATATTATCACGCCCGAAATTCCTAATGGGGTGGGCAGAGCCACAAGACTACTTGTGGCCACGTTTGAATAATTAGTCCTAAGATGGTATGATGAACAAGTTGCGATTAATCTCGATTAAAATCAGCGATATGATGTTTTTTAGGATCTTTCTTTGTTTGTCCGCACGTTCGCATTAAGTAAAGAACTTCCAAACTTGTGTACATAAAAATTTACACTGAAACGGTAATAAAAGCCCTTCGTCGACGTAGGTATATAAGTTATGTTTTTTGGAACTTCGGCTGCGCAAAAATAAACTTATTGAATGTTCTTTTCGCTCACAAAGGTTCATCTTAATGGACTTATAAAATGATATGTTAATGATTAATTTCTTTCAGCACTAGGTATTAGCTGTTGTGCGTGATTCAATGAGCGCTCAGCAAATGTGGCAGTGATTATGAGAATGGGCTGGGCAGCGCTTTTTGTAGAGCAGCAAGAAGCGACCCACCGCCGCGCCATCTGGTTAGTAACATCTCCGCCACTGACAATCACAGATATCTACTCTTAAGTGCACACAATGCCTAAGTACCTCTTGTGCTATATACTGCTTGTGCTATAACTATATCCAGTAACATGTGGAAAGTACATCTGATTATTATGATGCTTGTTTCACTATTATGGAAAGCGAACCAGAAGATACTTAATACACTATTAAATTATCTACCGGAAGACATTAGATCCTGCGAAGATATATCCAGACTTGTTTATAAAAAAAGATTAAAAAAGGCGCTGCTTGCCAAAGTGGATAAGAGTCTCTGATTAAAAATGTCATTAAAATTGTATTGCTTAACTATTAAGTACACTAATCAGATAACTATCGCACAAATAAGTCACAAAATGTTTGTATTTATACATGTATAGTCCGCGGGGTCAGGTGACGATGCGGCGAGCGTTTGGCGCAGGCACGGCTACCTACATTCCTAGATGAAATATAAATAAGAAAAAGTGCTTTAAAAAAGCAAGATGCCCCCGAACGCGCGCCTCACCACCGCCTCGATTACGCAGTGGTTATTGATGTAGTCAAGAGGTCAAGACCTGCCAGAGGGGAATGGAGAGAAGCATGCTTAAGGTAAAAAGATTAGATAAGATCCGTCACACAAAAATAAGGACATTAACAAAAGCCACCGATGCTTTAAGCTATGCACAAAAATCAAAATGGAGATGGGCTGGTCACATAGCGAGGCTTAGAGACAAAAGATGGACCTTCAATACCACTATATGGAGTGGACCGCAAGGAAAAAGAAGAAGAGGAAGACCCGCTACCCGATGGGATGATGAGATAAAAAAAGTCGCTGGCTCTAACTCTAACTGGTGGCAAATAGCACAGGATAGAGAGAGGTGGGCATCTTTGGAGGAGGCCTTTACCCAACCTGGGGACCTAGCTTAAAGCATAATAATAACTAGAAATAAGGCATTTAGTAATAATAGAAAGAGAAATTTAAGTATGTATTTTTAATATTATTATTTTTAATATTTATAAGAGAAATTTAGTATGTAAATTTAGTCAACTAAGATGCTTGGTCAAATAAATGCTTTTTATTTTATTTTTATTTTTATTGATGTAGTGGAGAGCTACTATGTTTCTGCCAACAAACTGCAATGCAAAAGTAAATGTCCCAAAACAAATTAAACTATTATTTTATAGAAATCCATTACTTTAGTTCGTCCCCGATTAATTTTGATGATAGGTACTCTAATTTCAAAAGCTTTTAAAAATCATAATTGAACGACGGCTTGACAAAAAGTTTTATTGTCGACGTAATGATTTACTGCCAGATTTCACAGTCGTCTCTGGGCTCGACATCTGTAGCCGTGGTAACTACGTAATGGGTTATATTATAATCTTATACTTACAAGCGTTTATTTAACTTGCTTCGCTCGCCTATCCTTCCGTTTCAAATGTTGGAAGTGATTTTGAATCAGTTCCTATGATCTGCAGCTCAATTACGCAGCACAATTGGTATCGGTTTGGCTCGAAATGCAAACCAATTTAGTCTTAACTCTGTGTTAATAAGGGCACAATTGGTTCACTTTTCGCGAAAGCGATACCACTTGGTGTTACGTAATTGAGCAGCGGAATTGGCTGAATTTTGGGAAGTACACGTATGTAAATCAGAAGACATTGCAATATAAAAGTGATATTAATTAACACTTTTATATTGCAATGTTTTCATTTTACTACATCCCGATTTTCAGTAATCAACAATGATAAGGGCCTTTTAAAAATACAAAACATTATAGGTATCATTGGTACGTGATGCTTCCATCTTAAATAATTGACATTACACGCAAGTGAGTTAAGTAAATCTCAAAAAACAACTAGAACGCGTTGTTGTTAAAAATTCCACTCTATAATAATTATAATGTTTTGTATTTTTAAAAGGCCCTTATCATTGTTGATTACTGAAAATCGGGATGTAGTAAATTGAAAGACTTTCGGCTTTGTAGGTTCAAATTGTTTTTTACATGAATAGGTTATTTGTGCACTAAACTTATAGTCATGTCTGTAAAAGCTCCCGGACGTCAATCGAAGAAAATATCTGTAAATCCATTTTAAGGTCATGAAAAGATTATATTATTGCATAACTTGTCCGGATGTTAGAAACGTTTTCGAGATGGTTCCGAGTGACAGGCAGAGGGACGAATGGTCAAGGTATAATTTTAGGAAAAGAATGATGAGATCAAACAAAACGCAGAGTTCTACATTCTTACATCCTTATTGCATAGAATTGATAGTATTTGTAAGAGACCCATTGTGGTCTTGGATACCAACATTATCAACTCAGACTTTATTTGTTTAAGGCAACACTTCAGATAAGGATGTTTTTAAATTTTCATAATGCTTCAGGATTGGGATTGAGGCCTTTGAACATCGGTCGCAATACAATACAATACAATACATACTCATTAAAAAGAACAGAAAAGCATATACTAACAAAATAAAGTAAGGGAACAATAGGCTCGTAACGTTCAACGTTAATACTTTTTTGGGCAAAAATGAGTACAAAATACAACAATGAAATTTGAATAAAGACGTGCAAAAGCAAAAATCCTGCTGCGCCGTAGCAAGCTTGACACGAAGATAAATTATCCCCATCTTATCTCTCAGTGCGTCTCTTAATTACTTGTATAAGAGAGACGCACTCTGGGATAAGATGGACATAACTTATCTTCGTGACAACCTAGCTAGAGTCGCAGCAGGAGATTTCTTACAGTTTACCTATCGTTATATGTAACAAACCTAACGGAAGAAAACTTCATAAAACAGCAAAAATGCGCAGGATTTTATGACTTTTTGGTAAATTTTCTATATATACACATACACATACACACATAGCATCACGCCCTAAACCCCTAATGGGGTGGGCAGAGCCACAAGACTACTTGTGGCCACGTTCAATTAATTAGTCCTAAGATGGTATGATGACCTGTATGGTGACAGGTGATCAGGCCATCGCCCATACAGATAGTCCACCATGTTGGAGAGGACCCGTCCCTTAGTCGACTTTTACGACATGCCAGGATGATAAGCATCTGCACGCATTCTATGCTATTTCTTCACTCCAGCAGAGGAGCAATATTCTATTAATCCATTCAGGCAAAACAAAAATAACGAATACATTTGACATCTTTAAACAAACAATGTTTTCAATACTCATTAAATCTTAATAGGCAGCATTTATCATCAGCGTGCAATAAATTAAAATGTAACTACTGAAAGTGTAGACGCTGGACTTTGGTTAACATTAATCATGTCAGAAATTCGAGAATACACGTGACACGCCAGCTCTCAATTGTTTTGGTTTGGCTAATTCTAATGCTCGAAACGACTTGTTTTCGTTCTAAGCATTGTTTTGGAAAGCTCAGCGCAACGCATTTCGGACGTGTGCGCGTCGTTATGCCTTCTGGTTACAGGCCTAGAAATTGATTGATAGCCTCAAACAAAGGTTACGGTTACTAAAATATTTTAAACCATTATTTTGTTACGTTGTTATCAGAGACCGTTGTTTAATTTAAACTAGGCGAAGGAGAACTATTCGACCGAGCGAGCGAAGCGTCTCCGTTTCAGCTTGGGAAAACATGCTTTCATATTTCCGTCGGCTGTCTGGCGTCTGTCCATTTGTTCTCGTCTACAGGTCGCAGTTCTCAACCGATTCTCGTGAAATTTTGTGATCAGGTTCGATAATTATGTATATTGACTTTTTTGTCGATTCAATTTGTCGAAATTTTTCAAAATGGTGAAGTTATGGGGGTTTTTGCAATTACAAACTTATTTGCGGTGTTAATAAACTGACCCGACCTATATCGGTGTATGTGGATAACAGTTTTTCAACGGCAAAGTTAAGTTTGTCGCCAGGTCTATAGCTTACGGAGCCACTAGTATGGTTTTAAAAACGTGCACTGTCAGTGACGTCATGTGCCGCGTTACTAGAGAAATAATTATGTATTGCAAACCAGTATTTAAATATAATATATCCATTAAAATACAAAAATTATTTCTGACCTTAATAACTACTTAAAAGTGCTTGAGAAGGTCAAGCTGCTATATCTGTCGGTAGTTCAAAAGAGCCCGCGTCAACTGTTTTTCGGGAATCGGTTGACAGGACTAGATGCGCTTTGAGCCGGGCTGCTCGGCTGAATGGCCGAGGAAGTCATAAACGTGACTTACGTAGATAGCTGTCATCTGTGACGTGCCCGCCCACGCTATTTCTGCGCTCAGTGGTGCGCCAGCGCTGCTACTCGTACCCATCTTGCTGCTACATAAATCTGCTAATGTCGGAAAGTTGGACAGTTTCAGCCTCGCGGCGCACTCGTTTTAATGTTACGACGCTTAAACTAAACGCCGCGGCGATGTTACATTTTGCGCTGTTAAAGGGGTGACAACAGTATGGAGTTCAGTGAACAGGTAAAGTTGTTCATTAATTTGTTCAATCGTATGCGGTCTTTGGAACTACTAAAGACTCATATTTAATAAGAACAAAAATCGGCTAAGACAAACTGAGGTTCCGTTTTCCCTTTTGAAGTGCGAAGCCTGAAAAATAAATAGGTACTTTCATGTATTAATAACTAGGTTCTGCCCGCGATTTCGTTCGCATGTAATTCAGTTACAGTAATTCCCTCGGCAACTTTAAAAATGTCGATGTGTTAATCCAGGGTATAAGCTATGTCATTCCAAATTTCATTCAAATCCGTCCAGCCAGTAAAGCGTAAAGGAGTAATAAACATATTAAATCACACACACAAACATACTTTCACATTCAAAATACTCGCTGTGCCCACGACTTTGTTCGCATGGGATTAAGATAAAAAGTATCGTATGTGTTAAACAAGGATATAAGCTATCTCCATTCTAAATTTCACCCAAATCCGTCCAGCCGTTGAAGCGTGAAGAACTAACAAATTTACTAACCCACATACGCCCAAACTGACACTACTAATCGCGTGATTCAAAAGAACAAACGTGACGCATGGGTATGGCGTATTAAGCAGATGTGAGTAGGTAGTAAACTTGTCCCTTATGTCGCCGCTGAAGTCTAAACATCCCTTCACCGCGGTTATCTTTACAGTCGATGTAACTGCGGCAGTTAAACAATTAATAGCGCTGTTAAACCGAACGGCAGCTTCGTAATCATTATTTTGGTACTTGAAGCTTTATCAAAAAGCACCCGAACAACGATGGAACTGCCTAATAGCCTCTAATTCCCTAACTATAACCTATTAAATGATTTATAGATATTCAAACGTCACCTGGCTCGAGTGCCATGGGAATAATTGTAATCTACATGGGGTGATGTCAGGGTGTGTTATCAATTGAGCTGCTTTGCTGCGGAATTTCACGTGGACTTTTACATGTTTGTTAGGTAGTCCGGCCGTTGTGGTTTTATCAACTGAAACTCAAAAGGGGTGTTCAGGGAATTATTTACATTTTAATAGACAGATAATAAAGTATAATTTCATGATTAAGTAAGGCAATTTCATAATTAGATAAGCCAGTTAATAGGTCTGTTTTGATTTTGCTACTCAATGGAAGATATACTTATATGGCCAATTAAAAAAACAAAAAGAAAATGTTCTCCAGTAAATTAATAATAATAATAATAATACATTTTTAAATTATAATAAAATATTTCTTTCAGACCTCATGAGTAAATAAAATAAATATAAAAATTATTATTTACTACAGACATTTAAAGCATGGCATAATAATTTAAGGGTAATTTTTTTAGATATTTGTTTTCAGGTTATTTTTTGTTTGTTTTACAGTTTATTTAAGTTTATAAAAATATGTGACACAATGAGAAATGTTACTCACATCGCCATCACTGGTGGCTCATGGTGCACATTTTCTTTATTATTAGGAGGCGTCCATAAATTACGTGAGGTGCTCAGGGGGGGAGGAGATTGAGACGAATCTTACTAAATCTCACTTGGCAAATATCACGTAATTTTTTTCTAGCAGAAAACGGTGTGAAACTGCGTGAAAGTTAAGTTAAATTAAAGCTAAATGAAAGTAAAAAGTGTCTTGAATAAAAATAATAAAGCAAATTGTGGTGTTTTTTTTAATAAATTCAACGCTTTTATACCCAAAATACAAATTTTGAAAAATAGTACATCTCATCAACGGGGGAGGGGGGGGGGTCAAAAATTTAAAAAAAATGCCTCACGTAATTTATGGACGCCCCCTTATGGGGAAAACAAACAGCTTTAAGATTACCTTAATTTTAAAATACAATGTTGTTCATAAGGAAATCAAGTTACGTTTTTAGCCAAAATATCTGTCAACCGTCTGATCGCCCGTAGTATGAAAATGTATGCAATATTAAGTTTTTTTTTAATGTCAATTGACTGACAAACGAGCTGACGGCCCACCTGCACGTCTAGCACGACCTGCCCGCGAGTCGTTTGTCGCTCAGTGCGTCCCTTACATATTTAACTAGTTTGACAGAGACGCACTGAGCGACAAACGACTCGCGGGCATGTCGTGCTAGCCCCCCTGATGGAAAGTGGTCACCGCCGCCCATGGACATCTGCAACACCAGAGGTGCTGCCAAATGCGTTGCCAGTCTAGGGAGGATGGGGCACGAGGATGGGATGGGGATGAGGGAATAGGCCTTCGGATATCGTCACTCACCGTACGAAACGCAATAGCAAGCTATTACTTTACGCCGATATTCTGTGAGAGTGTGGTACTACCCCGGTCGAGCCGGCCCATTCGAACAGTAATCATCTAGTGAGGATTACTGTTTGGCTCTACCACTACAAAAGTTATATAAGTTAGGTTAGATAGATGGGTCCTTAGTATTCAATGATAATGGTATGTAAAATATTAAACGAATATCCTTCCCGCTGGCCGTTGGCGGACATTGGTTAACCTCGTTCGACCCATTCGATAAGAGAGATACGGTGTTCTGCGTATGCGATTCCATTGGCGGATGCATTCCGGTTGCAATCAGCTTTAAACTATTAACCTAATTGTATTAAAAAAATAAAGACAATATGATTTATTTTTATTTTTTATAGAAGATAGATGTGTGCATTTGACCTCTATCTCACCTGATGGAAAGTGATGATGATGTCGACGATGGAACATGCACACCTAGATAATGCCTATTCACTCTCTTCTTGAAAAGACCCAAGTTGAAATCAAATAAAAAAAACGACCGAGCCATACAGTAGTCGCATATGATGTGTAACATCTAACATCTCACCTTGGTAAAAAGGAACATTAACATTATATCCTGAAAAAAATTATTACGTTCCGTATAAATCATAAATTTTGTTTAGGTAGGTACCTACCTATAGAATAAGTGTGTCTGCATAAGTTTATACAAATACAATGCATTTTTTATAAAAAATCTGCAGCTTTTTCAGACACCTATTATCAACAGTAAATAATTTAAATATAGATTCACTTCACACACACGCACACACTGTTGGCTGACAGTACCAACCTCTCGGAAAATGGGTTGCTACCATTTGCCGGCCAACTCTACCTTTTTTGTTGTACTCGTTTTTTTTTGTTTTACCTATTCGCTATGTACCATTTTACGTTTGTGTCAAAGTGTCAAGAACCTTTTTTTTAATTCTATTCACTATGTTATGTACGGACAAAAACTTGCAGACGAATAGGGAAACTTGAACTTTTTTTGAAACCGGTTAAAAAAACAAGAAGACCGGAGTGGCCAACTGTCGATCGCAGATATTATTCCAATCGATCGTGAAAAAGCAAAGAAAAATACATAGTTTTAATATAATAATCATGTAAATGTGTAAAAATATATAGGACATAGTTAGTCGATCGGACAGAGTAGTCGGTAAAAAATAAATCTTGGGTCTAATCAAGGCCACCCCTGATGGATCAGTAAGCAAACCAAGTTTGTCAAGAGCGTTTAGTACCGTTTGGTAACCAACATTTCGTAACCGGCTACAGAATGGTAATATTACTACCGATAGGGATTCTTTTTCCCGTTTCGAAGCTGGTTACGAAATTTTGGTTACCAAACGGTACTGTAAGGAAGTAGCTCACCGGCAGCACGAGGAGTTGGGGATTTACTTCTTCTGCTCTTCAAGCTAAATAGTAGAATGGTTTCTAGACTGGTTTTAGCAACGTAAATGAGGAAAGAATGCTATTTAAATGAAAAACTCAAACATAGATTTTTCACTGTATTTTCCATTAAAACATTACACGCGGTGCCTCTTCAATGGCGCAAGATGGAATGAAAATCTGGGCACGCGTGGCCGACGTTCTAATAATATTTAAAAATGTATTTAAAAATAAGACAGACAGATAAGGTACCTGCACCATGTAAGGCCCAGTGCCTAATAAAGCCCACATTAAAAAAATCGCACATAAAATAGTGGCAGCGATTTGAAGTTTCGACAGTTCATACAATAGACAAAATGGCCGGCCATCGCCAAAGCGTCAACACTCCGCCGCGTCCTGTTCAAACCTGCGGTCACAAAATAGTTGCACTCGTGACCGCACGTGACGATTTGCTAAAAAATTCCTTCAAAAATCATAAGTGTCTTTGGGTTTTGCCTAAAATTGTTTATTTTTTATGCTTTCAGGTATCTCTTTGATGTAAATGAATCTTTTTAAATTGTTTTTATGTAAGAAATCCGCGTGGTATTTTTTTGGCGAGGGTAGTTAGAGTACCTACCGTTTTTAAAAAGGCCGGACCTGTTTATGGAATAGGGTGCAAGATAAAGCCCAAACGACTGTTTTTAAAAAAAATATTTTAATAAATAGAAGATGTTGATTCCAAAGATAATTTTTCTGCTTTTTAAGTAAAGTAATAAACGACTCATTATATAGAAATGCAGTTTAATTTTTTTTGCTTAAAATAATAAAAAATTTTTGCTGTTTATGTGTTAGGTGGGCCTTATATGGTGCAGGTACCTTACATCGGCGACACGCTTGTCCAGTTACAAAAAAGTGTTAGAGCAACCTGCTTGCTCTACAGTACTAAAGGGTCAAGAGCTCTATTAAAAGCCGTTCTACCACTGAATTCTCAGTTTGAGATTAAACATGTTATTTTTCATTTAACTTCAAAGACAGTTTCAAGAGCTTTTCTTAAGATTTTAATTGCGCATGAGTTATCTTTGTAATGTCGCGTGATAATATGACGTTCAATTAGTGGCGGAGGGTGGCAATGCATGGGAACGCATCTGTGTCCACATTACACTGATAACGTCCACTCGGCGAGCTTACTTGCTTACTATAAACGGTAGGTACTGGCACTATCTATTTCTTGTAATACACAGCATAATTTACTACAGTTCAATGAGTATATGGAATGGTATGTAATACAATGGAAGGATTGCGTAATATAGGGTTAGAGGGCGTAGTGGAGGTAATGTAGAGAATCAGTAGAGAGTAACAAAGGACCATCCGGAAAAGTAACAGCTATTTACAAGATACGTCATTTTCAATATTTCTGCCACTACGAACTCCAATTGACTAATAAAATGAACCAAAAATCAAGAAAACTAAAAAATACACTCACGTCTGACACGTCCGATATGTTTCGAACTCATGGAGTCCTTCTTCAGGGGTTGAGTGCGGTCGCGGTCAAAGCAACCCCCGCACTCAACCGCCGTGACCGCGACCGCACTCAACCCCCGAAGAAGGACTCCGTACGAGTTCGAAACATCGAACTATGTCTGACAATAACTCGTGAGTAAAGCCGTGTGTATTTCAAGTATTCATAATGTATCACGAAAGTTTTAATTTGACTAATAATCAAGAACATTTGAATTGCATAAATAAACTACAACTAGGAAGCGCTTCGTTCAAAGCTTAAAGCTTTCCTTGCGGTTTATTTGCCGAGATTTTACGTTCATTACGTAAGCTCGTGTTGTACATACAATTTGTAGGCTAGTGCGTGTGGGCAAGTGTTCCGGGCCCCAAATATTGACAAAGTGTAATCTGGGCGGTGCGGCTGCGCGGTTAGCGGGCGCGCGGTAATGCGCTCGGGAAACATTAACACCCGCGAGCCTCTTCATTACCGAAGGCCTACTTTACCCACTGCTACCCGCTAAATGATATTCGCGATGCCGCTCGATGCATGCAGCGGTTTATTTAAAAACGTGGTAAAGCAGAAAGTGTATCAGTGTATCGTATCTCCATATTTATAAGCGATGGCCAAAACACTGGACTATATTCGGCATTGGTCTAATTGATACAGAGACGATACTTGCTATGGTAAGAAAATAGTCCATCATTTTCTTACCATAGCAAGGATCGTCTCTGTATCAATCTTATGCGTAAGAAAATAGTGTCCATCAAAAGCAGAATACAGAGTAGTTCCAACAATATACTCAGGGTGTTGGCTGAACGACCTGACAACTTTCTGTAAGGGCGCTGGGCCGCAGCCTTAATAAACCCACATGCGGACTTAGTTTATTTTATTAATTAGTTATTTAATTTAATTCATTCATTCATTATTTTTAGTCCTAATTACTGTAATTTGTATTTGAATTGTGCCTCTTATGTTAGCATGGATCATTGTTGTCTGATAAATAAATTAATAATAATAATAATAATACCTAATATGGTAATGATATTGTTTCTTGTCGCTTTCTTTCCAATGCAAACTTCGCAAAGTGAAACAAAGACGAAACAGGTCGATTTGGTAACTAATCGGGTTTTGTTTCACGCCAATATATTGGCTAGGTGATATCATATCGCTTTGTTGTCCTTATCTTACTTTGCTAACTTTACTTTGAAAAGAAGTGACAAAACCAAACGATAGGTCGTAACGCTCGGTTTCTGTATCACGCATATTGACCCAACTCAGTTTTCTGTATTACGTATACTACGTATTAGGTAGATACATTTTCTTTATCCTCTTAAACGACTATATAAAAAATATAATTTAACAAATTGCGAGGAATTTACTTCTGATAAGTTTGGAAAAAGGGGTTAGCCCTGTCAATTCACTCCAGATTATAGAAAGTACCTACTGTTTGTGCCGTTGCTATTTTTCCATTGCGGCCAGTTGTTAATGCGTATTCCCACTATAATCTTTAAGGGGCTCGTTTTTCGTTAATTTATTGCTGCAGTTCGGGTTATCCTCAAAAAGATTACATATTACATCACTAATGGGGCTAAAAAGTTTGAATGTAAACTTTTGAGGATAGCCCGAATTGCAACAATAAATAGCCCAAAAATTAGCCCCTTTATAGAAATATCTCCGGAATATTTCCGGCAATATTGCAGGCAACGACACATCACAAGTAGGTATTGTTTCTATTTAGATCTAGACACACGGCAGTGTGTCAGCCAAAGTTCGCGACGAAAGTAATATATTACACGAACCATTTCGAGCCATTTTCGACCCCCCATAACTTAAAATCTAATTGATCTTGTAAATGTTATATATTAAGCACTTATCTTAGAGGAAATTGTCATTTACTATGTACTTGGTGGTGGAGAAATCAATAAAAATGTATTATTATTATTATCTTATTTCAAAACTCTGATACATGCATTACAAACGAATTGTACCACATAATAAAAATATGTAAATAAATACCCAGGTACAGTAGTTTTCTCGTACAATTAAGTTGCGAAGTGGCCGGCGAGCACACAGGGTGCTTCCGGGCGGCACCTGTGTGCTTGTTTGCGCCCCCAATTACGGGGGAGGCTACAATCGTTGCGCACACGGCGGCGGCTGTGAACGACGGATTAATCTCACAGGCCGTTGCGTCAATAGCTTAAACTGGTGAATTATAATGTCTGGGAGATGTATGAATTAGAATTGTGATTCTAAATCTTTGCAAATATTGCTTCGTAATACAAAAAGGTTGGGTGCTTAATCCCACGCATACCCAGTATTTAATTACATACATACCTTTGGCCTTGTGTGGGATAAAAATAATGTTCCGAAAATTTTCTTTGCAGAACTCTAATGTTGTGATTTTTGTAATAACGTGTAAGATAAGAGATTTTTATACATTTATTTAGTACACGCGTAAAGTAATTAATTAAATAAAATGTTAATAACGCCACAACCCTATCAAGTAACGAACCTTTTATGAGCTAGCTTTGTTATTATTCTAAGTATTGTAATTATTGTAATGATTTTAAGTAAACAATAACGTGATTAATAGCAAATAGTAACTTACGATCACAAATAAAAAAAAAACCCTAAAGAGTTGTTATACTGACTATCATGCTCTGTTGGCGGGAGTTCTTTACTATCGGGTGGTGGGGTCTTTATAAGAGAAAAGTGTAGTTTTAGAGTAAGTTGGAAGGTAACTGTGCTACCGAGTGGTCGAAAATTAAAGTAGTATCTTCATCATCACTTAGGTACAGGTGAAGAGTCTCAAATTAGTCTTAAATGCATGCCAGGAAAGAAAATACACAGAAAAAGGAGTCACTGTTTTAATAAAACTTTAAGGCATCTAGGTTGCTGTCCAAATTAGTTCATCACCTCGTCAATTAATTTAGTGTCCTGTGTCTTTAGAGGAGGACCACTACTCTCTTCCTGTGAATACTGAGCAGTCCTACGCTTTTCGCACAAAAATACATCTTACGTCATTCATAATTTCAATAAGGATCATTACGTACGTTCACTCACTCGCCTTGTGGCTACTAGATTAACAGCAGTGTGGACTGACGCTATTCAAATTCCCGCGCAATTTTAATTTGACGTTACTTAATTGACATAATGACAATTTAATTTAATTGACATGTAATGAAATGAATCTTGGTTGTTCGAGCAATAAATGAATTTAATTTAATTTTAATTTAATTTCATTGACATAACAAATGTAAGTATAATTAAAAAATATATTTATCAGTTAATAGTAGTATGTAGATGCAGATGCACCTCTCTGAGTTCCCGAAAGTAATCCTGGCGGCGCCCATGCTTAAATGTAATTTTAACTTACAGCTAACTTTCAACTTTTCGTTTCATTTAATTTGTGTTTTGAAATTACCTGAAACGTGCTTGGGTATTGCGCCAGATCATTACAATATGCATGGATGTTGTGAATGTATGTTTTAAACATCTTGAGAGGGCCGGCGGCATGTCAGTGCTAATCGTTCAGTGTAAACATAGGTAATACTATAGGAATGTTTCCACTTGTTAATTAATTTAATGGCCGTTCGCTCCTGTAACTTCATTTAATTGTAGTATTTGCTTGAGAGATTGAGAGTAGAGACACTTAGGTTTTACTGAACGCAACGGAATTCAATTCAATTGTTTGAAGAAAAACAATTTAACGCAAATATTCATGATTCTATTGGACGGTAAAAATATTCATAAAAGTAAATTGAGACTATCGAATGCGACAAAGAAAACGAAATGATCGGTGTGGACATTGTTTTTTTTTTTTAATTACCGTGGCTAGTAAAGAATTACTATAAATTCTATAAATTCATTTTACAAAAAGCCAAATCAGACTTTTTGTATACTTTATTTAATTTATTCATCCTAAAATGAAAACAGTTACAGCACACTATAGAATATTATATGAATATTACGTGGAATAATTCGTGGGCAAAACCTATGACTACGCCAACAAAACAGTTAAATATAAACCAAATCCAGTTTTCTCAAGACGCGTGTGCTGACGTCAACAGTAACAGTATCTATAAGTATGTATAATTCGTACTTGATTTGATTACCGTCCAAGGTTTCCAAACATTTCACAAGTGTAAGTCTGACGAAGCAAAATACAAAAGGGCCAAATAGACGAGGCCTTAGGGGTCCATAGTCTAGGGGCAGATAAGCACCCTAGAATGGGAGTGTTTGCGCAAGCCCTATCGCGGCGTCATGCGGAAATAAATCCGTGAGGCAGGAAGAAGATAAAAATCGTCACACGCCGCGCCCTACCGATCTACACGGTAAGACGGCTGGGGTTCCCTTATTAAACAAAGTCTTAGGGATGTTTGTGTCTTGTGGTGAAATCACTTGACAATTAGGTATCATATTTTGGTATAGTGACTAAGGCTGAATATTACCAAAGTGTCTAAGATTTACATGGAGATTATATCATAGTAATATGGCATTGAATCTAGGCATTAGTCGTTAGTGTCGTTGAGTCAGGCATACTATTTGAAACAAGAAGTTATGAGGGCATAAACCGGAGTTGCCGATGGCCCCAAAGTGAGTGAAATCACTTGACAATTAGGTATCATATTTTGGTAAAGAGACTAAGGCTGAATTATAACAAAGTGTCTAAGATTTACGGAGCTTAGATCATAGTAATATGGCATTGAATCAAGGCATACCTAAGTCCTTTAGTGTCGTCGAGTCAGCATACTATGGGAAACAAGAAGTTATGGGGTATAAACCCCACAAAGTTAGATTATAAAATATCGTATAAGGCCCCAAGACATGAAAAAACATGAGGAGATCTAAGTCCCATTCCTTCGACTTTATGATGATAGTCGGATACAAAAAGTTCGTAAAGTAGGTACCATTATACGCATAATGTTTTATAAGCAACTGCGAGTTGGAAGATAATGAGTTTTCTCCCCCTGCCACTTTTCAAAGCCACTGCATGGTTACTTTCCATGATTTTGCAAGGATATAAATAATGCATACATAAGATCGAATATCTGACTGTTCTTTTGTTATCTGTCTCAGCGATCCCGTATTGCGCATTTAAGTACCAACTATAACTTAAATATTTTGAAGTTCGCGTAAATTCTTACCAATAGATAAGGTATCAGAGAATTCACTTTTATTTGAGTTTTTTGTGCTTTTATCAGCAGCCGTTATTGAAGCGCTTATCATCGGTTTACCTATAGATGCAAAAGAATGCATGATGTTTACGACAACTGGTTTTATACAGGATGACTTTGAAGATGTACCTAATGCAATACTAATGTTTCCGGCTCAGTTGAAGACGGCCAATAAAATGCAATAACCCCATCGTTATCAAAATTCTTACTTACCTGTTGCCAATTTACTTATTTATTTTTTATAATGGTGGTAACCCTGCCCTGGTGTTGGTGCACTACAACCAAATGATGATTGTCATACTTGCTAAGTTTAACCAATGTCGTCTCTCAAAGTTAATAATATCAGATGTTATAATTCAATTCAATTGGAGCAAGGGTATCTTTTTTAAGGAAATATATTACGATAGGTAAATGTCAAATCAATATAAAAAGTTTTTTTTTATTCCAGCGCTTCAGGAACGTGCAGGCGTTGTTAAAAATGAATGAGATGCATTTATTACTATGGTTTTGCATTACGTCTTAAAAGTCACCCCATATTCTCGTACTTAGTAACGAGAATGTAGGATGATACATTAAATGTCTTAAAGGCATTTGCATATTGGTAGATTTACATTTTTAGATAAGTTTTTTTATATTGTTTTAAGTAGACTAATTAGCTTTCAAGCTCAATTAAAAAAAGACGGGGACACGCGACCAGAAAAGTGTTATACTCTGCAAAACAAAACCTCAATCAACATGGTGTCACATGTCACTTTTAACCTGAAGAAATCTTCAGGGAGGTTTATGTGAAGCGCCGACAGATAGGAAATGTGTATACAGTGGGAGATACGAGATAAAATATGGGTTTCAATTAGAGCGGTCGCGTTTATGAAGCTGACCCCGGCCCCGGCCTATCTGCTGATGGCTAATTACGGAATCATTCCATTTGTTAAGAAATTGTAGTTGCGCTTATAAACTAAGTGTATAGCAAGCTAGCATAACCTGCGCACGACTCGTCTGTCGCTCAGTGCGTCACTGTAAAAACTATTCAGAAATGTAAGGGATGCAATGAGCACCAAACCACTCGCGCGCAGATGAAGATTAAAAATTACGACGTAACTAGGTATAAATTGTAACTGTAATTGTAATTTATTTCTTTGCAAGAACATACACAGGAGTTACTGATACATGTCAGTGCAATATAATAGGGAGGCGAGGTAGCTAAATGGCGTAATTCAACGGCGCCGTCGAGACCTATCAAAATCGAAAGATAAAATAATTTCGAAAAGAAAAGCTCGTATGGTAAAAACCATTTTAGCGGTGGGTTTGGCGTGTACGGTTTTTCAAAAATGTTAAAAAAAACAGTTACTTGGGCACTCTCGAGCGCGTCAGATATTCATACTACGTATGCCCCAAGTGCCTCTGATAACAACGGTATACTAATCTACCGGTTTGCGTGGTGGGCATATAAAGTAGTCAAAAATGCAAAAAAAAAAATACTTACTCGAGCGCGTCAGATTTTCGGAAGGGGTGTTAAGTAGGCCCCAAGGAAGCTCCCTTTAAAAAAACTGACGATTTCGGCGTGATGATAAGTTACGATGAATTTTTGAAAATGCAAAAAAAAAAGTTTTTTTAAATACTCGAGCGCGTCAGATTTTCATAGGGGAGGTTTATCTCGGTATCCTGAAAGCATATTTTCTTAATCTGACAAAAATGTTGGTGGGTTCTCTTAATCTGACCGAAAAAGGTTTTTTGGTTACTTTTTTTTAGTTTCCGGCACATTCGAGAAATATACCGTCGGGTCTTTTCTCTCTCTTCAATCGGCGTCATACTGAGGGCACACAGGTCTACGGTAGGGGACCATAAACATATATATATATATATATATATTATATATATATATGCCGCAACGCGTTTTTCGGAAGACGAAATGACTCCTCCACACTTCCGGTCATGCGGAAACCGGCAGATTTTGTATTTTTAGTAAGTTTTAGATTATATTCTTCAAAATAAAAAATAAAAAAATCGCGCTCGAGAATGCCGGATTAACGTTTTTTTTTACAAGTTCGCGACCCTATAACTCGGCGGCGTCCATGACTTATCGTCAGATTAGTTAAATTTAGTCTTAAAACACTAAAATCAACCCCCAATAATCTGACGCGCTCGAGTATTTCAGACTATCGATTTTTTTTTACTAATCTGATCGTCTATCTTAGGCCCGCGTCACTACATATAGAGCTAAATACTTTACAAGATTGTTCTATTAGGTCTAAGCTATCTCTCATATCTCAAACTGCCATGCTCGAGTATTACCGAAAATTCCCCTATTCGCCTCTCTAACTATAAGTGCCTTATGATGTAAAAGTGAGTCTACCTTTGTCCTTGATAACACGGATCAACTGCTGTATCGATTTAGATGTAAAATATGCCAGAGAGCCAGCTTAAAGATGAATATAGCGTATTTTCCTTTAAAAATCACTGGAAATGGCACAGTAGCCATATAATGAAACTGTTAAAAACGTCGTGGTGCATGTAGTTTAATAAGTTTTAGGTACAAGTTTATCTTCTAAATGTAATATAATATTGCATTATCATCGGGTTTACAAAGTGTACCAAATTTTAGAGTACCTATTTCAATTATCTACGCGAACTGGTTTAAAATGTGCTTCCAAGATTTGACTCAAACATAACAAAATTTAAATAATATCATGTAGAAGATATGATAATTTGTGAGATTACAAGTTCATCACATGTAAGTTACTTGAGAACTGAAAAATAATTCTTATCTAATTAAGCCATTACTTATTGAATTTCTTTTTGCTCCTACAACCGTATCAAAGATGACCTCATTACGCGGTTCTTAATAAATTAATTGTATGTATGTATGATAATAACTTAAGCGAAACGATTACATTATCATGCCTCTTCTTATCAATCAAACCTAGCAGCGAGTGGACATCTCTTTCATGTACCGCTCACAGTTCATTTGTTTATCTTAATTTCGTTGTTCTGAAAGACCCGCCCATAAATAAATTTGAATTATTAACACCACTTAAGAGAAATGCAGCGCTCTCGTTCTCACTCAACTGAGTTTGCATGTTTGTCTCTGTCGATCTATGGAAGCACTTGAGAGTTGCGTTTCCGCTATCGGGCCTGCACGAGCTTACGAAATTAAAACCTCATTGAGGGTATCGAGTTTCGGGATGCCTCAGCCTCGGGTTCATGTTTTTTTAATATGAAGGCATTAGAGACACTAAGACCCGTATAATAGTCAGTGTTCAGGACTGACGGAGTACGACGTCAGTCGTGAACACTTTTGTAGTATGAGAAAATACATACTTGAGTTGGATAATGTACTGCAATTTAATGACACTTTATTGTACCAAAGAACACAATTGACAACAGCAATGTTTTTCCACATGCCTATTTTATAGCTATTTATAAAGATTAAATAATTTTAACGGAATCGTAATCGTAGAAACTTCCATATCATGGTAATAGGTACGGTATATTTAATTATTAATCAAATAAAATTTACATATTATGACAGTTAACACCAAAGCGCTGCAAAATAAAAAAAATACACTGAAAATTAAATAATGAACATGGATACAACAAAATTTAACAATAAATTCTACGTAGATATTGAAGATACGTGATACGTGATTGAATTGATACACTATAAATGAAGCTACACATCCATCCATGGCCTCGCAATATCTCAGACCCTCACGACATAGACTCACCCATCGACTTGCGAACAAATCACAAATGATATCGTCAGCTGCAATATGAATTAGCGTAACCGAATGTGACGAAACAAAATGATGAAATTTAGTTATATACACAGTTCTAATGCAAATTTTCCGTTCTGTCGTTGGGTGTCTTTAAATTCTCGGTATCTTGAAATAATGGCGGTTACGTTAACGAAAATCCAAGGTTTTTAGGGTTCCGTACCTCAAAAGGAAAAAACGGAACTCTTATAGGATCACTCGCGTGTCTGTCTGTCTGTCTGTCTTTCCGCCTGTCACATCCAATTTGCTCCGAAACTACTGGACCGATTGAGTTAAAATTTTGGTATGCATATGTAAGTTGGTGACCGCAATATGGACGCGTAACGTAAATAAATGAATAATAAACATGGGGGCCACTTTCGGGGGGTAAATTAGAAAATCTAAATATATATATATGCAAACTATATCGTGTACATATCAAATAAAAGGGCTTATTGTGAGAATCTTAAATATATTTTTTTTGAATTTAAAGACTAATAGTTTGGAAGTTATCTAAGAAAATAGGCGAAAATATACCATTCCCGTCCCCTTATTACCGAAAATACGGCGCATACAAATTTGAAAAAAATACAGGAAATAGTTCTTTACCTATAAGAAGTCTAAGGTATTTAAAGTAACAGGAAATTTCGGATAATCATATACGGAACGGAACCCTCTCCACGCGAGTTTAAGTCGCACTTTTATAGATAATGGTACGGAACCCTTCGTGCGCGAGTCTAACTCGTACTTGGCCGGTTTTATTTTTCATTTCAACTCGTTTTTGTGATGTAAGTTATATTTTATGAAAATCAGCCCTTTGTAGGTTGATGTAAACAACAGATTTGTAAATACATTTTGATGTATTGACCGGATTGACCCAAGGCGAAACAAAGTAGGTTGTATGTTCTGTGAGTTACGTTATGGCTGTTATGTTTTTTCAAAAAAATACGTAAACACCATGCCATCTTTAAAACTATAACAGTAAGCTTTATATGATGTCTTTCAATTAACTGGTCTTAACATTTTAAGAAAATTGCTATAAAAATCATTGGCATGGGATAACTACAAAAACAGTCACAACTCTTTCTCTGAATTGTAATTTAGTTTTTTGGGTCTCCTGAAAAGTCATCTTTTGGCGGTTACGTTAATTTATATTGCAGCTGAAGTATGACGTGTCCCAGGTTGTTGAAAATTCTTTAACACAAATGCTCAGTACTGTTTATATATGTGACCAATATGCAAATTATTAATAGAATCACTTTATTATTTACAAAAATCTGTTTAACAATTTATCACCTAGGAGCAACCTGTACTTACCTACACTCATTAACACTGTCACGTGGGTTGCATAGGTCCCATATAGGTCCATCGGCCCTAGCAAGGTTGACACAATGCTGAGTTAAACCGTCTTATCTCTATGTGCGTCTCTCTCACACTAGTGCAGAGAGATAAACGGGTTTAACTCATCCCCGTGTCTAGCATGTTAGGGCCGCTTTCAGTTAATGTGCCACTCGTTCTTGTAGCCATTATCAATGATTGATACAGTCTGTTACTATTTGTATTCGTTTAGTTGGGATTAGTCTAAATAAGTTGATTCTTGTTTATCTTTAGTTATCTTTGTTTAGCTCCTCTGCTGCACTGGGAGTGAAGAAATAGCATAGAATGCGTGCAGATGCTTATCATCCTGGCATGTCGTAAAAGTCGACTAAGGGACGGGTCCTCTCCAACATGGTGGACTATCTGTATGGGCGATGGGCTGATCACCTGTCACCATACGGTTCATCATACCATCTTAGGACTAATTAATCGAACGTGGCCACAAGTAGTCTTGTGGCTCTGCCCACCCCATTAGGGATTTCGGGCGTGATATGTATGTATGTATGTTGTTTATCTTTCAAATTAAAATTAAAACAATTTTATAGCACTTTTGAGGAGTACCATTTTACAGTTTTAATTTATGTCCAGTCCCAGGCTGATGATGATACATTAAAATTCATTAAATTATTGAACAAATACAGCAATCAAAATGTATTGTGCACCTATGAAGGTATAACGGGATACAAAGTGTTAATTGTTAAGGCAGGCATGTATCTCAATTATCTGTGCCACCCTGGTCCGTTGCACGAAGCTACAAGTTCCAATTAATTTTATATTTGTACATACATTAGTACCCTGAATAAAGTTGTGAGTCTTGACAGACAGATAGACAACAATGTGACTGAATAAGGGCTCCGTTTTTTCAAAGTTTGCTACGGAACACAAAAAGGATTCCTTAATGGGATACTTTCATCTTCTAACATGTCTACTCAAGTACTTACATACATACATAATATTTATTTGTAGGTATATCGAACAGAGGCGAAGCATGAGGGCAAGCCGGTGCATCATTTCTCGTTCTAAAATTATATTATTACTCACTAAATTATCTATTTACTTAAGAAAATATGTAATATGTAATTTTTATGTTAAAACAAGAAGTAACTAATAATAATAATAATGTTTGAGTTAAGAAATTATGCACCGGCTTACCCTCACGCTTCGCCTCTGATATCGAATGTACGCAAATATTATTATATCGTGTGTTATTTTTTAAGGCCAGTTACATAGATAGACGTGGATACCTTAGTTCATTTATTTTCATTTATTGTAATAAAATTATGCTTTATAAGATGCTTTTCATAAAATACTAGTGGACCCGCCACAGGTTCGCCCCAATATTTTCCATACAATCTTTATCACCCCTTTTCAATTTCAAAAAATCCCTCTACTGTATTCGAGGAATATCTCGAACAAATTTCAAACCTCTAGGACCACCCGTTTAGGCTGTGCGTTGTCTATAAGTGAGTCACGGTACTGTTTTATATGTATTGATGAATTCTCTTAGCTTGCCTTCTGCCTCCTTGCCTTGCTCTCTGAAGCTGTCTTCAAGATCTTTAAATCTTTTGCTATGTCAAGAATGTTCTAACTTTTAGTTTAAAACTTAATTGCAGTGCTAAAACACTGCAGAATCTATTTAACTATTCATAGTTAAATAGATTCTGCAGTACAAACTGAATTGCATTTCGTGAATAATTTATTTAAGCTTTTTATTCGTAGCCGCGTCGTAGCAGCGCTACGACAGTCTACGAGCAAAAATCAACCGGATTAAGAATATACGTACAACAAAATTATAAAGTCACTTACTTCGAAGGCTGTGGCACGATGGTGTCATAATTAAAAGTTTGTAGTAACTTCCCGACCGCTTCGTTGATCTCTAGTTTGTCGCAGGGCCGGTTGCGCTCCGGGTCCCAACTCATGGCAAAATCTTCAGTTCAAACACTTTTTCTGGATAAACTCTTTGATACACCGGCGGGCTCATGCGCAGACGTGCGACCAACTCGCGCGCACTGACTATAAAGAGCTCCTTATGCTCCGCGCATAACTATAAATGCTTGAGCGAGGGGCGCGCGCGCATGGCTTTGATACGATTTTCTAGTTTATTTTTTTATTCATTGACGTCGTTCGCTTATCGTTTTTGTTTAGGATGTTTTTTTTAATAAAGTTGTAGATGGTGTAACAAAAACAAATAAGGCTCATTTCATATGTATAAAAATATTTTATTAGTAAAATCATCTAACTACATTACGATTTTATAACCGGTACCTAATAGCCACCGTGTGTGAGAACTGGTTCAATACCTAAACTGAATTGATTTGTTACAGTTTTCACAAGTGGCCATGTTATAAGTAAGAAAAGTACTATAGTAAATTTTGATTGTTGGCCATTACTAGTCGACAATTTTAATACATGTATTACAGGTTTTTCTTAAACTTTTGAGCCATATACATTAAAATAAACTAATAAAAGATACATCGAAGGATGCACGTTTCAAACTAGCTCCCGCTTCAAAACCAGATTCTCATGAACTTAAAACTTTGTTTACGTAGCGGCGAGAATGCGCAGTTTTCCTAGTTTTCCCATCGATCACTATGTGGGCGGTGCGCGGGCGCGCGAGGCGCCGCCTCGGGGCCGCGATTGGCCGCGCCGGCCGCTCTGACGTCACGCTGCGTGCCTAACGGGATCAATATCTACTTACTCGTAGTTCGCATGTCCAGTACCATTACCATGAGTTGCGCATACCGCTCTCGCTACGCACTATCGCTCGGTCCCTTTTACTTGCATCGGCAACAACAGTATTTCCGATAGATTTCAATAGCGAGAACGGTTTGCGCAAACTAAGGGCTCAGTTGCCGCTTGATCTGAAATGACTATGGCGATGTTTTAAGGGCCGGGCACACCAAACGCGGTTGCGGCGCGTTTGCGGCGCGAACGCGGGTCCGCGCCGTTGTCGAACGGCGCGGGCGGATTTACTATGGCACACCAAAGTAGCCGCGGGACCGCGGCGGTCCCGAGCCGCCGCGGTGTGGCATGGTATATCCGCCCGCGCCGTTCGACATCGGCGCAGACCCGCGTTCGCGCCGCAAACACGCCGCAACCGCGTTTGGTTTGCCCCGGCCTTTAACTGTGTGAAAAAGGACAGTTTGCAAAGGACTGGCGAGTGTTACGAGGGCACCTATAAGTTCTCATAGTTCATTTAGTTAGGTGTAATTAAATTAATTAATTCCGTTTTTTCTTTAATTAAACTTGTGCAGATATTCGTGAATATCAAATTCAGTTTAGCACAAAATTATCTAAAATCTCCGCGGAAGAATATAATTTGATATATGGAGCTTTATAAGAGGCGTTCGGTGAAGGAAAACATCGCAAGAGAGGAACCTTACCTGTCCGGACACTTTCAACATTGCTAAAAGGCACGAGCCTCGTGCATGTGTGTATTTAAGTAAGATAGGTATATATTGGCTGATATGACTTGAGAACTGTAGCCGTTCCCAAAAAGGGTACATGAACATTTCTCCAAAAGTATGATAGATAGATAGATCATTTATTTGTACTAAGCATACATTGTCAACAAGGGTACTTATATCCCTTAAATTACATTAAATTATTATGTAGGTATATACTTACGTCAGGAACTTTTCATTTTTAATCGACTTGACTAATTTAACCGTGGAGGAGGTTCTCAATTCGACGCGTATATTTGTTTTTTTTTTTTTTTACCAGTTACTTCAATACTCATAGCAAAATCCAACTTTGTTGTCTTGTTGCACAAATAACAATTTTCAAAAACAAAGCAGCTAAATATGCGTCAGCTGATTTCCCCAAGCGCAACAATTAACATTTTTCTGTTAAACTGTGCGAAATTAGCATGGTCTATCTATTATAACGTGCTTTAACCAACCAAACTGCTAATAAAGCTGTCAAGGGAAAGACTACGCTGCTGAGAGACGGAGTTTGCTACGGACGACGCATTTTAACGGATGGAAGGGCAGTCGTACTAACGCGAGTCAATGATAGGGAAGCATTATCGGGAGAATAAAAAAAAACTTTTTTTTTCTTAGTTGTGTACTTTTTTTAATTCGCCGTCAAGGTGCAGATAAAAGCGAGAACTATTTAGAAGTACTAGTACATTGTAACTTTCTAGGTTTGCATCAGTTCTGGCGCCTCATTCGGGAACGCACATTTCTCATTGCACTCTTCCGCACGACGCGAAATGCGTAAGAGCGAGATGAGAGATATGGCTTACGAGTAGCTACAGAATTACTTAGCGTTCCCGAATGAGGCGCCTGGTTGTCCCTTACTATGTCAGGAATAAAATGATTAAATAGATATAAATTTGTTAATTCATATTTACCTACATGTAAATCGCGTAACTTAATTTTATTATTTACCTCGACGTTTCGACCGTATTAGAACGGCCGTGGTCACGAGAAGAAATTAATGAAATGTGTTAATTGTTCAGGACGTGACCTGCGCGTCGATTCGGAAACGTCCTAGCGATATATTGTTGCTGCTCGCTAGCGAGATTCGCATCCTACTCTTACACATTACGCATCGTGCGGCAGAGTGGGATAAGAATGAGAGTACTTACAACGAGTTCAGAAGCGCTCGTTTTTGTTTGAGAGTTCCTCCCCACTCCCTCCGTACAATTACTCCGTAGGTACTTACTATAGGTAAGTACGCACTGTATGATGTATACCAGATAAGGACCTATACCTATTATTGTAGAGTTAGAATATTTGTGTAGTGTAAGTTTTTTGCGTGTAGTGTATTTTTCATTTTTCATTCAAAAGCTGCGCTATGCTGAGCCAGTGACCAATTCACTGCCGCGATGAAAAGAAGGAGGTTATGTAAGTATATGTTTTTTATGTATGTTCTCGCATTACTTTATACCCCGTGAACCGATTCCGGTAAATCTTTTTTTTTGGGATGCACAGTTCAGAAATGGTCCCATAGAAAAATTGGCGGGATCTGATGATTGGAATCCATGAGGAATCAACAGAACCTCTCAAGTTTTGTAAGCCAGCATACCTATACCGTATTTGCCATTTTCTAAGATAATTGATGTATTCAGGCGCGGTCCCAGGGGGGGGGGGGGACATGACCCCCCCCCCCCCAATCGTACACGTCAAATTGAAAAATCAGGCTGCGACCGCGCCTGAATGTATTTGCATAAGAATGTTTTTGTTATTATTGGTGTGTGTAGGAATTAAGCTTGTGGTAAATAAATGTCTTTTATCTACACCCATATCATAAAACCTCCAATGGTTAATCAAAAACCTTAGGAAATGACCACCATTTTGACAACCAATTAGGAAAAACCAGTGCTGCGATAAAGAAATAACATGACTTCTTTATCGTTTTTAGTAAAGAAAAGAGATTAAATTTGGAACAGCTGTCAAAACTCAAGTGGTCTCTATTCTAGTATCCATAGATATTAAAACAGTTATTGATACGAAACGTCAATTCAGTATGTTTTTTTAATATAAACTGCACAGTATTTGATCTCGAGTGACGTGAGAATAGAGACTTCATCCGTTTGTCTATGATTTAAAAAAAAAATGGTCTTGACGGAGGATCGCCATGTTGGCGTTTTGCTGAACGAAAGTAGAATTGTTTTTGAATTGAATAGAAAAAGTTGTTTGTAATTTACATTTTAGTTGAAAATATGAATAGTAAGTAGTCTTCTCGGAGTGTGTGTGATGTGAAAATGCGCCGGATATCGGAAATATGCAGCCACGATTGCAACAAATAACTTGTTGCCAGAAAATAATGTTTCTGAACCCATCATGGAGGATTTTTAATATGTGTGTAGATAAAGTTATGTATGCAACTCTACATAATTTGGCCTTAAAACACACGTGCGATCTTATTATGAAACTCGCCTATCGGCTCGTTTCATGAAAACCGCACTAGTGTTTTAAGGCCTATCATTATGAAACCGTTGCATAAACTACTATTCTTTCTTTCTTTCTATGTTAAGGAGCTGCTACATTCACTTC
Source organism: Tortricodes alternella (assembly GCA_947859335.1). Classification (NCBI taxonomy): domain Eukaryota; kingdom Metazoa; phylum Arthropoda; class Insecta; order Lepidoptera; family Tortricidae; genus Tortricodes; species Tortricodes alternella. The sequence goes on along the minus strand of OX401983.1, from coordinate 6,756,444 downwards.
GCGAAGTCGCGCGGATAAGTCGTAGCGTGAATAACCGCGAACGTCGCGGACTGCTAGTCCCACTACACTCATATGTGTTCACAGTCGTTTTCGCGGGCAGGGGTGATTTAGGGTGAAAAGGTGGCGATGACCCTAAATCGCTTCCTACGATCGTGCGTGTAAGTGTCACCAGGCCCCCAATTCTCGGTGCATTCGAGATAATCTCACAATCGAGATTAAATGTCAGTGCATACAGTCGTTTGACATAACTGTATGAATCTGACGTTTAATCTCGCAATCGACATTATCTCGAACGTAGCGAGAATTGGGGGCCAGGGGCGATTTCTAAGCCCCTGCTGACCTACACACACCACAATCAAAGAAGCAATTTAGGCTCAGGCCGTACCTGCGGTGCCGTTTTTTGTGACTCAAGAAAATCAATACAAGCGCATGCACTTGCGGTGGGTTTTGCAGTACCTAACTGACACTCACCCGTGGCAAAAAACTGCTGGTGCGTCCCCGGCCTTACAGAGGATGCTACTATTGTAATAACATTTGTTAGGTTGGCCAACATTTTAATTTTGTCTGTACCATACGCATTCCATTTGTTTTTGTCCGGAGTTTTCACGGAGTTTTTTATTGTTGTATCTGTACCAAATGACATTTGTCATTGTCAAACTCAAAGTGTTGTCAAACGAACAACATTCATTGGAGCAAAGAGCATTGGACTGCCTCTGAATTTCTGTTAGCTTTGCGTCTAATTTTAATTTTCTGTGTGCATGTAAACGTAAACAGAGTTAAATTCCACCAAAAAAGTCATTTTAAAAGTACGTGCGCCGTGTATTCGCATTTCTGCAAATTTAACCTATTAATATGAAAATAGCTGTTGAGGGATGTGCCCATGGGGAGTTGGAAAAAATATACGAATGCATCCAAACTTTACAAGAAAGGGAAGGAATAAACATTGATTTGTTGATTTGCTGCGGTGATTTTCAGTCGGTGCGGAATAAAAATGATCTACGGGCTATGGCAGTGCCAGAAAAATATCAACATATCTGCACATTTTATAAGTACGTTATGGACAGGAATATTTTTTAATAATAAAGTCAACTGTGGTTTAAATAAGGAACGACACACAATCAAATAGACAATACTGCATCTGTACTGTAAAATGTGTTTATTTTCAGATATTATAGTGGAGAGAAACAAGCACCTGTTTTAACCATTTTTATCGGTGGTAATCATGAAGCGTCAAACTATTTACAAGAGCTACCTTATGGGGGTTGGGTGGCACCTAACATCTATTACATGGGCAGGGCTGGAGTTGTCAAATTTGGCAACTTGAAAATTGGTGGTAAAGAATCTTGTTCTAATGGGTAAATGGTGGACCTTGAGTCCCAAACGACATATTGCTTTAAGGAGGGATAGTGAAGCTACTGGCAAAACATGTTAGGGCTGATTAATACTATCATTATTGGTCAAAGGACCTGAAATAAACAAATATTATTAATGTAACCACAACAGTTAATCTAATATGACTTCAGGCCTTTATTGTCCTTATGATGATGTGGGTGTACGTACAATAAGAGTAACTTAGGACTAATACTCGCTTTTTCTGGTTTATAGTACGGACTACAGAAGCACCACATTATAAATATTAATGGAATATGATGGATTTCAGGAATTTCAGGGATTTTCAAAGGGCGGGACTATTTACAGGGCCTGTGGGAATGTCCTCCATACAATCAGAACTCCTTGCGGTCGGTATACCATGTCCGGGCACTGGATGTGTTCCGATTGAGTCAGCTCAAGGAAAAGGTGCATGTCATGCTCTCTCATGACTGGCCACAAGGCATCACTGATTCTGGTGATAAGGATAATTTGCTTAAAAGGAAACCATTCTTTAGGTAAACATGACATTGATTCAATGTTTCAATACCTTTGTGCATTATTGTCCTAAATATTAACAGGTTTCCCAATACAGGTGCATCTGCATGGCTGCTTTGTGTATATATTTTATGCACCTTTATCACCAAGCCCATCTGAAATTAATATAACTGTGTACTGTTGCATCAATATATTTGACTTTAAATAAAATCGTTGCTGCACGTGCAATACCGCAGAAGAGTACTTTGTAAAAACCGCGTATCTGCTTTTTTGCGATTTTTAGGAATAAGAAAAAACTGAATATCTCATTCATTTAACTACATATCATTACATATCTTTTGTGCCGTGCTGCTGTTACGCGGTATTTACAAAGTGCTCTTCCGCGGTATTGCACGCGCAGCGACAAAATGCGACTTTATTAAAAAAAAACCTTATTAAAATTCTAGGGAGGACATTGAATCCAACCAATTAGGTAGCCCGCCAGCTATGAAATTATTAAACGAGCTAAAGCCTGACTACTGGTTTGCTGCACACTTGCATTGCCAGTTTGCAGCTCTGGTGAAACATGATGATGACAGTGAAACCAAGTTTCTAGCGCTCGACAAGTGCTTGCCCAAACGCAGGCATCTGCAAATATTGGATCTACCGTCAGAATGTGATGGTGACAAACAACTGAGATATGATAAAGAGTGGTTAGCTGTATTGAAAAATACAAACCATCTTTTGTCTGTAAAAAATGTTGATTGCCATATGCCTGGCCCTGGGGGAAATGAAAGGTAAATAAAATCCTGTATCTTGAGTGTTTTTTTTTTATCTTGACATACTAATCAAATTTACTTTTTTGTAGGTTTAATTTCACACCAACAACAGAAGAAAAAGAAGCGGTTATTCAATTCATGGGAGACATATTGATAAAAGGAGATAGTTTTGTCAAGACTGCACCTGAGTACTCTCCTAACTCTCCACGAGGATACTTAAGTGATCCAATAATTAATCCGCAGACCATAAATTTATGTCAGAAACTTTGTATAGATGACCCGTTGCAAGTATTATTGGCACGGACCGGTCGTGTTATGAAGGAGCCCGATGCAAATACAAGCTATAATGTCCCTACCAGCCCTGAACCAACAGTAAATCCTGTGGTAACCCCAGTGAAATGCTCAAAGATGTCATTACCAGCACCAATAACACCAAGTGAATGTAACAGTGAAATGTCCCACACTAACTCTCTGTTCTCACCAGAAACACCTTCTCAAGCTAACAGTAATAATGAATGTGCAACACCTATGTCAGTGGGAAAAATTACTTTCAAGAGGCGTAACCAGTCTCTCTACACTTCAGAAGATGACAGCGTTAATACTTCTAACTCTCTGCTTGATGCAGAGAGCCCTCCGTCTAGTAAAGTAGCTTTTAAGGAGAATCATAGTTGTAACAGTTGATATTTAAGTAAATGAAGTTGTACAGTAGTAAATTGTCTAAAAAGAATATAACATGGAATTTAAAAGAAAACTACTATTAAATCATGACAAATGTATAATGATGAATTGGCAATTAATGAAGTGCAATTTTGATGGGTTGTTTATTTTAATTGTCCTGCCTTTACCTATTCATGTAATCATCGCTTCAAACTATTTGTTTGACTTCATAATGAAAAGTAAGCTAATGGGGTTACGCTGAAGAATGCAAATAAAGGAAACAAATGGAGTCTTACACAAATGTTCATTTAGCATGAGTGAATAAATGTTCCTTAAGTTGTGGCATATTTTTAGGCATAAAACTACATTGGTTACACTGTAAATCAGTTGCCATCAAGCTCTTGTGCATTTCATTCGAAATTTTCTGAATACTTCCACGATCTTTAAGCTCGCTCAATGCATCTGAAAAGGTATTTGTTGTTATCAAACAGACAGACAATGGTGACAGATATTTAAACAATAAAGCTTATTTTAAACAGTTAATTTACCTTTGTAAGGAATAAAAAATTTCGTAGTGAAACTGTTCCAATGAACTTTTGTTTTAAGACATGGAGAAATCATGTCTGTGCTTATGACATGCATGTGCAATCGCTGCATGCTGGGCGCGGCATGGAAACCGGCTTTGAGCGTGGTTCCTTCATGTTCTTCTTTAAGTTCTTCGTAAAAATCGCCGAATTCTTCTAAGATGCTTATATGATTCTTATTAAGATTATAAATACTATTAATATCGTCTTTAGGTAAGATAAGGTAGTGAACTTTTGCTTTAGGGTATTTATCTCGAATAACCACTACACGTTCAGATTGTTTCACCACACTTTCGGGGTCCTTCATCGATCCAACTAAGCCCAATGACCAGTGTCTGGGTTGTTTCGTGCTCTTGCACCCTTCCCCTAACATGCTAACGCTTCTTTTACTCATCTTCCAGCGTAGGTACCTAGAACTTGCTGGTTGTATCAAATCGATTCATATTTTTTTTGTTTTAATTTTCAAAGAGCACCACTTCTGTCAGACGTCAAGTAGACATTATAAAGAGCGTTTGCGAGTATGTTTTGTAGCCAAAGTCATAAAAAGAGCAAGGATATGTATGATACACGATTCCTCTGAATCAATGCCTTCAAAAATATATAAGTATAAATAACTCCGACGTCGTTATTTATGATCACTATCCAACTTTGTTGCATGTAAATTATAGGGGCCACTCGAGATATTTACGAAATTATATATTCATGTCAGTACTCATTTAAGGATGTATACCTACCCAATATATCGATTTGTAAATTTTTCGCTGAAATTGAATAGTATGGTAGTATTAGTCGTTTCGCATAAGTGTAATAAAAAATAAAACCACTTTACCCTTCCTTTAAAGGAGATAAATGACATTTAAGATTACGTGTGTTATGTGCTGTGCCTGTGTTATTTGTATCGGAAGATGATTAAATTACAAGAAAAAGCGAAAAATGTTTCTGTCCCATAGTACTTTTATAATCAGAAAATGTATTTTCTATAACGTTGTACTCTCCTCGATTTTTTGATGACTACAAAAAATGTCGTTACTGTTGTTCCCACGGAAATATTCTTGATTGAATTTCCATGTGTCCGGACCGTAACGTCAAACGGTAGTGAAAGGCCGCTAGCGCTGTTGTCACTCGAGTAGTCAAATCAGGTTCTAATTTTATTTCACATACTAAATTATTATTAATAATCACACAATTTGTATATTTTAAATCATTATTCGTACAAAATTACTCATTGCCGTTATTTGGTGCAAATGAAACAAAACTTGAAGAATAAAATACATGTACTGCGGATTTGACGTGGTATATACATCTTTAATTAATAAATGCCGATTTTCTGGTAAATGTTTCCACTCATCAAGATGAAAAGGCCTTAAGCCTACAAGTTAATTAAGTCAGTAGATAATATTGACGGTCAATATCGACTACTGACGATCAATATAATTGTGCAGCCAGTGATATTGCACAGTTATATTGTAGGTCAGTGGCTAGCCTAATATTGTGCACATTTATATTGCAGGTAGAAAAATACAATAAAACATTGTCTATGGTAATGTTGTCATCGCGTTTAATTTTGGTGCTCGAATATCTCTACACTAGACAATGTCAAATAGGTACCTACCTATTTAAAAAAACAAAATAGAAAAGGCGGCTTGCGTACTTGCGGTAAAATATAGTGTATCCTGCCTCCGTAGCACACTATTTTTTATCGCGCACATAAAGCATACGTCCCTTACGCACCCGCTTAGTTAAAAAGTGGCAGATGTTTTATGTGCATAATAAAAGCTAGTGTGCTAGGCCCTCCGCTCTGCAGCTCAACTTTAACTTAGTAGGTAGGTAGGTAACTTAGGGTATAGGTAACTAAAAAGTGATGTGACAGAGAACTTTAACGGTGATTGTGATTGAACACTGAAAATAAAATCACAAAGGTTTTCTTCAAGTATATTTATTATTTTTAGGCCTAACTTAACTTAACTTACTTAACATTATCTACTACTTACTTATTTAAATCAATCTTACCTATTAATTATAAGACGCTTTACAGTCATGACTGAAAAATTTTATAGTTGCTTTGCGTAACTTGTGGTTTTTCAGTCATAAGTTCATATTTAAGAATAATAAATAATTATAAATTAAGTAGAAGCTAGAAGGTAACCTAACATAAATCGATTCATTTTAAGTTTGTCTTTAAAAAGTCTTAGGTAAACTAAAGCAAGATAAATAAATAAATAATTATAGGTAGTAATACTGATTTCACTGCAAGGTGGGACGGCCCGTATAGCCCGAGTCTGGGAGAGAATGGTGCGCCAGCTCTCTGAGGATTTGTTCGAAGTTCTTCCCCGAAGGCGCATGTAGGCTGTTATTCTTGTGCATTGTTGAGTTGAGGCGTGTTGCTAGGTAACACATCTGCAAAACATGAAAATGGATAATACACATTTCAAGAAACAAATTTTGTCCCTTCTGTAACCCAAAACTATGCCTAATGCCCTACGTGCGGATATGGTCGAGACAAAAAAATTAGGCCCAAATCCGCAAGTTTTAAATACCGCGTCAGTGTATTTATTATTTCACGAAGTAGAAAAAATCAAATTAAAAATCAATCTGTCGTATTATGAACTTTTAATTCCAGGCAGTCACTGCCTTGAACTGAACTTAAGCGCGCTCATAATACGAATATTCCAGGCAACTCAGTTTATCTAACTGCCTGCGGCCCTAGCAGGGCAGACAAGGGGATAAGTTACACCCGTTTATCTTCTGACTATCTCTTTCATCGGCACTAGTGTGAGAGACACACACTTAGAGATAAGACGGATTAACTTCTACTTGTGTCAACCTTGTAAGCGCTGCTGGAATTAAGAGTTCATAATACGACCCCTGCTGCCTTAACATGCATGACACAAAGATAAGATAGACCGTCTTATCTCTAAGTGCGTCTCTCTCACACTAGTGCCGATGAAAGAGATAGTCATAGAGATAAACGGGTTTAATTTATCTTTGTGGCATGCATGTTAGGGCCGCTGTAGGTGCAGAATCTCAACTTTTTGGATTCACGCTTTATTTATGTGTTCTTCTTTCACGGAAATACGGAGCAACGGGCCAAAGAAGGGCAAAGGCTAAATTTAATCCGGTAAAAATAATACAGTTCATGAGGGAATAAAGATTAACGATTTCATGTAGGTAAGCTAGTTCTTTATAAAACTATGCGCCTAGTGAAACTGAATAAAAGTCCTAGTACGCGTACGGCTATTTCTCTAGGAGCAACATATTACTGTTTAACTAGGTTTTGCCCGCGACTTTGTCCGCCGGGAGTTCGGTTATCGCTGTTCCCTCGGGAACCGTGCATTTTACCGGAATAAAAAGTACCCTGTGCAAAAATAAATATGTCGTTCGGTGGCTCCGTTGCTGCGTGAAAGAAGAACAAACTCACAAAAGACTTTCGCATTTATATTATTACATTATAAAATTACAAAGCGGTCCTCTCGAAGTTGTCGAGGAGTAGGTATGTTTACCTTGGGCAAACTTTGCAGTTGGGTAAAAACAACTTCGAGAAAGAGATCAACAGAAGAATACGGCTGTGCTGGGCAGCATATGGAAAACTACGTCGAGTCTTCACGTCGCCTATTCCACAAAGCCTAAAGACGAAAGTCTTCGATCAGTGCGTCCTACCGTCCGACATACGGAGCCGAAACGTGAACACTCACGATTGTGCTGGTCCACAAATTGAAAGTCGCTCAGCCGGATATGGAGCGGGCTATGTTGGGAGTTTCTCTGAAAGATCGTATCAGCAATGAGGTGATCCGACAGAAAACCAAAGTTACCGACATAGCTCAACGAATCAGCAAACTGAAGTGGCAGTGGGCCGGCCATATTAGCCGCAGAAACAGAAGATGACCGCTGGGGTAAACGTGTTCTGGAGTGGAGACCGCGAATTGGCAAACGTAGTGTAGGACGCCCTCAGATTAGGTGGAGCGACGATCTCCGCAAGATGGCTGGCAAGAGCTGGATGAGAGTAGCCGCGGATCGTGCTCAGTGGCGTGCAGTTGGAGAGGCCTATGTCCAGCAGTGGACTAGTATAGGCTGTTAATGATGATGATGATGATGATGATGATGATTATAAAATTATAATATAAGTAGGGAACTAGAGATATGAACAGCTGTTATTTGACGACATCCTTTATTAAATGTAGTTTCTTGTCCCTGGAAAATACGACACGTTACGTACGGTTAGTAACAGGTATCGCCACGAGAGTTGAGGTCACGCACACCGCGGCATGTCATGTGTGGACAAGACAATTTCGTTCGAATTTTCAAATTTGTGTTTTGTTTTGTATCGCATTGTGTACTTGTGTGTGTAATCATTCACCTCAACTCTCGTCTCACCTATATCTGCCTAAACTTTATGGGATCTTACCAACAAAGCGGACATAAAGAGTAAAGCCCCGAGAGCAGCGGCGACCATCATAGAGGTCGCGCACGTGGCCTCCAGCGGGGTCCGGTGGAACAGCTCCCCCGGCATCACCACCGTGTACTCCAGGTTCTCCTTGAACCTCGTGAACGGAGTGGATCCGTTCTCTGCGTCCACCACTGAGCTGGTGATGTTGTGCGTGTGCGAGGCGTCCGGCAACGATCTGCGACGACGTCCGTGACCTGAATTAAAATATTACCTTCGTATACTCGCTTCTTCAATACGGCGTCGAGCTGCTGTGGGGGCGGGCTGCTGATTGGCAGCGCGCATTCCGGATGCAGAAAAGGGCTGTGCGCGCTATTGTGCGGGCGAGTAGTGACACGTCAGCAAGGCCGATATTTAAAGAATTAGGTATAATGACCTTGCCGTCATTAATTATTTTTCAAATTGCTTCCTACGTTTATGTCAAATTTAATTAATACACCAAACGTGGAGATACATCAACCCGTCTACTACGCAATCCCTGTAGACTTCTCCCGCTACGGAGGAGGCTTGCGAAGTCTTAAGTTGACTCATGTCATGGGCCCGGCAGTTTATAATAAACTGCCCGAAGCTATCACAGCGGCATCCTCTTTTCACGTTTTTAAAAAGAAACTTAAAAGTTGGCTTCTCGAGCACACATTCTATAGTTACAATGAATTTATTATGTTATGAATATGCGAATCAACTTATCACAATTAATTTTATGTAAATCATTTTTATTATTATTTATTGTGCAATTAATTTAATTTTAATTTCAATTTAATGTTTTAAAATAATTTACTTTGACCTATAATATTATTGTTATGAATAAATGAATATGAATATGAATATAATATGGTTAAATGGTATCAATTATAATAATGATACTAATATCTTGGATTATAGTTATAGTTTAATCAAAAATTACATACTGTCAGATGGGCGGTTTTCAAAAACATTGGACGAATTAAGGAGTAGTTAAGAAAAAGTTTAAAAAGTTCCTCTACGCTCCTCCTCCTCTTTTAACTTAATTCGTACAATATTTTTGAAAACCGTCCAGATAAGTCTGTTTTTTACTGGGTAGTTAAAAATCCCACGCCATTTAAGAAACTGAAGAAAAAAAAAACAGTTTTTTCTTAATTTATGCAAATGGCTATTTAATAAATGTTATCTTTGGCTCATCTAGCCATTATAAAATACGTAAAGATTCAAAATTATTTAGTACAATAAACTTCTTGTATCCTACCCATCTGCTCTATTCCCACTGGGAACAAATGATTTGAATTATTTTTCTTACATCGAAAATGCAATGGTAGCCATAGTGGTCTAAGGCTAGGTATTGACCTAAAATATAACTGTGCAACCAAAGATATTGTACATTATATTGTAGGTCACAACACACCTAGCCTAGCCTAACAGGTGGCTTCGTGGAACGGGTCGTGGATTCAAATCTCGGGTCGCATCTCTGATTTTCGAGCGTCATGCGCGGTTTTTTTTTTAATTTATCTGCCATCAGTCGCCAGACTATTATCAGATAATTTGGGAGCATTTATAATATTTTTACTAAAGAGGCTATTGGCTATTCCTCTACTTAAAGCTTCTAGGTAAAGAATCTTTTGCCCACATTTGCAGGTCAAGCAATCCGGAAGCGAGAGGATTGGGATGATGAATGAGGCGAATGGTATGCTGGTTTTTATATCGCTCAATGCGGAATAGAGATATATATTTACCAAAATCGTTTCGGTGATGGAAAACATCGTAAGGAAACCTGCATACATTGCGAAGTCATTCAAACATGTGTGTACCGTCCCCAATCCGCATTGGGACTGAATGGGGACTTCTGCCCAGTCCCTCTCACAAAGAAAGGAGGCATGTGCTCATGATATTGAAAATACAACATTGTGTGCTCCGGGGTAAGGAATTAGAGACAGAAAACTTACCAGAAGGTTCGAATAGATCAAGACAGTAGTCCGGTTGGCAATCGGCAGCGTCCATGCAGGCTTTGATTTGTGAGTGGATCCACAGCGTTGACCGTTCCTTCATCGATGCGAGGAGGAACGCTTCAAAGTCCAGGAATACCTCGTTGTGACGCTCCCGGTAGCGGGCCGGCTGATGCGGGATGATGGACTGGAAGTCACGGTTGCGGCAACTGGAAATATCCAAAGACCATTTTAATTCTTCGAACGCCACGGCTAAATGTGAAAATGCGTGTCACATACGCCAACGACGGCATTAGCCGACGCAAAATATTTGTATACCGATATATTGTGGCGCCCACGTCACAAATTAATGCTCTCGTGTAGGTATCGTTGGCATTAAAATCTAAAATATGTGTTAAATAAGTTATAATAAGTAATGAGTATAAAATACATTTTTTATTTGTAAAGACACTGTCGTCTAAATGAGCTCCGTCTTGTTGCGAGCACTCCTGCAACCGACTACGCTGAAAAGATGCTGACAATCATCATTTCTGGTACGTAACTGTTTGTTTAATATTCGTTGTTGAACCAGTTTCTTTAAACTTATTGACCACAACTTTAATTAAATTGACGCTGGGACACTCACTTATACCTACGGCGTATACCATATTCAATCCTAAAAAGGCATCGCATAGTAACGTAAGAGTGGTTTTTTGAAAAGTGTTTGACACAAAAACCACGTTGCTTTCCTGTGAAATGGTCCATCGTAGTCAAAAATGTACAAAATGGCGTTTAATTTCCCGTCATCCTTTGTACCGCACAATTAATAGTTTAGAAAAAAAATGTGTGTTACTATTTGCAAAAACTTATGCCCCCTGTTTAATATTTGTAGTACTTAGTACAATATTGGGTCCTATTGGGTCCAGTTCGAAACGGTGTCCGCTAAATTTAAGATTGCCTAAGCTTAAAATAAGAAACGTCAAACTCGATTTTGTATAGCTCCAAGGTTCAAAATCGAGTCTAACGTTTCTTATTTCAAATTTAGCGACTGCTAAATTTAGCAAAAACACGTTCGAATTGGCCACAATGTCCAATTTAGAAATCCAAACCAAAAAGACATCCAGTCAAGAATCGTTAGTGGAAACGCTAGTCGTTTAAATCGCTGATAAAATATACATTTTCATAATTTGACTTTGAATAGACTACTATTTATGTTTTCATAAGTTTTTCGGAACATTACGAACCTTATTATTTCGCTGAAAGAAGGTTCAAAGAAAATTAAATTTCGTATTTGGAATTTCCGTGAACATAGATACCCACATGCGATTCCGCGGACTCGCTAATACTACCTGTTCGGCCAAACCAGCAACAAGTTGCTGTTTCAAGAAAGTCGCAATGTTTATGTTTATTTACCAGTTTAAGATCATAAATATAATTTCACCGATACGCAAACGAGTAACTGTGTAAATGGCACTGCTTTTGCGCTAAAAAGAAAGGTGTCCGCATTTTTTGAATCCCACATTTGTATAAATGCAGTTATTCGGAAGTGCAAGGATATCTTTGAAACCGGTCCAATGCAACAAAACTGTGAAAGCAAGTTTATTCAAAACGGTTACTTCGAGGATTTGACCTAACTAACCTGTATAACGACATTATTTTCTTGTCATTTAGATTATGAAGCTAATTTTGTCTGGATAAAGTTCAAAACATTAAATAAAAGTATATTATTTAGCTCTTCAGTTCAGCAAAAGTTGCATCGGCGAGTACGGCTGTAGAAGTACGTAATTGATGCATTGCGTGGTTGTGGCACAGAATAGATAATAGTACTAACGTACAGAGGAATCACTGTCTAACAAAACCAGTGTTTAGGCACGAAAATATGCCTACTCATGCCTTCTCTCTCCGTCGCATAAAACGTGCTCTTTCGTGTACGCTAGGGTTGTCAGTTTTTATCCGCGGCATCCAACGAAAACAACGAGCGAATCGCCTAGCGAGCGAGCGAGCGGCAACCTGCTGCAATTTACACCTCCGAGCAACGCGACGGCCGCGCGTACCTAAAGTGCGGAGTGAAACCCGCCTGGTTGTGGATGTGATTGATTTTGGAGACGTAATGGTGGTGACGATGATGAAAGACTGCCACTTCCAGCAGCTTGATGTCACACCGCCGTCCCCGGGCTGATGGTGATGACGGTGATGTGATGCTGATGATGATGATGATTTGTTAGCCCCCCTGTCACACGGCAATACGCGGTGTATTACGGTACGTTCTTAAGCATAAATCTTTCATTGGTGCATACACTGAGTATAGAACCGTTCACACGTCGTACGTTTTGTGCAGTACAACCGTAAAAAATCCTGCAACATAACGAGCGGTGTATTGTTGTGTAAACCCAGCCTTACCCGTCTTTGACGAGCAGCACGGCACCGGGCGCGTGCGGGCGGTCCGGGTCCGGGGAGACGGCCACTTCTAGCAGCTTGATGTGCCGCCACGCCGACTCCGGGTTGATGCGCGCGCGCAGCTGCAACTTCGTGCCGATCGGGACCGCCTGTAAGTACCCACATTAATGACTGAAGTTTCTGGTAGGTCACTAAAAAATGAGTCTACATTACTTGAATATCGTCGAGCCAATTACGAGGTTTATAACAAAACTAGCCGTGCGCTCGATGGCATTTCCCATCATCAACACGTACCTGATAATGTAAAAAATTTCAAACTTCTATACAACCTTTCATCCCCTATTTAACCCCCTTAGGGGATGAGTTTTAAAATGACTTTCCTTAAGGCCCGCGGTGAGCGCGTTGCGATGCCAATATGTTGTATTGCATTGGTGTGAGCGGGATAGATCGCACCTGGATTCTGCTGCCATCATGCCGAAATGTGACCAGGCCTTTAGGACTCCGCTCACCTATGTTATAATAAGGAACTGCAAAATTTCATGTTTCTAGACCCACCAGTTTAGGCTGTGTGTTGTCAATTATGATAACTAGACAGAACAGAAAAATCTGAGCATTGACAAAGCTCAATTGGTGGAGCACCCGCCTCGCCTTATTAGGTGAGGGGTCGTGAGTTACAATTACAATCTCGTATGTGTTTCATCTTCGTAATAACATTACATCTATTGCCACTGTGTGGACATCACAAGATAGAGCAGAATAATGATAATAACACGTACAGCGGTTACCTGATCGACGGGCAGGTCTGCGGAGTGGTTGCCGTGTCGTGACACGGGCGGCGCTTCTTTATACAAAGCCACTTCGTACTCCAATCGGCCGGGCGTCTCCTCCACTACGCCCGACACGCGCGCGCCGTGAGGGCTGAGTAACAAAATTGATTCTCATGATAATGTATTACGCTGTAGGCATGTGTTGGAAATGTATGAGTCGTAAATTAATAACACGACAGTCTGCGAACACGAAACACATTACGATGTCGAAGTAGCTAATGTATTGTTTAAAGCTTTTTTCCTGAACGACGGAAAACATTTGACATGTGAATAACAATGCCGTAGAGCCCGTAGAATACCCCCATTTTAGTCTACCACCAGTCCCTCAAAGGTTTGACGACTAGTTAAAACAAATGTTAAAATCCCATCACACAACTCAATACTGTAGAGCAACCTCTTTTTGCTCTAGTATTTTATTGTAACTGGACAGACGCATCACCGATGTACTTGTTATTCATATTTTTAAATTCAAATATTATTAGAACATCGGATGCGATTGTCCAGATGCTCATTCCAATTCGTGCCGTCGAAGTGGCTACTCCCTTGTATTTGTGATAGCAAATATAATAAGTTTGCCACGAGAGTGTTTTAATTCTGAAGATCATCAGTAATCCCCGTCTTCTCTGCTTACCGTCGAGCTACACAGCTCGACAATACCAACTTGTCATATTTATGGTGTTACTCAAAATAACTGTATTAATAATCGATTCTGCTGACCATGACCAGTTATAACAGCTATTATTGGAAAGTAAGTAAGTATTCTTTTATGTAAAAATAACTACGTTCAAATTGTGGTAACCGATGCTCCTATTTATGGTTAGGGAAAACATCGCAAGGAAACCTACACGTTTAGGTCACGTAATGCATAACCATAGCCCAATTGGTATGGTTCCTCTCTCACAAGGGTTACGTAGGTCAGATGGCAGTCGCTCCATAATTCGAACTGCCAAATCTGGGTTCATGGGAAAGCGTAATCCGAATTAGAAAAGAGGAAAATCGCTGAGAAGATGATTAAATTCTTAAAGGTCATTAAATAGTTTTATTATTGACTATTAAGAATGTTCAATCTTATTTATTGCACTAGCTGATTTAAATAAACTTTCAAGTTAAATAAGTCTATTTACCGTGTTATTGTCGATTTGGTTTAGATCTGTGGTTTATGTGGACAATGGTCGTAATCGAGAGTCGGGCACGGTCGCAGCCTGAAATTTTGGAGGGGTCACTAATAATAAAATATTATGTTGAGTAAATTAGATTTTACTTTTAGACTAGACTATTTTACTTATTTTTTAAATATTCAGAAGATTTTTCAATTTAACCTGTACGATTTGGGGGGGAGGATCATGTCCCATGTGACCCCCCCCCCCTTCGGACCGCGCCGAAACGTTGTTTTCCTACAATATATGAAAATGAAAATATTTATTTTGCAAGTAGGCCTCACGGGCTCTTTTACATGTCTGAATCTACCAGCGCTTCGAAAGGTGACATGTGCTGAGAAGAAGCGCCGCAAGAAACTCAGCAGTAAGTCTTTTTTCCACTTTAAAATTACATATAACTAAAACTAACATAAAAAGTGCAACAAATAAACCTAATGGGCACAAATTAATTATCGTATACAACTAATAAGGGAGATGTATAGTCTCCGCGTCTGAACAAGTAAATTTAAGTGCCTTAGAGATGTATAAAGTCTCTAAGGGTCATAATAATAAGAATAATATTAAAACAGAGAAAACATCTAAATTGATTAATCTAGGTTACATGGAGATGGAGATGTATACAAATACACTCAAAACATCTGAATATCAGGGTGATGCTTACAAGCTGCCGGCGAACCCAGCGGCCTTGTTTTCAATTATAGTGGGTTCTGGCGGCTTGCACATGATGATCAGCTCCTGGTCCGACTGCATCACAACTCCCGGGAACTGCGGAAACCATACGCGGACGTGCACGAAACCCTGGAACAGAGCAGTTTTTTTTATGATACACCTTGGTTTGCAATAAAGATATAAACATATTAGTCGCCTATAACTCATGAACTAATGAAGGGTAGTCGTGATATTAGCTTCATTGTGTAAGCTTTCATTTACGACATTGTACTTACTTATTAAGAATTTTGAGAATTTACGGTTTTGGCTGAGGGGTGTTTTTCCTAAACGATTCCCCAAATCTAAACATTGGTAATAAAATAACAATGCTTTTTAAAAAACTTTCTAACGACACCTCACGCGAGGTTGTACGTGAAAATAAGAAAATCACCTTTACATGTCTTTATGCGCGTGACTATTTTCTATACTTGTACAAATTTTCAGCTTTCTTAACTTTCATAGTCTTCGAGAAAAAGTGACTGTGACATACAGATGGCCAGACGGACAGGCGGACATGGTAAAACTATAAGGTTTCCCAGTTTGAAAATGAAAATGAAAATATTTATTTTGCAAGTAGGCCATATGGTCTCTTTTACATGTCTGAAGCTACCAGCGCTTCGAAAGGTGACATCTGCTGAGAAGAAACGCCGCAAGAAACTCAGCAGTAACTGGACTTTGACTAAGGAACCCTAAAAAGTTTAGCTTTAAAAGTAAAGCCAGAAAAATGTCTATTCTGATTAGTGTAATGGATTGCTTTAATTAATTGTGCCAATGATTATAATAATTATGATATGAGCCTAGCGTTGGCATAATTATGTATAATAATGATTACAACTCGTAATTTATGGATCTAAAAATTCTAATTCTACTACGCTAGTAAGAATTCTTACTTACTACGTTAGTACTCTTCTGCTGCACTGGGAGTGAAGAAATAGCATAGAATGCCTGCAGATGCTTATCATCCTAGCATGTCGTAAAAGTCGACTACGGGATGGGTCCTCTCCAACATGGTGGACTATCTGTATGGGCGGTGGGCTGATCACCTGTCACCATACGGTTCATCATACCATCTTAGGACTAATTAATCGAACGTGACCACAAGTAGTCTTGTGGCTCTGCCCACCCCATTAGGGATTTCGGGCGTGATAATATGTATGTATGTAGTAAGAATTCGTTCTTATATGAAATTCCGGATTGAACTTATTTACGCCCAGCCGCGTTCACAATCGGTTACCGTTCACGGGTTGGACAATAAACTAGGCTCCTACTTACATAGGAATATGGGAAGGTGCGAACAATGCTGGATAAACCATTTCAGACGCGCCACGTTTAACATGTTAACGGTTTTTGTCACGTAATACCTCCGTACGAGTATATTTATACTGTCCTATTTTAGCACATGTTTCGATTCGTTAGGCTCGTGGTAACGTCATCATAACTGTATAAGTATATCACGGTCTTATAAAAGTAGAACAAAAGATAATGCTCTTATTGCAAACTAGGTGATCGCCTACGTCTTTATCCATCCTGACTAAATGATTAGTATATGTTTTAGATTCCCAAAATATAAACGTTGATTCCCTTTATGATTCTAAAAAACAAAACTATTACATGTGAATGGTTAGCAAATTGAAAATCAATAACCCGCCATTTAAAATCGCTTGAAAGTCTTGAAATATACTGCTTTTGCTTGGCGTTTATCCAACTCCGTATTGGGAAATTTCTCATTTTCTCAAAGCAAAACATACTTATCCGCTATAATCGAACGAGGCGACGTGCTAACAATTTCTAGAAAACATGTTCCTAGGCTTTGTGTAAAGACTAGACTTGTGTTTAAAAGTAAACTGCATTTCCATATAATCGATGGACTGACACAGAAGCACTTAGTTTTCTCTCACCTCAATATCGGCTATACTAGTTATTAGTTTATCAGCTGAGCTATGCTAGCTACCAGCGACTCGCACCTTACTGTTATTAACGGAATACGTTATTATCTGACGGCGTCACATATCTATAACGACTTATGGCACGCGTACACGAAAATGTGTTAACTATTTACACCT
Source organism: Tortricodes alternella (assembly GCA_947859335.1). Taxonomy (NCBI): domain Eukaryota; kingdom Metazoa; phylum Arthropoda; class Insecta; order Lepidoptera; family Tortricidae; genus Tortricodes; species Tortricodes alternella. The sequence continues at coordinate 6,739,091 of OX401983.1, read as the reverse complement.
TTTGCTGTGATTAATTTTATCATCAATACATATAAAATAGTACCGTGACTATAAATTCCATCACTAAAGGGGTGGGGCAGGCGAAGCTGTGGTGGGTCCACTAGTATGCTTAGAATCAGCACCAACTTCTTCTGATGTAAGTTTCATGTCACTCTAACAAAGGAAGTTTGACGACGCTGTCATATAAAATAACAAGGGTCAAGCAGATCAACCTTCCAACACTTAACATGGAAGCATGGGTGCCGACACGAGGGTGCAAGAGGGTGCATTTGCTCCCGCTTGTCGTTAAAGAAAATATACAGAAAAAGCTACTTGAATGAAAACTTAAGGTCTCTAGATTGCTGTCCACATTCGTCCATCACCTCGTCAATAAATTTAGTATCCTCCTCTACTCTTTTCCTGTGAACACTGAGCAGTCTTACGCGTTTTGCACAACAAACGTCTTAATATGTCGTTCATAATTTGAACAAGGCTACTAGATTAACAGCAGCGTGAACTGACTAATGCTAATCAAGTAACCGCGCATTTTTAATTAGTCATTAACTTAATTGACGTAACATAAATATAAAATTAAAAATTATATTTTATTATTTAATAGTATAATATGTGTGGATGCAGATGCGCCTCCCTGAAAGCTATACTGGCGGCGCCAATTCTTGGAAGTGTTCAAAAATCAACTTACATTTCTCTTCAAAACTCCACACCTCGTGAAGTCGGATATACGGAGCCTATACAGTAGCCCGGTCGGGTCCTCGGGCTCCGGTCGGATCTGACAGACGGCGTCGACGACTGGGTCGGTGGCGCGGTCGTCGGCGAACAGCGGCGCGCCGCGGAAGCCCTCCGGCTTGCGCAGGAGTGCCGTCACCGAGTCTCGCAGCCCCGAGCCGGTGCTCGCGAACGTGCATTGGATATCCGTTACTGAAAGATCCATCCATACTTATATTCATTATATCAAATTAATTGTCAACAATTTATTATATTTGAAGAAAAAAAACAAGGTATGTATACAAGGTTGTGAATTGAATGCTACAATAATTACAGAGATCAAAAGGTTAAAACTAAAACAATATTACGTTATATATAGGGTTCCGTACCTAAAATGTGAAATATATTTTTAGGCTGCTCAGATGAACGGCCGTGACGAAATACAGATCGACTGACGGACAGACGGACAGACAACGAAGCCTCGCCATAAAGGTTTTTTTGCCTCTTCGATTTATCATTCGATCGATTTATGTGTAGGTATCCGTGTTAATCAGGAATAGCTACTTCGAGTCTAATTTATTTTTATTAGAAAACATTCCGTCCAATGCCGGCTCGTGTAGTCTTTGCTTTTTAATATCATCGACAGGTAATAGAATTTACGACTATACCACGAACAGTGTCTGCTCGTGGTGCCTATAAACTGTTTATAGGTACTCGTATCACTTTTATATCAATGTCAATTTAACACTTCAAAGTAAATCTAAGCGATTAATTGACATTGGATTGAAAAGAGACCGTTTTAATAGCGATTTGATAAGCTTCTCTCGGTAGACATTTATTTAAATCTGTCCGCTTTTAAGGTTCCGTACCCAAAGCGTAAAACGGGACCCTATTACTAAGACTCCGCTGTCCGTCCGTCTGTCTGTCTATATGTCCGTCTGTCACCAGGCTCTCATGAACCGTGATAGTTAGACAGTTGACATTTTCACAGATGATGTATTTCTGTTGCCGCTATAACAACAAATACTAAAACAAAGAATAAAATAAATATTTAAGGGGGCTCCCATACAACAAACGTGATTTTTTGCTCGAGATTGATAACGGCAACAGGTAGACGCTTGAAATATTTACAGAATATTTACCTATAGTGATATATTCACTTAAAAAATAAATAATTAAATAAAAATAAAACAAATATTTAAAGGGGGCTCCAAATTTCCCTCCGTTTTTATAGATAATGGTACGGAACCCTTCGAGTGCGAGTCTGTATCGCACGTCGCCGGTTTTTTTAATCATACCTACACATGAGACATTTATCTTTAAGTAACATAGTTCTAAATACCCTCGAAGATTATCAATAAAAGTAAACTTTAAACTAAAGCCCGACTGGAGAAGTAAAAGCATTTTTGCTCTTAGTATGACGCACCCTTAGATTTCCTATATATGAAACTCGCACGCTCTCCACGGATCATATGACAAGCCGTTTATTAAAATCGGTCCAGTAGATCAAGAGCTTAAGTGCAACATCCGATTTTTGACATACACAAACCTCTATAGGTACTACTACAAAACTCTATACCGTCTTTTCGGCTTCGCACAGTCGGGTAAAAACTCAATACTTTTCAGCCGTTAACTATGTTCTAAACATTGTACAGGATACGAAGATCAGTTGCAAGATCATTAAACGCAAAGTATTGAACACTTCATGATCTATTTATATCATAAACCTAACTTGATCTATTAATATCATAATATTGTACGCCGTATATTATACGTTAAATGTACATTTAACGTGTACCCCTTACACGTTACAATTTTCTTTGAAACTGTAAATTTTCAGAATAATTCAAATACCGATTAGGTAAGATAGGGTTAACTAGGGTTAACATTTAGGTACTACACACAATAAAATTAATTTAGTGTACGTGGGATCTTAAAATTTAAACTTTGTTTAAGATAAACAAACCTCATTTTTAATTCTTGTCTATGAAATTAATTAAGTTGTTTAAAAGCCAACAAAAAAACATACCATCATAGTCTTGTGCGAACGCGGCTCGAATCTGTAACAATAACCATTCAAATTAGCTAAAAGTGAAAAACACCATGCAATTAACGCTTGGCCTTCTAATCCGTCCGATATACCTCATTGTTGGATATAATCAGGAATCTCTAGATCCTTTACAATACTTAAATCCTTTAATTAGTTTTGCAATAAACACGCTCCTACTTTGAATAGAGTCGAGTATCTATCGTTTACAGATATGGTTGAATATAAACACCGTTCAATACCAATAAACCTGGGTAATATATATAGCGTTACTATAAAAATACTTTTACTTATCTAATTAACAAAATGACGGAGAAAGTCGCAGTACGAAGCCTTTTTATTTCTACCAAACAACTGGATCGTAAGAGTATATTGGTAAGCTGGCCCACTTAAAGTGTTATTTTTAAAGTGCCAAATGGCCGAATTCAGGCCACTCAAATAGAGCTTTAATAAAGTGACATTTCAGTGACGTTTCTGTATAGGTTAACAACTAGTTGAGGGACATTTAACTTCTTAATGTCTAGTCAAATGCTAAGTGGCGTTTCTGAATTCAGCCATAAGTTTGGTTGATGCTGGGGTGTGATTCTCTTAAATAAAACTTCGTTCATGAACTCGTCGGCGAACCTAACTTGAGCCGTCAGTGCGTATAAACTACATGTTTGTGCGTGTCTTCGACCTTGGTCGTATGTCAACGCAACCGGCCACGGGCGTGGGTACCTTACTCGGCGTAATGTCTACGAATGCGCGGGTCAATTTATGATTGTCGGTCGAAATATGGGACGAAATTAGTGACGTTTGTTAGAGAATAACATAGCTGATTCCAAATAGACAATGTCAGGGAATAAAAGCAGCCTAGATGTCAAGATTTTTTTTAGTGGGTGTTAGGTACGTACAGTTCTATGGTAGGTACGTATGCATCAGTCAAATGCGACAGCTGGCGCCTCATTCGGGAACGCTAAGTGATTCTGTAGCGACTCATAAGCCAGATTTCTCATCCCACTCTTCCGCACGACGCGTAATGCGTAAGAGCGAGATGAGAAATCTGGCTTACGAGTCGCTACAGAATCACTTAGCGTTCCCGAATGAGGCGCCTGGTCTTATTCCCTTAATGTAGGTATACATTTCCAAAAATCAAAACACTTGATATCTACAGCGCTGCAAATCGAAAGCCCAGGTTCAGAGAAAGTGTTATAATACGAAGACATGCAATTTGTATATCTGCCTGCTAAGTTGGTTAACCACTGACTGGCGTCTTGTGACCGCAAACTAAATATATAGTTCTGCAAAACGACTAATTTGTTCTTCACTCAAACTGCCAATTTAAAAATGATAATATTTACAAGTCACTGAGGTTTCATAAAAAAACAGTCTAGTGTACCAATGTGTAACGTTTATTATTTAAAGCTTGTTGTGTATCAATTTATTTGCACACGAAATTCCCTTAGACGAAAGCGGGCAATTAGAAATATTCGTTACGACGGTTTCAATGCGATCCAAATCTTAAATCTCGGTTAAAGGCCAAAACAAAAATGTTACTTGCAAACTTTCTTCTGTAATTCAATGTTATCAGCTACCTATAATCTTTGTTTCGTCTTAATTTGGTGGGGAACGTTGTTGCGGCTTTATTTTGGAGTACTTTTGATTCGTCCACGGACGTGAGGTCAGCGAATGCTCTTTGAAAGTAAGTCAATTCGTGGCTCCTCATGCGACGCGGTCACACGCACACCGTAACGACCTTTGTTACAATTTTTTCGTACATTGAACAGTAATGAGTTATTAACACGGTATACCTATAGGGAAGATTAATTGAAACTTAGTATATATAACGTTATCGCGCTTTTTGCTTTTGCTTAAATTTGTAAAATACCAAGTCAGTAAAAGGATGCGAGAAAAATGAAAAACCACACTTAAAGAAGTTACCTTTATTTTCAGTTTAATAATCTTATTGCATAGTAAGTCGTCTACCATGTTTAGTTCTACAAAGTATTCAAAAGTATTCCATTAACTATTAATATTATAATACCTAATGTATATCTGAAAGTTTATTTGTTTGCCCTTGCCCCTCCCAAAGGATGAACGTATCCGCCTATTTTTTATTCCCAGGTCCTGCAACTCGGACCCTAAAAAGAAGTCTACGCGGATGAAGTCATCAACAATTCAAGTCAATGCTCGCATAGGTAGCAAGAAAAAAATGAACGGTATATACTGTAAAATTTCCGTGGAATAATAACCACGCTCGTGTCTAACTTTTCCCCCGCAGCGAGAGGTCACTCTGACCGCATCTCGTGCGGAAACAACGATCGGATACTGATAATCCGTGTACGAATGCTTGTATGCAAATTTACATTCTGACGAATAAACGGTTCTCCAAACGGGGTTACTTTGGTTATTGTGCGTGAAGTCTGAATGAATTGATCGTGCGTCAAGTTCAACGGTAGTTTTTGTGGCTACGCAACGCTTACTACGAGTTTTGTAAAGAAGTGTTTTAAAAAGGCATACATACGCGGTGTTTGTCTAGTGTGGTAATTTATAACGGCATAAAATATCCATGTTTACGAAATACGCTTAATAAAGCCTCACCACTCTGTTTGATTTTCATAAATCTCAATTCTATTCAGCATATAATAAAATCGCAAAGTGGAAAAAGTCTGTGCATCGAAGATAGCAATGAAAAAATGCTATGGGGAGCTTCAGAATGAGCAACAAAACATTTTCCTACAGTTTTTGAATTTCATGTCTGTTTGTCGATTTGTCTGATTGTTTGCGCACGATACTTTTTTAAACTGCAGAACGGATTTCAATTTCAATTTAAAGGGCAACTTCAGGCAGGACATAGGCTATCGAAACTTTTGGAAACAAAGCTAGAAGGGGGTAAAAGAGGGGGAGGGAGTTGAATTTAGTACGGGAAAATGTAACAAATTTCCCTAAACTCTTGGAAGGGTTTAAAGCCTTTATCTAACTATTTAAAAATGTATATTTATTTATTTGTCTGTGTGTTCGTCTCCTATACGTTCCTGCAACATTCTATTTTTCCGATTTCTGAAACTTCGGTGAGTTTTTGTGGGCACACCTGGAAAGGTGTTTGACCAAAAAAAAGTATTGCAACGCATGCCGTGCACTGCTAGTGATTAAATAAAAGTTGAATATTATTTGCCCATTTGATACTTAGATTACTTAGTCGGTTTAGATCTTAATTCGCTGTCCCACGGTACGTTATCACATTCCCAGGCCATTTGGGATAATTGTGAAGCTAATTACGTTCTTACCGCGGAAGTCGCGTCTTTTAACCGCTAAGTTGCCGAGAACCTCAGAATTGTATAAATTTGCGGCTCTCTTAGGAGCCGATGACGCCTGAGATAACGTGCGTGTGCAGTCAGGTCATTTAATTTTAAGATTTTGTAGATCAGATATAAGATAGTGCTAGGAATGACAATAGTAGATTGTTGCACCAAGCAGAAAGTGATTCATTATTGCGCCGTGTGTTAGTTTGGAGCCCGAACGCAAGTGTGGGCTCTAAAAACACGAGCGATACATCACTTGATGCGAGGTGCATAACCTGATTTTCTTTCAACTACTGCAAAAATTTAATATTTTTTTTAAAAGAAAATTAAAAACTTATACCCTACTAGCGACGTAAAACGCATTTTTGCTCCTGGTCTGACGCACTCTTTGAATTTTTATATAGCCTATGATACACGCACGTTCTCCCCGATTTTTTTTGATAGGTATTTTTTTAGTAACCTTTACTGTCTTTTCAGCCAGTACCTTGGGCATAATCACAGCTTGACATGGCCGCCGACATGTGGGTTTTCTTGTCTACTTTCTCAGTCCACAGAAAAGTCGTCAGCCGTCCCGTCGGACTGTGAAAGGGCGGAATCGGTGGCTGTTGGTGTAAACTTCTTGTACAACTAACCAAATAAAAATAAAAATACAAAACACTGCAATAATGAATTTTGTATGGAAATTAATTGCTCTAGAGCAAATACGCGCTGCTTTGTGCTATTTAAGGACATAATGATGAAATTAACCGTAGTTGGAAGAAAATGTCATATGTTAATAGTTTTATTTCTAAGAACCGTGTTTGAGAGGGATATGAGAGAGATATTCGGAAACCCAGTTTGCTTTATTGCGTCCTCTTACGTCCTGTAACGGAATTTTACGATACTTGATTTTTGGACTTAAATATGTCTGGGGGAGCGGCGTTAAAAGCGTATTTAAAAAAAATATGGGCCCAATCAAATATTTTTTCAGATGTACCAGTATGCCATGAGTGCCAAATGAATTCGTATCATAAGGTGTGCAAAGGCTTGAATTACATGCTCAGGGCATTTATAAATTTAATTAATAACAATAAAATTAATTTGTGTACATCGCGATATTTGCTATAAAATACTTTCTACCTTCACCTCGAAAAACGAAATTCATACGAGAAAAGTTATGGAACAGGTAATTAAATTAAATTGATTACTATTTGATCGCATAATTCTGATTGGCATTTGTTTGTGCTAATTTTCTTCGCATAATTAAAATTTTCAAGTCGTTGTCACGTTGAAACTTCGAAGTAAATAATAACATTTCCAAGTTACGCGATTAAGTCCCGTTTACATGTAAATATGTGTTTAAATCGTGAAAGTTTAAAACAATATTAGATTGTTTTAAACTTTCGCGATTTAAACACATAATAAGATTCGACTTTGGTTATTATTTAGGATGCTGCCTGAGATTAAACTAAACTCAAACCAAACTCACCCCTCAAAATTCAACTGTAACCCTAACTGATGAATAGTTATCGTGTCACTATTTATGCTGATTTTTAGGGTTCCGTACCTCGAAAGGAAAAAAGGAAACCTTACAGGATCACTCGTGTGTCTGTCTGTCCGTCTGTCACAGCCAATTTGCTCCGAAACTACTGGACCGATTGATTTGAAATTTGGTATACATATGTAAATTGGTGACCGCAGCAGGAATGCGTAACGTAAATTAATTAATTTTGAACATGGGGCCCACTTTTGGGGGATAAATTAGAAAATAAAAATAAAAGTTGTGCAACTGAAATCGTGTGACATATCAAATGAAAGGGCTTATTGTGAGGATCTTAAATGTATTTTTTTTAATTTTAAGTAAAATAGTTTAGAAGTTATTTAGGAAAATAGGTGAAAATTGACCATTCCCCCCTCTTATCTCCGAAACTAACAGGCCTAACATTTTGAAAAAAATACAGAAAATAGTTCTTTACCTATAGATTACAGGAAAACCTATAAGATGTCTATGGTATTTAACGTAACATAGGAAATTTTTAGTTTATCATGTATGGAACGGAACCCCCTCCACGCGGGTTTCACTCGCACTTGACCGGTTTTAATCATCATGTTTACATGCACTTAGCCTTCACTTTTTTATTAGCTACAATAAAAACCCGCTACTTTATTACAATAATTTCAAAAATGTACATACATTTATTGGACTTAATCAGCTTACAATAAAGATACAAGTGTAGATGAAGTGTAGCTATAAACTAACAGAATAACAAGTTGCCCATATAACGTAGTTGTGGTGTTATATGGCGCGTGCTTCTCTAGATGCGCGTGCGCGGATAAATGCCCGGCGCTTTTGAACTATTGCTAGGGTTGGCAACAGGAAAATCAAGTTACTATTAACGCACTCCACGCGGTTAGCACGCAGAACGGATGGCCGATGGGGCCGAAAAGTTCTCGAATAGAGACCACGGACCGGTAAGCGCAGCGTAGGACGTCCACCGACAAGATGGACAGACGACCTAAAAGAGAGCGCAGGAAAACGCTGGATGCAGGCCACTTCTACCGGCCCTTTTGGAAATTGATGGAGGAGGCGTATGTCCAGCAGTGGATGTCCTACGGCTGAAATGATGATGATGATGATGATGATTAACGCACTCGTGTTTTTGAGTGAAATAATAACAGCAGGGCACACAGTGGAAGCGTGCTGGGCCCATAACCTGAGTGAAATAATAACAACAGGGCACACAGTAAATATTGTAAATATATTATTTTCTATTAAATCTCTTAACAAACCATGTCATGTGAAAAAATCCTTTTGACAGTGTCAGCAATTCAAATTACAAAACCTCTAAGTCAACGTCGATACTAGACGGCCAGCGTTAGACTTCAACAGTTTTTACTACACATATGTACTCGTAGGTATTGCTATACCTTACCCTATACGTAGGTTAACGTTACAATTTTCAAAACTTATTTATACCTAACACTCTAAAAGAAATTTTTACTCGGTTTGGTCTTGTTATATCAATGGTACTAAATCACGATCTCTAATGGCCAAATTTAGAAAGGCTACTCAAATTTATCTTTAATTAAAGTACCTAACGTTTGAGTGACGTTTAAGTATGGGTTGACAACTAGTTGAGGGACATTTAACTATTTAATCTCTTTCAAATGCTTAAGTGGCGTTTGTGAATTCGGCTATAAGAGTCGCACAGATAATCAATTAATCATGAATAATGAGGTTTTGATAAACATCAGCTAATAATAATACATTTTCGTATAAAATCTCTAAAAAGAAAGTTTTATGAATTACGATTGGTTCATTTCATATCATATAAGCAAAATTTATTTCTTGAGGATTATCTCATAGTGGTGACAACCCTAGTTCTATTCATGTATCATGGTTGCGGGGTAATTAGCCAAGTCGGTTCATTGAAGCCTTTATTGCTCATCGAACTGGACCGCCGTGGCTTCCTCTGCTTTATTCGATTATGATTACCGGTTCTGATTTATAGCGCGATTCTTGTGATGAAGGCGACGACGACAGGCGACGTTGATGAAGTGTGTTCGAGTGCACGGATGCATTCATCACTCGATAATGTATTTTGATATCTTTGAACTTTTACAGGCAGGTGAATAATAGTTCATTTTACGAATGACTAAGTAATTTTACTATATGCAAAACAATAAAAGATTCATATTTACATGTAAACGGGACTTAATCGCGTAGGTAACTTCATTTTTTTATTATTTACCTCGACGTTCGAAAAACGAAATTTGTAAGAACTTATGGAACAAGTAATTAAATTAAATTGGTTACTATTTGATTATGTTTTTTTTATTGATTTTTTCGGTGAGAACCTGTAATTGGCTTTTTGAATTTTATTTTAGTTTCCAAATTGCTTGTGTTAGCTGTTGGTTTTCCATAAATAAATAAATAAATAATCCTGTTTGGCATTTGTTTGTGCTAATTTTCTTCGCATTATTAAAATTTTCAACTTGTTGTCACATTGAAACGTCGAGGTAAATAATAACATTTGTAATTTACGCGATTAACCCCGTAGTAGTCCCGTTTACATGTAAATGTATGTTTAAATCACGAAAGTTTAATACAATCTAATATAAGATTCGACTTTGGTTATTATTTAGGATGCTGCCTGAGATTAAGGGAGTCAAAACTCTTTATCTAATTAATATTTAATTGTCTCGGCCAAACTAAAATAAATAGTTTAAATAGTTGAATAAATGGTAAGCTGCGGGTAACACTCACAAATCGTGCAGATCGCAACGATCTCCAGCCATTCCTTTGTAACATTTTGTGTGCGTTTAACAGAAATCCGTCAAGCGTGAAATTTAATTTAAAGTGGCTTCAATCATGTTACTGTAATGGTTAGGCAGGTCACGTCAAATTTTACGGTGTTGCTCTTACTTTAATAGTCGTCATAAAACCACAGTTTAAGGCCCTTTACGAGCGGTGGTAAAACCGAAGAAATCTGCATTAGGTACCTTAATGGGGGACAGTAACTCGCCGCACTCGTCCTAATCGCCTTTCTACCGCTTGCTACCTCGCCGAGAGATTTCAATTGACTTAGGTACTTTGCTATTATATCGATCGATTATTGATTTTTAAACAGGTATTTTATGAGGTTTTATCGTGAAATCGACCATAATGGGTTTATGTTTATTACCTAGGGTGAATTTCAAAAAAATTGTACGTAATTAAGGCGTAGTTAAGAAAAAGTAAAAGAAGTTCCTCTGCGTTAAGAATTAGCAATACAATTATATGCCTTATGGCTACAATTAATAAGGTATATAATTGTATGGTTAATTTTCGTAACACAGAGGAACTTTTTAACTTTTTCTTGACAACCGCCTTAATTAAGTACAATTTTTTTGAAATTCTCCCTAGTGCGTACATATCGTACATCCAATTAAGGTCAGTCTTAAACAGTTGTTTGTATCGATTTATATTATGCGTATTGTCATTAAAATGCAGCTGATATCCTACCTATTTACCAACATAATTCGTATACATATTAAGGGATTTTTCAGGATTAAAACAGCATGCCGTAGAGCCTAAATTTGTCGAAAAGTACTTTGCTGGGACATGCTCTAATCTATACGCATGCACCTTCTTATAAATAACGTCTTAAGGAGTAGCTTTTATTTTAATAGTAACTTAACTTAATAGCGTCAAAAAATCCTACACCGTAGGAAAAGATCCGAAACAATCAAAACGAAATTTGAAAGAGCTTTCCCATTTATTTATTTTCATCCACATTAGTCAAAAATGTTACAAGAGTAAATGTTTTGAATACAGAAATTAAAAATGGTTTTCGGAATTCTTATTGTTTGTTGAGGAGCTTTTCCGAAGTGGTGCTTCAAAAGCGTCGAGTATAAAGAACTAGCGACTGCATCACTACAGATACTTAGGTATCTAATAACAGTGTTATTATAAAAATTAGGCTATTTAAAAAAAAACGCATGTACCAGCATGAGCAGCACGAGAGCGCAGTCGCCGGCGCCCGTCATGCTCGCGGTCGGCCACAGTCGAGCGCGGAGCCAACCGTTAAAGCTATCTGCCCCGATTACCGCCCCCGTGCTACTACGAAAAAACCTTCAATCGGAATACTTAGTTCAATGACTACTGTAACGGTCACTTTTATCAATTTCCTTGTTTCAATATCACTTTCACAATATTTAATTTCGAACACTCGGGATCGAATGGTTCACATGCAGTATATTTCCCGCGCTTGGTGCGAGCTACCGGAAGGAACGCAGCGAGTGGTCGCGTGGTGCGCAGCGACGGTTTGAGACGGGACTGCGCGGTGTTCGCTCGGCTTGCGCGGTTGATGATGGTGGAACAGTTAGCCACGGCTGGGGAGGGTACACCTGTTCACCTGTACCTTACCTATCGTTCTCACGACACGATCACCGATCCGCCTCGCAATTCGGCAATCTCGTGATCCACATAGTTGATTGGCATCGGATTAGGGGAATTGGGCTCTATCGTCGGCAGACGTACAGTACCGTGACATTCGCGTGGAGAAATCGCGGAATATCTCAGCTAGAGTTGAGTGGCAGCCGGCGCCGGCGCACGCCGCGATCGGGTCATCGATGTTATGTGTGGGCAATCTCTTTATCGATAACTCGGATTGCAGGAAGCGATCTATGATGAGATAAACTAAATAGTTTGGTTATTCTACGGGCTCATTCAGTATCGAATCAGTCTAAAATAAGATCAACTGTAAAATAAGATCAACTGAGAAAGTCAATCAATTTTTAGATTAGGTTGGCATTGTCTTTAATTTGATCCATTCCCTTTTGCGGTCGCGACCACCATTTAGTGACCGTAGCGTTTGAAGGTGTGCTTAAGCTTTTTTTAAAATTGCACCGTTATTATTTTAGTACAGTGTCTTTTAAAAACAGATACAAGTGGGTATACAATACTTGTTGATGTTATATTGTCAATGGATTATAGTCCATTGAACTTTGATCCAATCCAATGATTTTATTTGGTCTGTAGGCAAATGGTTAAGGAAAACTTTAATTAATCTTGATTGGTTCAGCAGGTGGGTTCGGCAGCTGTAGGCGGCGATGCGAGACCGTGACCGCCCGCGACTTTGTGAACTCGACCTTACGTTAATAAAGAAAGACAATAAGTAATACCTATATTTTTATTTCAGAGGTTCATTGATATAATGTTAGTCACAGAGAAATTAGTCAAGTTTCACACTAGACATGAGCCAATGTTGGTTAATGTCCCAGAGTTCAAGGATTCGCCCTTCCATCCGTTTAGCTATTACAGTCAGGACAACGTGGCATCAGGGATGCGAGTCTACGTTTGCTTCGACGAACATTCCTGACACGCTCCAGGTCCGCGGTAACCCTATCTACGCCAGAAAACCGTTGTTATATTGGACGAGGTATGTTCGTGTAGTTGGTCCATAAAGTACATGTGTATAGATATTGAAATAAAAACGTTAGTGCGAGTTAAACTTGCGTGGAGAGGGCGTTCCGTACATGTTTATCTGAAAATTCCTATGGTACTTTAAATACCATAGACTTTTTATAGGTTTTCCTGTAATATTTAGGTAAAAAACTATTCTCTGTATTTTTGTCAAAATTGTAGGCCTAGTAGTTTCGGAAATAAGGGGGGAATGGTCAATTTTCGCCTATTTTCCTAAATAACTTCCAAACTATTTATCTTAAAATTCCAAAAAAAAAATAGAATCCCCACAATAAGTTCTTCCATTTGATATGTCACACGATATGGTTTGCATAACTTTCTGTTTAATTTTCTAATTTGTCCCAACAAAAGTGGCCCCCATGTTTAAAATTCGTTTATTTACGTCACGCGTCCGTGTTGCGGTCACCGACTCCTCTTCCATCCGTTGGTAAGCAGCAAGTGGAGTCCATGAATGCACCGAGAATTGGCGTCTATTCGGGAACGTCTAAGTGATACTGTAGCGACTCGCGAGCAAGATTTCTCATCCCACCCTTCCGCACGACGCCTAATTCGTAAGATGCGAGTCTCGCTCGCGGGTCGCTGCAACATCACTTAGCGTTCCCGAATAGAGGCGCAGGGTAAGTTTCCACTCATCGTAAGGAATTGTTCACATTTATATAGGTAACAGGAATCGATCCGAAAACGCATTGCAAAATTTAGTTACATTCATAATATCAATGCATTTTAGATGTTATGTTATAGCGCGTTTTTGCTTCCTTCACTACGTACCTACGTACGTATGTGTTTCCCTTTGATTAAAATATTGGCAGCGTTGTCTACTTTGTGTTCAATAATCCCGTATGAAAGCTCGCTGTTAACAAAGTTACTCATAATTAAGTCTGTACGGTAAAAGCGATAAAAAGTGTGGGTTCATTATCACTTATTTTTACAACATAGACTATACTCATTTGTAGCCTATAAGTAAATAAACCTCCTAATCCATACAAACTTACGATACAGCTCTTTATAGGTCGTACAAATCAAAATTCTGGTTTACCAATGGGCGTGTTTACTGAAAAAATCTAATTAGTCCGTCATTTACATTATCAAAAAATATTGAACACATATTTTTTCTTTTGTCAACTAAACAAAGAATGAAGAAGAAGAAGTGCGTTGAAGTTCCGCGTGACCTCACGTCTTTGCACACTTTTTACCATTAAGTGACGTCATTTGCCCCCACTCCCGAACTTTGATGCGCGTTATCTTTGTCAATTTTGATTGATTTGATAAAGCAAACAATACATGTTTAATATTTTTTGATAATCTAACTGACGGACTAATTAGAATTACAATTTTTTTACCCTGGCAACATCCCTAGCGATATGATGTGACTGTGACAGAGAAGTCATTGGGGTTTCTATATGATATTCTGCGATATTGTGAACAATGGGTTTGCATACCTATCGCCGTGTTTTGTCTTTTGCCATCAAGAAAAAGAGAGAAAAGCGACGAGTCGACCGGTTTTGATATCGCTTAGTTAGATAATGTCGAATGGGCCCAGGGCGCTCGCCGTCTCCAGGATGCTGTCGCGGAAGCGCCAGTCCTCAGACAGCGAGTCAGGTCAATTTAACAGTCAACAAACAGTCAACCGACCGCACATCTGACATGCGTCAACTGTCACCGATTGTATTTGCTTTGAGATGCTCTGAACCACAGCTTGGAACCGTGAAAGCATAACCGTGTACCGTGTGTATTCAAAAATACTCGGTATTGTACGGGTATTATATTAGACATTTTAGGATACTGACTTACTATGTCTGTCTGTCAGAGGGGATCTATCTTAGAAACTATAATGTCATAAAGTTGATTAATTTGCATTGGAGGTTTTCTAATGTACTAGAAATATTGAATTACTTTGCTATTCCGCGAAAACAGTAGGGCAAAATCGTGCAAATAGCGACGCTTGTGTTAAATATTATTTGTTCATGCAATATTCCCACCCTCCCTCCGCATATAATAAAAAACCGGTCAAGTGCGAGTGAAACCCGCGTGGAGAGGGTTCCGTTACATACATGATAAACTGAAATTTCCTATGTTACTTTAAATACCATAGACTTCTTATAGGTTTTCCTGTAAACTATAGGTAAAGAACTATTTTCTGTATTTTTTTCAAAATGTTAGGCCTGTTAGTTTCGGAGATAAGAGGGGGGAATGGTCAATTTTCACCTATTTTCCTAAATAACTTTTAAACTATTTTACTTAAAATTCAAAAAAATGACAATTCATTTGATATGTCACACGATTTCAGTTGCACAACTTTTTTTTAAATTTTCTAATTTATCCCCCAAAAGTGGGCCCCATGTTCAAAATTAATTAATTTAAGTTACGCATCCCTGTTGCGGTCACCAATTTACATTTGTATACCAAATTTCAAATCAATCGGTCCAGTAGTTTCGGAGCAAATTGGCTGTGACAGACGGACGGACAGACAGACAGACAGACACACGAGTGATCCTATAAGGGTTCCTTTTTTCCTTTTGAGGTACGGAACCCTAATAAGCAACACAAACGCTACTACAACCACCACCACCACCACCAAAAATACTGCTCGACACGTGCTTTTCTAATGCTTCGGAGGTTTAAAGCTGCGGCCCTAACATGCATGCCAAGAAGATAAATTAGGCCCGTTTATCTCTATGACTATCTCTTTCGTCGGTACTAGTGTGAGAGAGACGCATTTAGAGATAAGACGATCTATCTTATCTTTATGTCATGCATGTAAGAGCCGCTGTAAGGTGTCTAAAGCTAGCTTTTAAGCTTTTAGAAATTTTGTGATGAAGCTCCGTAGTGAATGGTTTTTAATTATAGGTATTATGGAGTTTTTCGCCTGATTTCTAGTAACACATATCATGGTAATATATCTTACTCGCTTTTGCCCGCGACTTCGTCTACGTGGAACTCGTTTATCATTATTGCCTCAGGAAATACCAACATAATATCCTTCACTGGCCCTCCTAGTACCGTCTTCCAAAAAATCAAGTCTATTCGTTGCTCCGATTCGGCGTGAATGAGGAACAAACAAACTCACTTTCGCATTTATAATACAACCAGCTTTTGCCCGCGACTTCGTCCGCGTAGAATTAATTTAGCGAAATTCCCTCGAGAACTGTGCAGCTTTTCGGGATGAAAGTTATCCTAGTATATGCTTCCCAAGAAATCAAAGTAAATCCTTGCCTTTCATTCAAATCCGTCAGTGGTTTGGCTGTGAAAATGGAACAGACAGACCAACCTTACTTTCGCATTTCTAACAATAATATCATAGGTAGTATATTAATAATAAAAATAGTATAAAGTAAATTATTATAAGTATTATTAAGCAGTATTATGGAGTTAGGATATTAAAAAAGATTAGTAGCACCGAGTTATTTCACATAAAATGCACACAAGACACTTACTCGTAAGAGTACCTATAGAAATATTGCATAAATACCTCTACGTTGGATTGCGATCGCGAACTGATGAAGCGTAAGAATGCCGCTGAGCGGAAGGTCTGTCTGTGAGCGCTGATTATTAATTCTACAACCGCACTGAATACCATTACATCTGTGAGATTGTAATAGATTCTAATCATACGTATGCAATTTTAGGCATTATGAATGTTTGTTTGTTATCTTTCTTAAGAAAGGCTCAGGTCAAGAGTACCCTGAACCGGCGAGCGTGCACAAGTAAGTAGTTAACCAATGCCCCGATGCAAAAACAAACTATAATTTTTTCAAATAAGTTACACATACATACATAGCATCACGCCCGAAACCCCTAATGGGGTGGGCAGAGCCACAAGACTACTTGTGGCCACGTTCGATTAATTAGTCCTAAGGTGGTATGATGAACCGTATGGTGACAGGTGATGAGCCCATCGCCCATACAGATAGTCCACCATGTTGGAGAGGACCCGTCCCTTAGTCGACATTTTACGACATGCCAGGATGATAAGCATCTATCTGCACGCATTCTATGCTATTTCTTCACTCCCAGTGCAGCAAAGGAGTAAGTCAAATAAGTTGCCATCATTTAAAGTCGTGTCGCAACCTATTGGATCTACATTCCGAAGGTGGGAGAATTTTTAGCTAGGTAGTTCAATAAGAGGTTTGCTGGTCGGCATCCGAAAGCCCCCTGAGCTTGGGGGCCGCGGTGCACGGCACTGTCTAGGAATTTGGTAGCTACGCCACTGAGCGTACGTGAATAACTTAATGAGAGTAGATGAAGCGACGGGTGTGTGTCAGGATCGCAGCAAGTGGAAATCCGTGGTATCTGCCCCTTTGGGAAACAGGCGTGATATATAGTATGTATGTTCTCACTCAATTCTGTAGTGGCTTAAAGGATTCTCATGAAACGTGGTGTATCTTAAATGCTGAGATAGGAAATTGGGCGAGTACTTTTTATCCCGGACATTTCAAATGTTGCTGAGGGCAAAACTTTAATAAAATACCACGTGGAAGAAGTCGCGGGCAGAGGCTTGTAAAACAATAAAATTTAGTAGTAAATGCATCAAGGGCACGCGCTGCAGCCCGGCGAGTGCTTGTTTTTGTCACCATCATTACCGGTCGACGCGTGGTGAATGCTTGGTGAATGCGTCCCATGATTGATGATGGCCTTCCGCGTGACACTTATGTCGAAGGTGTACCTTACGCGCACGACTTCGCGATCAGAATAGAGAATTTCATCAAAAAGTTCCATAGGTATTATACTTTGCAGTACTTTCGGTTCTCCTTTAATCATAGACAAAGAAAGCGGACTGTCAATCGCCATACAATTAAGCGTTCGTCAGACGTTGTGACACCATCTATCGGTGAATTTCCTAAACTGCGGCTGCAATTACTTCAAACTATGATGGATTCCTTCGAAAAGCTGGTAGTTTTCACAAACGATGTGTAACCAGACGTGCCATTTTGCTCTATAAATTATTTCATTTCGTTGTATTTTATTGAATACCTCTCAGGCTACGACTGTGGCGCCATCTAATTTAACTGTATCTTAGCAGCTTCGGCGTCTGCTTCTTTTCCGAGGGACGATCGCCGTAAGGCAATAAAGTCCTCTTGTTTCATTCGTCCATGCTTTTAATACACTAGATTTTTTTATCAGGATAGGTTCCATATTGTTTCTAAATCCTGTCTTTTGGGTTCTGTCCTAGATCACGAGTTAAGTTCTGGTTGATATAGGTATATATGCCTACACGCTTTGCAGTTTTTTGAACGAATCTATATTTTTTACAAGCTACGTAGGTACAAGAGAATTGTGTACATTCTATTCCTAAGGATGTCGGAAGAAATTGGTAGCTAATTGATAATTCTGCCAATTATTTACCTTGTTCATAAATTCTTACTGTCATTTTCCATGTTTTATTTAGTTTTCAATACACAGTATAGATTTCACTTAAAGGTATAGTCGACTAAGACATTGGTTAACCACTTTCAACTCTATTTATACGCAGTTAAAGTTCAAAAGTGGTAAAGCAGTTTCTTGTTAGACTATACTAAAACAATTTAAATAAAATAATGCTATTGATAAAAACGATGGTGGCGCCGCTAAGCGTAGCTTCACATATGCCATGCCATCGAACGTACGTATCGCATCTGGCGCTCCGAAATCAATAGGAGTAAGTATAGGAACAGTAAACAGCCCCGTTACGTAATCGCGGCGGTAATGTGCATGGAAAGCTGTTACACACATCGAGAACGTCGCCAGCAGCATTAAGCACGGTTACAATAGAAAAACACCAAATGCCTAATGGAGAGTCACACCCGTGACAGAATCGTGCTGAAAGAGAGTCAACAACCTGATTTTTTCTATAATGACAAATTGGTTGAAAGTGGCACTTACCGATCTACTAGATTATAAAGACCTATAGAAATTAGTGCACTGTACCATTACCATGAGTTACCGTTCTCGTTATCGAAATCTATCGGAAATACTGCTTGATGCCGATACAAGTAAAAGGGACCGAGCGATAGTTTTCTATTACGAGAACGGTTTGCATAAATAAACTCAGGGTAATGGTACCAAAGCCTAGTAGTCTGACGCGCGGCCTCTCGAGCAGAGGGTCAGGGGTTCACATTTTTAAGATTTTTTGGATCTCAACTGCGGAATTAAATTTGTTATTTACCACGAGCATTTCGGTGAAGGAAAAGCATCGTTCGAAAACCTTCATTTGTGAAGTAATTCAAAGATGGCCGTAGGAACTACTTAGTGCCCATATCGGATGCGTATATAGGATGCGATGATGATAATTCAAATTACATGGGTGAAGGAATGGGTGCAGCGATATGAATACTCTAGTAAATTCGGGTAAAAACATATCAGTGCCAGAATAACGGTCTTAAAAAAACGGGAATAATGTAATCTGTATTTTTGTTTACATTCATTTCGTAAAAGAAAGATTAAGGTACAAATTGATTGAATTAAAACTAACCGGTCGAGTCTATGTTGTGAACGTACGCTTCATGCATTGTTTGGTAGGGTCTGGACAATGGTCGGCCCCCTCAATTACCGTTAGACTTTAAAATGTGTGCTTAACTCAACTTTGAACAACTGCCTTCCGTTTAATTTGACTAACGCCGCCAAATTCTTTTCTGCGAGTAAACTGTTTGCATAACGGACCGTTCACACGGCCATCCACCACGGATGACCGCCGTTCATTTTGACCGCACTAATCGTAATTTCAGAGTTAGGAAATAGGGCAGAAAGCAGAGGCCGGAACAAGCGGGGAACTGGCACAGCGAAAATTTGAATAATGACGCTCGAGCGCTACGGTGGCTGCGCCTGCGCCGTCTTTCGGTTAAAGAGCTCATCAGCTCTTACCTAGTAGAGTCAGCATGTTAAACAAGGTTCTAAAATGTGCTTACATATTTCGCTGACCGTACTATATGGCTGGTTAGCGAAAATTTGAATAATGACGCTCGAGCGCTACGGTGGCTGCGTCTGTGCCGTCTTTCGGTTAAAGAGCTCATCAGACTCTTACCTCGTAGAGTCAGCATATGTTAAATTGTTCTAAAATGTGCTTACATATAACGCTGACCGTACGATATGGCTGGTTAGGTTAGTGAATTAAACAGATTACTTACGGTTACCTGGAGTGCGAGGCAATGGTCGGCCTGCTGACGCGTGGAGGCGCAGGCGCTCGCTTCGCGTGACTATTAATTTGAGACTGCAACTTATGCCTATCACGATGATGTCAGGATGCCAATAAACGGAGTGATTTTGCTTGTTATCTTGTTGGAGTTTACTCCTTAAGAATCGATTTTCATATATAAGCCCGGGGTATGAAAAAATATGGGGAGTAAAATCAAACTACGATGTCACACTGACACACGGTACGGGGTCACACGATGTTAGCCGAAGATGCGTCGGTCGCTTCGCATGGCATACAGATCTTCGGTAGTGAATAACCTATTTCATCGGTAAAACTCGGATCTCAATCGGAAGACGACGGGACCCGAAGTGTCAATTAATTTCTGCATTCGTTCGTTTATTTTTGCAGTTCTCCGACTATTTCTGTCAAAATTCGTAAGAAGCTGAAAATGTGGGAGTAAAGGGGCCTCTCCTCACTGAACGCAAAATAAAATTATCAAGAACAATAACAGACCAGCGAATAATATTTGATTAAGATTTGCACGATAATAGTTATAAATGGAAATACTCTTTTTAGGGTTCCGTAGGTTCCTAAAAAGGAAAAAAGTAACCCTTATAGGATCACTTCTTTGTCCGTCTGTCTGTCTGTATTTCTGTCTGTCCGTCTGTCTGTGTGTCAAGACCTTTTTCTCAAGAATGTATGGAGGTGGAGGTATGAAGTTCAAATAAATATAAAAAAATCAACCTTCTAAGTCAACGCAATCAAAAATATGTGGCTGTTTCTAAATAATAATAATCAGGGGACAATCTATGCACAAATCGATCTAGTCCCAAAGTAAGCTCTAAAGGCTTGTGTTGTGGGTACTAGACGACGATATATAAGAGTATACTTATATAGAGAAATAAATACTTAAATACATAGGAAACATCCAAGACTCAGGAACAAAACATTCGTGCTTATCACACAAATATTTGCCCTTACCGGGGATCGAACCCGGGACGCTGGCTTCGGAGGCAGGGTCTTACCAACTAGGCTAACCGCGTCGTCAAACGTTTATACCACATATTTTGATACTTTCAAGTGAAACAAAAACCTTTTTCATGATTCTAGGTCAACGCGAAGTACCTACCCTATTGACGCGAAGTATCATGAAATTTGGGAAAAAGCAGTGTCTTACAGCACAAGTAAAGGAAAAAGTCCCAAAACTGTAAAAAGGTAGTTTAGCGGAATAACCTTTGCAAGGTCGTATCACACTCGACGGTTGCACCGAGACAGGAGCTTGGGAAAGTTATTTTTATCTTATTTCATAGGTAGGTTGTAAATGGATAACCGGTTCTCAAAAGCCATTTTATTTTTCGGTTTCCGTATCTACAAGGTAGGTACTGTCTGTTTTTCATAGGTAAGTAACCTCGGCGCGCGAGTCGGACTCGCACTTGACCGGCTTTTTTTAATAAACGTGTATCGTTAAGTTTTTGATAGCGTTCACTTTTACGCAAGATAAACGTACAGCGGCCCTAACATGCATGCCACAAAGATAAATTAAACCCGTTTATCTCTATATCTCTTTCGTTGGCACTAGTGTGAGAGAGACGCACTTAGAGATAAGACGGTCTATCTTATCTTTGTGTCATTCATGTTAGGGCCGCTGTAACACAGAGTAAAGATATTAGACACAGAGGTCCGACGAAGCCGTCTAGACGGAGCAATCGTCGGTGTGTGCGGGGCGAGGGGGCGACCCATACTGGCCTTCATAGCATGGGACCTGTATTTAAGGGCTGTCGGCTCGCGCTCGTTAATATTGTTATTTATTACTAACTCAAAATAAAATAAAAAAAACTTCACACAACGTTCTAGCCCCCTAATTCTCGGTGCATTCGAAATAATCTCACAAACGAGATTAAACGTCAGTGCATACAGTTTGACACAACTGTATGAATCTGACGTTTAATCTCGGAATCGACATTATCTCGAATGCAGCGAGAATTGGGGGCTAGGAACTTCAAAGAAAATTCTATAAACCTCGTAGAACCGTCCAGCAACTTTACATAAAATTCTGGAAACCTCACAGAACCTTCCAGAAATACAATGGAACCTTCTATAACCTTCATTGAAACCTCATAGAACCTTATAGAAAACTATTCTTATTTTTCAAATTTCACAGAAAACTCCAGAAACTTCATGGAACCTTCTAGAAAGTTCATGGAACCTTCTCGAAACTTCATGGAATCTTCTAGAAAGCTCATAGAACCTTCTAGAAACTTCAGGGATACTCCTACAAATCTCATAGAATCTTCTTAAAAATTCATAGAACTATCTAGACACTTCTTCTTCAAACTTCATAGAAAGTTCCAGAAACTTAATAGAACCTTCTAGATATCTCCATAGAACGTTTTAGATGCTTCGTGGAATCTTCTAGAAACCTCAAAGAACTTTCTAGAAACTTCAAAGAACCTTCAAGTAATTCCATTATAAATTCTAGAATCCTTATAGAACTTTCTAGAAACTTCATGGAACCCTATAAATTCTCATCGAACCTTCTAGAAACTTCATAGAAAATTCTAGCAACCTCATAGAATCTGCTAAAACTTCATGGAACCTTCTAGTAGAAAAGTAGTATTTAGTGAGAAGAAATAAGTATAATTAAAAGTTTAGCTTTTGCCCGCGACTCTGGCCGTCTTCAATTCGTTTATCCTCTTTGTGAATTATGGCATAGCGACAGTAGGAAAATCGAAGAGTTATAAATAATACTTTTTATCCTGAAAAAGCAGCACTATTCCCCAGGTTAAAGTGATGAACGATATGACGCGGACGAAGTCGCGGGTAAAAGCTAGTGGTTAATAATAATAATGATGGTGACGTTCGTCTGAAATAAATAAATAGGTAAATTATATAAATATGGTTTACTTGTGACAATCCTAGCGTACCTACATACGCCGTTTTGAAACTGTCCAGACGTTGTCGGCATTTACCACGAGATCAAAGGCGTCGGACTACTGTGTCTCTTTATACTGTGGCTGTACTCACGAACGACCTTCCCTCGTCAAGACTCGTTTGAGCGCGTAAGTATGTGGAGCAGCGGAACATAATTCTGGAGTGCGCCCGCGCCGGTAGCACCCGATTGCTACCTGCACTCCGTGGTTACTGTAATAGCTAGCTCGCATGGACACGATTAAAGCCTTGCCTTGAACTGCCATTTAAACTAGCCTACATGCACTACATACTGATGTATTGACTGTTACACTCTTGTTGACATGGATAATCACGTTTATGTTCTATTTGATGCATGATTTTGCTACGTTTTTCCTACTTTACATGGGTTATTTGCGTTTTCGTCAAAGGAGCGTTTGGTCAAAGGTATGGTTTGCCAAAATTGGGATTCGCTAAAACATTTTCGTCGAAGCAGCGTTTGGTCAAAGGTATGGTTTGCCAAAGTTGGGATTCGCTAAAACATTTTCGTCGAAGCAGCGTTTGGTCAAAGGTATGATTTGCCAAAGTTGGGATTCGCTAAAACATTTTCGTCGAAGCAGCGTTTGGTCAAAGGTATGATTTGCCAAAGTTGGGATTCGCTAAAACATTTTCGTCGAAGCAGCGTTTGGTCAAAGGTATGATTTGCCAAAGTTGGGATTCGCTAAAACATTTTCGTCGAAGCAGCGTTTGGTCAAAGGTATGGTTTGCCAAAGTTGCGATCAGTCCAACCATTTTCGCCAAAGCTACTTTTTTGATCACAGCTATGACTCGTCATACTTAGGTTCCGACAAATTTTATATGTATCGACATTGATTTATTAGATATTATAATTTATACACATTCCTCAAGAAAACCCGATTCCACATTGCCAGCTGTATTCAAATAGACGCTAATAATGCTTATTTATCATCGGCATCAACGTAATTACTTCATACTAAAAATAAATTATACTTGTAAGCCTTAAGTGACAAATTGGCATACGGCCTTCTGATAACACTAATAAAATTCTTGTCTATGGATTACTAGCGTATTGCAAAACACAATTTGGACAAACGTAACGTAAACGTTGACCAAAACCTGTTTTGACTAAGCACAATTTGACCAAACGCTCCTTTGACAAAAGATAATTTAGACGAATCGCGGTTTTGACATACATACATACATACATAGCATCACGCCCCAAATCCCTAATGGGGTGGGCAGAGCCACAAGACTACTTGTGGCCACGTTCGATTAATTAGTCCTAAGATGGTATGATGAACCGTATGGTGACAGGTGATCAGCCCATCGCCCATACAGATAGTCTACCATGTTGGAGAGGACCCGCCCCTTAGTCGACTTTTACGACATGCCAGGATGATAAGCATCTGCACGCATTCAATGCTATTTCTTCACTCCCAGTGCAGCAGAGGAGTAAGCAGACGCAGCAGCGCAGGCGCAGCAGGCGTTTTTGACCATAGGCAAATAACAACCTTACATACCAAAGAAACGCAAGCTTGATTTTGTTAGTATGAGGAAGGCATTGACGTAACATTAGGATTTCCACACACGCTATAGGGTTTTTAGGGCTTTTAGGGTTCCGTAGCTAAAGGGTAAAATGGGACCCTATTACTAAGACTCCGCTGTCCGTCCGTCTGTCCGTCTGTCACCAGGCTACAGCCTGAAATTTCAACTGTAACTATCACGGTTCATGAGATACATCTGAAATTGACAGTTGACATTTTCACAGATGATGTATTTCTGTTGCCGTTATTACACGAATACTAAAACACAGTTTTTTTTTATGTCAATTGACTGACAAACGAGCTGACGGCCCACCTGATGGAAAGTGGTCACCGCCGCCCATGGACATCTGCAACACTAGAGGTGCTGCCAATGCGTTGCCAGTCTAGGGAGGATGGGGAATGGGGATGGGATGGGGATGAGGGAATAGGGCTCCAGATCTCGTCACTCACCGTACGAAACGCAATAGCAACCTATTACTTTACGCCAATATTCTGTGAGAGCCGGGCGAGCCGGCCTATTCGAACAGTAATCATCTAGTGAGCCACTACCAAATAAGACAAGGGACTCCCGTACAACAGACATGATTGTTTTGCCGTTTTTATAGATAATGGTACGGAACCCTTCGTGCGCGAATCCGACTCGCACTTGGCCTGTTATTTCTAAATTACAATTTAAGAGACAACTAATAAGGACCATTTTGCAATAAACAGATTTGAAAAATTCCTTCAGTCGAAGTCATGGCGTCAAAAATACTAAATTGGGATACCACTTTTCTCACTTTAAGAAAAAGTTAAATATCTGACTTTTATTAAACCTTAAATTTCACATTTATACAGTCATAAAATAGGCTATCCAGGATTGAAACATTATCCACTGCTTACGGGACACCCTGTTATACGAGCTGGAACACGGTTTTCACATCGTCTAACAAATACCTATTTATTATAGTACTGACAGACATTCTTTACGCATATTTATCACGGTAAAAATGTGCAGTTTAAATTGGTGTCTTTAGGAGCATTGTAACGCGAATGTGAGTAACGGACAACGGTGAAACAATTATTACCGAGCGATAGTTGAATTGATTGTGACAGCCAAAATGAGGTGTCACAATTAACCGTCTATTTTATCGGTAACATTGAAATGATGACGGTCGGGTTTTTGCCGGTTCTTATTCGTATAAGTGTCGAAAGGAAATTTAAAGTAGGATACAATATATTTGCTACAAAATATGTATATTATGTTTCGATACGTACTTAAGCATCGTCAAAATTAAGTTTTTAATTATTATCGAACACTAACTTTGAAATAATTGAATGTCGCAATTCGGTCTACGCTCATTACACATAAAACAAGGGGACTCCCAAACGCCTTAAGGAGCTTGTAAACGGAGTAGTTTTTCGGCAATTTATTGCTGCAATTCGGATTATCCCCAAAGAGATTACATATTACGTCACAAATGAGGACAATAAATTTTGAATGTAAACTTTTGAGGATAGCTTGAATTGCAGCAATAAATTGCCGAAAAACTAGCCAGTTTCCGAGCCCCCTTAGAAACTACCGCAACTCCGAATAAATCACGCCATCTATCGATGACCTTTTTAGATTGCGGCTGCAAGGTTTCAGAAATCCACACCAATTGGCTGAATAAACTATTTCATATTATTTTATCTCATTGAATCCCACAGGCTACTTATTTATATATGGTTGTAGTGCCATTTAGTTTAACTAGGTTAATTAAAGCACAATATTTTATCGTTATCACAGTTACATAGCACAGTGGCAGCGCTGCGGCCTTAGCAAGGTTGATACAAAGTTAAGCTATCCCCATCTTATTCCTCATTACGTCTCTCTCATACTAGTATCGCAGAAAGAAATGCACTGAGAGATAAGATTGGGATGTCTCATCCTCCTGTCGACCTTGCTAGAGCCGCCGGGGGACAATTTTTGAGTTTTGAGCGCTTCCAAGTGTTACAGTGGCGGAGCCTGCCTACAAGCCGATTCCTGACGGCTTTACCAAGCTAGAAAGTTACGGCTAGCTGTCAGTGAGGTCCATATTACTCTAACTAAATGTCAGACTCGCACGTACAGTGCTAATTTTTCCAGCTACCCTTAGGAAATATTTCACGCTTCGCCACTGAAGTGTTATCTAATTGAGAGTGATGAAAACAATGGTAATAAACCGTAAAGTGAGATATATTTGATTTCAAGCTATAG
Organism: Tortricodes alternella; assembly: GCA_947859335.1. NCBI lineage: Eukaryota > Metazoa > Arthropoda > Insecta > Lepidoptera > Tortricidae > Tortricodes > Tortricodes alternella. The sequence goes on along the minus strand of OX401983.1, from coordinate 6,712,314 downwards.
AAAAATCGAGGGGGTTGGACCTTTCGCTTTTAATTTTATCGTAAGTAGTACAAATATGTTTTCAAACATAGCAACTTCTAGCGCAACTTCGGAGCACTCGAATCTCAATAATCACCCCTCCTGTACCCACTCACTGTTTCCTGCCTTGAACCTATTTAATAAATAATGTTTTTCACCGCTCATACGCAGCCCGACATCAACGTCAAAGTCAAATTATTCAATGTAGGCTTTTACAAGCTCTTATGAAGGTCAAGGAATGAATCTACCACCGGTTCGGAAAAAACCCTATTACTGAGAAGAGCTGACAAGAAACTCGATGAGGTATAATTTTTTCAAAACAGTACACATATAAGTTAACAATGATGTCTACAGTTTTTTACAAATCTAAGTGTATATACTTACATTTGTATAAAACTGTAGACATCATGAAGGTCAAGGAATGAATCTACCACCGGTTTGGAAAAAACCCTATTACTGAGAAGAGCTGAAAAAATTATACCTCATCGAGTTTCTTGTCAGCTCAGCTCTTCTCAGTAATAGGGTTTTTTCCAAACCGGTGGTAGATTCATTCCTTGACCTTCATAAGAGCTTGTAAAAGCCAACATTGAATAATTTGACTTTGAAGTTGATGTCGGGCTGCGTATGAGCGGTGAAAAACATTATTTATTAAATAGAGTAGGCACACACAGTAGGAACTCCCATCGAGACCCAGGGGTCGCCGGTGCAGGTCAATGTTGAAGCCAAACGTGGCCAAACGTCCCTGTCCATTGCGCAGTCGTTAAATGTGTAAATATGCCCTAGAAATAATAATTCGCTTTACAGTAGATTTGAACATTGTGTCTGTTTCTTCTATAATGTTTTTAGGTATTTTATTGTGAAAACGTGTACAATTTTCTAGAAATGATTTTAGCGTACGTACGTAGCGTAACGTGAGCCTAGGTTAAACTAAGCATTCATTCAAAATCTTTAATGAACTATTATTAAATCTCAAGGCGTCAAGAATAACGTATCCATGTACCGTCCAAATGTTTTATTGATAAATAATATCATTGTTGATAAACGAATGTGTATCTTACTACTATCAACTATGTGACTGTCGTCTCGTCTGAAAAAGACCAACACTCGTAAGTACTTGCCCCAGTTCCCACATGTTTAAACACTACTTAACTCGATAAGTCGAGTAATAAACGAGGTATTTACCAAGTTAAGTTTTTAGTAAGTGAAATGCCGACGTGACTGGAGCGGTAGCAAATCTTTTAAGTGATAAAATTGTTGTTTGTTAAAGGAATTAACGAGCTACTCGCGACGTGACTCAAGAACTCACTAATTAAAATCAAGAACATAGGTATAATTTATATAACAGTTCCGTACAGTGAGTCATTTGCTTGTCAGCTGTAGGGTTAATTAGTATGTTTTTAGCCCTTAACTCCAAAGTATGGGTAAACACACAGAATATCGGCGTAAAGTAATAGCTTGCTATTGCGTTTCGTGCGGTGAGTGACGAGATCCGGAGGCCTATTCACTCATCCCCATCCCATCCCCATTCCCCATCCTCCCTAGACTGGCAACGCATTGGCAGCACCTCTGGTGTTGCAGATGTCCATGGGCGGCGGTGACCACTTTCCATCAGGTGGGTCGTCAGCTCGTTTATCAGTCAAATGACATAAAAAAAATGAAATCTGGTAGATAAGGAAATATAATGTTGGGCAAAAACAACTGAATTGCTGAACTGAGTTGCTCCCAACAATACCCAACGCTCGCCACCACAATGTGTTTGCAGCGGCCCTAACATGCATGCCACAAAGATAAATTAAAACCGTTTATCTCTATGACTATCTCTTTCGTCGGCACTAGTGTGAGAGAGACGCACTTAGAGATAAACGGTTCTAATTTATCTTTGTGCCATGCATGTTAGGGCCGCAGCTGTTATTCTTTAACAAATCTCGTCGCTCATTTCATACGTCAATCATAAATTGACCCGAGCGCTCGGCATTATTCCCGTCCCGTATGACCCGTCAGTGGGTATAAACCGACCTACACATTATGTACCTAAGTCGGTGACCACAACACGGACGTCTAACGTAAATAAATGAATTTTAAACATGGGGGCCACTTATGGCAGGGTTAAACAGAAAATTTAAAAAAAAGTTTTGCTAACTATGGCGTGTGACATATCAAATGAAAGGGCTAATTATGAGAATCTTAAATATAATTATAATTTTAAGATAAATGTTTATGAAGATATTTAGGAAAAAAGACGAATATTTACCAGGTGCGTAACGGTCGGTATAACAACTTTGGATATATTATTGGTCGATATAACGATTAAGGGATATAATGCACTTATGTTATAACAATATTTGGCATATTCTGATATGATCTAACTATTAATACTTGTAATATAACAACTATCGATATAACGCTAAGTGGGTATAATGTAGTACTGATATAATCTGGAATACGTACTATAGTACTATTATAATAACCTCCCTATTTTGCGTTAAGGCAGGTCGTGGAGGAGGAGTGTTAGGAAGAACTACGACCCTACAGCGCGCGAGCCGAGCGAGCGAAGCGAGCGTGACGCGGCAGCGTCCGACGAAGCGCCAATACCGAGTTTTTTTATAATACTATACTACATACGTTCATTATATTAGGTAAAAATTATACCAAACATCTATTATACTTACTGAACATTATAGACCATGAAAATGTCTACTTTGTTGTAACATCAAAAGTTTATTATGCCCCTTGAGTGACTATATGTAATGAAATTATATCAAATGTTGTTATATCTAGTGAAAATATATCAAAAGTTGTTATACCGATCATTACCACAACCATATTTACCATACCCCCTTATCTCCGAACCTACTGGTTTATAATTTTGAATAAAATACAGAAAACCTATAATAACTCTATGGTATTAAAAGAAACAGAGGAAATTTTATATACTCACGGAACCCTCTCCACGTGAGTTTGACTCGCACTTGTCCGGTTTTTGAAATAGATTTTAAATGAGGGATCGTGGTCAAAGACAAAGAGTACCCGATACTAAATGCAATTAAGTAATGGTATTCTTGTATTTTTGTTAGAAATTAAAGATAAAATGATTAAAGTTGATCTATATCAAAGAGTATAGTAATATTACCAAAAGGAAATCTATATAATCAAATATCGTTTGTTATACGTCACTAAGAGACAACAGAGGGCCTAGCACACTAGCTTTTATCACGCACATAAAGCATCTGTCACTTTTTAACTAAGAGGCGGTTGCAAAAGGGATGATGCTATAAGTACGCGATAAAAATGTGTGTGCTACGCGGGCAGAGTCAACTAACGTCATAGTGGATTAAAAGTCTTGTATCCAAGTCATGTTTAAAAACAACACTGACCTAATTAATGTTTGACAGTTGACGTTGACAGTTGACACTGACATACGTACGTAGACAACCCGCGAGGCATATAAATAGGACATGTTTAGCTGCAATTAATTTAAAAACAACTTGTGTGTTAGCAATGCACAGCCAGGTGTACTTAAAAAGCTTGTAGTTACTTTAAGACACTATTCAAAATGATTGAAGGGTACGGAGCAGTGACTCAGGCTCTCCTGGGAACCCTTACGACGTGGGGACTGACCGCTGCCGGTGCAGCTTCCGTTTTCTTCGTACGAGGGAAGCAGGTACCAAACTTTTACAATCAGATAAACGCAACCTTAGGAACACGATTGATTGAGGAAACAATTAGGCTGAGGGTTTCGCAGTTTGTCTTTTTAATTCATCAATTAGCATGCGATAACGATACGATGGTTCACGAGCTATAAGTTCAGCAATAGGTATTATATTTGTATATATAACCCGTATTCAGGTAAAGTTAAGATAAACTTTAATTACCTAGTAGTAGACCACATGTTTTGCAAAAGGGCTGGGTACCTGTCTATTATTGGTAAGCTGGTTATACCCAGTTCCATTATGTGTAATTTATTTAATATGGATATGACGTGTACATTGTTTTTTATCAAAAAATCAATAAATAAAAGAATTGCTACAATATAAAATGTAATGAGGAGATTACATTTCTTTTACAAAAAATTCTGTTGTTTGTCTTTTTAATTTATCAATTAGCATGCAATAACAATACGATGGTTCACGAGCTATAAGTTCAGCAATAGGTATTATATTTGTATATATAACCCGTATTCAGGTAAAGTTAAGATAAACTTTAATTACCTAGTAGTAGACCACATGTTTCGCAAAAGGGCTGGGTACCTGTCTATTATTGGTAAGCTGGTTATACCCAGTTCTATTATGTGTAATTTATTTAATATGGATATGACGTGTACATTGTTATTTATCAAAATTATCAATAAATAAATGAATTGCTACAACATAAAATGTAATGAGGAGATTAGATTTCTTTTACAAAAAATTCTAGATGGCTATTTATATAGTGGTCTTTGATAAGTTATAGTGACTTAAGCACCTTTAGGCTATTGTTTCAGTTTTATCTGAGTTATCTTTCCATGCTGGTCATAAGAATTTGTTTTGTTTACTGTTTGCAGAGAAAACTACTAGATTCATCACTAGGTTTTGCTGCTGGAGTAATGACAGCTGCCTCATACTGGTCACTTTTGGACCCGGCAATAAAACTTTGTGAGAAACAGGGATATGGGAAGTTATCCTTCCTGCCCGTTGCTGCGGGCTTCCTACTTGGAGCAATTTTCGTTTTTGGAACTGATGTATTCTTAGACTATTTGGGACTCAACTCAACAAACATGATGATGAGTAAGTATGTTTTTTGGATAATAACCCTACGCCTGCAACATTTTTTTTGTGTCTGGTATTGCTAAAAGGATACTGATATCCGATACAACTTGCAAAGTTGCAAAATATTTAAAATGGAAAAGAAAACAAAGCAAATGTTTTAGGCTCTAAGGTGTTATGGGTCCTAATATTGTAGTTTAAAAAAAGAAAGTGAAGTAATTACTGGTTTTATGGCTATTTGGTTTCTCACTAACAAGGTGTTTTGCTTTAAAAAAGTGTAATATATATATTTATCTACACCCATATCATAAAACCTCCATAATGTAATCAAAAACCGTAGGAAATGACCACCATTATGACAACCTGTACTGTAATGTTACTACACTATTGATTTTAATATCATAATGGTCATAACGATACAGATATGAGCTACAGGCCGGCGCGCCGCTGTCGCCGCAACCGGCGGGGCCCCATCATCGCCGCAACCGGTGGGGCCCCATCGTCGCCGTGTCGCCGTTTATAATATGAGTGTAGATAAAGTTATTTATGTATGCACCTCTGCATTATTTCGCCTTAAAACACACATTCGAGCTTATTATGAAACTCGCAAAGCTCGTTTCATAAAACTGCACTAGTGTTTTAAGGCCTATCATTATGCAACCATTGCATAAACTACTATTGTAGAGCCTGTGGGGTTTGTATATAACTAATACAATACATTGAATAAAATTGATTCTTCTGATGGACTGGTTAACATTAACAAAGGTATCTCCGTATTTACATTTGACAAAAGACTCACATACATTTAAAAGATAATAAACATTAATAAGTTTAAAACATCTCTTAAATGTGAACTCTTTTCTTGCACATAATTCATTAATTTTGTGAAAGCTCAACTTTCGGCACAAAACTTACTCTTTGTAGCAGTACATGTAGAGATAGTTCTACTTGAGGAAAACCAATGTTCGTTCATATCAATCCATATCCTTGTAGTTAAATTAACTATTATTCTTTTACAATTTTCCTTATTAGCCAAGATGCCAATGATATACCTATGTGACTTTTTAATTAGGCTGTATAAAATTGTCTTTAGTAGATAATTGGCATAATTTCCTGCGTAGAGTTCAATTCAATATACTTATTGCAACTTTATATAGTTATAATTTATAGTAAACGCCATTCCTTCAGGAGAAACTCTAGCTGGTCCAAGAATTTATGAGGGGTTAATCCATTATTACATTACCATCTATAAAATGAGTGTATTCAATTCAATGCAATTAAAGGAGGGTTTCAATCTTATATATCACTTAAGAGGATACTATAAAAATGATTCAGTACATTAGAAAATTATTAACCTGAAACCAATGGAAAAAATCGCTTCAGCAAACCTTAAAGCTAGTACACATCTAAATTTTCGCCCGCAGTCGACGCAGGGTTCATATCTTTGTCTCGATCTATTTCTTTCTTTAGTGTATAAGCAGCAACAATACAAAATACACATGTCAACTGTTCGTTATTGTTTTGTGGGTAAAAGTCCTAATGCTTTTACCAGGTGCAACTTTCTTACTAGTCGATGTAAATATATCAATATGTTGGCTGGAGACACTGCAGTTGTTGGTAGTTGGTAGTATAAGCATAATTCCATACCTATCTTATTATAGAGAAACAACTTATCTTGTTATGGGTTTTCTGTCAATAATGATCTATTTGTCAGAAAATAAATAGAACCTATATAAGTATTTCTCAAAAAGTTAAGTACATGGTTAAAATGTCATTAGCAAATTTTAATTTTACCATTAGGTTATAATTTTGCATTAATTTCTTAAGGAATTGTTTACATTAAGAAACCAAATAAATAATTAAACCTTAATTATTTAAAAAAAAACCGGGCAAGTGCGAGTTCAACCCGCGTGGAGAGGGTTCCGTTCCATACATGATTATCTGAAATTTCCTATGTTACTTTAAATACCATAGAGTTCTCATAGGTTTTCCTGTAATCTATAGGTAAAGAACTATTTTCTATATTTTTTTCAAAATTTTAGGCCCGGTAGTTTCGGAAATAAGGCAGGGGAATGGTCAATTTTCGCCTATTTTCCTAAATAACTTCCAAACCATTCATCTTAAAATTTCAAAAAAAACATATTTAAGATCCTCATAATACGCCCTTTCATTTGATATGTCACATGAGATAGTTAGCGTAACTTTTATTTTTAATTTTCTAATTTACCCCACTAAAGTGGCCCCCATGTTTAAAATTAATTTGTTTACGTTACGCATCCGTGTTGCGGTCACAGACTTACATATGTGTACCAAATTTCAAATCAATCGGTCCAGTAGTTTCGGAGCAAATTGGCTGTGACAGACGGACAGACAGACAGACAGACACACGAGTGATCCTATAAGGGTTCCTTTTTTCCTTTTGAGGTACGGAACCCTAAAAATTAGATTTTTAATAATACGAATGGAAAATCTGTTAACAAAGTCGGCACGTTAACTATGTACATTTTTTTTTTGAGAAATACCCATTTGTATTAGCCACCCACCCATGTACCCATTTGTATTAGCCACCCACCCATGTACCCATTTGTTAGTGTTGTTGTTTGTTTCTGTGCCTGCGACTGCGCGGCGGATGTCCGGCTGTTCTTTACACGTCGTATTTCTCAACTGATTCTCTTGAAATTTTGTGAGCACGTTCAATAATTATATGGATCCTTTTTGGTCTATTTAGTTTTTCGAACTTTTTCAAAATAACGGAAATATGGGGGCTGACAATGTAAAAAAAAAAGGATTTACTCGCAAGGTCTATAGCTCACAGAGCCACTAGTTTATTTTTATTTATTTATTGTTGTACCAAACATGTGTTTTACAACTTTTACAAAGTTATGCGGTCTTAAAAATGTATTGACCATGTATTAACAAGTCACGTTTTTCTGTGATACTTACCTGTTCAAAGAAACAGACAAACATACAGACAGACAAACCGACAAAACAATTAAAAACGACTTTTCGGTTTTTACTACGTTTATTTGTCCTTCAGTTCGTTTTTTAAATATATTTAATGTACACAGACACGTCATTTGTACAGTTTTATTATAAGTTTTCCCTATGGTTGTGGGGAAAAACCGTGGGCAAGCCCGCTGGCAACATTTTTATTATCACGAAAATCAACCAATGAGGGTAAAAACCGGATAGGTGCGAGTCTGACACGCGCGCCTACCTATGGAATTAAATTTTACAAATAACTTTCGCATACTCCTATCTCTTTATGCAACGTTGAGTGTGATACGACCTTGCAAAGCTTAATTCGTTTTAGTTTATTTGCAAATAAAAGACACACATTCGATATATTTTAAGAGTGTATATCATAGTTTCGACTACCTACTCTCGGAATATCATGCTATCGAATGTTCGTTGGCTCGACTGTTATTAGATCGAATATTCGCTGGGTCGAAAAGCGTAGGTAAACAATAAATCGTCAAATCGAAATTGAGATTTCGATTGTCATCCCATAGAAAATCTCAGACACGAATGTTCATTGGCTCGACTGTTACTGGATCGAAAAGCGTAGAAACAATAAATCGTCAAATCGAAATTGAGGTTTCGATTGATTGTTATCCCACAAAAGATCTCAAACACTAAAAACCATTACAAGTAAAAAGGGCAATTAAATAAAACTCTTTATTACTCAATAATTTTAGACTTATTATATATAAATAATTATTATTTTACATAAAACCACTGATCCAAACCATATAATTCTAGATTACGTTTTGTCGATTGTACATATTTCGGCCACAAGTATTTCGATCCAGCGAATATTCATTACAATAACAGTCGAGCCAATGAATTTTCGATACACCACTGATCGAAACTATACAATCCTAGATTACGTTTTGTCGATTGCACATGTTTCGGCCACAAGTATTTCGATCTAGCGAATATTCATTACAATAACAGTCGAGCCAACGAACATTCGAGTATGATATTCCGAGAGTACGTAGTCGAATCTATGATATACACTCATATTTTAAAAACACATTTCCACGCAGACGATGTTGCATGCAGGTAAAAACTAGTCATTATTAAATGAGTGTGCTAACAGCCTTAAAAGTGCTGACATTGGAAATATATCAGCACAATTGAATAATATCCTATTACTTTAAGTGAGCAATTCTTGTATATAAGTATACTAGCTTTTACCTGCAAATTCGTCTGCGTGGAAATTTATCTGTAAAATATAATGAAATTCCATGTGACTGACTTTTAAATTTGAATTAGGTATTTCCGTCAAGTAACGTTTTCTCATCGGGCACGCACGAACTTACCGTTCGTTAATTTTCCAGCCCCTATTCCAATCCCTTGATTGGTTGTCTTGAAAAAGTAGCCTACGTCCTTCCCCAGGGCTCAAACTAACTCCATACCAAATTTCATCAAAATCGGTTCAGCGGTTGAGCCGTAAATCGCCCAGATACATAAAAAGACATCAACGTCTCATCGGACCGAACGAACTCCAGTAAATCCATCCAATACATAAAAAAAACCAGACAAGTGCGAGTGAAACCCGCGTGGAGAGGGTTCCGTTCCATACATGATTAACTGAAATTCCCTATGTTACTTTAAATACCATAGACTTCTTATAGGTTTTCCTGTAATCTATAGGTAAAGAAGTATTTTTTATATTTTTTTTCAAAATTTTAGGCCCGGTAGTTTCGGAGATAGGTGGGGGGAATGGTCAATTTTCGCCTATTTTCCTAAATAACTTACAAACCATTTATTTTAAAGTTCCAAAAAAAACATATTTAAGATCCTCACAATAAGCCCTTTCATTTGATATTTCACATGATATAGTTTGCGTAACTTTGTTTTTAATTTTCTTATTTGCCCCCCAAAAATGGGCCCCATGTTGAAAATTTATTTATTAACGTTACGCATCCGTGTTGTGGTCACCAATTTACATATGTATTATTATTTTGTTATTACAGCTTTAATTCCACTTAACAGTTCTTAAAAATAAACATATAAAATTATAATTAGTTGTTTCGAGTTTCTTTGTTATGTGGCCCCCCTACGGGTAAAAGCATTCATCCATTCTTTTCCACCTTTCCCTGTCTTTGGCCGCATGCATCCAACTGTTTCCTGCTGTTTTTATTATGTCATCGGCCCATCTCTTCTTCTGTCTTCCCACATTTCTTTTCCCATTTGGGCCCTGACATTTAGTTGTTTGGTAGGTCCATCTCTTATCTTTGTACCTTGACAAGTACCCTGCCCAGTTCCACTTCTGTTTCAAACTAAAACTTAGAGCATCTGTTAATTTAGTTTTCACGCGAATGTCTGCGTTCCTCGTTTTTAGTATTTTTCTCAGTTTCAGTATACTTCGCTCCATTGCATGTTGACAAGATGAAATTTTGTTTTTTACTTTTTCAGTGAAGACCTATGTCTGGCTAGCGTAGCTTAAGCTTGGGAGAATGCAAGAATCCATTATAGTCTTTTTTATATTAAGGCTATTGTTCCCTTTTAGAATAGTACTTCTTCCAAGTTGTGCTTATTCGTCTGTCTATTTCGTTTTCATTACTATTTGCTCCAAAGGACACCAATTTACCTAGGTACACATATTCATTTGCATATTCTATCGGTTTTCCTTCTACTTTGATTGTTTTCTTTTGACTGTTTGACATAATTTTAGTTTTGGATGCGTTCATGTGTAGGCCGATCTTTTTGCTTTCAGCGTTTAATCTTTGTAGCATTGATTCTAAATCTGTCACGGATTCACTAAAAAGGACAATGTCGTCTGCGAACCTTAGGTGTGTTCATTTGTTATTGAGTATCCATATGCCTTTGTTTTTCCAATTAATGTTTTTGAAAATGTCTTCGAGTACTGCTATGAACAGCTTTGGAGATAGTGGGTCGCCCTGCCGTACTCCTATTCCAATTTTGAATTCCTCCCCTTGTCTTTCAAGTTTCACTCTACTAACACTTTTGGAATAGATGTTTTTTATAATATTTACATATGTTTTGTTTACACCATTATTTCTTAGAGCAGTCCATATAGATGGGTATACTATGCTGTCGAATGCTTTACATATGTATACCAAATTTCAAATCAATCGGTCCAGTAAGCGGAGCAAATTGGCTGTGTCAGACGGACAGACAGACAGACAGACACACGAGTGATCCTAGAAGGGTTCTTTTTTTTCTTTTGAGGTACGGAACCCTAAAACTAAAAACGTATCGCCCTACATTTTGTTCTGACTGACAACCTATCAAAAATTGGTGAACATCGGTTAACATTTAAGGGGTGGAAATCGTTATCGCCTTATGTATGAAAAGCCGTAGGTTCACATTCCTCTTAAGACAGCGATTGTGTGATAATGCATGTTACACTTACGCTCACATACTCTTGGCTTTAAGATAAGATATAATTTTTTAAACATTTTTCCCTTGCAGTGACTGAAGCATAGAACGTGGGCTCATTAATTCAGTATATCATGTTAAATATTTAAAATAAAAAAGTAATAACGTTTTATTGCCTCAGATAACATCCAGCTACCTATTTTATCAGGGCTGTTTAATATCTTATTTGAGACTAGGACATACACGGGTGATTTATTGAGATGACGCAAGATATATACTTAGATGTTGTGTAGTTTTTCTCGTAACCCAAGATCAAGTGCAAACCCTTCTGTTGTCTTACTGGCTAAGAAAATAAAAATCTTTGCATTCGGAGATTTCTATCTTATCTATGGGGCTTACTGCGGATACTTTTGCGGCGGACTATCAGAAGGCGATGCCTTATCATTACTGACAATGAACAGTATTATTATAGAATGCGTCGTAATTTACGTGCGTACAAGGACAAAGACAGTTCAATGATGAATTATGTAGATTTATATTGCATTTTGCGAGACAGGAATTTACGTTATGTACCATTTAGATATCGCCATCTTATCGTGCCTGTCGCATGCTGGTGTAACGCGCTGAGGAATTAAAGCTTCAATAATTTACTGATGAATAGCCCCGCAGTTCCAGCCGCGTAGATCTAATTTTGTTCACTATTTCATGGGGTTAATTTTTAGGGTTCCGTACCTCAAAAGGAAAAAAAGGTGAAGGAAAGGTGTCTGTCTGTCCGTCTGTCACAGTCAATTTGCTCCGAAACTACTGGACCGTTTCAGTTGAAATTTGGTATACATATGTAAGTCGGTGATCGCAACACGGACGCGTGACGTAAATATACGAATTTTAAACATGGGGGCCACTTTAGGGGGGTAAAGTAGAATATTTTTAAAAAAAGTTATGCAACCTATATCGTGACATATTAAATGAAAGGGCTTATTGTGAAGATCTTAAATATATATTTTTTTGAGTTTCAAGTAAACTAGTTTAGAAGTTATTTAGGAAAATAGGCGAAAATTGACCAGTCCCCGTTATTTCCGAAACTACTGGGGCTAAAATTTAGAAAAAAATACTGAAAATAGATCTTTACCTATAGATTACAGGAAAACCTATTAGAAGTCTATGGTATTTACAGTAACCTAGTAAAGTTCAGATAATCATGTACGGAACGGAACCCTCTCCACGCGAGTTTAACTCGCACTTGTCCGGTTTTTTTTGCGCGGAACCCTAATTCTGTTTCTAAAATAAAAGTAGCTTAAGATAAATAACATCAGCTATCTGCCAGTGGAAGTCCCGTCAAAATCGGTCCTGTCGTTTCGAGATTAAGCGGAACAAAGAGACAGACAAAAAAACTTTGTTCGACGTGTTCAAAAACCAATTTTTAAAATTTATCTTTATACACTCATATGTTATTTTGACATTACAAACAGACAGTTCAATTTTTACAGGCATAGATTTTTAAACGATTAATTTTGCATATTCGGAATCCGATAAAAGGACCTTGTTTTTCCTGTTATCTTGTCGATAATTAGGGTTTTTATTTTATTGAATATAATAATAATAATAAAGACATTTATTTAGCACACATTAGACACAGACAAATAACAAGAAAAGCACATAACAAAGAAACAATGAACATAAAAAGCTGTGCCGAACGGTGCCAAAGAGGGTGCCACTCAGCGTTGTGCCGTGGCGAGCCTCGGCGCTGATTTTCAGTGGCCCCTAGGTGACAATACGAGCGACAGAGAACAACACGTTTGTATGGCAACACTTGAGCAACTCAACCACTGAATGTTAAATTGTAACAAGCCACTGCCAAAATTAATTGATAATTTCTGATATAGGCGCATATTAATATAATTAATAAGTTTAAAGCATAATAAACAGCCGTATCACTATTTAAAATAAAAAGTAGTAGTTCGACTGCTGTCAGAGTTATACCGGTGGTTGCGCGACCATGGCCATGAACCATGACCATGGAATATCACTTCAAGGGCAACGTATCCCTATTCTAAGTTCACCAACAACACTTCGAAACTTAATTTTATAGATATTCATGTTACTGACTTTTTATTTATTTATGTATAAGGACCATCAACAATATTACACCAGTGAGAGGTAAAATCTAGCATACAAGTTTGAGCGAGATGCAACACTAATTACAGACACCCGTTTATCCGTAGAATAGTAGTTTATGCAACGGTTGCATAATGATAGGTTTTATGAAACGAGCTTTTAGCGAGTTTCATAATAAGATCGCACGTGTGTTTAAAGGCCAAATTATGCAGAGTTGCATACATAACTTTATCTACACACATATTATAAATCCTCCATGATGGGTTCAGAAACAATATTTTCTGTTATTTGTTGCAATCGTGGCTGCATTTACGAAATCCGGCGCATTTTCACATCACACAGTTACTCCGAGAAGACTACTATTCATATTTTCAACTAAAATGTAAATTACAAACAACTTTTTACAATTCTACTTTCGTTCAGCAAAAAACCAACATGAATGATTAAAGAAGTAATGGCGGCAATTCGATTTTCCGTCAAGACCATTTTTTTTTTAAATCATAGACAAACGAATGAAGTCTCTATTCTCATGTCACTCGAGATCAAATGTCGTACAGTTTATATTAAAAAAACATACTGAATTGATGTTTCGTATCAATAATTGTTTTAATATCTATGGATACTAGAATAGAGACCCACTTGAGTTTTGACAGCTGTTCCAAATTTAATGTCATTACGATACTAAAATCGATACTGTAATAACATTACAGAACTGGTTTTACCTAATTGGTTGTCATAATGCTGGTCATTTTCTACGGTTTTTGGTTACATTATGGAGGTTTTATGATATGAGTGTAGATAAATGTTATTTACGCGACTTTGTTTATATTCATATTCATTTATTGCATATCATGTTGTTTACATAAGGTCTTACAGGCACATTCAGAGCATCTAAACATGAACCCTGCTAGGGCACAGCAATCTTATAACTAGTAAAGACTAAACATTCTGGACAATGATAAAATTGTTCGCGTTGGATTGGTATGATTTATCTCACAGATAGCAGTATGTTTATCACATAATTTTGCATTTGCAGGTATAACGAAAAGCAAAGAAGGCAAGGAAAAAATGGAGGATGTTGAGATGATGACAGCGCTGAACCGGCGGCCGTCGGTGCCCACGAGCGTGGTGACCCTGGACCCGGCGCTGCCCACGGACTTCGCCGACTGCATCAACAGCCAGCACTCGGGGCAGCGGCGGAGGCACCACCATTCCCAACACTCGTTAGCGGTGGGTATCCATCTGATTATAGCATGTTTCTTCTTTAAGGGTAGGGAAATGTCCAGCAGTGGACGTCTCCAAGTTGATGGTAATAATAAATAATCCTTATTTACCCGACTACGGCAAAGCAAAAAAAGCGGCTAAGTGCGAGTCGGACTCACCCATGAAGGGTTCCGTGATTTATGACTTATTAAAATAAAACTACTTACTAGATCTCGTTCAAAACAATTTTCGATGGAAGTTTATTCTCTTATTTTAAAACTTACAGGGGGGAGACACATATTTTACCACTTTGGAAGTGTCTCTCGCGCAAACTATTCAGTTTAGAAAAAAATGATATTAGAAACTTCAATATCATTTTTGAAGACCTATCCATAGATACCCCACACGTATGGGTTTGATGAAAAAAAAAGAATGAGTTTCAGTTCTAAGTATGGGGAACAGTTCTAAATATTTCTATTTTTGTGTGAAAATCTTAATGCGGTTCACAGAATACATCTACTTACCAAGTTTCAACAGCATAGTTCTTATAGTTTCGGAAAAAAGTGGCTGTGACATACGAACGGACAGACAGACAGATAGACATGACGAATCCATAAGGGTTCCGTGTTTTGCCATTTGGCAAAGGAGGATATGGTTAAATAACCACAATCAGAATGGGTTACCGTTACACGCCTTAGCTATGGTTTTGCATGGATAAGAAGTTGGGTTTATGTTATTATGACTGATGGCCGAATTCAGAAACGCCACTTAAGCATTTGATTAGAGATTAAGTAGTTAAATGTCCGTCAACTAGCTGTCATTCTATACAAAAACGTCACCCGAACGTCACTTTAATTAAAGACCAATTTGAGTGGTCTTTCTGAATCTGGCCATTAGTCTGTCGGTAAGTCATTTGTGAGTCCTATGGTTAATGACTAGAGATTCCTATCTCATTCATTTTCATTTCCTTCCTGCCCATGGTAACTCTTCTAAAGTTATAAATAACGCGTGCTACCAATCTTAGTGGCATAAAGCCTTTGAGACTTCTATACACCGAAACGCGGAACGAAAGCGGTCCCCCGTAAGCAGTGTCGCAGCAAGTAAAATTGAAGCTTTCATATCAAACCGCGTGGCATCCGCGCAGTCACTGCTGTGAAGGGTTCCATATGAATTTTTATGACGCTGCTCACGCGGGCCCGCTTTCGACCCGTTTTGCTTCCGTTCCACGTTCCGGTGTGGGAAGCCTATAAGTTGCGTAGCCAACTGTCGGCTACCAGATATGAAATTTGCCAACAGAGTCATGCAATTTGCGAACACCGTCGCAGAGTTGCTAGTTTGTCTGTTCGCTATCGGTTGCATTTTGGGGAGTGTGCATAGGAATTACACGATTTAATTCCACCATGTCCGTTCTACCACCGGACGTTTAGGCGTGGGAAACGACTTGACCCTATGTTGTCGCTGTTCTATTCATTCGCACGAAGCATTTGGCTTCATCCTTCTTATACGGACCGCTAAGGAATGACATTCGTTGATTCGTTCTCATCGTCTCTATTTCCTGTCAAATATAATTTAGGTATCGTCATGGCAAGAGCACATAAGCTGTGCTGGTAGTGGTAGAGCCAAACAGTAAACCTCACTAGATGATTAGGTACTGTTCGAATGGGCCGGCTCGACCGGGGTAGTACCACACTTTCACAGAATATCGGCGTAAAGTAATAGCTTGCTATTGCGTTTCGTACGATGAGTGACGAGATCCGGAGGCTTATTCCCTCACCCCCATCCCCCATCCTCCCTAGACTGGCAATACATTGGCAGCACCTCTGGTGTTGCAGATGTCCATGGGCGGCGGTGACCACTTTCCATCAGGTGGGCCGTCAGCTCGTTTGTCAGTCAATTGACATTTTAAAAAAAAAACATTCAGAAGGCTCGCCTTAACAATAAACAAGTATAAATAACATTTCAGAAGACCGGTGAGAATGGCCACGGTGACCACAAGGACAGTTTGCATCGAGACAGTGTGCTGGAAGCGCGGCAGTCGCAGTGGAAGCGCATCATGCTCCTGGTGGTCGCCATCACCGTTCACAACATACCCGAGGGGCTCGCTGTCGGTGTGGCCTTCGGGGCTGCCGGGACCTCTGGCGATCCCAACGGGTTTCATGTTGCCAGGTAACTTTAAGTAAAACAATCTAAAAGAAACTTAAAAAATTACCCAAAGTTGACTTCATGAAGGAGTATTTTGACGACATTCAGTTTTAATACTGACAGAGAATCGAATTGAAGGTTTATTTTTGGGCAAAGTCAAAATGTTACCTTGTGTAAAGTGAATTAGATTTCAATTTCGAAATACACAGATATCTATATATCAAGACCTCTCTGTTCCTCCGTCTTTTTTCTTTCTGTCGATTCGGTATTTTAATATTTTGGTAGAAAAGAAAAGATGGGTAAGAATATAACCCAGAAATATTTTGATAAATTTAGGGGATCACTGATATCTTATATTTTTAACAAACACGCCATCTTGTGGTTGTTCTTAGAGTTTGTGAGACAAGAATCCTCCCATTTACCATTTTTCGACTTGAGTGCTGCCATCTTCCGTTAGTTTAGTCATTGAGTTGCTGCGCGTACGCCGCTTTATTGGCTTCAAGTAAAAAGACAGATGGCGGTATGAGACACATTTCTTAATATTAATTGGGATATTTTCAAGTGTAAAGTAAATGGAAATCATATTGGAAACATCCTAAAAGATTGAAGACTTTGTCGTTTAGTTAAAACATATTTGTATGTTTTGAATATCTTTTATAATACACACTGTATTTTAGGTCAGTTAGGTATGTGCCTATAAGGTAGGTATTCACCGGAAATACATTTTTGCAAGTAAATTACAATGCTAAGTAAGCGCTTAGGAATGCTTGGTCGGTTGAAGCGACCACATGTGTGCCGTCCGCCATCTTGTTACGTCAGGGAAGGAACGCGAGGCACCGTTGGAGAGGCGGCGGTGGCGCAGGAATTTCATTGATAAGTTGCGGGCGCGAGTGGGATGCAACTAGCGCGCTACGTGCAGGGCCCGCTAGCGAGCCATCGCACTATTCCATCATTACGACGGTTCACTCTGCCTTACACACATAATAGGTATAAAGCAAAACATTTCAATCGCATTCACGCTTCAATTATTTTTTATTAGACTTTAAAACAGTATTCATCATTTTTTCAGAACTAAAACTTTGTTACAGTCCATGTATTGACATTTCAAAACTTCTTGTATACATTTCTTCGTACTAGGACTATAATTATCTTCCCTAGTTTTTTTTTTTAATTTATTTTACTTGTTATTAATTTTTATTAAATGTGGTTACCAAAGATGACCTTAATAATCGAAACATATCAAATAATTTACATAAATAACATTGCTAATTAATTATTGATTTCCATGTTGATAAAAAATCTTGTTAAATGATATAAATTCGTGTTGATAAAAGCTCCTAAGTTGTCATATTTGTGATATTAATGGGCACCTGTAAATTTTGGTGGACATAAATATAATAATTCCGTTTAATAATAATGTCTTTCGAGTCTGCTCATAGTATATATAATAATCTATAATTTATAAAATAAAAAACCGACTTCAAATAGCCTTTGAAAAGTAAGTTTTTTTTTTCCACATTTTATTTATTAACCTGTGATTTAACGACACACATTTACGAAATCAAGTAACAATAACATAATACCTTTTGTTTGCTCATCAACATTTACAAACTGTTACTATCCACGGTGCAAGGATGTCAATCATTGAGGAGTTCTCCTGGTTCTTCAATTTTACTACATGAAATTTCATGGACATAAGTTGCTTCAGAACTTTATACAGCATTTTAATCGCCAACCGTGAAATACTCAACTCTTAGGAGTTCCAGTGATCATCTATGGTCTTCATCAACAGTTCCACTTCACCAAATAATGCTTTTCGAACGTAACTGCTTGAGTTATTACAGAAAATACTAAAATTGCTCTATGCTTGCCTATAATATTTGAAGAGTTCCATCGATTCCTCATAGATCCTCTCATCATAACTCGACTTTGACTACAACGGGACCAAACTGGAGGTATACCCTAACGATTAAAAAAAGGATTTTCAAAATCGGTTTATAAATGACGGAGTTCTGAAGTAACAAACACAAAAAAAATAAAAATAAAAATACAACCGAATTGAGAACCTCCTCCTTTTTTTTGAACTTGGTTACAAATACAAATGATCACAGTAATAGTCAAGTTGAAGTTCGCAGACTGGTAGTGTTAGTAGTACTATACGTTACTTTGCATTTATAGATATTGTCCCGGACCTCTAACAAAAAAAAAAATTTTTTTTTTCTGGTACAATTTAGCTAGCTTCAAATATTCGGAAAGGTTCGGAAGTTTTTGCTTCTCAAACAATGGTCTACAGGAATCTCTAAGCTTCAAATGGCAGAAATTTCTTATGAACACGAAAACTTTATGGAAATCTACCGAATTTCCTCCACAATATGATCCCATATCGTAGAGTTGACGATATGGGAGTTGCACACGTTTTTTTTTATCAAAGTTTTTATCGTTACTATGATTTACAAGTTCAAGTGATGTTATCGGACGTATCCTTTTTCTGTGTATGCATGTGTTCATCAGTGGTCACCACTGAAATCCTAGAAAAATTCTATTACCCTTTGAAATTCAATATTTTTGTATTGAATCATTAATTCAATATTCTTCATTTCCTGCTAACGAATTCAAAACTTTTGCAGTGCTTCGATGACATTAATTTGAAAGGTATTCTCACTCTGTACAGTAATTGTCGTATCGTCTGCTAACAAGCTACATTGATGATGCGTCGATCTTTGAAGATCATTGACATATATGATAAAAAGTAACAGACCCGGAATGCTCCCTTGTGGTATACCAAATCTGTTAAGTGTTCTATGGTGTTGCTGACTTTGCAATATTATGTGCTAATTGTCATTTGTTTGCGATCTCCGATGACTGGACCGCGTATGACATATCTTTGAAATTTTTCTAACAAGATATCGTTATCAACAAAATCAAACACATAGTTTTTAAAGACAAATGCTTGGTATAAGCCGTAACATGCCTACTTTCCTCGTTGGCTTGACGATCTCAATTTCGGCTAGTCACCAGAAACTAATTTTGCAAGTTTCATTATGAAACAATTCAATGCTAGTTTAATTTCCAATTAGAGTAGACGAAATTGGATCGAAAAATGTGGTGGGTTTCATTGTTAAGTTGCTTGCTTTATTTGTGTTGTCGGTGGATTATGTAGGCGATTTAAGGCTGCGCGGATTCTATAAATTAGTGTCGAATTGAAAGTGCACTTTTGTCGGTGAAGGTGGAGACTGGAGAGCAAACAGTTGGTATGCGAGTATATTGACGACGGTTCACTTGTAGTCGCGTCGAGTGGTTCCAAGCGCGTGGCGCGGGGGCATCGACCCGCCGGCGCAGACGCTGCCGTCAGCGTCGCCTGCCCGGTAAACTATTTTACTGAAAAATTTGCCGGCCCGCCGTGTCATTGGAGTCAACCTTGACGTATAGTCGCGTCGTCTATACTGTGCGACGCGTGGGTGACTCCCAGACAAATTCACAACACACGAATATAACCACTTCTCTCAATAATGTACATTGACATTTCTGAATTATCGTGGGATATTTATTTGGCTAATTGCTATACTTTTTATACGAAGCGCTTGCGCTTTGCTTCTTGAGTTTACTGGCTTCATTTTAAACTGTAGCTGGTCTGCCAATATGGAAGTTAAATTAGCAGCCTTCAATTTCTTACACATTACAATACTTATCTTTGCTAAATTAGCAATGCTAATATTATAAATGCGAAGGTGTCTATCTGTCTGTTTGTTTTTTATGTATCTTTCAAAAAGTAAGATAAACTATTGTTCCTGATCAATTAATAATTTTCGATAATAAACATTTTAGAAATAATAAATGAGAATATTTATTTGTGTTTTTAGAAACTGCCGTCGACACTCAATTTCTAATTCAACTGACCATCCTACAAAATACTCACCTGATTGAAATACGAATGCAAAATAAAAGATGAGATAATACCTATCGGCTCGCCCGCGCACTTTTCCCGGCGCGACCAACCGCTGCAGGTAATGGCGGGTAACACCACAGATAACAAACAATTCCTTTGTTCCCTCTGGTTATGCAGATCACCCTCTTTATATTACACGAATAATTGCACCTCTGACGAGCTTACTTTCGGTTAAACTACAACGAAACGATTAGTGCCATAGTAAATGATATCGTGTTAATATCATTTTATGTGTTATTTATTGCTATTGGTGATAGAATATCAGTTTTTATTCCTTTCTATGTGTATCAGCCATTCTCATTCTTCGCTTGAGTTTATAAAAAGTAAGAAGTTAAGTAACAGAATGTCATAAGTTGTATTTGTGTTAAAAGAAAACCAGAATTTCAAGAAAGTTAAGCCAATACCCGAGCATATAATAATCTAATCTACCCATTTTTCTCAACAACATTCTTTTAATTTACATTATAATTAGAAATTTATCGCAGATCACTCCTTATCTCCAGAACGCATTGATTAAGAATGGAATGTGTTATAGGTACGTGATTGTCAGAATGAGAAGTGGTAGCGGGCGTTCGTTTGAATGGTAAGCGATAAGGCGGTCGATTTAACATGGTAGTTAGCCGGTGCCGGGAAGACGTGTAAGTATTGCGCTGCGCTCCGGCCCGGGCCGCGTCTTGCCATTAGATGGCGGTAGGCTTCAAATAAAAAAAAGGATAGTGTAAGTTCGGTTTCTGGCTTGCGATTATCCAATTCGCTTGTTGACGAAGACTCCCCTGCCGCATGTAAGCGGGGCTAACAAATCAGTTTGCACCAGGATGGGACGCCTTCAAGCCTTCTCACGCCAAGTTAGAGAGTGGCACCCCTATACGGGGTTCTTAAGGGTTATACAACGACGCATGACGAAGGTGAAATGCGATTGCCCATTGCAATAGGCCAGTTACTATCTCCCTTTCTTACTCGCAGGAAACGTTTGTTAATCATAACCTTCTTTTAGTGACAACCGTGCAATATTATCCAAGTTGAACGCTCTAGGTATTTCTTCCGTGAGGCATAATACAAACAGACAGGCTTATGATCGCATTTACATGGGTTTGGATAAGATTCAAATATATGTTAGAGTTATTTTAAAAAACGTTTAAAGTGGATAAAAAAGTCACGACAGGATGTAAACCTCTCTGCAGAATCGAACGGATAATCTGATAAGCTTGCAAGTGGAACACGAAGTTATATTTGCACATGCCAAATATATTACTTATAGCGAATGCAGACATTAAGAAGGCACTCGAGATTGTCTCGACGCTCTTTAGACAGAACGAGATACGCAAGATCACCGAAATCGAAAAGGGGGAGTAAGAGAGGGCGCGTAAATGTACACTGCTGCTGGATCGTCAGAACCATTCGGATTAATTTGGGGAACTTAACCCGACCAGGAAATGATCCAATTGGATAGCAAAATTCTTGACTGCAGAATTAATTTAGATTTGGATTTCCGTTGTGTCCATTCAAGTACCACCAAGTTTGTTATAAAGAGGAGGCTACCAAAGCAACCGAAATCGTCTGGGTTTCTCTTGCATTCAAACTGCATTAGTCCAAAAATCACAGCCATATCCGAACGGTAGCGAAGTCAACATTTATCAGACCAATTGAGGAAGGAAAACCTTGGAAACTAACTGCTGCATAACGAGTCCTCTGCATACAGGTGGTAAGAAGTGAAGTAGTGTTACTGTTATCTGTACAAAATACATAATTAAAACACCGAAGTAAATTTTCAGCCACTAAATTGGCATTTGCATAAGACGTCTTTGCCGCCGAGGAATCATTCTGTATATTGGTCTCTATACCTAATGTAAAAGCAATAACGTTATAAAGCTCACGTCGATTGCAGGCAGAAATGTTGTATAAAAGCCCTAACAGATTTGCCTCTGAAATATTCCCCGCTCGCTAGTTGGCCACAGCCCGGAGGAGATGGAGGCTCCGCGAGTGGCGCCCGCGCGTAATGGGAGTCGGCAACTGCTTTGTGCCGACGCTGTTATTATGCAGATTAACACCGGCGGGAATTTGTTCGAAATATATCGTAACAAGCGCTCCTCGCGGCGCCGGCCGCGCGCCCTTAATTTACGAGCCTCGGGAATGCGACCTTAGATTTCCTCTTTTATTAGTTTTCGGCGCTGGTTAGTATTCAGGCATTGGATTCGGGTTTGGCGTTCTGGATAACGGTTGAATATAATTGCGTTAAGCTTTTATAATACGCCAATTTTCATAGTCGGCTCACATGCTAAGGTGGATGTTTATTTATGATTATTAGTGATTATACAACACAAATACTCGATATTAAACAACGCAAAAACACATTAGAAAAACAATAATAAGTTACAGGGTAAACAATAGGTGGTCTTATCTCTAAATAGTTATGTCTTTAATTATATTATTATTGGAAAATTCAAACACCTAAGAATTCATTAAATTAAGAGGCGACTAGAAAATAGTCTTAAGGTGGTTTCCAGAATTCCGTCCATATTGATAATAAAGTTATTTACTTTATTTACTTGCCACCGACTTCAATATACCTATATAAAAATGAATGTCATCATGATCCTGAATCATTGAGGTATACCAGAAGCCAATGGGATCAATCTAGCATCCCTATCGATTAAAAACAACATCCATTTCGGTTCAATTATGTCAGAGCTCTGAGGTACGTATTAAGAATTAAAGAATCATAAGTCTGTTCTTTTGAACAGTACAATTGTTTTCCTAAATAATTAAAATATACTTGCACAGCTAAAAAGGATTACTACGATCGAGAAAACGCATTTTCATAAAATATTTCGTAACTTCAAGTGACCAAGCAATGAATATAAATATTAAGTAATCGATGTTCAAGAGCACAACAACATTTTGCTTCACTAATAGGTATGTTATAATCAAAGAAAATAATGTCAAACTAAAAACAATAACTCTTACATGAAAATCACCAAAAACTAAAAAGCCAATTGTTCTTGATGGAAAATGATTATTGGCAAGTGTAACTTGTCTTCACAACAACAATTAATTACTATATTCTATAGTTTTTAGGCAAGAACATAATATTATTAGTTCTACTATGATGCAGACATATCTTGAGTCGATGCAATTTTCTTTCATACAAGAGAATGTGTCTTTTATGAAACCCTTTTTATCCGGGTACGGTCGCCCAATAACTAATTAATTGTGGGCGCCACTGAACGGGCCTGCAGTTGTTTGGATTCTTCAGCATTTTTAGTTTAATTGCAAGTTAAGTCTGGTAAGTCTTGCTGCTTGCGAGTTGCAAGTTGCTTTTCCCAACTGTTCATGTATTAGACGTACTTACCTGTCTGCTTTAAAACGTAAATTGCTAATAATATTTGCACTAGCTTTAAAAAAATATCCGTGAGAGACGCACGAGTAAGGGGGGAAGAGTCGTGTGGGGGGAGGGAGGCCGCGAGTCCGGGCGTCCGGCCGCATTCCTGTGGAGCCTCCGAGCCTCCCCGCGCGACCGCTCTGCCGCTTTCCCTAAAGGATAGAATGCTATCTAAACACGCTATTCATTATCAACTATAAAAATTAAAAATAAATATTACAGTTTACTTCCTTATGGTCAAGTTTTGTCAACGTGTGTGCTTAAAATCTGTCATAATAATTTGATTAAATGCGCATTCATGCTTCGGAATTTGGTTATGAGCGTGTTTACGTATAATTTCTAGTCTATGCGCCGTTTCGAATTGAATTTAAACGCGAATTATCTGCAAACATCTAAACTAGAGATGGGCTACGGTTTTAGTCGACTAGCAGATCAAGCGGTCTTGAAAATACCGACTATCGGCCAACTAGTCGAAACTGTTGAAACTAGTCGAAGTGTATTTGAAATACACTTTCGCAGTCACATGAATTCGGCGGCTTTGGATTCAAGTAGCTATCTCGAAGTTGGTTCTAGTCGCTAGCCGTCAATAATTTCTCCGAATACTGGCTAACTAATTGTCGACTAGGAAATAGAAACCCTTTTACTCATCATACTAATTGCACCAAAAAAGAGCTTTATCATATCACTCCCGTTTTCTCACGACTTATAGTCCGCGTGAAACAAAGTACAGGATGTTTAATCTGCTCGTCTGGGCGTCAACCGTCGATGGGGCGTCGAATCTTGTTTTATTTATTCGGGTTGGTATCATAACGACTACATTCTCAAAACGACCAAATCATCATAAGGTCCAGATCTCAGAAGGACCATCTCCGTAGAAACCTATATCTCCGAATGACTTGGTAGCAAAACGACTGGTTCTCGATAAGACCACATCTTTAATTGACCACATCTCAAAAAGACCAGGTAGCAAATTAACTTAATGAATTTGTTTCTGTGCAATTTCATAGGAATCTTTTGTTCTGTACATATCTATGCGAAGGCGTGGGTAAAAGCTAGTTACGTATTATATTTTGATGTTAAAATGTTACGCAGAAACTAGCTCTGATAATACCAAAATTTTGCGATCTAGTCGTTTTGCTACCTGGTCTTTTTGAGATATTGTCTATTAACGATTTCATCTTTTCGAGAACCAGTCGTTTTACTACCAAGTAATTCGGAGATATAGGCTTTCTACGGAGATGGTCCTTCTGAGATCTGGACCATATGATGATTTGGTCGTTTTGAAAAGTAGTCGTTATGATACCAACCCATTTATTTGTTTAACTATCTGCTCGTTAGTTCTAACTTCGAAGGGGTCGAATTTCAAAATATGTCGTCTGTCAGTCTTATGTCAAGTCACCTTGGTTGGCAAAGAGGAGGAACGCCATATATACCCATTTTTTACTAGACCTTTTTATAAAATTTTACAAACATTCTAGCTACATAACGCAAACAATTGCGTGGTGGTTACGGAACCCTCAGGGCGTGAGTCCGACTCGCCTTTGACTGCAAAAGTATTTTGTAGGACGATTAAAGTAATTGTTTGTTTTAAAATATTGACACCAATGTTTCAAGTTGATATAAGCAGAAAAAACAACTTTCCATATAAACCCCTTAGGGGTTAAACTTCGACAATCGGCAATTTATAAAATACCTAAGTCTAATCTTTTTTAGGAGTTTATATTATAACACATTTCAGGTTAATAGGCGCGTTATTTCTTTTCCATGCAACCTTTCTCCCCTTAGGGGATGAATACGATCCCTTCTTAAGTGATGTCTCCAATATAAAATCAACACTCACTCAAAATTTCAAATTATAGTGTTTTGGGCTGGGCGATGATAAGTCAGTGAATGTATCAGTCAGCCTGTCAGTCAAGACTTTATCTTTTACATTATATGTATATAATATAGATTTTAAACAAGCATAGTCGCCAGCCCCCATTAAATATGCAATTTGTGAGTAAGGCACAAGGGTAAAACATTCAGGCTCCCATAGCGAGGTTGTAGAACGTTGCACTTGTTCCCCGCACGCGCCGTGGTGCATGACCCCGCCGGAATGCGCCACGTGCATAGTCGAATGGAATGCGCAACTGTTTGCTTTTCCTTTTTTTTCCTACTCTACCACAAACAATACTTTCATGCCATTTCACAACGAATTCTTCGCTAGTGCGATGGTTACTGTGTCAGTCTATTTCGTTTATGAGTAATTAATTTTGGTGGTGTGTATCATATTTGGAGAATCGGTGTTCTGTGAAATATTAAACCTTATTGCGTTTTAACATAATTCAATTAACAGCTTAATTTGAAATGAAACATAATTCTTCTTTGATGTAGAAGTTGACCTTAATTTGATAGTGCTACACTAGGTACACTATTTAGAGTGAAAATTCCATCGGGCTCTTGATAAGATAGGAGTACACTGGGGCTCTTGTAGCCTGCCCGAAATAGCGGGGTATGGTCCGCGGCGCTCATAAAGCGAAGGATATTAGGCGGAAGTGGCCACGCCGGAAAGCGCGTTTCCGGAAGACGCATCAATAACGCTCTCGATGCCCTTTTACGATTTCCTGTCTGCTCTGCTGGACGGCGCCGGCGCCGGACGTTCGTCTCATGAACTATTACCGGCTACAATCGCTCCAGTCTGTTGATGTCGGAATCGCTGAAACCTACGCCTAATTGCAACTTTTTAAAACCCTCATTTATTTGAAATTCGAATGCTATAAGCCATTTTAAGATATATGTTTAAGACGCTCGTAAACAGGCCAGATTTTCGGCAATACATTGCTGCAACTCGGGCTATCTTCGCAAGTTAACATTCAAACTGTTTGTCCCCATTACTGATTTTTTATGTAATCTTTTTGGAGATAGCCGGAATTGCAGCAATAAGTTGCATATAAGCGAGCCCCTTTAAAATATTATAAATACGAAAATGTATTCGTTTATTTGTTTGTTGTTCCTCTTTGTTGTTACTTATCATCCTGGCATGTCGTGAAAGTCAACAAAGGGACGCGTCCTCTCCAACATGGTGGACTATCTGTATGGGCCATGGGCTGATCATCTGTCACCATACGGTTCATCATACCATCTTAGGACTAATGAATCGAACGTGGTCACAAGTAGTCTTGTAGTTCTGGCCACCCAATTAGGGATTTCGGGCGTGATAATATGTATGTCCTCTTTCACACGAAAAAGATGCAATGGATTGACTTGATTTTTTGAACAACGATAGTTGGAAGCCTGGAGAAGGACATCGGCTTCTTTTTATCCCGGAAAAATTTACAGTTCCCAAGGGAACAGTGATAAACAAATTCCACGCGGACGAAGTCATGGGCAATGGCTAGTTAAATAAGCGGCCAAGTGCGAGTCGGACTCGCCCATAAAGGGTTCCGTGATTATTGACGTATTAAAAAAACTACTTACTATATCTCGTTCAAACCAATTTTCGGTGGAAGTTTACATGGTAAAGTACATCGTATTTTTTTTTTTAGTTTTATCATTCTCTTATTTTAGAAGTTACAGGGGGGGGACACATTTTACCACTTTGGAAGTGTCTCTCGCGCAAACTATTCAGTTTAGAAAAAAATGATAGTAGAAGCCTCAATCCATGATAGTACTGGTTTGATGAAAAAAAAAATTGCATTTCAGTTCTAATTACCTATGTGTGAAAATCTTTATGCGGTTCACAGAATACATCTACTTACCAAGTTTCAACAGCATAGTTCTTATAGGTAAGGAAAACAGTGGCTGTGATATACGTACGGACAGACAGACATGACGAATCCATAAGGGTTCCGTTTTTTGCCATTTGGCTACGGAACTCAATCGCCTACAATCAATCACTTTGTTGTCCGTCCGTCTGTCTGTTAACACTGTTTTTCTCAGGAATGGCTTAGGTATCTATAAACCCGCACAAATGGCTTAAGCAGAATTAGGGTAAACTAAAATTAACTAGTTACAAACTACTAAAAAATAGCATAAAAGTCACAAAACTATTTTTTTATTTCGGTGTATAATACGATGAACTCCCAAGCTTTAAAGTGCTAGAGAAAATTGAATAAAACCGTTGCAAATTAAGTTTGTTTACGTGCAGTAAAAAGGTGTGTTTTGAGCAATTATAAACCTTATTCAAACTTGATATGGTACTTTCCATGATTCGTAGAACTAGGTACTAATATCGAAAGTACGGCGCGCTACTCAAACACTCACGCTGCTAACCCAACCCCAATATACGTTGGAATAAAGTTAATCATCGAACTGATCTGATGATGGAGCTAGGCAGTGGACAGTGGAATTCTTGAATGGTTAGATTGTTTTCACAATTTAAACAAGTGAAACTTTTTCTGAAAGATGACGAAAAAAGTGCAGTCCTGTTACTTCTATTTTCTACTCGACGACCCAACAACTACCAATAAGGAGATAGAAGAAACCTTAACGATTTCATCGCAGGTAATCAATTAAATTTTACATGGTCATCTATAAGTGAGAAAGCTTTGCCCGCGACGGAATCCTCAGTCTTTGACAACCGAACATAAACAAGGTAGCGTGACCTGGTGCCGAGAAATGCTTGAAATGCGAGGAGACGAGAGTGCGATCTACCAAAATGACACACTAACTAAGCAGCAATCGGTGGTTTAGAGGCTTCCTGGCGGAAAGTCAAACGAGGACCCAGCGTGGGGAAGAAAATGGTGGTTTTTAGTGCGAGTGATCATTGGGCAACAATACCTATAGGAGTTCAAAAAAAAACTGTTAAAACTCAACGGTACAGTGAAGTTATGTCCAACCCTGTTATGACGAAAACGTCAAAAAACAGGTTTGCGAAGGCTTTGCCTCAAGACAATGCATTACCGCACAATGCCTTTACTCAAGAGTTTTTGAAGAGCAGATAAATTCAACGTATAAGCCACCCGCCTTATAGCCCCAATCTAGCTCCGTGCGACTTCTTATACTATTCCCGAAAGTGACACTTGGAAACCGTAGTTGAAAGTGAAGTTTCGAAAGCCCTGAGGATGCTGGGAATGCTTTCATAGCAGCAGCTGAGGACCTCCCTAAGCAAGAGTGCCAGTGCTTTCATTCTTGGTATAGACAAATGAATCTTTGTATAAAGACTAATGATGAATATTAAAAAAAAATGTACTGAAGAAATTCGTTTAAAGCGAATAGTCGACGAGCAGGTACAATTTTCGTCAATCATTTCCTCTCGGGCGATAACTCGTAAAATGCTTCAGAGAGTTGTAGTATGAAGTCTTCTGAACGACAGCTGCAGTTCCGTGAGTGGGTTGAGCAGCGGTAACCTCCCAAGCAAGTAGAAAAAAAATGTCTTTTATCATTCCGTCCCGATTGAAAATTTACCAGATTATAGTCAGCTAGTCAACAGAACATGAAAGCTGACGTATAATCCACCACTTTATAGTCAGCTGACTTTTCTTTTCTTCAAGATGTTGGGTTAGCTATACATTTCTTGGGAGGTTGCCGCTGCTCAACCCACCCACGGAACCGCAGCTAACTTTGACGAGACTTCATAATACAATTCTCTGAAGCATTTTACGAGTAATCGTCCTTGAGGGAATTGTTCGTGAAAATCTGTGGCTTGCTCACGGACCACAATACTTTTTCATATTTCAAATTTTCCTAAAGTCGCCTTACGTATTAAGGAATGCAGAATATGATTGATCGCCCTGTCAGTGCTGCACATTCCAAAGATCGAGGTTGTTATAAAACAATCGATTCTCGAGTCTAATTATTTGTTGGTCACATCGCAGGCGCCGCCACGTCAAGCGTGCATATCTGCGTCATGCCGGCCGCACCCGCGTCACCGATCTAATTGCCTATTAAACGTTTAGTTAACGGCTCCCATTATTCAACTGAGGGTTGACGTAAGTTCAACATTATGTAAAAGGTAGTATGCAAGTTCACCCTTGCAATAGTTACCGCGCTAAAGAAGCCTCATTAGTATCGCGCTTATCTACCTGTGTAAAGGTAGGAACCCTTTTACAAGTAGGTTTGTTTGTAAATTGAGGATGTATTAGTCTTTAAAGACCAAGGGTTTAATAAACTCTTTATAAATGCAATCGCTTGATATGCTATAATATATACACTGACCGTACCGTGTGCAAAATCAGCAAGAATCTTCCGGAACCGTACATACTTAGTTGAAGATGTGTGTACTTGAATTTGTTTAAGATTACTTGATCGACAAATGGCTTGAACGATTGAATGTAAGTAGGAGGAGAAGTGGGCACTCAGTATAATTGTCGCCGGTGCCGCTCCGACCAAGGCACGTGATCCGAAGTGGGCGTAATGACGTGTCCCATTCATAATTCACCTGTTTACCATTGGCACGATTACCAGTGCGCCAATGCTGAGTAACCCGAAAGGCTTGTGAGGAATGCTACATTAGCCGAAGGATATCCTTATGCACGTTCATATATTGCTCAGCACAGCAATGACATCATGCATTTTGCATAAACGATGTTTGTGACAAAGGGACCATATAAGGTATGGAGCTTACCTCTGCTTCTAGGAACAAAGCTGTTGGCATTTAGCGATATCCAAGGTTAGGGTACGTAGCCCTAAGTAGAGTTTCATGTTTCAATACCTTTGTGTTCAGTGATAAAGACGGTCTAATATATCTAGAACTAGAATTTGGGTAGAGATTGATCGCATTTCAAGGCACATATTCTTTACAAGTAACGAATAAGTTTGTTGTTGAGTGATGGTAGCTAACCAGTGCCTCATAATGTCGCTACAGACTGCTTCTAATAGAGATGAGTATTAGTAATAGTTAAAGTTTAAGTTACAAGTCACGCTCAGGTCAGAGAAAGCGTCAGCTTGCAGTTAAACTGATGAGGAGTAGGACGGTCGGTGGATGTTGAAGAAAGCTTTTTACTGGCGCGCTTAGTATAGTCCGATAAGTTTTATGGATACTAAGGAAAACAACTAGGACTTTATCATAATAGTAATATTTAATTTAAGCATATATATTGTCCTTAGTACGTTTGCAATGAGATTGACAAGCTCTTAACCGTAATTACAGTTGAGTGTCCTTTATTTAGTGCATTAAGCTTTTCGCTATCCAGAATAGACTATAGAGTATCTTTTCTAGTCGAAAAAAAGCTTGGTCTGTCCTGAAAGTATGATAATTAAGAATTCTAATAACCAGAAGATGGAATTTAAGTGGAGTAGCCACTATTAGCTCGAGTTTTGCAATTTTTGCCCGGCTATTCCGTCCGCATTTCGAATTTCAAAAGAAAGCTTCCTAAATATTGTTTGCACTATAATTAGGCTTCTCGCTATTGTGTTTATAAGCGGACGTGACTAAGCGTTACAGAAACGTGGCGACAATGCTCTATTCTCGTACCTATTGCTCGAGAAACGTTTCGTGTTCAACGACGCTACCAATCACATATTTTGACTCTTCGATAGAGACAATTGCTTCTACACGTTATTTGAACAGCGCTGATGTAATTCAATGTTGTACTTAAGCATGAGGTTGAATAATATTAACCTGGTTAAGCTACCCATGGGTCATGCATCGTGCCCTAACCACATTCCACTTAGGTAGTTTGTACACACAATAAAGGTACCGCGTATTAGTTAAGCGCATATGTTTTATAAGAATGCTGTTGAATTCTTTAACTTGACTGTACTTCGTTTGTTTACCAAATTGTTTTCAACTGTTTTCGGTATCGATGTTTAATTATGTGACTCAAATAGACAAGACATAATGAACAAGCATTGCGTGCGGTCCGGACACACACAAAGAATTAACGGTAACGCACCTCGCCACCTGACTCGACAAACAACCTGTGTTTCTCACAGGAAACTGGCGATCGATCAAATCACACCGCCAGTATGCAAACAGACGCATCGGTAGATATGCTGCTAAAGAACGTCTCCTCGGGCGCGAAGGGGACGCCGCTAGGGCACGGAGGCACGCGAAGTGAGACGCAGCAAGTCCGGCATCAAATCCGTGCGCGTGCGCTTACGAATTGCATTCCCATACAGGGTAACGGCGCTCGCTTGCCTATCCCGTTCCCACTAAAGGTCTTCGGTGACCTCTCGCTCACGCTGCATGAATGGAGGCGCCATGGAATGCGGTCGCGTGACGTGCTCGGCGCCGACGCCAATCTCGATGCACTTCACCATAGAGCTAGTTCCACCATTGTACAATGGTAATGCTGTGGATGCCAAATCTTTACCTGCCTAATGTTACTCTCACATCAAATTGACAATGTCCAAAGTTTATTTAGGGACCTTTGGATTATCTTGGGATAAATAGAAAGTCAAAGTTTTCACATTGATAAAAAATAGGGTATAGGTGAAATACTTAAGAAAAGAAACTCTTGTTTGTAGTTGTGGGCAGAATTACATTGAATTGTTACCTATTTCAAATATTGAATGCTCAAGTGTACATCCAAACACATTACACTTTATGCAACCGTTCACATTCTTAAGTTTTTCACCTATACTTACTCCATTTTACATCAATGTGAACATGAGGAAAATGTTCGCCACAAAACGTTGACTTTTAACGCGCTACGTTTAGTACGCTTATCTCCCGGCATTACAGTGCAAAAAAGATAATTTAATAACAATCAAACTAAGTATACCTATTTTTAAACTAGTATCGAGATATTATGATCATGGTCACGGAGGACCAGAGTCAGGGATAGTCGCAAAGAGATCTCGGCAGGGTTCCAGGCTCGGTGGGAACGTCTGGCTAGGGCCCCGCACCCGAGGTTGATGGACCACATACCGTAACCGGTCCATGGAAGCCTTCCACTGCTCCATACATGACCAGAACCAACCTTCTACTTAATATCACTACAAGAATTAATTTATTTCGAATAATTTCAATAAATTCCAACATATAATTAACATTTACTGGATTCTTGAATGTTGATCGTTTGATTAGTCATTTTAATGATGCCTTTTTACAGTTAGTGATCTGAATGCGGTGTAAATTTTGTTTGTCAATCGGACAGTTTGTCGTTATTGATGCCTCTCACCTGCCGCCGGCCGCGCGGCCCGCTCCTGCGCGCGCGCCGCCCGTCCTGCTTCGCGGAAGAATTCGGCGGTCTGTTCTCATCTTGCTAATCTTTTACGCTTTCGATTGCTGATTTATTAATTGCTCGTTCACCGATTGCCTACATTTTATATTCCAATCATCCGAATCATATTATTAGTCTGATTTTAGAGATTCTCTGAGGCAGTGAGTGTTAATTATATATGAGTGTCGAACCGACGACGGTGTTTGCTGTTTGTCGTTGTTTGAACAATCAATCAATTTTGTAATATTATGATTTCCTGCCGCTTCAACTACATTGGGGCTTTCCGTGTTCATGTTTACATTTTTCATGGTTGCATCATTAATACATTACTATACTAAGCTTAATGCTGTATTAAATTCTTTCAATCTTCTCCTTTTGACTTTCCAATGTGTTTTTGTTGTTTTTACCAATGAGTGTTTGATAAAGATCTTCTGTTACTAACTTTTACCAGTGATTTAATTCCCGTTATTTGGGTTTCATTTTTCGAGATAGCCTTTCCTAGTACCCCTGGAAAGGTACCCTCCGAGAAACATGTTAACCGGACTTCTAGCTTAAGCCGTTTGAGCTGTACTGTTGATTAGTTAGGTACGTCACTCGGCAATTTCTTATTTACATATATAGGCGAAAGAGTCCTTTTGCAACTCTTTGATTACGAGTACATTCCAAGAGGAAACAGATGATAATCGCAGCTGAGTTTAAAGCTAATCGTTCTATATCTTCATGAGAACAAAGCGCCGAGTCGAGACTCATGTAATTCGGAGCAAGTACGGCCGCGGCAGACTGGCTGGTTTTTGCACATCGCCCCCGCCTCACGGTCGTGTGTATTAAATGTTAGTATTAATTATTTACGCTGTGATTGAGCTGCGCCCGCCGCGGCAGCAAGTCTCAAACATAATTTTCACAAGTAACGGTCGCCAACGGCCCCTAGACCGCCGTCGACGTCGTGGTGTATGCTCTACTTTGATATGCATATTGTACTAAATCAGCAACCTTTGTATGAGACCTTGTACTGATTGGCAATCGTTCGTACGATGGTGCGATATGATGCCATCCAAGAATGAAAATGCTCGCGCAAACACTTTGCGCGTACGAAATGAACGTACGGCTGTCGATTAAGACATTTACTTAGTCCGACTAAGTATTATGCTTCATCGCCTATTTTAAGACGAATTTCATCGTACAGGAAATCGCATCGCACCATCGTACGAACAATTACCAATGAGGACAAGCAGTCAGCTTCGTCTTTCAGTAAATACACAGATTAGTTAGGTTGAGAATGTTTTACAGACATATGAACGTTTGTTTTGAATGATGAAAGTTTTAATCAATGATCCTCTTAATGTTTTCCTTGGCGAAATAAGATTTCGTCTTATTAAAACCTTTCTAAAGTTGCTTACCCTGAACATGCACATGGGATGTTTGTTCGACGAAAAATTGTTAGTGTCCTAGGGATCTCATAAGAATTAATGAAGTCACAGAAAATCTGTTAGTAATTAGAAGTAGATTAAATAAACGATCAATAGGTTTTCTAATGGCTTATTTCTCTTTCTCGATTATTAATACACTTTCAATGAAACGAATTTAAATAATGGCAATAAGTATAAATTGTATATTTTTGAATTTTTATTAAGTTATTTAAGAACAAATGCTCTATAGATACAAAACTGTTTGCGCTTTACTTATATAATTGTGCATGTGCATCTATATATAATCTTACACGTTATGATTGCGTGACCATATCATTAGACGAACTTTCGAATTTTATTTTACTCACAGATTAGCCCATTATATTTAACTAGTGGACCCGCCACAGCTTCGCCCGCGGTATTTTCCATACAAACTTTATCACCCCTTTAGGGATGGAATTTTCAAAAATACCTCCTTAGTGCACCTGTAGGGTACTCGTAGAATATCTCCTCTAAATTTCAAACCTCTAGGACCACCCGTTTAGGCTGTGCGTTGTCTATAAGTGAGTGACGGTACTGTTTTATATGTATTGTTTAATTGGCATAGGTATATATTTATCACAGGGAATCCTATTTTTGATTAGATCATTGTTTGTTAATGTCCAAGGTATTATTATTTTATATATTATTCGACCGAGTCGTTTATAAAAACAAACGTAATCTTGTGCTCAATGCAGTGCCAAAGTAGAGCATACTCCGCGCGTATCCGTCTCGTCGGTGAGCAGCGAGCGATGCAAGAGGTTGCTGTTAGCCTCCCATGCGGAGCCCCGCTGTCTGGCAGCCGGCGCCCCCCCTCCCCCGCCCGCGCCGCGCGCCTGCACCCGCCGCGACACCTAGCTCAACCACCTCGCATGTACCACCAATTCATACGATAATGCCAATTGACCACTCCGAACGTAATCAAACGCTTTGGCCCTAACGCAACCGAGCCGGCCAAGTGACACAACTTCGCTGAGACCTTCACTGATTAGAGCTAGAGGTGGCGAATGCACTAGATTGACACGTGACGCTACTAATTAACATGCCGACGATTGCGTTTAATCTGATGAAATGACATCAAAACCTTGAACGTATATTTTAAAGTTAACTAGCGGCTATATTAATTGTTTGTTTTACGTGTTTATTCACATAACATGTAAAACGGATCACGGAGATATAACTCAATCATCGCTATAACCAGAAGATTATGTTTAGATTCTATTTCTGAATGTTCTCTGTGGGAAACTTTTACATTGTCTAGTTTACAAAACTAGTTTAAGATTGGATTCATAAAGCTTAATATTTACAAATAAAATAAACTACAAGCATTCAATACTTTTAGTTAATTTGTTTGATGGCAATTAGCAGGTTTTCGAATAGTCATTTTATGAATGATCGCTAACATAAAACGTTCTAAATTGCGCGAACGCTATGAGAAGAATTTATAAATGGGAACGTGTGAGTGAACATGTGCTTCTCACGTTTAATCCTCTGCTAATCTGCGGACGTGCGTCCTAGATGCTGGCTCCGATGACATCACTTGCTGTAACTTCCCCAATGTTTCAGCTTCGAAAAGCTCGTCAATCATTAGTATGGTTAATTAAGGTCACGAATTCGCCTGTTTACAAGGATGTGTGCCCTATATCGTTGTTTATCGCCGAATTTAAGTTTTATCGTGTACAAAGAGAGAAGATGCCTTGGTTGATTGCACATTTTATCGAGGAGTTTGATTGAACAAGTGTGGTGATGGTGGAGCGGCCTCGGCCCCAGCGCGGGTCCCATTGCGACAGCGGCGGCGGCTGCTCCGCGCGGTTGTGCAAGTGGTCGATGGAAATTCCGGTGTCGCAGTGGTCGCGGCCCGGCAAGTGTGCGGCTGGGTCCTGCGCGTGCGGCGCGCGAGGCCGCGGTATGAATGGGGCTCCGGTATGTGGGTCACGGTGTCGTCAATGGCCCGTCGGCAGGGCCTCGCACCACCGCCGTCTCTTGCTCCCCCATCGTGCCGTGAAAGTTGCCAGTACTTTCGCGACTATCGCTTAAATCATCAATACAATTTACACTCTAACTCACTAAAACTAAGTCACATTTCGAATAAAGCTTTCGAACGTTCACATCCGCTTCGGCGTTTCGTGCGTGCCTTCGACACATTCTACTGTTGATATCTGCTAGGACTCTATGGGGCCGGACATTGCGTCGCGTTTCGCTTGCTCGGCTGAAAATTCGGCCGCGCCGTATGCTCGTGCTTAGGAATTCACTTCCGGGTAGGTCGGAAAGTGAAATGGACTCGTCTGTGATGTAATTGGAATTCAGATATGTCCGGAGTCAGCGCCATTCAGTTCACCGAAATGTCTGTATCGGTTGACATAACAGGCTGCGGGCAACAGTCGTTTCCGTGACACAGAAAACTGTTAAAGCGACGATGATGCGTAAGATATTCTTTTGTCACAGATGTCGGATAACTTTTATTGCCACATACCTGAATATCTTAGAGTATCGGCGATGCAATACAGCTCATTTGAAATTACAATTCGTTAAGTTTTATGTTAATAGTAAAATACGTTTCTTAATAACTAAAACCTATGTTTGAAATGAATGAGCGATTGAGATATTGCAAACATTAAAGTTTTGCAAATGAACACTATTATAACAAAAATAACAATACCTTCCTGCCCCTTACTAATCATAGTTACCACTACTAGTAACCTCCGCTTTTGATTTTAATTTTTGTTCCTGTTTGAGTTTGATTACATCAACACAAAGGTCCTTTATGTCTAACTTTTCAGTTTCCTTGTTATTAATGAACTTACCACGTTTAAATGCGCCAGATATCAACATGTCGTGTGTTTTTAACCTTAATCGGTTCTTATTCCTATACAAGTTTGAGACTTCCATTTTACCCGATTAAAGTATAGTTCTCAAAATTCTTCATTGTTGGGTAAGGAGCCAAAGGTCCTTAAATACCGACAATAATGTATAGTTTTGTAAATATAATTGTGAATGTTACACCCTATTCGTCTAGGTAATTAATTAAATGTAAACAAACTGACCCTCGTGACTCAGCTAAATCGTCCAATCCAGTCAATCTTTTCTACCTATGGTATGTCTTGACTGGCTGGTTAGCCGAGTCACGTGGGTTAGTTTGTTTACGTTTCATTATTTATCTAGACGAACAGGGTATAGACGATCCTTTTGAGTTTGTTTCTGATAATTTTATTGGTCTAGAGCCTCGGAAAATGTTTGTGCGTTATACCTAAAAAAAAAACAAAAAAAGGCTATTAAACGGGTATGAAATGTGTTATGTTTCTTATTGTCAAAGAACCCAATCGGGTAAATTTTCCCCGACGATTTTACTATGTAAAGTTGCTACAAGTTAAGATCGTTAACTTGACTAAGCCAGCTCAGATACAAATAGTCTTGACTTAATATGGATAATTATATAATTAGACATAATCGGGCTGTTATATACGTTACTTCTAATTTTCCAAAAATATACTCATCAGAATATTAATTAAGGTTAAGTACTTAATTATTTTAATCAGTCCAATCCAATTGTTGTGCTACAGTTTGTACATCGTTCCTCATAAGAAATGATCATAATGACACAAAGTAAATGATAGCAAAAAGGTCAGTTGATGAGACGTAAATAGTGCGTTCAACAAACCTTAAGAATACAAACACAATCCATAAGGTTTAGTTATCTGATGTATATTTAAACTTGAATAACCCGTCGATTGGTAAAGAAGCTGATCTACCACACGAGCTTGACGTGTTAATAGCATGTACTCTCAAAACTAAACTAACGGAGAAACTCGATTTACTTACATTTGTCTTTTTATATCACGAACTGCTGCTGTCATGGGTGCTCAATGCATAGATCAAACAGAAGAAAGGTTCAGTGTACATGCCTCTCATTCAGCAGCAGTTGAGCACGCTTCACACGGCTTTCACTGGCTCAAAGGCGCTGCCGCCGCGCATGTTCATTCAGTTAAACATGTTAGCGGTCATTCTACGTTTTCCCCTTGTTACCTTGTTGTAGGTACATAAATAAGTCAAGTGGGACTCGTTCAAGTTCTCCTGCACAATGACAATAAATAAAATGGAATCGTAGAGAAAGAAAACTCTTTACATTGAAAATAGGTACATACCTATGCGAAAAATTGTATTGTAACAGACTGTCCACTGAATTTTGAAACGTACACCTAACGTTTGGACTGGTTATGCTGTAAAACTGCATATGCTATACAGTTTTTATTAAATGTTCCAGTAATTGGGAAAATAAATTGGCGGTAAAATTCTGACTGAATAATCTCTAACAATGTATTAACTATTACGAAATGCTTATATTTTTAGTCGCGATTAGTCCAAGTTCAGCTGCTGAATGCCCCTATATTTTTAAGGGTAGGACGCATGAAAATTATAACACTGATTTAGTAAATCTGGACAACCTGCACATAGAATCAGTTCATTTCAGATACTACTAGCGGCCGACCTGAGTTTAGTTCCCGCAGTTGCAAATATCACCGCCTTATTGGTTGACATTGAAAAATCCTTCATCCTTCATGGAACATGTCTTTCAAGTTTCAGCCTTCTAGCTTTACCGGTCTAAGCAGAAACGTATTGAAAATGTCTACACCTTGGGAAAATATAAGGCCCAAGGCCACCGCGCGCCACCCCTAGAGACGGGCCGCCCCGGATGATTGGCCCGTTTGTCCAAAGGAGAATATATTCTTAGGTTCGAGCTGCGCTTTGGTAGATCAGTTAGTCAGCTTTTCGTTTATAATAAAGAAGATATACGTTCGTGCTATTCTAAATAGATTTTTGCAAGGTTCAAAGCCTGATGCTTACTTGTCTATTACATCAATGTCTGCAAAAAGGAGACGTAACATAAAGACATTTGTATTAATTTCCTTCGCGCCATTGCCTATAAAAGCTGTCGCCAATATTTTTCAAATGGTCTGACATAATATTCAATTAGTTTGCTTTTATTCAAAAATACCTTAAAGATTTCCTGTACCTACTGACTATGTAAAAACCTTCTTGTGGAACACAAAAGACTGCATTCCGCATGAAGGATTTATTTGCTATAGTTAGAGGTCATGAAATTGCAACAGAAATGCGCGCATGATCCTCCCCCACATTTAAATTTGTGGCTTTGGATACCTACATGTTGATACAAAACTAAGCTAACTGTATCTGCGCAATGCAGTTGAAATCAGCTTCGTGCCTGCGCACAACTTGTGCCGCAGTGGACCACCATATTAACACGCGATGCACGTCAATAAAGGAACATAACTGTTTACGTAAATCGTTTCTGTTTTGTCCAATCTCAGCTGTGGGACCGAACAAAAGTCAGTTTGCGATTTGCAAAACCATACTTATAAACTAAACTCTTAAAATGTAACTTCCTAACCTAAAAGTCTGATTAAATGGCACTCACGTGTGTGTCCCTTGGTTGTGTTCTTTCTTCTGGCCTTCGCCCTGGTACCAGGCCATGCAAGGAAGATTAGTAGCACAAACAGCCAGCGGTGGCTCCAAATACACCCGGGTCACAATCGCACCACGCGTTAACCAAATGCACTCGTGGGGGAAGCTAATAGCTTAACCAAGACCGCCCACGGTTGGGAATGTGCCGGAGATCTGGTATCAGGATCCTCCTAAAACCGGCAGCCGCAGGTAACCAATTACCAATTATCTCGTTCCGAAAATTATAACAGATTTACACCGTAATTTCTATTCATGGATGATTTAAATACAAAACGGTCGCTACGGGAACCCAAATAAAGGATTAATTCCTGGTTCCAAGATTAATTCGAATTCAAAGACCAATTCGATTCACAAATTAATCGCAATACAATGGCTGCTCAAAGACAAGTCTCCAGTTCATATTCTGACAGCTCGCGAGCGTTAAGTTCTACGAAACCGCATCGGGCGCGAACAGTTTCATTTAAAGTGGTCAACTTATACCAGTAGGAGTATCGAGAAACTCTGCTAATGCAAAAAGTCTTTATTAATCCTTACTATGTATAAATGTGAAAGTATGTTTATTTGTTCCTCTTTCACAACAAAACAGAGCGACAAACTGACCTGATTTTATGCATAGCGTTACTTGGAAGTCCGGAGAAGGAAATTTGCACAGTTCCTGAGAGAAAGCGATAAACGAATTCACGGCGGACGAAGTCGCGAGCAAAAGCTAATATACAATAAGGGACCACCAACCTTTAGCAGGAACAGTGGCACAATCTGAGGCTGTATACAGTTATCACATTTCTAGAGCGGGCGCAGGATAAGTACGCGCTTGGAATTCACAGTTGCACACATCTCCCGGGCTCCCCGACACGCGCACTCACTTGTTACATGGTATTAGCGTTATTTGAACTTTACATACTTACTTTAAAAGTAACTTTATGATCACGATGCCCAAAAGATTACCCTCTATGAGTAAGAGAATGAGCCAAGTACGTAAATTTCAGGCTTCAGCGGAAAACCGATGAGAAATAGATGTACAGTAAAATAGAACAAGGTGTATCATTTAGCTGAGCTAGCAAGACTTTTCAACTACACCTACTCATTGCTTAATTGATTTCTTAGGTATAGGTTTTTTTCTACTGTATATTTTAATTTTGTTTGTACTTTCTGTTGGTAAGCTGAATAAATGTTTCTTTCCTTTTTCTTTTCTATGCGAATGGGCATGTTAATCAACTGTAAGTTTTCGTTCAAGTTAAAATAAATACGTTAAGATTTTGTTCCTCGTGTTCCCAAGGAATTTGAGGCCTGGGTTTTCGGTTAAACTACTTTTACATGTCGGGCATCAGACACAGTTTGGCCTTTATGAAGAAAATGTGAATTTATACATCCGACACGAAAGACAAATGTGTTGTTCGCATCATGGTCAGTTTCAACATTTTCTATCCTTAATTAAATGATATTGTGATCAGTTAAAAATGAACATTGTTGTCTTGTTGCCAGAACGTTAGCCATCGGCATCGGCATCCAGAACTTCCCCGAGGGCTTGGCGGTCAGTTTGCCGCTGCAGGCCGCAGGATTTTCTACTTGGAGGGCGTTCTGGTAAGCATACATTATGTTATAAGGGCAGTAACAAAGCTATTACAACACCAAGGGATAAATGGCATGGGGTGCCGCCCGTGCGTTATAAATGCGCTTTTCAACGCATTTGCGAAGAAGTTATAATGATGAAATTTACTATACACACTAATTAAAAGTATCAAGAATCAGAAGAAGTAAATAGTTACTACCACTAATAAATTACAAGCAAATGTGATGAAAATGAAGGTTAAAATATTGTTTGCACTATCGATAAATCATATCCTCGGAATGACGCTACGACTACAGCACTTCACTGTGCACATCAGTTACAATAGGGATAATGCATGCTTTTAAGTTAAATTTTCTTGCAATGTACTTACTGATTAATAGAAACCAAACTGTGTACGCAAAACATTATTGTGTTGTTAATTTTTTGATATACGAAGCTTTGAAAAGTCATAGTTCATACCATCCGCATAAACGCTCCATACATAATGGAATACAAAATGGACCTGAACTACGACGTCACAGCGCAGTTAAATGTATGACCGTCACCGATCTTTTTACATTGGGTGAGGTATACAAAATATGTGAAATTTAACGATATTTGCAATTATCTTCGAAAATACTGTTTTAGGCCAATATCGTACAAATAAAAAAATTATATTAATTTGATGAGGATTTCAAAAACTAGTAATTCAGAATTAAAAAACAATATTTATTTTTCACTCATTTTGACCCTTAATTAAAAAAAGGAACAGTCAAAATGAACATTTTTTTCTTTTGTATGCATTTATTTACATTTCCTTTCATAATACCTATATAATGTAAACCTCATTGATTTTCATGCATATTCTCTAAGCGGTCCAAAAATAATCATGTGCTACAATTCTCAAAATCCGGAATCATGAATCATGAATAAAATGTTTCTTATTTACCTAAAACAATCCCCTAATAGCTCACTTGAACTCATGAATACCGAACACATTAATCCCTGAGCCAGACAAGTATATGTTAGTGAATTGCGCATTTTAATGTTTTTCACCGCCTCTAACTCACTAGTGTATCATTTGTGTCAACAATTTGTCGTTAAACTATAAAATAAATTTAGTTGGCAGTCGAGCTTTGATAGCCGTTCCTGGGCGCGCGTCGCGTCACGGCTAGACGCTTTAAATTATTTTATATTGACCATCGGAAAATAGTTCTTTTCGTGCACTGTTAACGCGCTACACCCGATTAGTCCGGGAGCAGAGTCCAAGAAATCCTACCTTACTGAAAAATAGTCCAAATTTAGGGTCTGTCAAACTTTAGTTGCTTAGGAAACTTCTGGTCTGCCGCAGCACAACCTGGCACGTTTTGCGCAGTGCGTGAAAGAGATCCCCCGTTGGACTCCCTAAAAAACCTCATAAAAAAAGAACAAATCGACGGGTCTCTGACAACCTCGTATATGAAATTTTACGAAATCCGAATATCCACTTTAGGTACACGTCCTAAATAACTAGTTTCTTGGGCTAGAAGATATGAAAAAAAAACCTGTCTCGGCAGGTTCCGGTGGCAGACTGAATTTAAGGTATCTCCCAAAACATGTGTATTTTACCTCTTCTTGATTGGCAGACCAATTTTTTTTTAACTTCTCTAATTATCTTCAAACCCAACTGACCAGATTCGTTTTTTAAGAGGTTTTTATGGAGTCCGCGCCCTCCGCAAAACGTGCCAAGGTGTATTCGGCAGACCAGATGTTTTCAAAGTAAGTAAAGTTTCGTTTGATCATACAAAATAGAGTAAGGTAAGGTTTCACGCACTCGGCTCCAAGATTAGATGCAATGAGCATCACAAAACAACTGAATTTATATGCCGCTCTCACTGTTGCTGAAAATTTGTAAAAAATTAAAAGCTCATTTTGTTTTCTTGTTAGGATCAGAGGCAAAATGGACCGCCGGGAAGTTGGGTTATCTAGGAGAGTGTGTTTAAAAATTTGTTAACGGAAAATCGAGTTATTTTCTTTTATTCTTGATAAGAAAGGTGGACTCAATGTTCTGAAGCATTATCTGATTGTCGAACCTTTAGGCATAGCAGTTCGTCCAGGGCGGGCGGCGCTACATTACTAAATGTCACGTAATAAAAGTTCACGAAAACCATTTAAGCGCAAATTTCAAGGTGTACAAAAATAATATTAAAACGTCTTTCCGGAAACTGAGAAACCCACCTTTCCTTGGTAGATTCTGGGGTTGGCACTGCCACCAAAATAACAGCGAAGAGCACTTAAAAAATGCCAATAATAATTTTCTATTCCAAGTTTTTTTAAGTTTCAATGTACTCGTAGATATACCAACACAGCATCAATCCGGGAGTAAAGTGGTAGACGTTGTCGTTCGCGACGCTATTATAGCTAGATCGCGGGCTAGAGAATGCGCCCGCGCGCCGTTAGGCCGGATGCCAACGCAGCCAGACTGCCCGACCCCATTCCTGTTCTGGCTAATTCATTTAGCAACTGCAGCCGGCCTCAGCTACCCGTCGCCTCGTGTTGTGCTCCCTCCTCTTATATTCCGCTATAATTAGATGTAACACCAAAGTAATTGTTAAATAAAGCATATGTGTCGTGTGCTGATCAATTGTTGCTTGAGTAAATCTTGACCGATTTATAATAATTTAAGACAACGATTCGAAACTTTTTTCTCTAAATTTAAGAAAAGCTTAAACGTCGCTCATTTTTGGTTAAATTAGTGACAGTCGCTGTCTGACAGTTAACGTCGTCGAAGTGACTGCAAACTCTATTGTCTTTGGTCGCGGTTCGTTAAGGGTGATTTCACACGTACCTACCACAACCACACCACATGTTTCACACGTACCACA
Organism: Tortricodes alternella; assembly: GCA_947859335.1. NCBI lineage: Eukaryota > Metazoa > Arthropoda > Insecta > Lepidoptera > Tortricidae > Tortricodes > Tortricodes alternella. The sequence continues at coordinate 6,667,993 of OX401983.1, read as the reverse complement.
ACCACACCACGTCGCAGCGTTAAAATGTGGTCAAGCGGTGGTTACGTGTGAACGGTGTGCAATGTCGTCGTATCACACACGCATTCATTTTCAATACGAAATATGCTCCCGACCACGTGTTGTGGTTGTGGTTGTCGTGTGGTTGTGGTACGTGTGAAACAATCCTAATGCGTGGGGTCTGGGGACAGACATACGATACTGCTTTTTGAAAATTGCACAGTTCCCGAGACAATCGCTTTAAACGAATGCCACGCAGACGAAAACGTAGACTAAATTAGTTTATAAATAAATCATTGGTATCCTTCATACACAGTTGCCAATACAACCACACTCTATTTTTATCAGACATAAACTAAATTCTACTATTCTTATTTTTTACACAATCATGTAAGGTAAGAAGCATAGTAGCTTCATTTTTTTTTTTGTGGTGTTTTGATAACTTTACGGGACTACCCAAGCAGCAGCGTGTTATTCTCAGGGTTCATGTACCTATGTGGCTTTTTGTCTTTTGTACATGCAAAAACATAATCAGGTTTGAAGACCTAGCTGCGGAATTTACTAACAACTTGAGCGGTTGCCTCAAAGTACAGATAGGTATTGTAGGTTTTATCTTGTTGAAAGTACCGATCACGCCTAAAATTTATCCGGCAAACACGTCGCTCTTAGCAAGGATTTTACAATCGCTATTTACTTAATATTATTTATACTAGTAGCAGCATCCACGATCAGATTATTCCTCACAAGTTTTTTTTTTATTTTGCTTAAATTCACCTCACTAAAATTAGCTTCAATTTTTTTCATGTCGCCTGAGTTAAGCTAAAAACCCACCTACATTGACATTTAGCGAGCACATTCGATTCCAACTTAAACTTAGTTGAGTTGATAGAAACTTCAAAATAAATCGCAGCTCACGTTTCCGTTGTTGAATTTATCTGACCCGCGCCCATCCCGCGCACGGTTTCTGTGTGTTGTCGTCCATGTAAATTCAACAGAATACACCCGCGCCCTACCCGCGCATGCGTTCCGTGTGTGTTGCGCTTAAAAAAGTTAATCTTTTCGAATAACATTTACGTTCAGGGCTGTCTAAATTGAGTTTGGCGTTACTTACGAATCGGGTCCATCGGGTCAGGTTCGCGGTTTCTAAGTCTCTGATTGACTCGTTACGGAGTTCATTATGAAGGACAAATCTTAAATGTAAATAACCCGATTGCAAAAATGTTCTTTCGACCGGTCAATAAGATAAGAAAAGCTGAAACTCCTACACTTACCTACACCCAGTTTTTCTTGCGTTTACAGAAAGCGTAGTCTCGCTGCGTCGCATTGTACGTGCACGTATTGTAAACGTTACCAAATAGGTAAAAGTTGTAAATAGTCGCATTCCGTCGTGTTCCGAGAACCGCTGGCGCCGCTACCGCCGCCCGCCGAGCTGCGTCGGGGCAGCGCCTGCGCACGCGCCGATATACGAAGCTCATCCTCCCTCACTAGATATGCTTGAATCAACCAATCATCATCAAATATCAAATGCATAGACTTTTCTTACGTATCTTGGATGCGACTTCATCTTGTCGACTGGATAATTGGGATACTGTACTCGCCTATCTGTTCACTTGTCGGGGTTGCATAGATCAAACCGGTCCACTAACTGTTTCTCGTGTTCCTCATATTCATCGGTATGTCTACATACCTACTGTCTACCGAAATTCCTTTTTTGTCTAAAGTATCTAATGTTATTGCAGAACCATTAACTTCAGTTTGTATTTCTTTTAATATGTTGCATTTGAATCTGATCATTAGGTATGCACCCAATATGCTCCATGAGCCTTTTAAAGTATAACTTTCCTTTAAGTTATCGCTTAAAAATGGAACCTTTACCGCGAAACAATTTTCTTCATACCAACTAGGTTTTTATAAGTGTGCGATTCATTTGCTTAGTTAATAGCCGGTAGCACTATCCGCCTCCAAAGAAATTTCCTTCGTATCGCGGCGTGCGGGCGGGAATGCGCGCGAGTGGGAATCCTGGCCGGCGGCTGCGAGCGACGACCTCGTTCACCCCACTGTCCACGCGCGCTACCCTATACATACATAATTTTAATGCATATTTATCCAAGATTCCAAATCACTATGTATATCGGCATTAATAAATAATACACGTCGGCAATCTTCTGCTAGCTTCGGAAATACGAGCTTAGTTTAGCTGTAACCGTGATAGCAAGGTCTAATTAACAATAAGACACATAACACACATACACACACACACACATAGCATCACGCCCGAAATCCCTAATGGGGTGGGCAGAGCCACAAGACTACTTGTGGCCACGTTCGACGAATTAGTCCTAAGATGGTCCTAAGACACGTAAATGTATATTAGTTATGCAGTAAGTTTGTTCGCCCCTTCTGTGTAAAATTCTAAGACTTACACACAAACTTAGCCTCTTTCGCTGGTAACAACAACTTCGACTTATGTTCAGCATGTGCATCCTCATGAGAGACGTTGACCGTGCGGCCCTCTCCGAAGAGTCTCCTCGGTCGACGAAAGACTCGCCGAGCAGTGGCCCTAGCAATGTTGACACGAGGATAAGTTATTCCCACCTTATCCCTCAGTGCGTCTCTCTCTTACTAGTATCGAAATATGGAACCCTAAAAAGGGATGCACGGAGAGATAAGATAGGGATAACTAACCGTTGTGTCAACCTAGCTAGCGCCGGTGCATTCTTAAATGAACTCCCACAAAAAACCAGTATTTTAGAGTAATAAAATCTAGGTGTTACTAATAAAGTAGGAGTATCAAAAGTTACGGATCTTCTTAGATGCAAGCAGAGAAATAAATTCACAGATAATAATAGGATGGTTGACCATAGATTTAGAATAATTCGTACTTTTTTGAGAACTGTCAAAATGTTTACAGCAAAACAGCACTTTATTCCAATGCGATTAAAGATTTGACAGTTCAGTCAAGTTCACTGCAGTCAAAAGAAAAGCCGGTAGACCTTCTGCAGGTTACATAAAAGTTTATTTTTTATGCAAGTTGTATTAAAAGTTTTCATTAATACTATTCAAAGTGACGTAAATATAGTCGAGATAACTTAAAATTATTTATAAAGGAGTAAATCCAGGAGATTTACAGAAATATATTAAAAAAATCCAGGAGAACGAGATATTATAATAACAATAAATAATAAATCATGGGACAATCTTCACAAATCGATCTAGTCCCAAAGTAAGCTCTAAAGGCTTGTGTTATGGGTACTAGACTATGATATATATAGTTACATAGATAAATAAATGTTTAAATATATAGGAAACATCCAAGACCCAAGAACAAGCATTCGTGCTCATCACACAAATATTTGCCCTTACTGGGGATCGAACCCGGGACCGCTAGCTTTGGGGGCAGGTCACTCACTACCAACTAGGCTAACCGCGTCGTCAGATGTAACATCTAATCTCCTGTAAATCCACACTTCTTCTCTCATTCATTCTAGACTTCACTAATTATATTAAGGTCCGACCGAGACTGCTTTTTTAATCCCGGCTGAGACCGAGACCGAGACCGAGAATAAAATAAATTCTCGGCCGAGACCGAGACCGAGACACGGATTTTTCTATATTTTCGTTTTTTAGGGTTCCGTACCTCAAAAGGAAAATAACGCAACCCTTATAGGATTACTAGTGTGTCTGTCTGTCTATCTGTTGCGGGTGTCGGTAAAGTCGCACGACATGAGCCCGGGCGGGGCGATGGGTCAAAATCGCAATACAAGCTCGCGCCACCGCGGTAAACCGCGCGCTAAAATTTAACTTGATTGCCGCGGAGTCTCAGCCGCGGCCGAGAATCTCGGCCGGACCTTACTAATTATTAGACCCTGTCATAATAATACACTTTAGTTTTAAATACACTTTGATAACAATACAATACTCTTTATTCAACACCGCTGGTAGATTCAGAAATGTGACAGAGCCCGTAAGGCCTACTTGCAAAATAAATATTTTCATTGTAATTTTCACCACACAAAAGAACAGAAAAGCATAAACTAACAAAATAAAGTTAGGGAACAATACGCGGTCTTATCGCTAAATAGCGATCTCTTCCAAACAACCACAACAGAGAAAACAATTAACAAAATAGTTTAACATTCATAAATTATTGAATGATTGCGTATTTTGTAATAAAATACTAAAACGTCATAAAGTGTATGTAATTGCGAAAATCATAGTAGGAAGTTTGATGCGAATGAGGTTGGATATCCTGTATCTACTTGGATGATGTAGTATTAAGTTAACTGGTTGACGGGTTAAGAAGTGACGCCATGTTCGCAAGATTGGAAATCTTGGCGAGGGACGGAATTTAGCGAAACCGTCATCCACCATCACCCCTACGGTCACACGCTCACTATCCAGGTTTAGTTAAGATTTTAAGCAAATTCATAATTAGTTATTTATTAAAAAGCTTGTACATGTTGCTGCTTTTCTAAAAGGATTCGTCCAGATTCTTGGATTAAAGTTACGAGCATATCCTTTCCAGACGGCATATTACACTGAGAAATTTTTTGACGCTGTACCTGCATTTCCGTAGGCCGATTGATTGTTATGTGGTAATGTAAAAACGTACACACGCGTTTGTCGGCCGCAACATTATCCATGTAGCCGAGTCGCTACTTACGTTAGGTACGGTTTTCTTTTTTATTTTAATTACGTACGTGGCATCCAGAATTACGTATCCCTTTGTTATTCTGTATACCATTCTGATTGCGTAGGTATAACAAAATATGCGCTATGAGATTGCGAATGTAATATGGGTGACGTTGCTTAGAAAAATCTGACGGAGGACATACATTTCCACATAAAGGACGCGAACCATTTACAAGCCACGTTTATAGTCTTCAAAAATCCTATTAAGGAAAGAGGTCCTAAATCACACGGCAGCAGTTAGAGGTCATAAATGACTGTTAGTAAGTGCGCGGCAAGGAATGCGAGGAGCGAGGAATGTGGCCCGGGCAAGAAATGCCCTCGCCAGGCCGCAGTCTGCGCCCGCGCCGCGCCAGGGGAAAATATTCGCAACCTCTAAGCTGCGCGAGAGCCGATTGTTTCAGCTTAATTGATCACGCGTTTTTGACGTTCATAATGTGTCATGACTTTTAAAGTACTCTCAAATTTCATTTGAAATTGTATTGCTGCTCCGATGATAAGTATATTTCAGGCACGAAATATGAAGTTTACGATAGTTAGGCAGGCAAACACACGGACTGTCCACCTGATGGTAAGTTCTCACTGTCACCTATGGGCATTTGCTGCACCAGAAGCGCAGTCGGTGCGATACAGGTCTAGTGGGCCAGCGGGATGGAGACGCGAGAAGACCTACGTCAGAATAAGGCGCTGTTGATATTAAAAAAGCAAAATTTCTGATTCTCGAATGCCCTTCTGTAGATATTCGGAAAACGAATGGTTTTGTATTATATTGGACCCGAATTTGCTAATGAAACCAAGGTTGGTATTTGTACCAATCAAATGGGATACAACACACAATCGTGCGTTATATTATATTCTGAAAAGATAGACATCCCTGTTCATATGATACGTTAATCGCCATAAGTATTATTCAATCAATTTAATAATGCTCTTTAAACTAGTTTGTATTGTATATACGTATAGTAGTAGGTAGGTACTTATTTGTAGAGGCAAATCCTGGCGAGTCGCTAATAAGATCCATGATATTTTTATTTGGGCGTAGATTCCATATTAGCTTTTTGTTTCGTTACATGACTTAATGAGATCAAGTAGTGTAGTGATCCATTGTTGTAGACAATACGTCTAGCAAACGATTCTCACCGCATGCGGACATGACTCATAATTGCATACCACAGCCATCGATAAGAACCTCATTCACTTGATACTTAATGCAGAAAACACTTAAGGCCGTTTTATTTGCGAGACTATTAACGACGGTTAGGAAGTGTTATTTAAATATATCAAAGCGCTCGCCTTGTTTCCATTTTGTGTTGCAATGTATCGCTCAAGACTGAGCGGCGTCCGCGCCGGCGGCTTCTGTCGCGGGGCCGGAGCGCGCGGTCTGGCGGCGGGTCCGCGAGGTGCCGCTCCCGCCAATGTTAACTCTGCGTGGTCAAGTATGCAGTGCTAACTGGACCCGAGAAAGTCGTCTATTTCGAAATTGTGTGTTGCGTGAGTTCGATATGCGGGTGTGTCGCTGCGGTGCCGCGGAGTCTGGTGCGCGGTGCGGCGGGGCCGGCGGCGCGCTGTCTGCGCCTGCTTCCGGGCCGGCCGCAGCGCACCCGTCCGACCAGTCGCAGCGCACCGCCCGCTGCCTGCCGCGGGCGATCGGCCTTCGGAGCCGAATAATTAAATCGAGAGAGCAACGCTGCCACCGCAGCCGCTGCCGCGGTCGCCCCGGTCGCCTATCGGAGCCCGAAGAAGCGGTCGCGGAAGGCGCTGCTAGCCTTGATAGCGCTGATCTGCGCAATCGAGGTCGGTTTGCGGTGCACAAATTGCGTCGTAACCCTCCGTGATTTTCTCGAACGCCTTCGTCGAATGTTGTGATAACGACATAAATTCAAGAATGATTTGAATTCGTTCCTGCGACAGAATCAGTGTCGCTATTTTGTACCTTCGGCGTCGCTATAATGCTCACCGATTTCAAACATATATTTTTATACACTCTGACAGATATTAAGCAGATGATAAAATACACGTAGCCAAAGTTCTGTTCTTTATATACCGCCGGATCAGCCTAAGCATTTCTTTTAAAATAACATTATTTTGGTTTTTTTAGTTAATACCAAAGCTTAATAATTGTTACAGCATGGATAGTGTTTTGTTTTGTAAATTATAAAAAGTTAAAAAACCCGACTCTTACTCCAATGGAATATCCGATTTTTGGCCACATGTGTACATGCATTCTTACATAGACTGTTAAACTTTATTCTATATCCTCCCTTTGGCTTCGCGCAGTCGGGTAAAAACGGAATAACCTTTGCAAGGTAGTATCACATTCAAGGTTGCATACAGACATGACTTTGCAAAAGTTAGCTGTAAAGTTCAATTTCATGGGTAGGTACAGGACCCTCGGCGCGGGAGTCAGACTCGCACTTGTCCGGTTTTTCAAAACTTATAACGAAATTAAATTTCCCATCAAGGTGACGTAAAATGAATGAAGTAATTGAGCCCTCAACTGTATCGACGGCGAGATCGCGTGTAAATACAGATAAAGCCAAGACACAGTCGACGTCTCGATTCATTGATTAATCGCAATTATTAATAATTAATTGCGAATTTCCTCTACGAAGGTTATAAATGCTCAGTAATTTTTGGAAACAGTCGGTGTGTTAACATCAAGATAACGCTTTAATGTGAATGTAAATACGAGTATTTACATCTTAATTTATAAAAATCGAAAACATATGTAGGTACTATATCGCAAATTACGCTCTTAAGTCTGCTTTAGGCCGAGGCTACACTGGTAAGGCGACTGCGACGCAAGAGCGATATAATGTGGTGATCGCCGCATAAGCAGTGCGGCCACCACCATATATACAAATCAATAATAATAATAAATAAATAATAAATAAATTGCGGGACAATCTGTACATATATCGATCTAGTCCTAATGTAAGCTCTAAAGGCTTGTGTTATGGGTACTAGACGATGATATACATACTTATATAGATAAATAAACACTTAAATACATAGGAAACATCCAAGACTCAGGAAAAAACATTCGTGCTCAAACCCGGGACACTAGCTTCGGAGGCAGGGTCACTACCAACTAGGCTATCCGCGTCGTCCTTTCAATTTCAACCTTTGTTATTGTCGCATCGCGTAGCCTCTGCCGTAGTTAGTAAAATCATCAAGCCATGAATAAACATGACTTCTCTGTGGGGGTTCAACGCAGCACGCAGACCACATACCCTGTACCCTCACACGTAACTTGTTTAAAACATATGTATTTCAGTGTCTTGTATTATTTAACCTAGATTAGAAAATCAATTTAGATGTTTCTTTATTTATTTATTTTTATTATTATTATTATGACCCTTAGAGGCTTTATACATATCTAAGTCACTTAACTTGTCCAGACGCGGAGACTATACATCTCCCTTATTAATTATTTATTATAATTAATTTATACCCATTAGGTTTGTTTTCTGCCCTTTTTGTGTTAGTTTTAGTTAAAACTCTAATGTAAAATTTGGAAAAAAAAGACACTGCTGAGTTTCTTGCGGCGTTTCTTCTGAGCAGATGTCACCTTTCGAAGCGCTGGTAGCTTCAGACATGTAAAAGAGCCTATGTGGCCTACTTCCAACTGAAATATTTTCATTTTAATTTTCATGTGCCTTTCTGATATTCTGATACATTAATTCTAGTTACACAAGACAGAACCCTCGTTGTCCATATCCTAATCCTATGTACGAGTTACCAAATCGTTTCGTATCTTCAAAATCACCTTTAAATATTTGTATGTATCCATATCGCTGCGGTGTTATGTGTGACGGGCCCGCTTTACGGCTTTTTGCTGGCTCAACAGTGAAGGAGTTCTGCGAATCACTGGATATTGTCGCAAATTGCTGCTTTCGCCACCAACTGAATAATGCATGCGATAACATGAGAGCATAGCGTCACGTCTGCGCCGCCGCGCCCGCGCCGCCTGCGCGCGACCGCCCCGCTCGTGCCATCACGAGCGTCAACTCCTCATCATATTGTTATAACCACTCACCCTTAACTTTTACCTGATTGCGCAAAGCCAAAAGCTCGGTAATAGTAGTTTATGCAACGGTTGCATTATGATAGGCCTTTAAACACTAGTGCGCTTTTATGAAACGAGCTTTTAAGCGAGATTCATAATAAGATCGCACGTGTGTTTTAAGGCGAAATTATGCAGAGTTATCTATCTTTATCTATCTATTATAAACGGCTACACGGCGACGATGGGGCCCCTCCGGCTGCGGCGACGGCGGCGCGCCGGCCTGTAGCTCATATATGTATCGTTATGACCATTACGATATTAAAATCGACACTGTAATAACATTACAAGTACAGGTTGTCATAATGTTGGTCATTTCCTACGGTTTTTGATTACATTATGGAGGTTTTATGATATGGGTGTAGATAAAAAGAGTTTAACTGCCTATGTACGTTCGGATGTTCCTATTAAGCTCCTGGACTGATTTTTTACAAATGGAGTATCATACGATTCGTGGAGAACGTGCGAGTGTCATACAATAATGAATAAGAATTGTAAGTATGCGTCATGCTAGGAGCAAAAATGCTTTTACGTCGCCAGTCAAGTTTTAATTTTGCTAACATTACTTTTAAATGAGCTTCGGCTTACCAAAGATAAGCGTAATTGTTTCACAATTCAGATCCTCGCAAGCGCATGTTTGCAAGTAAACGGAGCTAAATCTTAATTCCGAAGGCAGGTGAAAAGCTTGGGAAATTACATACAACGTGTCACACTTATTAGTGTTTGTGAGGCCGTTTGACCCCAACTCACCGCCGGCACTTTACGACAGATACAGTAACTGAAAGTTACCTAACGCTTATTAAATTTGTCCATACGCTAGTTATCATATCCTTACACAACGACTTTCCAAACTTTCACATGGGCATTCTCTCCTTTTGTATCGGTTCGCCGCCGCGGTTACGGGTATAATATACGAAATTTATTTCCTTCGGAGTTATTGGAGCAGTGGCATTAAATTTTAGTTGATTATCTTAAACTCCTCTGCTGCACTGGGAGTGAAGAAATAGCATAGAATGTGTGCATATGCTTATCATCCTGGCATGACGTAAAAGTCGACTAAGGGACGGGTCCTCTCCAACATGGTAGACTATCTGTATGGGCGATGGGCTGATCACCTGTCACCATACGGTTCATCATACCATCTTAGGACTAATTCATCGAACGTGGCCACAAATAGTATTGTTGCTCTGCCCACCCCATTAGGGATTTCGGGCGTGATGCTATGTATGTATGTATGTATGATTATCTTAACGATGGTAAAAATATATCACATTCCTTATCATTTAGATATAATAATCATCATTATTATTTCCTGTATAAGCGATCTGCTAACACAAACTATAATTCAACATTTTCAACAAGCAAGGAGGGTTAAATTATCCTGAAAAGATTCGCGATTATACTTAGATCAGGTGCGCATTATCTAAGTTCACCAAGCGGCCCAGCGAGGCGCTGCACATGCAGTCAGGATTATAGTTGGTCTTGTGGAGATCAGGTATGAGGTGGCTGGCGTCGTGTGGGGTGGCCCTGGCGGCGTTTCCCACAGAGGCAGCTCCACGACCAGTCCGTCGGAATGTGGTCGCGGCACCGGTCCGCACTTTCACCAAAACAATTCGTTAGCGGCCTCTTTCGGCATCGCACCGCATGCCGCCACCCCGCCACCCCGCACACGTGAAAATTAACAACACACCGATACTTGACTGCGCGATCAATATTTTGGATAAGAGGCCTGTTAATGTAGCACTTGGAAGGGTCCACCCTGTTCAGCTAAACGAGCATAACGTACTCGTTTTCTCGTTCGTATAACACTCATTCGATCGATGTTACATATCCCCGATTTTACAAGTTTATCGATTAAAAAAGACAAAAGGAATCACTGTGGAGCTGATCGATTTGTTGAACATATTGCTGTATTTCGTTATTGCGTAATTTCGTTAATGCGCGGGATCTTTGATACAGAAAACTTGCTAAGTGAAATCGTACATCCGCCGCCCCTCGTACATCCGCCCCTCGCGGATGTACGAGGGGCGGCTGAAATGTGTAATCTTCCTAATCTATATTTAATCTATGTGTATTTATTTGAAATATAAATTTTCTAAAATCTACGGCAGAGTTATGACTGTACAGTATCATCCTTAGTTATGCGCTTGATTATCTTGGTAAGACAATACTTTAATACGATATATCATAAATGTAAATAAAACCAATACACACCGCAGTATAGCCTACTGAACAGCGCGTCAACGTACTTTTATACTAGGGCGGAAAATTACCTGAAAAAGCCGCAAAATTGTTAAAGATATGTACAATACAATAATCTAACACAATGTTAATTGTAACCCAAAAAAAAGAACAAAAAAACACAAATCAACAAAAATAAGTTAGGGCAGTCTTATCGTTAAATAGATCTTCCAGATAACCTCAACAGAGAAAAGAATCCACAGAAAAAGTGTAGGTTTAGCAGGTGGTGCAAAACCCAATTACGAAGTAGGATATGAAGTTACAACATATTACTAATAATTTTAAGCGCTCACATATAAATATGTACATAATGATACATACATATACATTATATAAGGATAAATACTAATAATTCAGCCAAAGTATAATGAGACAGAAATTACAGGAAAACTAAAATTATAAAAGGTTACAGCTGAAATAACAAATAATGCTCCTTAAGCTTATAATCATTAAGATATATAGCAATTTTGCTCGCCTTGAATCTAAAAGCAGAGTGTTCCACAGCATAAAAGCAAAGGAATTAGAGAAGAAGATAAGGGTACCCTTAAAAGAAAGCTTTGGGAAGATCTTGCAGAAACGAAATAGATAAACAGCTCCTTGAGATAACGTTGATATGTATTGATTAAATAAATAAAATATTCACATTAGTGACCGTTTTTGATTGCGTTAACGCAATTCGCTGTAAACGAACTCGATCGGCTGATCCTTTTGTGACTAATGCGCATGACCGCTGGTCAGCCGGACATTATCTGTTATAGGGTCGCTCTAGTCAACCGACATTGTGCCCGCTTCAATGTTGTTTAACCTAATTTGATAAGGACTGTGCATTTTTTCAAACTGAAGGTATTCGTTTTAGGCTACTGATAAACCTTGTCACGGCAGGTAAACTACTTATAATAACGTTAATTCTTGAGATTTAATAAGATCACTGTAGGAATGGTCGGGCGGCAGCCTAGAAGTCAATTTAAAATCTCGGGTAAAATGGCTTACCTACTAAATCTCAAGAATTAACCTCATAATAAGTAGATGACTTGCTGTGAAAAGCTTCTCCTGTGGCCCAGGAGTCAAATTGCATTACTTTACAGTAAGAGAAATTTTAGAATACACTTTTGGTCATTTTGTAGGAACCCGAATGTTTCCAAAGTATATTTTTGAGCGCGAAACATCTTGGCTGCTCGGAAGTTTTACGTACAGTGCGCTGCGCAGTTGGAACTTTTAACATTGAGTTATGTAAACGCACGGAAAAAACTATTCAACAGACTGTAAAAAAAAGTACTGGTAAAAATAATACCCATTTTTACCCAGTGCGGACGTTCCGAGTGGTAACAAATGGGAATAGCCCGCTGAATGTATTGTCGTGCAGGTACGGTCAACTCTCGGGCATGGTAGAGCCCGTTTTCGGCGTGCTGGGCGCCGTGGCGGTGGCAGCGGCCCAGCCGGCGCTGCCGTACGCCCTCGCCTTCGCTGCAGGCGCCATGATCTACGTCGTCGCCGACGACATCATCCCTGAAGCCAACGCGTCGTGAGTACCCACGCTTACACATAGCAGCGAGTACTTCATATCTCAGAAAGACGCCATCAACATTTTTAAATAAACAAGTCTTAATTTTATCACACGCCCAATATAAATTGGATTGTAATTGAGCGACAAATCGATGTACATACGTGTCATGTTATTAATAATAATAATAATCAGGGGACAATCTTTACACAAATCGATCTAGTCCCAAAGTAAGCTCTAAAGGCTTGTGTTATGAGTACTAGACGACGATATAAATACTTAAATAGAGAAATAAATACTTAAATACATAGGAAACATCCAAGACTCAGGAACAAACATTCGTGCTCATCACAAATATTTGCCCTTACCGGGGATCGAACCCGGGACGCTTGCGTCGGAGGCAGGGTCACTACCAACTAGGCTATCCGCGTCGTCGTTATTCTTTTCTAGATTCATTCTTTTTTTACAATTTAGTACCAAACGATATTAATTTGGATGGCATTGCAACACTTTGAACCCCTCATTGCGCGTCTGACATATACTCGCTGACACCATAATTTTGTCTACCTAAAAATGTAAAAAAGCTTTTCAGTAGCGGATCTAAAGGGTGGGCTGTTTCAGACCGCTTGTTAATGTAAAAAACCGGACAAGTGCGAGTTAAACTCGCGTGGAGAGGGTTCCTGTCCGTACGTGATTATCTGAAGATTACTAGGTTACTTTAAACACCATAGACTTCTTATAGGTTTTCCTGTAAACTATAGGCAAAGAACTATTTTCTGTATTTTTTTCAAAATGTTAGTCCCGGTAGTTTCGGAAATAAGGGGGGGGGGGGGGGGGGGGGTGGTCACATTTCGCCTATTTTCCTAAATAACTACCAACCTATTTTACTAAAAATTAAAAAGAAAATATATTTAAGATCCTTACAATAAGCCCTTTCGTTTGATATGTCACACGATATAGGTAGCATAACTTTTTTTTTTAATTTTCTAATTTACCCCCCAAAAGTGGCCCCCTTGTTAAAAATTTATATATTTACGTCACGCGTCCGTGTTGCGGTCACCGACTTACATATGTATACCAAATTTCAACTCAATCGGTCCAGTACTTTCGGAGCAAATTGGCTGTGACAGACGGACAGACAGACAGACAGACAGACAGACAGACAGACAGATACACGAGTGATCCTATAAGGGTTTCGTTTTTTCCTTTTGAGGTACGGAACCCTAAAGAGTGTCAACTTTTACGTGTATAAATAAAAGTTTTCTACGTTTGACATACACTAGCTTCATTTTTTGCACCACCCGTTTGCATCTCATTTTGACATCAAAAGAACATTACGCTTCAGGTGTGTAATGCTTTTACAAACCACAATAACTGTAGTAAGTCTATTAGATTGTTAATTTGTTAATCTCATCGTCGTCATCTGACGAAACATTTAAACGCCGGCTGAAAAATCTTTTGTTGGAAAATCCAATATATTCGGTAAATGAGCTTATGGGCATTAAAATTTAGATTTTAAGCTATTTGACTTTATACTCCGATTATATTTTGTATTTTATTATATACGTATCTAAATTATCATTTTTCCCGGGTATCAATATCTTTGTATTATTTTATAATGACGATCCTTTATTGAGATTAAATTTTAAAACTAATCTTTAACTTGTATGACATAAGTATTAATTCTGTTGAACTTGTAATTTTATTCTAAATTAATAAAATTACTGACAATCTCAATTTAAATCCATTTATTTTGAAATTCGCAATTTATAATGTATTTTATCTTGTAAAATAATCTAATTATTGCTCGTAGAAAATAACTTGCACAGGCTTATTTATTTGGGATATTATAAAACAATAAAACGGAAAAAAAACAACATAAACCCACACTAATAACTCATTGCATATGCCAATCATTCCCTATATAAGATAACTGAGTAACCAAGAAGGTAAACGAAAAGTCCGTGTCTTTGGGATTGACCCACAAAGATTGTGTGAGGACGAGCAAGCCCTTTGTGTGACCCTCACGAGACGGCCTCGGCCCTTAATCCGGCCCCGGCAGGACGCGATAACGTTACCCTTTATTGCGCATCTAAAAGCAATGAATTCGTCCATTATCGTCGCGAGACGCTCACCTTCGATTCACCTAATGAATAAGCGTGTTTGAAATACGTATTTGAGTATGTACTTTTATTTAATCGAATCAGTTTCTGACGAATTATCATTATACTCGGGACTGTACAGCGAATATTCAGTAGCTAATGTCACAACAAGAGTACCTCTAGTAGGTTCACAAGGCTGTGGCCCTGATATTGCGACTTATGAATATGGGAATGCTCTTGTTAAAATCGAAGCCCTTACGTCTTGTATATTGTATTTGTAACAATACGGTGTGCTCGTTTCCGACGCTCTGATTGGGCGGCGGCAACTTTGGCTCTTGTCATAATTGGACTGACGAGGGTCGCAAACAATCAAGAAAAGAATGGTTCCGATCCATGCGAGTATTCGACATTCGAATTTGATGGGAGCTTCGCAACCGACAGAAGCTCGTTAGCGTGAGACTGCGAAGGAATACTGTGGATACTGGCGCTTCGCAAGCACCCTTGCGGACAGCGGTTATTGTCCATCGTGCGCATTGTTGCAACCGGTCGCGTCTCCCTTCAGCTCCACATACCAGTATTTCTGATTGACTAATTGTTGACATATCCTCATATTCATCCCGAGGCCGCCAAGAATTTGCATTGTCATCCGGTCACAGTGCCTAACGTACAAATTTAATTGTTAGTGCGTTATCTTGACGTATCACAAAACGGACAGATGTGAGGCCAGCGTTAGCTATCGCTGCAGCGCAGGCTAAGCCGAAGGTATCTTAATTACCATATAAATATAGCAATGTGCAAGGAACGCCGTGTTTATATTTATCAATTATGGCTACTGGCATAAAGTGTACCGCGTGTAAACTAAAATTAATTAGAGAGAGTGTAGATATGGCGTGTGCTACCACCTGACACGCCTACGCGAAGCACGCGCGCGCATCACTTAGCCCGATTAACATTGTTATAAAACATGATTGTTTATCATAAACAAACACTTACTCCTAATATGGCTTCTGAATGGGAAACCTATTAAATGGTAGTCACTTAAGATCTGCTTGAGCTTTTGAGCTTTGCGTTCAGAAATCGTTATTTATTTAAATGATCATCTAACTGTTAATTGATCACGTGACAACTGTGCTGTTGTATCGCCTATGTGGAACTGAGCAAACTGAAGGCTGGTAAATAAGGAGAATCTATTTGAGTTCGAAGAAACTGGTAATAAGGCGGTTTACCTATTTTAAATGAGACAATAGTGCAACAGTACGGCAGTAGGCGATGGAATGGCACGCGAATGCCCGCCAGAAATAGCGGCGCGCCGTCTGACACCCTGCACGCGACGCCGCGCGATCAACCATTAAAAGGCTACTGCCTTGAGGGCGGCGGATGAACATATCTAGAGAAAACAATAAAAAAAAGCGGCCAAGTGCGAGTCGGACTCACGCACCGGGTTCCGTACCATTATATATAAAAACGGCAAAAAAATCATGTCTGTTGTATGGTAGCCCCCATTAAATATTTGTTTTATTTGAATTTAATTATTTATTTTTAAAGTGAATGTATAACTAAATATTCTGTGAATATTTCAAGCGCCTACCTGTTGCCGTTATCAATATCGAGCAAAAAAATCACGTTTGTTGTATGGGAGCTCCCTTAAATATTTATTTTATTCTATTTTTTAGTATCTGTTGTTATAGCGGCAACTGAAATACATCATCTGTGAAAATTTGAACTGTCTAACTATCACGGATCATGAGATACAGCCTGGTGACGGACGGACGAACAGACGGACAGACGGACAGCAGAGCCTTCGTAATAGGGTCCCGTTTTTACCCTTTGGGTACGGAACCCTAAAAACCGGTAACAAGATTTTAAAAAAAACCAAGTAACGAGATGGTACCTTAGAGGTTTTAAGTAACTTATTAGACACAAAATTAACCTGGCGCCTCATTCGGGAACGCTAAGGGATTCTGTAGCGACTCGTAAGCCAGATTTCTCATCTCGCTCTTACGCATTACGCGTCGTGCGGAAGAGTGGGATGAGAAATCTGGTTTATGAGTCGCTACAGAATCACTTAGCGTTCCCGAATAGAGGCGCTGGTTTCTGATACTATACTAGAACAAAGCAAATAGGAACACTGTCGCAGTTCAATTTACTTTAAACCCTGTTCTCCAAATATACTCGTAAATAGTTAATGGGCTAATAATGGCACATGCAGCTATAACATCTCACCTGACTTGTGCTGGCAGACTAATCTCTTGAAGCGCTTTTGCCATCGAATAAGCCAATCGGGGGTGCAATTCTATAAAAAAAAACCAGTGGTCTCAGCAACTATCTTACGGTTAACCACAGCGGTTCATGAACTTAATCCAACTGTAAAATTCGGAATACGTTTTGGCAGATTTAATCCGTAGTGTAGCATTACAAATTTTCGCATTCCATTAATGTGTGAATGTAACTGCATCGCTAAATTGATAAAATACTTGGAATTTTTGAAAACGAACCCGTTATCTTTTATTCTTATCACGCTCGGTATGCGCTGCAGCTTAACTAAGCACTGCATTTCAAAACATGAAGTGTAGGTTTTCGTCTCATGCGTTAAGTAGGTAGTATTAAAAACATATGCTGATCTGACTACACAATGTGTAAACACCGTTAATTTAAACAGTGAAAATTACGAAGGATGGGGATCCATAAGGGGGTTCTTTGGCCCTAAAAATTTTAAAAATGTCAGCTTGATCGCGCGTGTGAAATTTCAGCATTTTATTGTTGTAGAACAAATATAGTTTAAGTTTTTACCAAAATTATTTATATTATTCTTCTAATAATTTATTCCCCAGTAGCCCAATAATTCACAACTTAGCATTTTTAGCCAAAATTTCGGCGTTTTTAAAGATTTACAATTCTCGTTTTGTTTATATGAGCGCAAAGGATAAATAATTTAATTTAAATAAGAACATATATATAGTTTAAGTTTTCATCAAAATTATTTTTATTATTCTACTAATCATTTAGTTTCCAGTAGCCCAAAAATTCACAATTTTGCAGTTTTAGCCTAAACTTCGCCCATTTCAAAAATTTGATCTCCTGTTTTTATATGAGTGCAAGGGCGCAACACTTTCTAGTTGACATATATTATCAAGTACACTATGATACAAATTATACATAAAGATAAAAGTGTTGGGTCACTGCGCTCCTAGTAAAAAAAAAGTTATAGTGTTCACGAGAGAGTACGGTATTCACTTGTTATAATTTTTTTTTACTATGAGCGCAGTGACGCGACACTTTTATCTTTATGTATATAAATGTATAATTTGTATCATAGTGTATTTGATAATATATTTCAATTAGAAGGTTTGCGCCTTTGCGCTCATATAAAAAAACGAGAATTGTAAATCTTTAAAAACGCCGAAATTTTGGCTAAAAATGCTAAGTTGTGAATTATTGGGCTACTGGGGAATAAATTATTAGAAGAATAATATAAATAATTTTGGTAAAAACTTAAACTATATTTGTTCTACAACAATAAAATGCTGAAATTTCATACGCGCTATCAAGCTGACATTTTCTTAATTGTTAGGGCCAAAAAACCCCCTTACTTGACCCTCATCCTTTATTTATTTTGATTTCGTGACTTTGTATACAATAATCTATATCAGTGTTTTTTAACCATTTGCGACCGCTTTTATAGTAAAAAAAATCTGGCGGCCCCCGCTATGGCTGTATTAATACTAGATCAGTGGTTTCAATGACGAGCTATTTAAAAACCTGGCTTGCAATTGCGGCCCTCTAGCAAGGGTTTGCGACCGCGACCCTCCGACCAGGGCTTGCGACCCACTGGTTGAAAAACACTGATCTATATGTACGTCCTCGAACCAAAACCCCGGGGTCTTCATATGCGATGATTTTCCAAATTAGTTAAGTAAATTCGATTCATTCTTACTTGTCTTATTTGGTAAACAACTCTATAACCTCATAATGTACTTTTTTGGGGTGAAACAGCAATTTTATCCTAAGTGAAACAACCCTTGGTGTAAAATTGACAAAGTGATGTCCGAAATATTATCTCCGGTTGCTTTATTTACGAAGAAATAGCTGTTTTAGCCAAAAAAGGTGCATTTTGAGGTTAGAAACTTGTTTAACAAATACTAAAAGTAAGGATGAATTGACTTTGCTAATATTGTCATCTCCCACTGTTTTAAAGAAAACCCTTCTCTCTTGACCTTTTAATTAATCGCTTACATATAAATACGTATATCGTACATATACAATAACTATCAAATTTTATAAATATTTTTCTTGGTTCCATAGATTGAGGCAATTTCTAGCGAATCATTTTAATTAATAATTTTAAGTACATTTAGACTATACCTACTTGTTCTCAAAATTTAAAAGAAAAGAAAAAGGATGATAGCGAAAAGAAAACGTTCAGAACGTATTTAGGACTTGGCGAAAGCTTATGTAATAAGAACTTGTTGCGTATATACGTTCAATGTTTGTTGGTTTTATTTATTTCCAGCATTATCTTAGATTTTATGCACAGTTAATTACATTGCCGATATGTTACTGTCAAATTGTAGACACAGTCAAAACAAGGATACGGTAGTGTGTAGCTTAGTGTCGCGTCGCGTCGGCGCGTGTCTATTTGCAAATAGAATGCGCCGTGCGCAGGCGCAGGGCGGGCGGCAGCCGCTACGGACCGATCCCGCGCGTGGGTATGTCACCAGTCAATAATAAATATGTGAAATTATGTGTTTGTCGGCGAGATAAGGCCAATGACGCCGCTCTAGTTTGTCTATGCACTGACGTCACCGTCTGGGAATCCGGCGCGCTGGCGCGCTCCCTGACCTACCGCCAGGGTGTCGCAGCACTCGACCCTTCACCATCCCTAACTTGCCGCTTCCTTAGGCTGGCTGACTACCAGGGATATGCGAGGAAGATGAAGACTTGCGAGGAAGAGTCGCCTATTAACAAAAAAAACCGGACAAGTGCGAGTTAAACCCGCGTGGAGAGGGTTCCTTTCCCTACATGATTATCTGAAATTTCCTATGTTATTTTAAATACCATAGACTTCTTATAGGTTTTCCTGTAATCTATAGGTAAAGAACTACATTTGTATTTTTTTTTCAAAATTTTAAGACCGTTAGTTTCGGAGATAAGGGAGGGGAATGGTCAATTTTCGCCTATTTTCCTAAATCACTTCTAAACCATTTATATTAGAATTCTAAAAAAAATATATTTAAGATCCACATAATAAGCCCCTTTATTTGATATGTCACACGACATAAGCTGCATAACTTTTTTTTTTTAAATTTTCTTATTTACCCCCCAAAAGTGGCCCCCATGTTTTTGAAATTCATATATTTACGTCACGCGTCCGTGTTGCGGTCACTAATTTACATATGTATACCAAATTTCAAATCAATCGGTCCAGTAGTTTCGGAGCAAATTGGCTGTGACAGACGGACAGACAGACAGACAGTCACACGAGTGATCCTATAAGGGGTCCTTTTTTCCTTTTGAGGTACGGTACCCTAAAAAAATGTGTTGTGCGAGAATGAACAAATGAACCGTTCTATCAGTGGACATCTCTCATGGCCGGCCAGCCTGGTTTTATAGTGGTTCGCATAACCTCAATATGTACCTACATGAAAGTTGGTTGCAAGCAATGATGCTTAATGCTTCTGTAGTTGTTGGTTTGGATTTTGAGATTTCTTCCGTTATTTAATATATAAATAGCGAAATGGAGTTTTTCTACTCATGTGAATATTATGAATATGTAATTCTTATATGATCGATTTATCTAACTTATTATTTAAACAATTTAGCAGAACAACGTCATACTCGATGCCCTCCACTATGATATTTGTATGCCTTTGACCTATAACATCACATCAAACCTTTAAGTACATAAATTATTACTTTAATTTTATAATAAAATCGACGGTTTACCATGCTCAATGATTTACATTCAATTTCGAAAATTATGGACTCATCGTCTTTCTATTATGTCTGAGACGAAAAACCCAGTAAATGCATGATCCGCTCAAGTTATCTATTTTTTTATCAAGCTAGAAATATCGCTCAGAAATATTGAAATACCCTGCTAGTACAACAATACCAGACATGCATCTCATATAAATAACTATATACACAATCAGCAGGAAAAAATTGCTAATCGAAAGCGAATGCCCCCACGAGTCGGGCATTTGGTTCGCGATTAGTCTTTTTTATCGCAGACGGTGACAGTTCTAAACAATAACTAAATATCAAACTAGAAAAAACCGGCAAATGCGAGTCTGACTCGCATTTGTCCGGTGTTCCCGTACCTGCCTATGAAATTAAACTTTAGATAGAACTTTCGCAAACTCCTATTTCTTTATGTAAGAGTGATACAACCTTGCAAAGTTTATTGCGTATTTTTCTCGAAAACTATAAAAATTTGGAACTTGGCATTACTTTTCATGTAAAATATAACTAACTTCTATTCAGGGTGTATGTTTCTCAAACATGGTATAAATATAGAGACTGTCTATACTACCCATGCTATCATACTACAATCATACTTTTATGATAATTGATAATAATTTACAAATGTGGAAACAAACAAGACATGAACATACCTAATCAGGATTGTTTTACAAACCTACTGAATCACGTTCTAAAAACGAAACATCCAGGGAAATAAGCTTCCTAATTATAAGATTCCCTTAAACTTAAACCTGAGATTAAAACTCGTCGTTGTTCATGACCGCTGCCATCACCATCTTTTTCAACGAATGGATTGCATTTTAGCAACCTCAAATACAAACTTATTTATCAACGGTTTTATATTTATTTTCTCTTTAACTATTAAAGCTATAGAGACCGTTCTATTTTTCCAATTATGAATCATGTATATGTATAAGTAGATTTCTAGTATTATTATGTTTATTAGATCTTTCCAACGAAGAGTTTCTGACATAACAAAACAGGGTATTATTCTTTTACCGTTTCTCAATATAAAAATTTGTAATGCATTATAAAAATCGGAATAATAGTAGTTTATTATACAAGTGTGGTAAATAGCGAGTGTTTTCTTCGGCACGAGCTAGGAATCACCTTTGCGCACGTGTATCATACAACTCTTGACTGTGCTTAGTACGAGGAAATTAAACTAGTGGCTCCGTGAGCTGTAGACCTCGCGACAAACATAACTTTGACGTTGGAAAACTGTATATCCGCTAACTCCTAAACCACGCATCTCATTTAAATGTGGTTTTCACCAATGGACGACCTGGTTCATTGGGAAGGATTATATGTACATAGCGTTCTAAATAAGTTTTAATATAGTAGAGAAAATCCAATGTTTTTTTAATCAAGTCGTCAAAAAAGTCAATTTTTTGGCGCTTAAATAGCTGACGCGTGGTTAAACCTTAAGAAATATATCAAAATAATGTACTAAATAATTGTAGTTCTTTAAAAAACCTAGAGAAAAGTCCGCGATGCCATATGTCTATCTCCTAAGATTGACTCACAGTAACCATTTTTATGTTTAAAAAATGTATTAAACATTATTAGGTTATTTGCGAAGCTATTTTCTCCTATTCAGTATTAATCCTTATTCCATACAAATACATTTTCTACCTTGGGCCTTAATGTAGATCAAAATTGTCCTTTGCACTTTATGATTTAAATATATAGTTTAGAAGATATCAAAGATTAAAGAAACCGAAAAAAGAATTCACAAATAGCGACCTATACCTCGCGACAAACTTAAGTTTGCCGTTGGAAAACTGATATCGCCATACTTCGGGTCAGTTTACCAACACCGCAAATAAGTTCGTGATTGTAAAAACCCCCATTACTCCGCCATTTTGAAAAATTTCGGGAAACTGAATCGATAAAAAAATTATATATAATTATCAAACCTGCACACAAAATTTCACGAGAATCGGCTGAGTACTGCGACCTGTAGACGAGAACAAATGGACAAACGGACAGCCGACGGACATCCGCTGGACATACGAAAGCATTTTTGCCCAAGCTGAAACGGAGACGCTTCGCTCGCTTCGCTCGCTCGGTCGAAAAAGTACCTAAGTCGGTAGGTTGTTGTTTGTCTTGTTTCCACCAAGTTATTTTAAATTCTTAAGTATTTCTCCCTTGATTTAGCTGTTAAGAGGCTATCATTGGCCATTTGAGCTTATTGAAGAATATTAACCGGCGTTAAATGCACTTGTTCGTCACTTAAATTCGACATTTTCCGCGCGACCGACTCTAAACTCAACAAGAAATAACATAAAGGGAGGGAATTGCAGTGTACCAGTGCGCAACTGCAAAGGTGTGCGGCCATGTAGTCTTTGAATCAGGCGTAGGTAAAAACACAAAAGCCAAAAGTATTTATGCTTTTTATGGTACCGAATATCCGGTAAAAAACGGAATCGTTATAGGATCACTCTGGTATCAAGTGCATCACATAATATATCAAACGAAAGGGCTCGTAATAAGCAAAACAAATATACTTAAAAAAAAGAAATGCATCGTTTAAAAGATACATACATTCATATATTCCCCCCTTATCTCGTTAACACATGAGCCTAGAATTTTGAAAGAAATACGGAGAAAGAGCCTCACCCACATATATATTAAGAGGAGTGTGAACCTACGGCTTTTCATACAAAAGGCGATAACGATTTCCACCCCTTAAATGTTAACGGATGTTCACCAATTTTTGATAGGTTGTCAGTCAGAACAAAATCTAGGTTTATACGATTTGATTTTTTCACTATAATCAATGAATTCAGTTTTATCGTGGTTACAGTATTCTCATACAAAACGAATATCGGCATTATTTGACTTTCTTGATCTTTGATCAAAATTCAGAAAACTGACAACCTATCAAAAATTGGTCCAAATCAGTTAACATTTAAGGAGTGGAAATCTTTATCGCCTTTTGTATGAAAAGGGTGATTTTTGCCTTTGGTTCACAGTCGTCTTAAATCAATAGTGAAAAGATAATAATAATTTACTTTTAGCACCATATGCGCGCAGTTCCGTCACCTCACCGCTTTAAAAAACTTAGTAAACAGCTAATTTATTTTCACGTCAGCTTCAATTGTGCGTATTAAAAACGCCTCGGTACGTTTTCGTGATGTCAGAATATATTTAGGTGCGTTACATGTATCGGACGGGGTTTCCCGCGGGACGTGTTTGGAATTCCTGCTGGTGTACAGGTCTACCAACTTTTCTGTGGACTCCGGTGGACTGTCAAAGCTTTTATCGAATTGTAATAACGTATTGTTTTGCTTGGATAAGAACTTTCTTAGTTACAGAAAAATTGGTTGGTAGATCTAAACTCGTGCTCGTGCCAGAGCGGGCCTCGTCCCAATGCGGATGTCGCAAAAACTAAACTTGTCAAATACACCAAGCTACTGCGAAACAATTTTGTGCAAGCATTATGCGGCATTTAATGTGCCTTACAGCCGTTTGCGTTCTGCTGACATACTTGCTTATACTTGTAATAATCTGCACAAGTTTTGTATTCTGTTTCTGCTTATATAAATAATTTTTTTATTATAAAATCATTATATAAAATAAAAATAATTAATAAACCACCGACTAGGACTGCAAAGTGAGGAACCTTTTAACAATGCTTGTAGAGTCCAGAAGTATCTACCGCCCTCTGTATCCGGCCCTTGATCGAACCGCCTAGCGAGAGTTTTGTAATTTTTATTGTTATAAGATATATTTCAAAAATAACATAAAATATATAAAAAACCGGTCAAATGCGAGTCTGACTCGCGCGCCGAGGGTTCCGTGCTTACCTATGAAAAAGAAACAGTTCCTTGTAGGTATGGAACCCTAAAAATGAAATGAAATGCTTTTAACAACCGGGTAACCATTTACAACCTCCCTATGATGATATAAGACAAAAAATGACTTTCGCAAGCTCCTATCTCCGTGCAATTGTCGAGTATGATACGACCTTGCAAAGGTTATTCCGTTTAACATTTTTTTTATGTGATGTAATTACAAATTTACGGTATTCAGACTTTTTCCTTTATTTGTGCTATAAGACACTGCTTCGTGCCAAATTTCATGATTCTAGGTCAACGGGAAGTACCCTATAGGTTTTGATTCCCTTTGGATTCCCTTGAAAGTATCAAAATATGTGACATAAACGGCCATATCTTTTGATTGCGGTGACTTAGAAGGTAGATTTTTTCACAGCTTCAGGAGATTTATAAGGGTTCCTTTTTCCTTTTGAGGTACGGAACCCTAAAAAGGCGATAGTATTGACATTATATGTTCAATATTTAAAAGCGTGCTTAATTAACTAACGCATGCTTACTTACTTCGACACGCGTTAAATGATTTAATTAAAGACCCGCTTTTTGTGTTTTTTTACGTAAAATAATAGTATCTATTACCCGGTAAGCTTGTTTCAACTTACCTACACTTTGGTAACCCTGAGCCCCTTGGCTCCCTTTGGTTGGCTTTCTGGGCCCTGTAAGTTTGCCAAGAATTACTAAGGCGATGTCACTTAATGCACATATATTTTAGTCACTCGATATAATCGGGTAGAGCTGGTATGAATGGCCGTTACTTGTCATCCACCGTTCGACATAAACGCCATACTGTGCACCATGTGACTACGAGGAATTATTTTAATGGGCCATAATTCTGCTTATCGGATTCCGGGCGGCTATCAATGAGCATTGTTCCTCTAAATCCGAGTGCGTGAGCCGCAAGCGCCATCGGCGCGGGCGTCGGCGGCCTTTCCGTATCGTAATTTTGCTACTCGTTGATATTCAAATGTCGTTTGCTCGTTTATTTCTCAATGGCTCGTATTGTATGACGATAGGATTTTATAACGGACCTCATTGTTTATTTTGCGTTCATCCTTTAAGCCATTTAACCATAAATCTACATCAGTGGATAGCATAATTATAGGTGTGTACCTGACTTCGTTTGAAACGCGTTATCAGTGGTTCAGTCGGTACGTGAAACTGGTTGATTTGTGTTCAATGGTGTTTTCTGCGAACAGTGGCAACGGCAAGCTGGCGACGTGGGGCTGCATCGCGGGCTTCATGGTGATGATGTGCCTGGACGTCGGGCTCGGTTAAGGTCTCCGACCGGCCTCTCACGACGTGCCTTCTTACCGGCGACCTGCGCTAACTCTACTGTTGAAGGCTGCCAGCGGACGAAATCGTGGAATGTTACTTATTACGGGTTTGGACTATTGTAATAATAATAATCTACCTGATAATGATCCTAAGTAATATATAAGCTTTGCCAAATATTAGGCTGACATTATGGCGATTTCCAACTGTCTAGTAGCCCCCGGGCATTACAATAATATTGAATCGGCTTAGACTGGCAATAATTTCCTTTTATATAAAGCCTAAGTCTTTCAATGTTGTGGTTTATATTTTAAAGATTAGTTCAAATTCTTAGTGATATGTTGTTAATTTAATTGTTAATTTAATATAGATTTATTGTTTCAGTAAGCAGAATTAACACATTTTGTTATAATAGAATTAACACATTTTGTTATATTAAAACGTTCCTTTTCATAGGGGTTATAACTGTATGAGTTTGCCTTATCATTATCAACTTTTGTCTTAACAACTGCGATCATTGTCACTGTCAAATGCCTGGGATCAACTGGAATTTGACTCTGTTTCTCTGGTATTAAGTACGAATCTATAACCTTCAAAGCATGTTTATTATAAAAAATGCGATATCTAAAGGTGGCAACATACTTTGCTGTGACAAAACTCCTGGTTTCCCTGTTTTGTTTGTATTGCTATTCTGATCACGACTACAAACGCACGTTACGTACGCGTATTTTAGGTCACAATTCGGTTATAACAATTACAAAAAAAGCATATAGTAAGTAATTATAAAAGTAATATTTCTTGTACATATGTAAAATAAATAAAATTAATTTATTAAGGTACTGCCAACAATTGAAATCAATTAATATTAGTATAAGGAAGCCTGTGTCGCTTACGCCAGTGATCGCGGAAACTTGGTGCGTCCTGCTGCGGCTGCTGAAGCTGCCTCCATGTTCTAAGTAATGCAAATAGCTGGATTACCTATTATACAGTAATGTGTACTTGAAGTGTTTGAACGTTGATTTTCCCTGTAAGATAACACTGTGTCTTATTTAAAATACTTTAAAATTACACTATACTTTGATTTCCAAAGGTCCATGTTTTACTAATTGAATTGACATAGACATGAACAGTGATATCAGCGATAAATTATTTCCATGCTGTACTCAATCACCGATGCACGTTTACAGCAGATATTTCCATAAATTTTTAATATTTATATCAAGCGGTATTGGCGCCGCATTACATTGGACTGCTATATGATAATGACGCATTGAATGTGAACGACCATCTTTTTGAATTAATCGTCACACCGGTCGGAAAATCAAAATTTTAAAAGACAATATCTTTAACTTTTAAATTTATAATCATAATTGTAAACATAAAGCCTAGTGATTCAGTGATATTCGTTTATGATATTGCATTTGCATAGCGTGAGGCTTAATAGGTGCTCATTTAGTTTAAGAATAAGTTTAAGTAACTCGTTACTTACGATATAATAATTAAACAATTTGCAACCGTTCCAACTGTATTCAGTCGGAAGCTTTAAGTTTTAGTGATGGCTGTTATTTCGAAAATAAATTTAATTAGGTACATTTGTTTGTTTAAGAAAGCTCTTCTGATATATAGTTGGTACGGTGATGAGATATCCAAAGCGCCTGACTCTTGTCTAAATCGATTGCAACCAGTAGATCTTCTAGACTAGACGACAGATAGCTAAATACTAATGCTTATTATCGTTGTTATAAAATGTAATTGTACAATTGTACATACAAAAGACGGTCAATATATCAAAATTACCGAATATAGGTATGATCCCGTATCTTAAGCTTTTGGCCATAGTTCAGATATATTTCTAAACATTTAGTCACTAGTCACAGGAGGGGGGTCGGGGGAGCCTGCATCTGGACTTGTATGCATAGCCTTCATTTTAATGCCAATAACTGTAAACCTTATCAAATCTTAATGCATTTATGCAATGCACCATTTTTCATATCAGAATATGAAAGATGGTTCGCTGTCTATTTAAGGGAAAATGTCTTAGTAATCTTAGGTAGAACCACCTGGTCTGCCTAGGCAAATTGTAGCACAATTCAGAAATACGAATTTAATGTCTAATTAGCGTTAGTTATTTTGTTAATATTAATTTTATTATGAAATATAATTGTGAAATGGAAGCTTGTTATCTCGTTTTATTTGGATGCATTTTTGTTTATAAATTCTAAACACAGAAACCGATATTTGTAGAACTTTATTAACCTTTTTTACAAAAGGTACTTACCCTAAAAGATATTACTAATATTATAAACTCTAAAGGGACGAATAGTTGAACACATGCCCGGAATACTTTTTCAGACAACCCAGTATCAAGTAAATAAATAATAATTGGATATCAGTTTTATAATGTTTGTCAGCCCATCATTTGTTGTCTACATATTTGTTATTATTATTATTACAGCTTTATTTCTCATACAACTACATGTATATTTATATTTAAGATTAAGTTATTATTTTGTTATGTGTGATCCCTTGTGGGTAAAAGCCTCCTCCATTTGTTTCCATTTGCATTTGTCGGTGGCAATTTCGATCCAATTCGTTCCCGCAATCTTTATGATATTGGTTATTACAATGGATATATTTTAAAGTTACAATTAATATATGTTTGCTACAAATTAGGCGCTGCCGCAGATGGGAAAACGAATCATAATAACTGTTCCTAATTTAACTCCTAATAACATAAGTATATGCAACAAAGTATTGCCGATATTCTTATCAGTTCCTTTTCCGTGAATCGGGTAATCTACAACAGGAAACATGATTGGAAATAATAATTCTTCAGCTATAGGAAACCACCGCGATTACTGCTTCCCGCTAAGATTATTCTACAGGTTGGAGTGGAAAAATATTCACTGACGAGTTCTTAAGAAGATAATGTTTATATCCATCCAAGCTGATTTGAGCTCCGGCGACTGCTACGAGTTAGTTATAACTCTTACTCGTAGCGGCAATTGAATGAGGCTTTGGCTTTCGTGTGCCCTTTGGTGGCTTGGCTAGTGTAGCCGATCTAGTTGATGAAAGTGCGCAAACAGAGATACCTTATATTGTCCAAGCGTCCATGTTCTCGATGTTACTGTTCCACATTGGAAACAGCTTGCTTATAAATGCAAAAGTAGTCTGTACCGGGCTAATTTAATTATTGTATGTAATTATTTTTGAGAAATGTTAATACCGTAAATATTAAGTTCATGAGTAGATATATACCAAATGTATTTAAAAAGTGTCATTCAGTATTCTAAGTTGAAATAATTGTTGGACATATAACTGCAAAGATATAAATTAAAATTAAACTATTAAATAGAGTCCAATTGACTCGATCTTGTGTGCATCTACTGGTGTCATCTACAATCGATGAAAGAAACGCTTAGACCAGGTAAGTATACGTGGATGACTTTGTTAACCATAGCTCACCAGCTTATCGCTCGACAATAGAATGAATACCACTGTCGATTTATCCGCACTTGTCTTAGTTGGTAAACAAGTTTCTAACCTCAAAATGCGCCGATATAGATATTTCCTCGTAAATAAAGAAACAGGAGACAATATTTTAGACATCAGTTTGCCAACTATTTGGCCAATTTTGGATGGATTTAACCTTAGCTGAACAGCTGCTGTTACAGTAGCTACAGTATCCAAAAGTACCAGCGGCCCTAACATGCAAGACAAAAAGATAAGTTAAACCCGTTTATCTCTATGACTATCTCTTTCGTCGGCATTAGTGTGAGAGAGACGCACTTAGAGATAAGGCGGTTTAACTTATCCTTATGTCTTGCATGTTAGGGCTGCTGATGCCTTACGGTAAATTACTTGAGTAGGTACACTTCACTCCGATCAGGTATACGTGGATGACTTTGTTAACCATAGCTCACCAGCTTATCGCTCGACAATAGAATGAATACCACTGTCGATTTATCCGCACTTGTCTTAGTTGGTAAACAAGTTTCTAACCTCAAAATGCGCCGATATAGATATTTCCCCGTAAATAAAGAAACAGGAGACAATATTTTAGACATCAGTTTGCCAACTATTTGGCCAATTTTGGATGGATTTAACCTTAGCTGAACAGCTGCTGTTACAGTAGCTACAGTATCCAAAAGTACCAGCGGCCCTAACATGCAAGACAAAAAGATAAGTTAAACCCGTTTATCTCTATGACTATCTCTTTCGTCGGCATTAGTGTGAGAGAGACGCACTTAGAGATAAGGCGGTTTAACTTATCCTTATGTCTTGCATGTTAGGGCTGCTGATGCCTTACGGTAAATTACTTGAGTAGGTACACTTCACTCCGATCAGGTATACGTGGATGACTTTGTTAACCATAGCTCACCAGCTTATCGCTCGACAATAGAATGAATACCACTGTCGATTTATCCGCACTTGTCTTAGTTGGTAAACAAGTTTCTAACCTCAAAATGCGCCGATATAGATATTTCCCCGTAAATAAAGAAACAGGAGACAATATTTTAGACATCAGTTTGCCAACTATTTGGCCAATTTTGGATGGATTTAACCTTAGCTGAACAGCTGCTGTTACAGTAGCTACAGTATCCAAAAGTACCAGCGGCCCTAACATGCAAGACAAAAAGATAAGTTAAACCCGTTTATCTCTATGACTATCTCTTTCGTCGGCACTAGTGTGAGAGAGACGCACTTAGAGATAAGGCGGTTTAACTTATCCTTATGTATTGCATGCTAGGGCTGTTGTGTCTTACGGTAAATTATTTGAGTAGGTACACTTCACTCCGATCACATTGAACCTTGGCTTCATACTAACAGTTTATGAGTTTATTTAAGAATTGCTCCTGTTTTCATATAATGCGTACTTTCGTTTTAAATTTTGCCAGTATGAGATGATATCAAGGTCGGTACTGGTTTTGGCAGAGAACAAAAAACACACAATACTAAAATTTTATCCAAAACAACCTCACTTTCAGTTAGTCCTCAACGTGCACACGTAAACCTGCTTCATTGGTAAGTAGTAAAGTGAACATATCATTCGTTCGAATTCCGGCTTGCACCATTGAGTTGGTCCGAGAAGAAAACAAGGTGAGGAAAACTGCACACATCTGTCCTCGATCCGCACTGGGCCAGCTGGAGAGGAGGCCCGAGCCTAGCGGTAGCTATAGTGACCGTTCATAATGATGAATAGGTACAATTTAAATCAAGGCAACTACATTTATGTGCACAACAGGAAGGATGTTAAAATATTTATTTGTAGATAACTTGTTTTGAATACTGGAAAAATTATGAATACATGGTTGATATCTACGTACACACCAAATATCGTAAAGACATCGCCTAGCCTCATTTTTACTAGCCAATAAGGCTGCCATACTTGCGGCGCGCGCGAGGTTTTTAGAGCGCTTTGATTTGTGCGTTTGGGGTTATGCGCTTCCCGCGCCTGACTAACCCCGCCGCTTATGGATTTTTGCCTCTAATGCTGGCAGCGAACGGGGATTGTCCGGCTATGTGGAGTCTAATGGATGTGTGGCCAGTATTTCTACGTAACGGATGTCACGTGGGAACCCGACTTCTCTTCACAGCGGTGGCTCTAGCCGATAATCAAGGTAGAGTAAGATTGTGTTTTGACACCCTCTGGTCGACCTTAACTGAATAATTAGATTTTCTGCTTCTACCTAGCACCTAGACTGGCTTCTGCTTTTCTACCCATAAGCCGGCACGTCTCTTAGTCCAACTCAAGATCCATCTCGCTCCCTGTCCTGCTTAAATCGATTCCAGATTCAACATGTCAAACACTGCAATCACACTTCACACTATATATACCTAATATTATGTGTCTGCGAGTTAGTATGTTTGTTACTCCTTTACGCTTCAAAAGCAGCGGCCCTAACATGCATGTCTTATCTCTAAGTGCGTCTCTCTCACACTAGTGCCGACGAAAGAGATAGTCATAGAGATAAACGGGTTTTAATTTATGTTTGTGGCATGCATGTTAGGGCCGCTGGACGTATTTTTAAAGTTCGCGAGGGAATTACTACTAGTATAACCGAATTCGCAGGCAGTAGCTAGTTTTTTTATAAGTAGCATTGTCCCGATGAACCAACTATGGAGTTTACGTCAATAAAACCGACGTTAGGGTTAGGAAGATTTCACATCTCCAAAGCATGTGATAACCCTATGCCCTGGTTTCGTACTTCAATAGCACGCTCCTACAGAAGTGAAACAACCTGCCTGACAGTAAGTAGTCATCGATAAACATCGACAATCGAGTGATCGGATGGCATACGTTGCGCGGGCGCCCTCATTTCCATCCATTCACTCTGTTGATAATGCAGCGGTGGTCAGAGGGCGCGGGGTGCGCGTAGGGTTACCATGCTGTCACATTATCTAAACATTACCCAAGTCTTATTTGTTTTTCAACCTGTTATGCAGCGAAGGTAAAATAATAATAAATCTTTATTTCAGACCACATGAGTCCATTGAATTTGTTAGTACATTAATAGGCTTTAAAAATAAATTGTATTAGTTTATTGCCAAAATTAAAAATACTAACCTACTTACTTACTTAACAGCAAATCGTGCTACGCTTTTTATTTGCCCAACCCAATATTTAAGAATTGGGCAATGAAATTTGCCGGCAATCACTATCAGAATGCTGGTGCGACTTGCCCTTACCCTTCCCAGCAGGGACACAATTCTCTTGCGCAGGATCGCCTGGAAACCGACAGTCCGGTCGTCCGCGAACATACCGGACGCACCTAGACCTAAACGCTGGTGACTACTGGCTCAATAAAATATCGATGCAAACTATTTTTCTAACGCTTTCCATTCCTAATCTAATTGCTGAGGGGTAATGACTTGTATATTTTTTTACATATCACATAATTATTAATTATACATTTAAAAATTTAAACTAAAACTAATCTACCAACAAATATAAAAGATAAAGAAATAAATATGTAAAACTTATTAATAAAAATAAAAAGGAATATATTTACATATGTATATTATTATAAAAAGAATACCCCCTTCAGCAAATCCGTCTGCGGCATGGTTCTCAAAACACTGGCGGCGTTACCTCTCTGGACAGCTAGGTCCCAAAGTCTCTAATGCAAGCGCCGCATGTAGGTACCCATATTATCCAATGTTTAAAGCCCGGGCAAACCAAACGCAGAACGGGCTCGCGTTCGCGCCGCAAACACGCCGCAACCGCGTTTGGTTTGCCCGGGCCTTTATAATATGGTGTGGTAACGAGATTCAAATGCTGTATTGAATCCGTACTTATTTCATATAAAAAATGCGAAAGTTCTTTTACGTTTCCACGGCCAAACCGCTAAGCTCAGGTTCGATGAAATTTGGTAAAGACCTACTTTGAGATTTGGGTAAGGACATAGGTGAATTTTCATCCCGGTCAATTGCATAGTTCCCGAGGGATTACCGACAAGAGAATTCTATGCGGACGAAGTCGCAGGTAAAAGCTTGTGTGTTTTATGTCTCGCGTTTTGGTCGTATTTTTTTTTGATGCTTTTCACCTACCCAAAATGTCAAGGTGTCTCGATTTAGTCCATGATTGAAATGCGATTTGCCAAATTACTTACATGTGATTCTCAACGAAGCTGTTATGTATGTAAGTAATGAGTGATTTTCGTAATCATAGTACCTATGATGATACACATTTTTCTGGCTATTTCAGTGAACATACCTAAACTAAACTGTGAACAAAGCATTGTAACGTTTTCAGAACTATTAATATGTTTATGTCATCATCATTCTTCAAACTTAAGCTTTATTATCCAGGTGATCTTTGACCTAATAAGCGTTGCATATACCTACGTAGTTCAATGAGTGTTATCAAAAAGACCTTACATAAATTAAATTTGACATTCGCTCGGAAATGTAACGGAAAATATTATTTCACCATTTCATTTTAAAGTATCGCCCAAAAAGAGGATAAAGCCTATTACTTCAACGATCTATCAACAATCTCGCACGATCAAAACATTAAAAGCACCACCCCCGTTTAATTTTTGGCGAAAAAGTCCACTGTCTATTGTCCCAAAATCGTCTGGCATTCCCTCAAAAAATGGTAACCCTGTCTGCGCGGGCGCAGCGCCCCCCGGCTGCAGTCGGCCGCTGGCGCCCGCGCCCCGCGCACGCTGCACCGCTGCATGCGCATCACCCGCGAAATCCCCGCACACAACTGTCAAATCAAAACATTGAAATAAACCCGCGTAAGCCCCGCGCACAACTGTCAAATCGAAACATGGACAATACGCGCCAGTTGCCCACGCCTCTGTTTACGATATTAGCGCATAGTACAGTGCAGACGGACTGATTTAGTATGTTAACGCGTCCTCAAACACGTAAGTTATGCATGTCCTGTAAACTTTTCAATCGGTTTAGCAGTTTGTTTATTTACTCCTTACCTTTTACACAGGGGTGTATAAACATTCTTGTTTTTCATAATAGGAGCCTTTGGGGTTAATTAGCGATGCGTCATTACCAGGAAACTAGTTTTTAATGGATCGTCTTTGATGTCACCAATAAAATTTACTTCGTTACGGAATCTGGAATTATTAATGCAAGAATGCACATGGGGAATGCGCGGTTGCTCGAAATTGAGCTTTATCTCGTTGCATTGAGGTGGGATTTATGTTGGATGGATGTCTTGAATTGAATCGCAATTCCTCGTGGCGCGCGCGGCTGCGCCGGCGCACACCTGCCAGTCACGCTGGATTTGCGTCCCCTGTTGCCTATTTAAACTGAAATTAACAGCCATTATTTAGGATTTTGTAGGTACTCTTAGGTTGTGATATAGCAATTATAAAAAGTACTTACTTAAGAAAACAAAGCTCGTGCTATGTACAATCCTAAAATGGATTTGACAATGGAATAACGAAAAAGCTCAAAAACTTTAAATGAAAGCTTTAGCATGGTTCAAAGATAATAAAGCTGCAAAAAACAACAAAAGACATGAGCACGTAGTGTCTACAAGCAATGCGGTGGATTCTAACTTAGCGCGTGTTGATCAATGGTACCATGATTCAATTAGACTACTATTAGGTATATGTTTATTTTACAGTTTACGTGAAATAAAAGGTCAAACAATTAAGGTACTTATTAGACATAATAGACATTCATTAATTTCAATATCTGACTTATCAAGTTAACTCTGTAAGTATTATTTAATTAAACCTGAAAACTTAAAAGCCGAAAATGCTAGTGTTTTATATACTTAACGAACCCTAGAATAATAAATATATAATTTTCAAAAAATCGTCCAAAATAATGCAATTTTTTTGAGATAATCGCGCAAATACGTACAAAGACATCAACGAGCTCACCGGGCACGACACGATACGGACTGGGCATGTTAATTATAGGTACCAGAAAACTTGTAACAAGTACCTAATTTTCAGGGATGACACCTAGATAAACTTCGAAAGTAAAACATTGTATAAGTAAATACAAAATTTCATTAAAATCGTTAGCCGTTTCGGAGGAACCAATTACATATTTATGGGTATATTATATATAACTTTATACAAGTATTGCTCGGTTTTGAACGCCCCAGTCGGCTATAGCCGACAGCAGATTTCCGTCCCCAGACGCACGATATGCCGTTTTCCATACATTTGCGTCGGCTACAGCCGTCGTCGAGCGCTCGTGGCACGCTTTTTCGCCGTTAGCCGCGGCGTTCAAAAGGTTAAAGTTATACTCCTCTGCTGCACTGGGAGTGAAGAAATAGCTTCAATGGTTTCAGAGCTACCTCGTAAATAGATATCAGAGGGTAAGGGTCGGTGATCACGTGAGCGAGGAACAGTCTATTCATTTTGGGGTTCCACAAGGAAGCGTACTTGGCCCAACCTTATTTACACTGTACATGAACGACATTTTCTCACTAAGTTCAATAGGTGATCTCATCTGCTATGCAGATGACACTGCAGTTCTCTTTTATGGTGGCTCATGGACCCATGCACTGCAAGAAGCAGAAACAGGAATAAACCACATAAAACAATGGCTGGACAAAAATCTCCTCACACTCAATCTTAAAAAAACGAAATATATTTGTTTTCACAAAACCAAAGCCTCCGAACCTAAACAATCAATAGCAATGAAGATCAACTCAGTTATCGCCGGCTCTAAAACTGACCCCTGTGAAGCTATAGACCGTACAGAATGCATAAAGTATCTGGGAGTCGAAATTGATCAACACTTCTCCTTTAAACAGCATATTTCATTATTGTCTCAGCGAGTAAGGAAACTTATTTACATAATGCGCCTTCTGCGAAATTCCGCTAATAAACGAGTTCTAGGGCTCGTCTATGTTGCACTGTGCGAGTCCATACTGGGCTACTGTATCTCGGTGTGGGGCGGGGCAGGTTCCTCGGCAATGATAGGACTAGAAAGGGCGCAGAGGTCGGTCCTCAAGGTAATGAGCAGAAAACCTTTCCGATTCCCCACACACAAACTACACTCGGAAACACAAACGCTTACCGTCCGCCAACTTTTCATCGCCCGAGTATCTGCGATAACACACAAAAAAACCATAAACTCCCCTAACTACCCTGCATTGCTCACTAATAGAACATTCCGTGTCCCACAAACCCCTGTAAAAACACCCTATGCACGCCGCTTTTCGCAATTTCTTCACACATTTATCTACAACCGCATCGTAAGGCTATGTGGAATTCAAGGTTTAGCCGTGAAAGAAATGCAGACTAAATTGAGAGGGTGCTTACTCTCTCTCTCGTACAGGGAAACAGAGGATCTCCTGAAATCTATGTATTAAGCAGCACTTTGCACTCGCCTATACACACACATACACAAACGCACTCTTGCACATTCACATCACAAACAGACATTTACACGCGCACCACAGACACACTCACACACGTTCGTACGCACGCGCGCACTCCACACACACACACACACCCACACACTCATACTCACACGTACTCACACAAGCATAACTGGGCTTTTTTACTCACTACGGTTATATACTATATTAAATAGGCTAGGGTACCATATTTCTTAATCATTACTTACTTACCTAAGATCATATTTAAATTGTACTTTTCTTGTTCTTTTGTTCCCCATTTTGTAATCTGTTCACGCATCATGATATTGTTTACTGAAGTAGTTAAACGCTTGATTG
This sequence comes from Tortricodes alternella, assembly GCA_947859335.1. Taxonomy (NCBI): domain Eukaryota; kingdom Metazoa; phylum Arthropoda; class Insecta; order Lepidoptera; family Tortricidae; genus Tortricodes; species Tortricodes alternella. Next base: position 6,631,131 of record OX401983.1, on the reverse strand, counting down.
GTTCTCACGACACAGGCTCGACCTAGTGTGAGGACCGCTGATACTCAAATCCTAAACCATATTGTTAAGATAATTATTAACGCTAAGAAATGTAGAAACTGTTTGGTAAAAATAAATAAATTTGATTTGATTTGAGCATAGAATGCGTGCAGATGCTTATCATCCTGGCATGTCGTAAAAGTCGACTAAGGGACGGGTCCTCTCCAACATGGTGTACTATCTGTATGGGCGATGGGCTGATCACCTGTCACCATACGTTTCATCATACCATCTTAGGACTAATTGATCGAACGTGGCCACCAGTAGTCTTGTGGCTCTGCCCTCCCCATTAGGGATTTCGGGCGTGATGATATGTATGTATGTATATTAGGTATATATTATCGCTGTCGAGAACCCATTGATTTCGATGAGCATTATTTTATGTACCTAATGGAATATTTTCCTCGCTGGAAATTTTGTGCCCCCTCAAGCATTTTCATAAGTTGTAAAGTAATACATTTAACTTAATGTACACCTAGTAGCTACTCCCACCAGACTTAAACGTATCTACCGACTTAATGAGCTGGCTGTCTAGGGTGCGTGCGACGAGCTATCCTATTTTACACCTTAAGTAACTGATGTAACGAGTATATTAGATTGGGCCGTGTTTGTAACCTCATTTACTATTACGTCGGTCGTTTAAACGGTCCCTCACCCGCATGGAGCACCCCTGACTACGGGAATTGCTCAATATTAACAATCTATTAGTTGTCAGGGTTCCTTAGATACCACTTAATACAATCACACTACACGGAATGAAGAATATTGAAGTGTATTAAACCAGTCTTTTTGCTTCTTCGTGAATATTCTTATTGAAGCATTCTTTGATCATTATAACATGGTGGATGATGTAAATCTTGACTGCACTAGGCATCTAGGCTAACAAATAGGGTACTTTTTGTTCCGGAAAATTTTAAAGTTCCCGAAGGAATAAATATAACCGAACTCCACGCTAACGAAGTCGCGGGTAGAAGCTAGTTCATAATATAAGAAAGCAACGAATAATCTTGTCAAATTTAAACTTATGTAACATTTGACTTTGATTCTTATTTCCTTTTTCATAACTTCTTTGAAAAATTACAAACCTTTTTATAATTTTATAGTACAAGAAAGATGAATTTTATAATTTGTTATCATCATCATCACTATCAGTTCAGCCGTAGGACATCCACTGCTGGACATAGGCCTCTCCCATCGATTTCCAAAAGGGTCGGTTGGAAGCGGCCTCCATCCAGCGTTTTCCTGCGGTCTCTTTTAGGTCGTCTGTCCATCTTGTGGGTGGACGTCCTACGCTGCGCTTACCGGTCCGTGGTGTCCATTCGAGAACTTTTCGGCCCCATCGGCCATCTGTTCTGCGTGCTATGTGCCCTGCCCACAGCCACTTCAACTTGCTCACCCTTGCAAAAATTTGTAATTACTGTAACAGAAAACGATCGCTCGGTCCCTTTTACTTGTGTCGGCAACAAGCAGAATGCCCGATAGATTTCGATAATGGCAATGGTCTGCATAAACTCATTTATACGTCTTTATGTGGATCTTGAGGTGCTCTACCAACGGAGTAGAGCAGAAAAAATAAAACGTGTCGTAAAAGTTCTGCTGGGTAGTAGTCACAAAACATTTTAAAAGGTAAATTTTAAAATTTCCAGCTTTATCTCTTAGATTCATACCAAACCGTTCAGACCAAGAAGTTTGCGCAAGGTGCCTTCAGGAACGCCGTAGAGTTGTGACAGAAGTGGCGTTGTAAAGGTTCAATACGTTGGGATTTTTGCGAACATCTACCTTCTGCCTATCCTAAAATCACCCATTAATATCATGGATGTACGTCCTTCCCGTGGTATGAAGCCGTTGTCCCAGTCATACGACCCAAGAAAGTCGGCTTCACGACGAAATTACGGTTTAGCGGTGAAACTGCCCACCCTATGTTTTAAAATGTATTATAGAAATAGCTTTTACCCGCGACTATTCACTCAGGAACTTTGCCTTTTTGCCGCATAAAAAGTAACCAGTCCTTCTCCAACCATTTCTTTGCAAAACGTCAAGTCAATCCGTTACTCCCTTTTGACGTGTCCTCAAACAGACAAACAAACGCGCTATTAAAAACATCACCCTCCTTTTTGATTTACTGTAGTCGGATAAAAGAAGCATTTTCAGCAACTGCCTTGTAGTCTCTACTTTGGAGTACAACATAAATATCTTTCAATAGTGCTATTTTTTCGAGGTAACTGAAGTTTCATCTGAGAAGTTGAATTCATACGCGTTTTTTATTGTTGTTGTTGTGACTGGGGATGTCGCTAAGAGCCATGAATATTTATGCAGATCACTGCAGTTTCCTGTTCTTGAGATATTATTTGGTATATTGACAACGAACCAGAGGTAGTTGAGTCACATCCCTCAATCTGACTTCTAATATCCAAATCCAGTTTTAAACATGGCTTCAAATTAACATTTAAAAAGTATGAAATTAAGACAAGCTACGTCGATTAACTAAAACAGGATTATTTAAAAGCACTGAGTATTATACAAATTTTGTGCCTTTCCTCGTGTTTAGGATATCGTCGCACTAAACTTGTGTATTTTCTTATTAACTCACTTGATCTAACTAAAGATCTTTCGAAGCTTCTTTTAAAAGAAGGTTAAGATATTTAGACACAAATTTTTATTCAAAACTGCAACTAAATCTTTAAAAAAGAGAATAGGTTTTTTAAATAAGTAAAGGCGCGCGGAATTAAAACGTTTGTCACTTTCGAACTTTATTCCCATGTCATGATCGAAAAGGGACAAATCTATTCAGTCCGTGACTGTACACAACTAAATAATGATATAACTATTCGTTCTAATACTCTCCCCATGTCCTACAGCGGCCCTAACATGAATGACACAAAGATAAATGAAATCAGTTTATCTCTATGACTATCTCTTTCGTCGGCACTAGTGTGAGAGAGACGCACTTAGAGATAAGACGGTCTATCTTATCTTTGTGTCATGCATGTTAGGGCCGCAGTCATACATATTGATATGATTATGTGTATTGATTGGACGATTACAACCGCAACGAATTGATTGATGCTTTTAAGAGCTTGTTATAGTTATATCAATAAATATTAATTGGTTGTTCGTAAAGTCTGCATTCAGGTGGCCTTAAAATATGCATGTCATGAAAATAAATCTAAAGGAGTAAAAACGATCGAGGGAAACAGCGGTGTCTGCAGTTGGATCATGTTATTCATCAATGAACTTATCAGGCATATTGCAACGAAACTTTGGTACATACGAGTACATTAATAAATGTAAAGCACGCTTACTATGCCTAACGCCTAATTCACTGGCGTTCGCAGTAAGAGGTTTTTATCACTTTTATATAGCCATTTGCGCTGAAGAATAGGCCGCTGCTCGTCGAGCGCGTTAACCGTAATAATGTATTTAGATAACCGCAATATACAATTATCACTCATTTTTTCACGTGCTCAAGCTACTGAGCTATTTCTTATTCTGAACTTGTGACTAAATTGTTTCTTTAAGCATTGTTTGAAGATTTGGCTGGTTTTCAACCGGGAAACATTTAAATTGTGTGACGCATTGGGTCTTGGACTTTGACACCGCCAACTACGCAGCATCTTAAGGGCCTATCTCATTGAACACAAATACTTACGCAGCGGTTACTTCTACAGTATAAAATAAACATTCGGCCGATATTATATTGGGCAGATAGCTATGTACGCAGTGTACTATGTGCGTCATTCGTAACCTTACTATTTACATGATAAGGTAGCTTTTGGTGCCGAATGTAGATCAGTTAACTGCCAAATGTTTTAAAATATTTACGCGTAAATGGGATTACGTTGCACTCAAACACGATGGCTTCGTTACGTTAGTAGTTCTAGCGTTTGCATGAAAAAAATACAATGTGAACTCAATGTTTTAGAAAAATTGTTAATTTGAATTGGTGATACCACTGAACACACAGTTTAATGTTGATTATGCGAGTATTTCTAGAACCTTTATTATCAGAAAGTATTTTACACAGATTGACAGAGTCACAATGAGAATTTATTTAAGTTGTTATTTATCGACCAAACCGGACAAGTCCGAGTTAAACTCGCGTGAAGAGGGTTCCGTTCCGTACATGATTATCTGAAATTTACTAGGTTACTTTAAATACCATAGACTTCTTATAGGATTTCCTGTAATCAATAGGTGAAGAACTATTTTCTGTATTTTTTCCCAGGATTCCGGTTTTAGTCTATAACACACCCGTGCAAAGCCGGGGCACGTTGTTGATAAGACATAAAGAATATGTTAAGTGACTGATATGACCATTTGTTACCTATATCATTGAAGAGCTATCCACTGCCGGGTACAGGCAGCTCGTGATGGGACGATCCAATTATCAGTGGTTTTCTGACACAACGCTGCGGCGACCGGCGGCAGTTTTAATTTAGACTTTAATTACAAAGTCATTTAGGCTTAAATTAAATGTGTCCCTCGTCGCTGATGCTACCCTGTGCAGTAAATAATTACACCACTGTTACATATTAAGAGGCCAAAAACAACTCAATAAGAAATGCCGTTCTATTTTAAATAATTGATTAGATGCATTAGCGTTTAGAGTTGTTTGATCGCTTTTAATAGTTCTATCACTTAAGGAGATGTTTAAGTAACATGAATCAAATAATAATAACCTTTTTGCTAAGACGTGTAACTTATTTTTGTAGTTCAGCCCCTAAGCTCATATAGGTACCTAAGGCTTTCATCGCGTGCATAAAGAAAACTTCCTTTTCGCACCCGCGTCTCAAAAGTGCATGACAAATATGATGAATACAACGTGCGCGATACAAGTTAGTGTGCTAGGCCCTTGGCTATGCTTAAATAAGGCAAATTAGCGGTTAACAGTTATTTGTCGGCGCAGGCGCAGGTGGAGGTGGGACGCGGCGCGTGACGCGCCCGTGGCGTCATGATCCCCTATATATGAATAGATTTATCGGACCACTGTTAAACAAAACGAGCAACAAAACTAACCCTATACAAAGTCTAGATCAGACCAATACACTTGTTTCACTAACCACTTAGGTCGCATGCGCTATAATGAGAATCATCGTCACCATTTCAGTTCAACTTAAAACTTATTTTTTAGTAAAATTGTTAAAAATATATTTTTTACAGATTTAGATGTCAATGGATCTTGAAACGGATTCATGATAGGATGAGAATTCAAATAATGCCCTCTCCATCACACTCATAATCATAATAGATGGCGAATTTCTAATCAAATAAAATAAATTTATTTTAATCTATAAACGTGACTGAATACTCAGTCCAAGGCCTCTTTTCGACATTGCCTAAGCGATAGATATCGCGATGGTTTTACAATGCGGCCACCTTTGCTGTTGAGTTAATAACAGCTACCATATTGTCGCAAAATTATTCGCGATATAGGCAATATCGAATACAAGCCCAGGAGTCGGTAAAACCGCCATCCGTGGCCCTGTCAAGAAACAATTGCGACGAAATTTAAAGTATAAGCATTGATCCGTGGTTCTTTGAATATCATATAACAATATTTTGATAATGGCTGGCTTCCCGACTTAAAATTTTGCGGGCCCCTGCTCTTATCGATTCAAGAAAGGGCGTAAATTTGTCTTTGCCTACCTTGAGGGGATGCAGGCGTGAGCTTATGTTCGTCAATGTTATTTTAAAATTAAAAGCGTGGCGCTGGTGGCACTGCCTGCTGAAAAGGGTCCGGCGGTGAAAGAGTTAATCATTGCTCTCTGTTTTGCTTCGTTTTCGTCACTTGTATGACGATAAGGTGCAGCGTCATCGATGACGAAGTATCGTCCAAATCTCAGAGCTTGCAATTTTTCCGAGGCATCTGCACTATGCAGCCGCGCTATATGTAGGCTTCAATGGTCTATCAAAGTTCTTATTGCATTGGAATAAAGTAAAAAGTTTTGCTTGAACAAGTAACCGTTAAAACTGTCCCCATCAAATAACCATTTATCAAAGTTAAGTATGGCGACATCTTCAAACGATCAATTTAAATTAGTGTAAGTAAAAACATGAATTAGGTACTGTATAAGCGCTCGGGTTTTCTTTGGTTATGGTCAGGTATAAAGAATATTATTACCTATATTTGGGGGATTAATAGGGATGTTTCCTGGGTAGATTGTTTTAATTCTAGTTAGTCCGTCAGTTAGATTATCAAAAAATATTGAAAACGTATTTTTTGCTTTATCAAATCAATCAAAATTGACGAAGATAACGCGCATCAAAGTTCGGGAGTGGGGGCCAATGACGTCACTTAATGGTAAAAAGTGTACAAAGTCGTGACGTCACGCGGAATTACAACGCACTATATCTTCGCCTTTTTTTGATTAATTGACAAAAGAAAAAATATGTTTTCAATATTTTTTTATAACGTAAATGACGGACTAATTAGGTTTTTTCAGGAAACTAGCCTATTACCTTACCCGCTGGCTTGACTTTCATACCTATGTGTATTCGAATTAATAAAAAGGAACTCGAACATTTCTAGGTTATGAACTCCTACACAGTCCTGTTACTTTATTTATCATAAAACAAAGACGATAGAGAAGTTATGGAATCGCATCGAGACATTAGAGTTGCATATTGCAGACGCGTTTCTAAAGCAATGGTCAAGTATATACGTATGTTTCAGTTGTATAGTGAGTGATTATGTTTGTTGTGACGGAGGCTCGAGGCTAAGACAATTGTGGCAATGAGGAGTGCAACAGTGACGTCACTCGGAGCGAGGCGCGCGGGGCGCGGGGAGGACGGAGCCGCGCGCCCGTTCATTGTCGTTTTTCGATTATTGTTTAATTAGGGCGAAGCGGCGGCCAGGGCACATCCACTCGCGGCCCGCTCGCGCATTATCAGCTAAAGGTAAGTGCGTGAATAAAACTCCAATCCCTTGTTCAAAATATATCGAGAATGTTCGATATATTTTGAACAAGCAGTCATGCTAAACTAATACTATTTTTAACCTTCAATGCAATTATAATGACTCCTAATGCTTAAATATTAATCTTCATAAGACTTTATCAAGGTATTTTTCAAGGAATGTGGAATATCTGAAGTTACAGATTAATATACTGAATGATATGATAACAATTCAAATTGTTGCGTTTGGAAAGGAGTGTAAAAATGAAATAGGTGGCAGACGGCGGCGCGGTTGGCAGCGGCTGGCGGCGGCGGCGGCTGGTATCTGGCGGGCGGCGACCGCGCCGGGGGCCCGCGGGGTTGGCGGCGCAGCGCGGCGGGAAAGAGCGCGTAAAAAGGCGAGCGGACGGCGCGCGCGCAATACGCCGATTCCACAACCGAAACCGCACTGGAAATTCCACGCGAACTCGACGCAACAATTTTCGCATTATACTCGTGCCAAAAATGAAGTTCCATTGCAGCTCTGTAAAAGTTCTCCTATCTTTGTCTCGGTCCGTGCGAGTCTACGCTCTCTAGATTATTCTAATTCAATAGCTTCGCTCATAAATTACGTTCCGCCTGTATCGTTTCAGTTACAGCATATTGTTATCGAATTCGCTTCGATTTGCGCTGTTATGAATCTAGACGTGTTTCCTATTAGTGTTGGAGGAGTGCGCTTGCAGTCTTGCAGTTTGCTTTTAGTTTCGTTAGCAGAATCGGTGTTCAGATCTGCGCGCCTTTCACGAGGTCGTCGCCCTCCGGGGCCCCGCCGAAACGACCCCGGCCCCCGCTGACTCGCCATACCCCTGACCCCCTAGGAAATATTGCCGACTAGTTGAGTCCTTCGGACGTCACTCGCAATGCTAATTTTTTGCAAAAGAACTCCCTTGGTTTTGTACATTAAGATTAGATGGATTTTTTTTCTGACGCATCGCTTATGATCCATTACTTAAAATCGATTTCTCGGAAACTCAGTTTCGATCCAAAGAAAATCCATGGCTCACAAATGTGATTCATAAGCAGCAGGCGCAAGGCGAACTGTCATTCAGTTCCGTCTTCATCCGAAACATGACTAACGGTTCAGCAGCAAATGCTATTTGGGGAACTGAAATGGTTACGTTGCGAATTGACACAGCTACTATCTAAATTTCCTTGTATGTAAACGAATCGTCACCAAAAATTTGCAAAAACATAGGGGATAAATTGTTAGAGTGCAATGTAAGCAATATCGTATTGTCGCGACGAATACGTAATCCATGTCTATATTTAGGAGACGTTCGTCGATGTCTCAAGGTGAGCCAAAACTGTGCGAACTGTAAATGCACCCAACGTTGCGAGCCACCGACCAGCCGCTGGGAGGTCGTCTGGAAGACTGTCGTCTGCTGAACATCCCTACAGACAATTGCTTATTAGAATCTAATTGGTATCGTTACGCTACGTTTCACCGCCGACGTGTTCGCTTAAGCTAGGTTCCTCGACCTCTAGCCGCCCTGCTCCGATTGCCGAGTTAGACAACCCGACAACCGAATGTGAGGCCAGTGTAACCTTTTCCACTGTTTCTCAGAACGTTGTGTTCATCGCAAAAATTAGATCGGCTTCACTAGAATCAGACCTAAAGAAAATAGTTTACGACACGCCCACCGGTGCACGCGGTCACTTGCGCCGAGGCCCGCTAATAAAAGGAACATTAACTGTCGTAAGAATTTTTAACGTGAGTATGCCAACGCAATCACGTGAATTCATCTGTAATGTGAAACTTGCGGTAGATCAGGCATCGGAAAGATGGCGTGCTTGGCTATAATGTAAAGTTTTAATTACTAATTATGTCAAGGAGTCTTTTATACATTCGTTATAATACACATTAGATGTACGGAGATACCTATTTAGTAAAATAATTTATATATGTCTAGATTGATTAGTTATTCGGTAGGCTTCTTGACAGCCGTTACTTCCCCTTCTTGTTTCCCTCCTGAATGAGAACCTCATTAAAGTTTAGATGACACATTTCTTAATTTTTTGGGAGCGAAAGATTTTTTTAAAATAAGTTCCCTTTGTTACCTGGGGTAATACAAAGGCGCTAACTCTCACAATACATTTACTAATTTGAATCGGTTCAAATGGCATAACAAAACGGAACCCTGACAATATTATACTTGTTTCTTGGGGCAGTCTTGTAGAAGAGTTTTGACTCTTGTGTAAACAAGAAGTATATAAGCTGCTGTATGTTCAGTTTGATTTGGTAATGTAACTTGGAGTTATAGAAGTAGTGAGTGGACGTGCGCGCTCATCGGCAGTATCCGGGCCAATGCCAGGCATAAACTAGAAAAGTATTGTCCTCGATGTTCCGAGCGATAACCACATTTTGACTAGCGACTAATTGCGGCTTTAACACATTACGATAGAGTTGATATTCGCGGGGCAGCAGCCAGTCGAGGTTGCGCGTGAGATATGTGAAGTCGCGGCATGCGGGTCGCGCGGCGTTCTCACGCTTTGAATATTCCTGCTCCCGGCTGCCCCGCGCACCCGCCGATGTCCCTCGCACCACCATGCTAGGGCTGCCAAAATTAAAGCGAGTTATTAAATACTGTTATGTCGAGTCATTCTTAATGTACGGAAAATGGAGCGTCATTACATAGGTACAATGCAACTCATTATGCAATGTATTTTTAGAACCTCTTAATTGAAATAGTTTTATACTTAAACATTTGAATTTGTTTTTGCATGCCTATGCAAGGATACGTGACAACCCTAGAGCGCCGGCCCTTCAGTGATATCCCCTGGTTCCCTCAAGATCCGAACAATAATTGAATGAACCTCACTCAGTCGGTTTACATCCGCGCCGCCCTCCATTACTTTATCTATGTGCCCTCTACATTTATCGATATTGTCCTCTGAATATTATTTTATTACAAGAATTAAGAACAAATACAAAATAAGTAGAAGCCGCTTTTCACGCCTATTTGTGATTCGTGAAATACTATAATAAGAACCATTTATTTGCTATAATATGAGAGTTTTACAAAGGTAGGTCTTAAAATAAATAGTGTTAATCACAGTATTCAGCCGGCATTTCGACATAGTGACGAATTATTAATAAAACATTACACAACATTTTATCATATTTCAGGTCATTATTACAATGGTTACAAAGATTAAACTGGTTTAAGATACATTAGGTAACTTGTTCAATGCAACGTCCTCTCACTTCAGTGGGAAAGCAAAATGTTAAATTCCTAAACTTGCAAAATAAACACTGCATATCAAGTGTTATTCGCGTTTATTGCCTGCCCATATCACCTCTCCTATCTTAATGCTAGAAAGCTGAATGAGAATATATTCCGTTCCGTAGTACATACATGCACAAGATGAAATAGGCATAAAAAACATAATAAATATAGCATAGAAACGTATGTCACTATTATGGAAAAGAGATGAATGTATATTGTTTTATCGAAGAATTCAGACGGTAAATAAAGATAAATTCGGGTAGGTATACAATAATTTAGTAAAATATTACGAAATTAATACAAACTATAAACAATCCAACAAACACTTTGGTAATATTTTTATAGCTTTAGGTGCTTTTACGGATCTACAAGGGCTTCAGTAAGAACTAAAGGTTATATAAAAGAGTTAATAAGAAAAAAATGCACCATTGGCTTTATTAGACCTTTAAAGAAAGACTGAACGTGAACAGCCTAAAGAGGTTATCGGTAGTGGCAGCAAATACACTTAATACAGCCTGCAGCTTAGACCTATCTGTAGCGCTTATATATGTATTATGTTGTATATGAGTTATAGTATCGCTATGAGAGTTATAGTTGAATGAATGGAGACTGCAGTAAGACAAAATTTATTAGCTGTTGAATAACTCTGTTATATAGCCTGAGGCGATAATAATACGAATCAATGAAGGATTTTAGTGTTATAGCAGTTTCATATAAAGGCGATATATGTATGTATATCTAATGACTGCGCAATTAGTTCTACTAACGATATTGTAGTGCAGTGAGTGTTACACATACCATAAGAGAAGACTTGAGTTTTAAATGTAATTTGCCATTTTTCTGATCAACAAATTGTAATGAAAACATCTGTACTGTCTTTCTACCAACAAGCAGAAATCTGCAGTTTTTTTCGCATTTTTATAACTGAATCACTTGAACTTATTAACACCTGTAAATCAAGTCGATGCAACACACTAATGAATTATCACATAAATTTTCTCTAAGATCATTATTTATTGAAGGTGCATTAAAATTGAGATGTAAAGCAATGTGTCTATTGCTTTACATACATATACATATTCATACAATAATATATTTACTGACACTTTTATAAACTGTGTAATTTCCCGCGAGCGGCATGAACTATTTTGCAAAAAATGGCGGATGGCCCGCGCGGGTGAACGGCCATTTTCGGCGCGGGTTACTTTAAATAATGATTTAATCGTATTCTTGTATAAAAGCCGGTTACTATTGTATACATTTGGAATCCTAATAAAATGCCCATTTAATAAGAGTTAATCTAATCATACGTAGAACAATGCTGCTGTATACTTGAAGTTGAGATTCGAGATTATTTTCCATTTATTTTACATAAAAGCCAATAATATGCAAATAAAACAAGACCTCACAATAATTTGGATTTATTTTATTAAAAATATACCAATTCTTAATATACTTAAAGAAAACCAAATCATTCTATAGTCTATACTGAATAAATACAGTGAAACACTGCGTAGCCTCTGTGTCACGCGCGACTCTAAGTAATCATAATTTCGGTCCAACTTCTAAAACTATACAGTTGCGTTTTAAGAGGGCGCCGACCGTCCATTGGCGCCCTTTATCATTGTAATTGTGTTTTCTATTAAACTAAAGTATTTTATTAAAATCGAACCCATATAAGTGGTTTCGCAACTTAATACACAATTTATATTCTATGTAATATAGCTATTTAATTATGACTTTTCTCCGTTTACGGTTTTAAGAAAATAGCGGCCACTTATTTATGCCAAAGAATTATCTGACGCCTTTAAAGATATTTTGTATACCAGAAGATTTATAATAACTCTTTTATGTAGTTTTACTAGGATTTAAAGTGGTAAAATACTCTTTACTAGCACCCTTTTAACGGTATTTGAAGTGACTGAGAATACCTTAATTACCTTTAGCGTTCATTAACTCGACTATACAACTGAAATACAGCTTAAAGCTGCTGTCAACTCTAAAATGACACTCATGTGCAGTATATTTATACCCTTAATAACCACCGTTGTATAGGCTTTATAATATATATCTATATGTATTAGCTGTAAGAGCGTCGGCCGAATTTTTGGTTATAAGTAAATTACAACATGTTATAATGCCCTTATACAGTAATACATTAAGGGTTAAAACTATAACTAAACCAATATACAGCCGTTATACAGGTAATCTTAACACTCACAGCACACCTCAAGATGATACACCATCGCTTTAGGATATTTTCAAGAAACGGGCGGTATTATATATATATATATATTTATGTATATATATATGTGTGTGTGTGTATGTATGAATGTATGCGTGTGTGTGTGTGAAAACAGACATGTGCTTTGTATATGACTTTATTTTCGTCTGCCACTTTAACTCCGTCCGCTTATCGGTTGCACAAAATACCAATGTTTTAAAAACAATTGTTTTGTTAATTATCTGACATTATTCTAAGTTTTCAGCGATGCATTAGTCACGAATGGCGCTCGCAACTCTCCCACGCCGCCTCACATAACCACTCAATACTCATCCTTGGCTTACTTTTCGAAAGTTCCTTTTGTGAAGGAGTCCGTTTCCGTGAGAACGGAATATTTGTAGTTGAAATTTCACGTCTTAACCGGGAGCGATTAATATAGTGTAAGAACAAAAGGTGAACGCGGCCGGCGTTTGTCGGCGCCGGCGCCGGCGCTAGCTCTTTTCTCCACACTCGCTTCTTTAACAACTTAAAAACCGGACAAGTGCGAGTTAAACTCGCGTGGAGAGGGTTCCGAAATTACATGAAATTTCCTATGTTACTTAAAATACCATAGACTTCACATAGGTTTTCCTGTAATCTATAGATAAGGAACTATTTTCTGTATTTTTTTTCGTAATTTTAGGCCTAGTACTTTCGGAGATAATGGTAAATTTTCGCCTATTTTCTATAAAATATATATCTTAAAAATATAAAAAAACTACATTTAAGATTCGCACAACAAGCCCTTTCATTTGATATGTCACACGCCAAGGTTTGCTAAAATTTTATTTGTTAATTTTCTAATTAACATTCAAACCACCAATGTGAAACGTCAAACACACACGGTATTGGCATTTTATTGACGATATTGTAAATCACTTAGCAGTACCGAAGCCTTGTGTTCTAGTGAAGGCTAATAATATATAAATATAAATAAGTAAACTTAGTTCAAGTAGACATTTTAAGTAATCGAAACGAAAGGATGTTAACTCGTTGATAGAACAAGTTCCCATATTTTTTTTAAATTTAATTATTCTTTTTTTATCACCAAAAGCCTCCTTTGTTTTTATTATTTTTTAACAAATTAACTCACGATGCCATTGGTATCCACTCTGCTAAATGATATGCTGAAAATCTTACTTACGTTGACACATAATTTCGGACGCTTCGCCGACCAATTGATTCGACAGTTTTCTATTGTGTTCCTATATCACAAACGAACCGAATAAAAACTCTTGTTAAAATCGCTACAAGGAAGTTGACACCTGACGTTCTGCGAAACACAGGCAACGCCGGCGGACATTTGACACTTCATCGAGCGAGTCGGCTATTAGCTCGTGTTCAGTTTCAAGCTAACTGTGGACTTCAGCCCCTACCACGCTAGTGTTTATCGCGCACGTAAATCATTCATCCCATTCGCACACTAAATAGTTAAAAAGCGAGATGGTTTATATCTGCTATAAAATCTAGTGCGATAAAACAGAATACAAATATAACTGGATCACTCAGTGTTCCAAGTAATGTCCATGAACGTAAGTGGAGGTGGGCAAGTCATTTTGTCCGAATTCAGAAAGAAATATGGTCTCGACAACAGCCTGAATGAAAGCCACGTTCCCACCGTAGACCTTGCAGATAACTGATAGGATGGGTTGAGGACGTCCGCCAACATGCTGAATACACAAAACACAAGATCGTTCTGCGCCAGCGGCCCCAGCAAGGTTGACAGTATTGACATGAGGATAAGCTGTCTCCATCTCAACCCTCAGTGCGTCTCTCTCATACTAGGATCGATAAAGAAGATGCACTGAGAGATAAAAAGCGGATAACTTATCCTTGTGTCAACCTTGCTAGAGCCGCTGGAAGAGATGGGGGAGGCCCGGATAAGACCACGAAGAGGCCAATATATGATGATGATCAAATGAAACCCTCAGTATTATTGATGTGCTGTTGTGTAGAATTCAGATTGTGCAGAATTGCGAATAGGAAAAATCGCTACTGTACACAAATAATGACTGTGCACAGGAGCGAATGTTGTGAAATACTATTGTGTGAAATTCAGATTGTGCAGAATTGCGAATAGGAAGAATCGCTACTGTACACAAATAATGACTGTGCACAGTAGCGAATGTGGTGGAAGTACTATTGTGTAGAATTCAGATTGTGCAAAATTGCGAATAGAAAGAAAAGATATTGGCATGAAAATCGAATAATCCGGTTTGTGAATCGCGATGCGATTTTGGAGCCTTTTGGATCTTTCTATTTATTTTGTGATGCGAGGTAAAGCGTAAGATGAAATAACGCAATACTTACAAGTTGAACAGCCATATGTAATATAATAATAAGTATCACTTTCTTACGTTTTATTACCCCGCTGTGCCCAAGGATCAGCCGCAGTCTAGTCCACTAAGGGTTACTTACGGCCTATACTTATATCTATACCTACAGTTTACAGATTTTAAATGAATAGGTCGCAACATATTTTTATCTACACCCATATCATAAAACCTCCATTGGTTAATCAAAAACCTTAGGAAATGACCACCATTTTGACAACCAATTAGGAAAAACCAGTGCTGCGATAAAGAAATAACATGACTTCTTTATCGTTTTTAGTAAAGAAAAGAGATTAAATTTGGAACAGCTGTCAAAACTCAAGTGGTCTCTATTCTAGTATCCATAGATATTAAAACAGTTATTGATACGAAACGTCAATTCAGTATGTTTTTTTAATATAAACTGCACAATATTTGATCTCGAGTGACGTGAGAATAGAGACTTCATCCGTTTGTCTATGATTTAAAAAAAAAATGGTCTTGACGGAGGATCGCCATGTTGGCGTTTTGCTGAACGAAAGTAGAATTGTTTTTGAATTGAATAGAAAAAGTTGTTTGTAATTTACATTTTAGTTGAAAATATGAATAGTAAGTAGTCTTCTCGAGTGTGTGTGATGTGAAAATGCGCCGGATATCGGAAATATGCAGCCACGATTGCAACAAATAACTTGTTGCCAGAAAATATTGTTTCTGAACCCATCATGGAGGATTTATAATATGTGTGTAGATAAAGTTATGTATGCAACTCTGCATAATTTGGCCTTAAAACACACGTGCGATCTTATTATGAAACTCGCCTATCGGCTCGTTTCATGAAAACCGCACTAGTGTTTTAAGGCCTATCATTATGCAACCGTTGCATAAACTACTATTATCTCATCAAATCTACAATATCTTTAATTGCTGTATGTACCTGCCTACCATAGTTTAATGTCTGTATACTGAAGTTATTAAGTACGTACTTGAATTAGAGTTATGTTGAAGTGTTGACATTTTGACGCCGCAACAAAGTCCAATGCAACGCAATAATCCATAAATGCTTAAAAAGCGAAGCTTTTAAGGACCAGGTAGGCTGTTATGGCAGGTTTTTACAATGTAAAGCCTGTAGAACTCGTTCACATTCGAGTGGCAAAATAATCTCTTTTATTTACAAACCATAGGTGTGCCGGTGGGCCCTAGCGGGCTGTTCCGGCTCGGACCACGCTCTGCTCAAACTGAACACAAGGAAACTCAGACTTTTCTATCAAATGAGTATTTTTATTTGCACGAGTGTACCTCAAAACGTTTCGCGAAGTATCAAAACTTTGTATCTGTGAATCAACCTTTGATTAAGGCAATATCATACACACGTCACAAAGTAAAATCCAGGAAACTTATAACAAATTGTATGTGCATTCGTAGCCTTAAAAATTTCCGGGAATGATTTTTCTAAAACACGTTCTTATTCATTTCGTACTCCTACATCAAAATATATATAAGTACACCAACTCTAAACATGTCGTGTTCCTAGTGTTTTGACTCTTTTGACTCTGCGTTGGTGAGTTACCCACGGCTATGTTATTATGTATTTGCTGTTATCATATGACTGAGTTTATTATTATTATACATTATATTTCCTTTATTTGCATTACTTTTTACTTTGTGTATCCTCATTTATTGTTTTCTCTCATTTACTCCAAGGTAAGCTGGAATAAATCAAACGGGATAACCTCGCCTTCGATATACCATCGCATGTCGTTTAAACGCCGTTCCCAATAGTCAATTCGTGGATTGCCAAATGTCAATTTTAACCCGTAGTGACCAAATCTGTTACTACGGGTTAAAATTGACATTTGCCGCATACAAAATACGTCAATTTATATACTTATCACTTATAAATTGACGTATTAATAAAATATAAATAATTAGTAACACTCTTTTTTCAATTAAACTCAATAGTATTTATTCATTACTCTGTGTAGGAAAAACATAGAATTTCGAAATTCTGAAGAAGAAGGTAAACTTTTTTGTGAAAACGCCCGAATACCGTCTGAGAAGTGCTAGTGCTTTTAAGAAGATAACGAATGAATCCAGATTGTGAGATGCGGTTGTGCAGGTACGTATTTACCTACTCGACCCCCGGCGATCGATGTTCGGCGCTCGACGATCGGCGCTCATCGTCACCGCAGCGTAGGGCGCCCGGCGACGCCACATGCATATATTTTTAACTCGTGGGGCCGCGGCGCTCAAAGCTCACCTTTCGTCTATTCTTGGACGCATTATTTTTAAACTTTTGTCTAGATTACTTTCCTTCCGTCTGCTTATTAGTGGATGATTGAGATGCGTCGCAGGGGGCGCTCGGTTCAAAATATATTGTGTTGATATTTCCGGTGGGGCGGTGTGGGGATCATACCGCATGCCACGGGCATACAACTCACGTTTTTATCATTCCGTTTCTTATAGATCAAAGGTTGTACTAAAATATCTACTTTTATTGTATTACTTCCTCGGGTCACTGACATGTCTCGTTACTGTGATAGGACATTGTTGTATCTTTGAAGAGTACAATTTTGAAATAAGTAAAGTAGGTATTTACTATTTTAACTTCTTTACCTATATTATCTTTAGAACCGCAAGATGGGTTGGTAACAGATTTTGACATTATCACTGGCCTTAGCTACGTTAATACTCTTCTGCTGCGCTGGGAGTGAAGAAATAGCATAGAATGCGTGCAGATTCTTATCATCCTGGCATGTCGTACAAGTCGACTAAGGGACGGGTCCTCTCCAACATGGTGTACTATCTGTATGGGCGATGGGCTGATCACCTGTCACCATACGGTTCATCATACCGTCTTAGGACTAATTAATCGAACGTGGCCACAAGTAGTCTGCCCACCCCATTAGAGATTTCGGGCGTGATGCTATGAATGTAACTTATCCCTTAGTGCGTCTCTCTCGTATTAGTATCCAAGAAAGAGCTGCACTGAAAGATAAGTTGGGAATAAATTGTCATCTTGTCTACCTTACTATACTATCCTCAAACCAAACTGACGACTGACGCAATAAGTTTATCCACGTTTTGCTATTGTAACTATAGTATTGTTTATTTCCTCAGTCTCCAGTTTGGTTTGCGCATAGTATAGGGCCATAGGTGGAGAAAGAATATCATACAAGGGTCTATCAACCTGGCAGCAAAGGTTGTTCCTGGGAGGTTCTCATTCTCCATTATACAGAGCTCGGTTCCTGAACAAATTATCAAAGCCACGCAACACAAGTACTTTATCAGGAAGCGAATAGACGTTTCCGTCGCGCGGCCATGTGGGGCGCACGCGGCAACATCTGCGCGGAACTGCGTCTCCCAAAACATTAATGTAAAAAAAATACACATTGTAATTCAATTAATACAGAAGTAAAGGGATGGATAACACGCAAGAACTTTTAAACTTAACAATGGTTTGTGATGCTACGTCCTTCCCTACTAAATTATTATAATGAATGGGAGACGATCGGGCTGGGTAGATGATCTTGGCTCGAGCAAACCAACAGTCTAAGGTTCGTTTAACATCCTGAATACGATTATGACCCAGCCAATATGCCTATATGTCTTAGAGAAAAGAAATAAAATTTTATTTTCATGTGACTTAAAGAATTTTAACCCTTTTCTTTGTGACTTTCTTTTCAATTTAAACTTCGCAAAGTAAGATAATACAAAGGAAAGCGATGAGATAAACCACTTAGCCAATCTGAAAAAGAGACCCAGTAATGACTCCAAAATTACAAAATTTGACAATTCAAAGCGTACGGTTCATGCTGGCATGTACCTATTTTTAGTGCCAACCCTCGGCAAACCCGACGCTTGCTTTCTTTTCGTAGATGCATATCATAACACCTTTCTAAATAAAGTTATTTAATTTTAGATGTTCAGCGTAAGTGTACCGAGGGTGGCATGGCACGTGGGACGAGGTTGTGTTTAAGTGTGCTTTTTATTTCAGTGCTTTGGCGACATGTTGATAGTTTGTTTACCGAGATGTTCATTCGCTTTTGCGTAATAATCCTCCCTGCGTGGAAAAGTGCCTCCTGTACCCAAAAGTTAAGGATCCTGAGGCCTGATTTTGTTGTTTGGACAATATCCTCATGTAGGGCTGATCAGACAGTTTTGGCTTGTATGAAGAAAATGTGAATTGAATCCTTCGTTTTCGTTAAATTTCGGCCACAGAAAAGACAAATTTTATTTCTTAACGTGATTACTATTTTGTGTCTTTTCTGAAGCAACGAAAAATTACAATTATGTGGGATTATCATCGCATTCTGCTGTCTTTGTGAAATAGGACAGATCGACACGGCAACATGATAGTTTGTTTACTGAGGATGTTCGTTCGTTTTTAACCGACGACAAAAAAAAGGAGGAGGTTCTCAATTTTTTTTTTATGTTTGTTACTCCAAAACTCCGTCATTTATAAACCGATTTTGAAAATTCTTTTTTTATTCGTTAAGGTATACCTCCAGTTTGGTCCCATTCTCGACAAAGTCGAGATGTGATGAGAGGATCTATGAGGAATCAATGGAACTCTTCAAATATTATAGGCAAGCATAGAGCAATTTTAGTATTTTCTGTAATAACTCAAGCAGTTACGTTCCAAAAGCATTATTTGGTGAAGTGGAACTGTTGATGAAGACCATACATGATCCTAAATGTTGAGTATTTCACGGTTGGCGATTAAATTGCTGTATAAAGTTCTGAAACAACTTATGTCCATGAAAATGTAGTAAAATTGAAGAACCAGAAGAACTCCTCAACGATTGACATCCTTGCACCGTGGATAGCAACAGTCTGTAACTGGTGATAAGCAATTGGCATTATGCTATTTTTACTTGATGTAGTAAATGTGTGTCGTTAAATCACAGGATAATAAATAAAATGTGAAAAAAAAACTCAGGTACTTTTCAAAGGCTATTTGAAGTCGGTTTTTTTATTTTATAAATTATAGATTATATGTCTACTTGTAGCTAAGATCTGTCAGTGATAGAAGTCCAAGAGTTCACAGTATTTCATTTGCTTTAGTATCCAAAGTGAGGGTCTATTCCTAACGTGTTAATAGATTTTTTTCAGACATACATACATTATAATATATGGTTCATAAGGGCTCTTGGTATTAATATTTACAATCGATAAACTCTTAAAGTGCCATTTGTCCGACATTGTAGCAATTGAAACCGAAAAAAATATAAAGAACTTTAACGGATGACCAAATAATATTTATCTACACCCATATCATAAAACCTCCATTGTTTAATCAAAAACCATAGGAAATGACCACCATTTTGACAACCAATTAGGAAAAACCAGTGCTGTAATGTTATTTCTTTATCGTTTTTAGTAAAGAAATGAGATTAAATTTGGAACAGCTGTCAAAACTCAAGTGGGTCTCTATTCTAGTATCCATAGATATTAAACAGTTATTGATATGAAACATCAATTCAGTATGTTTTTTTAATATAAACCGAACGACATTTGATCTCGAGTTACATGAGAATAGAGACTTCATTCGCTTGTCTATGATTTTAAAAAAAATGGTCTTGACGGAGGATCGAATTGCCGCCATGTTGGTGTTTTGCTGAACGAAAGTAGAATTGTTGTTGAATTGAATAGAAAAAGTTGTTTGTAATTTACATTTTAGTTGAAAATATGAATAGTAAGTAGTCTTCTCGGAGTGTGTGTGATGTGAAAATGCGCCGGATATCGGAAATATGCAGCCACGATTGCAACAAATAACTTGTTGCCAGAAAATATAGTTTCTGAACCCATCATGGAGGATTTATAATATGTGTGTAGATAAAGTTATGTATGCAACTCTGCATAATTTGGCCTTAAAACACACGTGCGATCTTATTATGAAACTCGCCTATCGGCTCTCGTTTCATGAAAACCGCACTAGTGTTTAAAGGCCTATCATTATGCTACCGTTGCATAAACTACTATTCTTACACTATGACATCTGTGGCCTATTTTACGAACGCGACAGGTGCTGATAATACGATATAATTGTAGTTTTTTATCCATAAAAATGTTGACAAGTACGTCAGCACCTGTTAATTTGGTGAAATAGGCCATTGTAAGTACATAAAGTCCAATTAAAACTTTCGTGAGACATTATGAATACTTGAAATACACACGGCTTTACTCACGATTTATTGTCAGAAATAGTGCGCGGGTTACTCTGACCGCGACCGCACTCAACCCCTGAAGAGACACTCCATACGACTTCGAAACATGTCGGACTATTTCTGAAAATAAATCATGAGTAAAGCCGTGTGTATTCCAAGTATACATAGAGTCTGTCCAAACTAATGTGTTTTATCATATAAACAAGTTTCTATCCCAAAAATGTACCTTTTTGGTTGAAACAGCTATGTTATCGCATATAAAGCAACCCTAGGCGAAAAATGTAGTGATGTCTATCTAAATTTATTTACGAGGAAATAGCTGTTTCATCTGATAAATAAAGGTGCATTTTGGGGTTAGATTTTTTTTTACATAATAATAAGAGACGTTAGTTTGGACTTTAGGTGTAATTTAATTAATCTGTAAATTGTCACTGACAAATTGCCAAACTAGGACCTTTATAGTTCTCCATGTCTGTCTGTTTGTTCGTATAACTCGACACCTAAAGGAATTTGGAAGAAATTTTACCAAAGGGATCTGTTATGTCGAATCTGTTTACTAAATTATTGCAATATTTTAAGTTTGTAGCTTTAATAGGCTTCGAGAAGAGGCTGACATTCAATTGACAAATTATCAGAGCTCCTACGGAACCCTGAAAACGAGAGCAAGCCGTAAGTAATATGTATCGGGATTGTTGATATTCGGGAGCGGCCGGCGTACAGGGCAGATAGAATGCTTCTCCGACTGGTTTCTAACTCAATGTCGCTTGGAATGCAGCGGGCCGCGCGGGCGCATCGGGCTGTTGTCGCAAGTGCCCGACGCACTTGTCGGCGCTTTTGACTGGGAGATATTCGGCGCGGTAACGGGCCGCGGCCTTCTTGGAATCGGTTACCTGTTGCATTCCTCGGGCGGTCACCGCAGCGCCGCGCCCGCCCCGCGCCCCGCGCCCCGCGCATGCCGCCCGATATGCAACCACCTCTAATCGCGCACAAGTTTATACGCATGCGAATTCTTCAACTTGCCTCCGTTTTACATTTTATGATTTTTTTAAATCCCCCATATACCTAATAGTTGATTCTACTTTTATTTCAAAATAACAAACACGTCAAGACAATTTATGTAACAACTATTGGAATGTAAATGTACCCACCCACTCGTCCAAAGTTTTTTTTTTATGTAGGAATGAGAATCACTATTCTTATAGGTAGTTATAGGTACATAATATAAACTGCTCATTCATTCATAATCTTATAACGTGTCTACCTGTGGTTCGCCCGCCATTTCAGGGTTCCCAATATTTTAGTTGACATTTCGCATCTCATTTCCCATGAGTAAATACCTACACCTATAGAGTGTAATTCTCTTAAGTAGGCATCATGTAGTCGCTGAACTCACCGGTGAGCCTAACTTGACCCGTAACTGTGTATAAACTACATTTTTGTGCGTGTCTTCGACCTTGCAATTCGACGCAGCTAGCCACGGTCATAGGTACCTAACTCCGCATAATGCCTACCAGCGCGCGGGTCAATTTATGATTGTCGGGCGGAATGAGAGACGAATTCAGTGACGAAATTTGTTAGAGAGCAACATAGCTGGACTGAGTACCTGGACAGGCGTCATATACCTTATCGTGCAGCGGTAGGGTTTCCACTATATACCTAGGTATGTGTGCGTGATCGCTCACCAACGCTTTCATGTAGGCACTTACACGCGCCAAATGCTCTTACCCGTTTATCCAAATGCTCTTACCAGTTTATCCAAGTGCTCTTACCGGTTTATACAAGTGCTCTTACCGGTTTATCCAAGTGCTCTTACCGGTTTATCCAAGTGCTCTTACCGGTTTATCCAAGTGCCCCAAATAATGGGTATCACGCCAAAGATACACCGCACTCGTCACGCGTGGATTTGTATACGCTCTCTTGTTTAACTGTTAATCATACTAGTTTAATATTTATTTTTCTCTAAAACATCAATATCTGGATGACTATTTAGGTTACTGGCAATACTGCAAGGCAAATGTATGGGATTTATCATCGGTGCAGTCAGTTTTTGCCTGTAAAATGGTAACTTGTAGCTTCGTTAACCGGGCTATAGGGCTCTGCAGATGCCGAAAAGTTGGCAAATCGCGTCGGTCTGGCGTGGCTTCATGGCTGAAAGATCGGTGTGTTCAATAGTACTCAACGTGTGCTAGCCCTTTTGCTTCCATTTAAGTTCGAAACCGTATCAGGATCCACAGCGAAAAATGCAGAACCGATAACGTTTGCATAGCATTGTGCTAACTGCTGGAAAAATACCTCTATTCTCATGATGTTCTACGATTTCACTAAATATCTTATTCGTTGGCATTACGTTAATAATTTTAGAATAAAAAACGATGCACCATTTTTGTCCGGATCGGTCAGACATGTTTCGAATTCGCTTGGAATCCTTTTTCGGGGTTTGCGTGCAAGCAAGCACAGGCAAGGCAACGAGGCACTGCGCCCGTGTTACCCACTGCGGCCCTAACATGCATGACACAAAGATAAGATAGACCGTCTTATCTCTAAGTGCGTGTCTCTCACACTAGTGCCGACGAAAGAGATAGTCAAAGAAATAAACGGGTTTCATTTAGTTATCTTTGTGGCATGCATGTTAGGGCCGGCGCTCTCGCCATCGAAACTCTATCGGAAATACTGCTTGTTGTCGATACAAGTAAAAAAGACCGAGTGATAGTTTTCGATAACGAGAACAGGGGTAGGTAGTATTATGAGCTCTTAATTCCAGGCAGTTGCCGCCGTAAACTGAACTGCCTAGAAAATTCGTAGTATGAGCGCGCTAAAGCGGGCTTCTTCAGTGCGCTCATAATACGAATTTTCCAGGCAGTACATATTACGACGGAAATTGCCTGGATTAAGAGCTTGTGTAAACTCATGGGAATGGTACAGGATGAGGAATGGTACTTATATAAAAATACTGGTTTATAATAAATAAGTGATGAAAAATCTTCGTGATAAACCACTAAAAACGACACATATCGAAGTCAAATTTATGGATTCCATTACACCAAAATTCTCGCCCACCCGTAATATACCTTACCTACCTTAAAGTGCAGTTACAGCAACTTATTTACAGCCATGTGTGGCCGGCAACTACAAGCAACTTTCACTAACGTACGAAGAAGAGTAAGACAGTTATTGTTGCCGGCTATAAATTGCCGTGAAAAATTGCTCGTGTAACTGCACTTTTACTGGGGTGTGAGTCTTTAACGTTCACAGCGGCTGATCAGCGGATAAAAGAAACTATTAATTTAAACTGTAAAAATGAAGTCATCCGGTCTAAATTTGAACGTCATCGCTGATCAGCCGCTGCGCACGTTCGAGAATCGCATGGATGGTTCCCCAGGAAATTCCCGCATAGGTAAAACGTCGAACCCATCGGATCCCCTAAAAAGTTACGATAAACATGCATGCCAAATTTCGAGCTTGTATGTTGCGTCGAGTTAGCACTTATACATACATACATACATAGCATCACGCCCGAAATCCCTAATGGGGTAGGCAGACCCACAAGACTACTTGTGGTCACGTTCGATTAATTAGTCCTAAGATGGTATGATGAACCGTGTGGTGACAGGTGATCAGCCCATCGCCCATACCGATAGTCCACCATATTGGAGAGGACCCGTCCCTTAGTCGACTTTTACGATATGCCAGGATGATAAGCATCTGCACGCATTCTATGCTATTTCTTCACTCCCAGTGCAGCAGAGGAGGTTATACCTATTATATGCATAGATTGCGGACGTAAAACGCTATCATAAGAACTTAAAGATATTTTCAGAAATAAGTAGATAGGTATGAATGTATCTGTTATTATGTACGTACGTTAGAAATAACCAATAAACTTCAAACATGCTCACTGAAAATTTACTTTTCAAATAGTGTCATATAATTACGCGTTTTGGTATATAAGAATGCGATGTGCGTCAAAGGGCAGATTCAGATTCGGGCAACGCGTCACTTGTGTCGACATGACCCGCGCCGTCCTTCTCTTTTGGTAGGCGTTCGAGGTGGACGGAAGACTCGATGTTATAGTTTGGTTGTAGATTTCGGTAGGTTGTCGGAAGGCGTGAATGTCTGTAATGGCACCCTCGCGGCCCCCAGGACGGCGCCGGCGCAGACGCTAGGCACACGATTAGGGAAATCGAGCACACGCACAATATAGCACACTGTAATTAGAGGCGCTTTGTGAATGTTATCCGCATATTTAATAATAATTTCACTAACGAAAATACGCTAAGACACATTTAAAATAATATGGGCTATTGAATTAAAACATTCCATCCGTTCACAGGTTAATGCATCGACTTTTTGCAGAACTTACATACCTACTTGGTTAACTTCGTTTGTTAGAGCATATTTCTAGGTTTACTTTTGTCAGCTGATTACAAAAAAACTGCGCTTATTAATAAATAATATTTTATATTAAGACCTACAACCAGCTGTAATTATGGAAAAAGAAGTAAATAAAAATGTTTAAGATAAGTTAAATTAGGAGCAGATTTGGAAAATCAGACGAAGAAAGACACTTGCCTAAGTACCTTTATGTCATAAAAATAAAATTGTTAAGTCATACGGTGTTCCTATAATTTAAGATACCTACTATGTTACTAAGAAAGAATTAGTCCTTATAATTGACCATTTCGATAGACATCATAAAAATACAGTATGTTCTATTTTTCACATTTGGTCAGTTCGATTCCCAGATGAGGCAAGCAATTTGTTAAAAAATAAAATGAGCCTATATGAAGCAAAAAGTCGTAAACAATATTTAAAGTACTTTTTGTCCGTTCGGCATAGCCGTGGTACGCCTTGTATGTTATTTTGTAATTATTAGTCAAATCCTTCATTATAAATACCTCACTTAAATAATTACGCTTTGACATTCGTTTAATGGCGCTAGAATCATTTAATGAACAATTAATATTAGTGAGAAATTGGTATGGAAATTTTGAAAAGGCCGTGTGGTGTGATGCAGAAATTGATCATTAGGTAATGTTTGTCACTGTTTTCTCACCTTCTTTTCAATGTAAACTTCGCAACGTAAGATAAAGACAAAGCAAGCGATATGATATGCTATAGATAAATATTGCTGTCAATGTTGAATAGACCCTGTTCTCATGTTCATTTAGGATTTATTTTGGTCACCGACTAGGTTGGTATTATTCGCACGTTACAAATGGGATGCATTTCACTGCTGCACTTACGTACTCGCATAAGCTTTTGCATTGTATGAAAATAAATTAGGTAAATGTAAAAACAGCGTGCGAAAAACTGTAAACATATTTCATTAAATAAACAATAATTTATGAAATCGCATAGGAGCGTGAGAGAATATTACGTAGAACAAAAGCATTCGTTCTAAAATAAATTCATCATAAAATCTGTAAGTTGGTTGTCATGTCATTAATGTTAATGTTACACGAAGATGCACCCGTTTTGTTAAAACTGCGACCTCCGTAGCAAGGTTGTCACGAGTATAAGCTACCCCCTCATCTTATCCCTCAATGCGTGTCCCTCATACTAGTATCAAAGAAAGAGATGCACTGAGAGATAAGATGATGATAAATAATCCTCGTGTCATCCTTGCTTGAGCCGCTGATGAGGTAAATTGTAGGTAGGTACCTAAAACGGTAGGCGTGGAAAAAGATATTATGTGTATAGGTATAATAAATAATCCTGAGCTGTCAAACTATCAGACATCATCGATACTGTTATCGGGTGAAGATAGACAATATATACCGATTGGGTAAAATGTAGGTAGAGAATAACTAAGACCACCGGCGCTAACATGCAAGACACAAGGATAAATTAAACTGTCTTATCTCTAAGTGCGTCTCTATCACACTAGTGCCTACGAAAGAGATAGTCGTAGAGATAAACGGGTTTAACTTATTTTTGTGTATTGCATGTTAAGGCCGATGGGTGAATGCTCTTGATTTCAGTGGCCCGTTTCAGCAAGCTACAATTTACAATTTTACAAGCAAAACCTGGCAACACCGATGTCGGATCCCATACATCTGCCGAGCAGTGTTGCCAGGTTTTGCCTGTAAAATTTTAATATAAATTAATTAACTGTCAATGTACGGTCCTGACAAAAAACCAAACAATTAATTAGTGCTCATAAAAGTAGGGATCCCTGTGATATTCATATTAATTTTATTGATAATAATAATATTGCAGGTCATACATAGTGTATTTTTTTTAAACATTTAATTAAATTTAATTATATTTATATTAAAAAAATTAAACTGAATTGCATAAAAGTTGATGTTTATTTCATTACTAGCCGTGTGCCCGATGGGATAACTTTCATCCCCTATTTAACCCGCTTATGGGATTAATTTTCAACAATCACCGGTTTAGGCTGTGCGTTGTCTGTCAGTCAGCGTTAAGATTTTTATTAAGCAGATGATGATTGTATAGCCGGACGATCGTAGCTTACTAGTTCATTGCCCGGAGACAAAATGAATATTAGCTTTGTTGTAGTGTGATGTTCCAACTGGCCAATGAACGCTCGAAGACGAGTCCCATATCTAATGGCGCTTACCGGTGTACTTTGCATCAGGGAGTTGCCAAGGAAGAGCCCTTAATGTAAGTTTGAATCATAGCAAAACGTCTCAAACGTACGCGTTTACGTAATAATCTCTACTGCCTTATGTACGAAACGATTAACGCGTTCGAGACGTTTTGTTATGGTTTAAACTTACACTAAGGGCTCAGATCGTCGGCAGTAATGCAGCAACCTATACGGCCCAACACGCCGAGCGCCGATAGAACATGATGGGGCATTTTTGAAGAGCTCCAACCATGGCTTTGTCGTTTCCCGGCATTTAGGGCTTTGGGTATGCATGCTAAAGCACTTTGCTAAGATTTCCAATTTAAACAAGAGTGACATCTTGTATATGTTTTTTTCAACCTCTCACATGCATAGATTAATAAAAAGGGGACGCTGCTAAAAATAAATACTAGGAGGTTCTTCGTTAGAAACATAAATAGAATGGATAAACCGTTCAAATATAGAAGTAGGAGTACATTATGCGGCTCCTCTCTTATTTATGTTGTAATAAGTACTATCTTAAATTACATTTGGTCTCTTAAAAGGTTGTTGTATTACTAAGGTTTACGTTTTACTTAAACAATTCATTTCAAAATCACCATCACCCTACCACAGTTTACGGCCTCTGTAGCTAGTGAGTCTGGCATAGCCAGCAGTGGCGTAGCCTGCCTACAAGTCGATTCTTGACGGCTTTACCAAGCTAGAAAGCTACGGCTGGCTGTCAGTGAAGTCCATGTTACTTTAACTAAATGTCAGACTCGCACGTACGGTTCTAATTCTTCCGGTTTCCCTTAGGAAGTATTTGACTTCGCCACTGCTAACCAGTCCGCCCGCTCATTTCTCAAAATATTTTATTTTATAAATATGCATACTTTAAACTCGACCGATTCAAAGAAAAAAACTGATTTGTGCATCTTCAGTGTTAGGGACTAAATTAATATCAAGCGGTAACCATTTTATGATTAATTGAAACCATTTGATGACGTACCTATTTGAAAACCTAGTGAATAAGGAAAATATGAACGATTTTATTGCAACGCTACGAAGTGCACAGATAATAACGATACTTTGCATAGCTAGGGGCGCCAGGGGTGTCACTCATCTTCATTATAACCGACTTCAAGAAAACCGAAGGAGGAGGTTCTCAATTCGACGAGTATTTTTTTTTAAATATTTATGTTCACCGATTACTCGGAAATGGCTGGACCGATTTGCATGTTTTTGTATAATCGATAGGCTATTTCTCCAAGTTGGTCCCGCTGTAATTAAAATTGAGGTCTGATGAGCTTATCTATAAGGAATCGAAGAAACTCAAATATTGGCTAACTAATATTCAAAAACATTATTTGGTGAAGTGGAACTGATGATGAAGACCACGGATGACCACCGGAAATTAATTAATCCATCTCTCATACTGTGTTAATTTACTTGACACGATTTCGATATATTTAATTTATTATTTAATCAATATTATATCTGACGTTTCTAGGTAATTTACTTACGAATGCCAATCATTATTTCCTACTTTTCAAAGGGTTTTTAAAGTCGGTATTTATATTTGTAACGTTTTTAGTCTATTAAAATACGGAAATTATATACGAACCGTTTCTCTTACATTTCCAAAAACAAGCATCACGTCATCTTAAAGATTTAAGCCTATTATACCCAGGTACTTATCCTGATTACAAACTGTATTTTTTTCGGGGCCGTTTTAAAATTATAAAGCAGACTGAAATCTTAAACCTTTAATTCCTGACAAGTGGATGTGACATATCTTTCCTGCTGATTCGTATTATTTTATTTCTTAACAAATCCTATTAAGTTTGCCAGTCTACAAGTCGTATAATGTCTTAATCTTCGGCACTTTTAAAATGCTTATGATAAAAAATAATTGTCAACCCTACGGAATGCAACGTCAGCGCGACTGCAACTAGTATGCAGTTGTTTACATGCTGCTACCAGGAACTGCCTTCCACGTGCAGCGGTCGCCGGTGTCGTTTTCCTCTATAACAAGGGATCTTAACTTAAATCCCTGGTTCGAAGAAGTTTTGTGTCCCAGTTTAAAAATTATAATGCTTTCATATCCAGTGGCCCTAGCAAGGTTGTCACGAGGGTAAGTTACCCCCATCTTATCTCTCAGTGCATCTCGTTATTCGATACTAATATGAGCGAGACGCTCTGAGGAATTAGATGGGGAGAACTTATTCTCGTGTAAACCTCGCTAGGGCCACTGCTAACTCTTACATAGAACTTTGATCAGTGCTAAAAGCAACGAGAATTTGGGTGTCATCCAAAATTGTAACGCTATCTATTCTGTGACCAGTACCATAATAATAATAAAACTTTATTTGATTAATTCCAATCAAGAGCAGTACCATGCCATGAGTTAATGCAAACCGTTCTCGTAATAGAAAACTATCGTTCGGTCCCTTTTACTTGTATCAGCAGTATTTCCAATGGATTTTGATAACGACGGTCTCCATAAACTCATGGTAATGTTAATGTCACAGGGTAGCTGGGGTTTCGTGGAGGAGCGAGCGCTAGTCGAAAGTTCGTTATCGCCGCCTGCGGCCCACGTGCGTACCTACTGGCTGTACTTCCGCCCCTTCCTTCCCTCGTCGTAAAGTTTCACTTAACTCGATCATTAACGCTTTTATTTATGTTGCGTATTTGAATAATGCCACTACTACTCGACTTACCGACGCATGGTTGACTTCAACAATGAACTTTATATTGCGAAGAAAAGGAAGGATAGCCATTAAAGATAATTAACATTCCTATACACACGCATTCATCAACATTGCCGTTTTGGGTAGATAATTATTTTGGCAAACATGAAAACTCTCCTCTGCTGCACTGGGAGTGAAGAAATAGCATAGAATGCGTGCAGATGCTTATCATCCTGGCATGTCGTAAAAGTCGACTAAGGGACGGGGCCTCTCCGACATGGTGGACTATCTGTATGGGCGATGGGCTGATCACCTGTCACCATACGGTTCATCATACCAGCTTAGGACTAATTAATCGAACGTGGCCACAAGTAGTCTTGTGGCTCTGCCCACCCCATTAGGGATTTCGGGCGTGATAATATATGTATGTACAAACATGAAATTGTAATGATTTGCATAAAGTACTTAGGTAGGTAAAGTGATTTGCGTAAAGTACTAAAGTACCTACTAAACAAATAGATTAGAATTAATATAGATGTATAATCTTTTAGATCCA
The DNA here is from genome assembly GCA_947859335.1 of Tortricodes alternella. Taxonomy (NCBI): domain Eukaryota; kingdom Metazoa; phylum Arthropoda; class Insecta; order Lepidoptera; family Tortricidae; genus Tortricodes; species Tortricodes alternella. The sequence goes on along the minus strand of OX401983.1, from coordinate 6,600,370 downwards.
AGTTTCCCCCTAAGTCCTGCCGACATCGATTAGCACCGATCAGCAATTACCTAAGGCAAACACTACACTACACTATATAGTACACTCTGTACAGTCTACACCAACACAAAGAAGTGAATTGCATACAATCAGGCGTATCAGCCGCCTCTAAAATAATATTTTAAAGAATATATTTTTAAGTTGTATCCGAATATGTCATTTTTGGTCAATGTATTTTTAACACTATTAATACAAACGGCTTTACTCACGAATTATTGTCAGAAATAGTCCGACATGTTTCGGACCCGTATAGAGTCCTTCTTCAGGGTTTGAGTGCGCGGGTTGCTTTGACCGCGAACGTACGAACGAAAATTAACAAGTATATATTCGTACGTTGAGAAGAACGCTCGACTGTACTCCAATACGGCATGCTATCATTTTAAACTTCATAAAACGCAGCTTTTGTGAACATAGAGAATTTTAAAAATACGAGTTTTAATAGAATTTTAATAATATAAAAATATATAATAGCATGCCGTATTGGAGTACAGTCGAGCGTTCTTCTCAACGTACGAATATATACTTGTTAATTTTTTTAATTCATTGCAAAAATAAAGGTATCTTTTTGCATTGCTCCATACATTTATTGAATTTAATACTAATTTAGACAATGACCAGTCGATATCTCCTTCAGATTTTTCTCAAGTCGAAGGGAGGTACCTATGTAAGTATTAGGTTCTTAACGAACACAAAGGAAACTTAATTTTTTATACGTTATTATTTTCAAAAGGCATTAATCGCGAACAAATGTTTATACAAAATATATCCATTTGCTTTCATTTCTGTTAGTCTCCATAGGAATCGAAGCGCCCGCAAGTCCTGCGCCGAGCGAACACATGGGCTTCAAGGGTGTAAAATCCATCAAATATTAAAATTTAAACTTTTGTATTTTTGTCTATATTCCAATTATTATAGTCGGCATCATTTTTTTAGTACTAACTGTCTCATGATTTGCAAAACGACTGGCGCTTCGAACGGCGTGCGCTCTACCAAATTCGCCCGAAACCTTCACATTATCTTTTTCTACGACAAAGAGTAATTAAAACGGGATACTTCATGGTCGGCTAAGCAAATGAATTTTTCCGGAGGGATTCTTAATATTTTAGTGAATCTCACGGCAAAACTGCACGATGCTGACGCCGCCCAAGTTACAGTAGAGTCGGAAAAGTTCCTGCAATTTTCCTCACAATACGTTTTAGTTTTCGCTACATTTTATTATGTTATATTGTTGGTAAGGCTTGCGCCTGTGTCCTGGCAGAAAAAGAGGTTGGCTGCAAGTGAATATTTTTCCTAGGTTTGTGCGAAGCGTAGGGGCGCAGCTAGGCCGCACCGCCCGCGCTCGCCCGTGGCTGGGCGGGCCCCCCGCTCCTCGCTTTACGGACAAACAAGCGCAATAATTATTAGCTTTAAAATATATAATGAAGCTTCACTATATACTCCAAGTAAATAATGAATAAAAACTCAAATTTTATTTCACTGCCCTGCGTCCGAGCCCTTGAAAGAAACACCCGATCTAAAGTCATTTGAAACGCATATTAAACCGTTGGCGTCATTGTCTATTTACTCATCCGATAGCATTTTTCATAGGCATTCTAATGATGTAATTATTTCCCGAATAAAATCCAGGGTTGTATAGAAAAAAATATGTGAAGTGCACCGGGCGTTAAGTAGAGTGTGAATATTTGTGAATTTTTTTCTTCGAGTTTCGAGTCATTTGGGTCAGTATGGGGCCTTTCAACACGGGCGGGTGGGTTGCGCGGGGACACTCACACCCTAAACGTGCACAAAATCACTTTGTTTTTCGTAAGAAAACGAGGTTTTTGGTGTAGCAGCGGTGTGCGTGTGTGGGTGAGAGGCGCGCGGCGATTGGCGCGGCGCGCCTGTGTGCGTGCGCGCCCCCGCTCGGCCTCTCGCCATACCTACCGCGCGCCTGCGCACACTCGCGCACGCCGACCCGGCACCCACACACTGCCACGAAGCCTGCGACATACTATACATTTCCTTATCACTTAAAGGGTATTAATTTATTAAAATTGAATTTATAGGTTTTTAATAGTCTTCATATTGCGCAGTAAATATATAATAAAGAATTATTTTGGGAAAAAGACAAAAAATATTTTGTTTGTCAATTGCATTTGTCAGCTAAATATTATAATAACTGTGGAGTTGCAGAAAAGAACGAAAATAAAACTTTGTGGCAGCATTTATAGCACGATAATATTTAGGACATAAAAAATAATTGATCACTCATCCTAAGATGTTTTGAACGTCATTGCACTCATCTTCAACTTTTTAACCGACTTCAAAAAAGGGGGAGGTTATACCTATTTTACATTGTAAAGTTTTATTTTGAGTTATTTTTTTATACATAGCGTCAAACCGCAATTTCACTTGCAGTGAATAAATTTTTCGCGTCTCTCGGAACCATGTATGGAAGTACCGACCCGAAATGATAAGTAAATATTAAAAACTGATATATTTTGATATTATCTCTGATTTAATTACCACGAACTGTCCAATAAATTAACTTATAAAAGGTCTAAAAAACTGTATAAGAATCTCTATACTTTCTATGTCTTTTTTCAATATGTTTTATATGGTGTTCAATGAAAAGTATTTGTATTGTATACGAAAAGTATAAAAATAATATACAGATAGCGCGGACTTACAAATATATACATGTGTGTATATCTTAAATACTAACTGTTAGATAGGTAGTAATTATTACCTTTGTGATAAAATGACATATATATCTATTGGACATGCCCTATAAAAAGATAAGTCATAACCCTTTTTTGATAAGCGTGGTTGCGTAATATGACTCCTAGATACACCTGGATACACTTTATAATAATGGTTAATTACACAGATACAGGGATGTGATGGTTTAAAACAAAACGAGCACCTTTTTAACCCCCGACAGAAGAGGGGTGTTATTGCATAAGGGGTTGAAAACTAGCCGACCGACCCTGCTTACCTAGGGTACATCGCAAAAAATGAATTGGCTCTTCAAAGTAGAGTCGTCTAAACCCTAACGTAATGTATCTTTAAGATTTACAAAAATTTGGGTGGTCTCTGTTTTGTTGTTGTTTTTTTTTTTAACTTAACATCCTTGAGTTGCTGCAAAACTAGGCTTCACTTTTTAACTATTATTTAAAAAACCGTTCCTGGACCCATAAACCTTTTTAAACCCATACTTTTAAAATGAAAATGCATAGGAAATGATAATTTGTGAATATAGGTACAAAATTAAATACAGTCCGCAGGGTCTTTAGAAAATTTATATTGATGATTTTCTAACATGCACATCGGCTGATCAGCGATGAGGGAAACATTCAAATTTAGATCGAATTACTTTTTTCTTACAGTTAAATTTATAGTTTCGTTTATCCGCTGCGTTCAGCCGATGCGCACGTAAGGGAATCAAACGACTGAATTAAGATCCACACATGAATCTTTAGGACGCAAACGATGAAATTCAAAGTAGAAGCAGGCTTTGTTAGTTCTCTCCCTACTACAAAAATCAAAGGTGATCATTCTCTAATTTGTCGGGGAACACTAAAAGGCGAGACTAATCCCACACTGGGTAATACACACTTCTAGAAACAAAAATTGCCCCTCCTGTGACCAAAAGTTAATGAAAACGACTGCTTAATTGTACGTTTTCTTCATGCAGGCCAAAACTATGCCTGATGTCCTACATGCGGATAATAGTCCAAACAATAAAATCAGGCCACAGGGTCCTTAACTTTCGGGAACAGGAGGGGATATTTCTGAACCTAAACGTGTGTATGACCCTACTGGCAGAAGCAGCAGCAGCAGCTCGCTCTTCGGCAAGTGAATCCCTTGACGGGAACACTACAGATAAGGGAGTTGATGTTGCCGTGAAGGGAATGATTGTCTTTGTCATAAACTTAAGCTGTGTAAATTTGGGGACCAAGTTAAGGCTATTTATCCATCTTCTTTTAGATGATCATGTTAGTCTGGTCTTGTATATGATCTGTACGTTTATGATATTCTATTTCGTTGTTCATCAGCTATCCTGCAGAACTTTAGTTTGGAACATTGCTGGTACTACGAAACAAGTACCCTTGTTGTTCATTTTGGTGACAATTTATGACATGGTCTGAAACTGTCATCTGCGGAAGACAAGATGGTGAATTTAGATACTGAATGATCTTTCACTCATCCTCCAACAAACTTCCTGCAACAACTCATGACTTTGCTTGAGGAAAATAACATCAGCACACGAAAGCTATTGTTAATCAAAGAGAGACACTTCTGTTTTATTTTGTAGTCTATGGCCTGATCGTTGAATTTGCGAACAATATTACTATGAATACCAAAATTCAGCCAAACCAGTAACAATCTAAGTTTGGTTTAAGTTTCGAGTGCGTGTTGTCGCGTGACGGTGGAGTTATTGCGTTGTTCAAATTTATACATCCTGGGTCCACATTAAAGCAGAGTCGGTACTTCTCCGTTCTACGTTCCGTGAATTTTGATTACCTTTTGATTAATGTGTTGTTCAACCATCATTTAATGGACGACCTGGTGATTCATTCATGTAATTTTACGTAATAGGTAGCTAGGTAGGTTCACTAAACCTAAATGAATTAGTAACATATTTTAGGACCAAACAGTAACCTTCTAAAAATATTGGCATATCTCTTTATCTCTGACATTTTACATCCGGCAATTAAAACGTAAAGTCACAGTCAAAGGTTTTATTTGGTTTGATTTGTTGTAGTGATTCTATACTCTTTGCCGGCAATGAGGAGGGTAAGGAAAGGTTCATGTACAACGACCTTAATACAGAGTTAGACCGCCCCTTTCAGAAATCGGTTCAACAGCCGCGGCGCCATTGCCCGCAAATGGAAACGTCGCTTATTATATATAACCGGATTACAGGTGCTAGTGCGTATATTTTGCAAATGAAAACGTGTCGAAAGCGGCGCGGGCGGCGGGCGGCGGGCAAGGCGAGAGTCCGAGACGCGCTCGCGTGGGTTTTCCTTTGATTTTCTCAAACAGTAGGTCACGGCAGCTGAGCACACAGGCGCGGGTAGCGGCGCCTCTCGCCGTCGCTTGCGCAGCTGTCACTACGTCATCACGTAATTCAATTATTGTAATCGATTAATGGCAAACTGTCTGCCCGGCGCCCCGCTTGCACGGTTTCTGGAGCATCGATCGGGGGCAAAAGAAACACTGAGCCGAGAGCAGACGGCCACGCTAGATCTAGCACGAGACGATCCTTGACCACCTTTGTGTGAACCAGTTCGAACCACCTCATTTATTTATGCATGTCTGCATTCCCAAGGTTTTGGTTACTTAGATGGTTGCAAATTTTGCGTCGTACGCGCTGTGACGTGGATGCGTATTATAATTCAATATACTATAAATATGCCATTGTCGCAGAAAATAAATTCGTAATTAAACATAGTTATTTTGTTTTGTTTCAGATGCGTTTGTTGTATTGCAGAACGGGTTTTCTGGGTAAGTTTAAGTATGGCTTGCCACAAAACACAATTGGAACAATTGATTGTCTGTCATGGATTATTGGGAGATCTATTATGACTTAAATATAGTATGTTCACTGTAGGTTAGTGTTGAACACTTGTCCCCGCGGCCGCGGCGCGGAGTGAGCTCGTTTCACTAATTATGCGCACCCGAAATAGGTCGCGATAAGAACGGTGCCTGCTCGGGCGCCGCCGGCCGACGCGGGACCATTGTTGTAGGTACACCACGCCTCTGATGCTACACCAAACAAATCATAAATGCAATCTATATCGACTATGTTTTACCGTGTGTTCATTAGCTAAGGAAATAATACTCATATTGAATGATATAATTATACTCGTAAAGACAAAGATATATAGATATATTTTCTTACACGTTAACTATGAGACTTCAAAATTTGAATGACTTTCCTTTATTAAAGTGTAATACATAAAATAAATTTACCAAAAAAAGTTTAAATTATTTTAAATAGACAACTCTCGTTGACACAAATTGACTTATTATCGTTCGGAATGTGACGAAATAACACGAGTCTTGTCTTACTGTTTCTCAACATCGCACTGCCTTATCTGTCACATTAACATCAACTTGATGGAGATGTCCCAAAGCGGCCGACAATCGTTTATATACAGTTGCCAGTGACCCTAGCGTGTATGAAGCTTTATTAGCCCAAGCTAATCTGATCGCTAGCACGTCGATATAACGTCTAGATAAATTGCGTTTATGTTCTTTCGCCGACATTAATAATGTGGTTGTTATACTGTTTCTTTAATACTAAGAGTCCAGGGAAAAACGGTGAGCGTCCATTGAATGTTTCGAACAAAAATGAATCTTAAGTCGTAATGACAAAGTACATTATTGTATTGAAAACTCAATACACTTTCATCGTTTTTTCCTTGGACTCTTCATGTGAAGTACGTACATTAAAGCAGTAGCTATCCTTCCCGGACAATAACATACCTACTGATATGCGAATAAAGTTATTGAAAGAATAAATAAAATAAAGGCCATGTATTGTTAATTCTAGTAAACATTACTTTTTAAATCCTAATTAATATGCCAGATTTTCACAGAATAAATAAGTAATAATAATAATAAACACTTGATATGAACAATACCGCGGAAATGGAGTTTCAGACGAAATATGCCAATAAACTTGAAAGTTTTTTGAGTTATCAGCTATACCTAACAAAACAATACATTCTAGTCTAGCTTACGAGGAGTTGGACCCTGACACAAATTCCTCAATTCGTGTAATTTTACAGCACGATTAATTAGAGTATATAGATGATAAGATTCAAATATCTCAAAATGTGCCAATTGCCACATCTGGATTATTTGATAAACATACTATGTATACCCTATATAGTCAAACTGCAACATTTCAAGGACGGAGGAATTAGCGACATACAAATTAAATTCCTATTGACTAGCCATTATGGCACTTTTTGTCCCGATGCATTTTGTCCCCGCATTTCTTGTTTTAGAACAATTTTAATCTTCTGTCTAGTGCGCTAGAGTTCATAATTCAATAAATTTTAAACGTTAAAAGTTTCAGGTTTCGTACTGAAATCTTCTCAATGTTTGTCTGTCCGTCTGTACGTCAAATCCGTTGTCTCAGCAATTAATAATATTAAGAACTTTACGTTTGGAATAGTCATCAGAACGTGCAAGCTGCAAGCCCATGTATTGCAATATAAAAAAAAAAAACTGAAAAAGAGAGGGAAGTATTTCGCGTTTTGAAAACCACGCAATAGGTTAAAAGAGGTATCATACCACAAATAAGGGCTTGGCATTTTAAAAAAAAATTGCCTTTTCCTCGGCATAGGTGTTTTTTAACAAAAACCGGACAAGTGCGAGTTAAACTGGCGTAGAGAGGGTTCCGTTAGGTACATGATTATTTTGAAATTTCCTATATTACCTACTTTAAATACCATAGACTGCTTATTATAGGTTTTCCTGTAATCTTTAGGTAAGGAACTACTTCCAAACTATATACATTAAAATTCAAAAAAAAATGTATTTAAGATTCTCACAACGAGCCCGTTCATTTGATATGTCACACGCTATAGTTTGCAAAACTTTTTTTCAAATTATTCTGATTTTCAAAAGTGGCCCCCATGTTTAAAATTCATTAATTTTCGTTGTTCGTGTTGCGGTCATTGACTTACATATTTGTACCAAATTTCAACTCAATCGGTCCAGTAGATTCAGAGCAAATTGGCTGTGACAGACGGACAGACAGACAGACACATGAGTGATCCTATAAGGGTTCCGTGTTTTCGTTTTGAGGTACGGAACCCTAAAAATGTGCAAAAAGACCAAACACCGCTTATCTCCGAAATTTGCCAATCTCAAATTATTAAATTTCCAAACATAACTATAAATATTTCAGTTCAATTGTTTTCGTACAAACAAAATAAAACGGACTTACTTTTGCAATCCACTCCACAGTTACATAGTTTCCTGTTATTAAATGTTTTATTTTTTACTTTTAGGGTTCCGTCCCTAAAAGGTTGTGTTTGGTGAGATACTACAATGATAACACAAATATATTGTTCAGTACAGTGGCACTGTTTTGGGTTAAGTGGCTCATTTTACATTTATTAAACATCCGCAAAATTACACAATCCATAATTCTCGGCATACTTTTCACACTTAATCCGGAAGCATTTTTACAACTTACTCAAATAAGTTTACAGTTATAAAGTAACCTACATATTGTTATGGGGGCGCCACGCCATCGCTCTGCAGCGCTATCGACATCCGGTGCAGGCGCGGGTTATCAGCGGCGACCTCCGAAAATTCCCGATGACTTTCCGAAAAGTCCCGGCAATTAGCCTGCGCGCGACCCTCTCCTCCCGCGGGCGCTTCCGCCGCGCTCCGCCCCCCGCGCCCGCGCACCCGCACACAAAGCGCGTGATAACGACCACTCAAACAGTTCCTAGAATATCGGGTTACTTATCATATTGAGAGGAGTTCTATTTCGCCTGAATGAATAAAACTGGCCCCAAGTCACTGCGATCAATTATCATTTGATGATCTTCAAGCCTGTTCTGATTTCGGTGGCCTATCTATATACTTCAGCGACAAAGTAGCTCAATAATTAACAATTTGGTTTGGTTAATTGTTTACCTAACCCACAAATCTCTCATGGACATGTTTCCTTGTTTAAACTAGGGATTTCCAACTATATGTACGTTTTATTAAAAGAGCGTAATTATTAATCATGTACCCTATTTAGTTCGAACTCATTAATTGATAAATTAAAGTGCTTTGTTTTAAGTTCTCATTATAATTCAATTGTAGGAGGTATTTTTATCATCATTATTATACACTAGCTTGAACTCGCGAACTGGAATTCGCTTATAGCTATTCCTTCGGGAACTTTTGAATTTTCAGGTATAGAAATTACCGTATCGTCCTATGCCAGGACCTAAGGGCGCTCGCCCACGCCTCGACTTTTTGTAGCGATGCAAACGGTGCGTTAGTAATGCGATGCATCATCGATACAGACGCCCGCGGCCCCCCTTCGTTAGTCCCTCCCCGAAACATTGGCGAATTTGTATCGATACAGTAGCGTGGCTTAATCGATACAGTGTGAATGTATCGCTACTGCATCGCTTCTGACGCGCAATGCAAATGCGACAAGTTTCCACATGTCGCGATACAGGGGTTCATGAAAATCCATTCAGGCGTTATAATATTAGTAGAACTAGCTTTTAACTACCTGCGACTTCGTCCGCGTGGTCGTTTATTGCAATTCCCTCAGCAACCGTGTCTTTTTCCGGTATAAAAAGCAGCAAATGTCTTGATCTGACCCTCCTACTATCACTATGCAAGCGGGAGTTGGGTCCTGGTGGCTATCAGTGGCGAAGCGTCAAATATTTCCTAAGGGAAGCCGGAAGAATTAGAACTGTACATGCGAGTATGTCATTTAATTAGAGTAAAATGGACTTCACTGACAACAAGCCGTAGCTTTCTAGCTTGGTAAAGCCGTCAGGAATCGGCTTGCAGGCAGGCTTCGCCACTGGTGGCTATCAAGAAATGCCTTTTAGGGCTGGGCACACTATCAGGCGCGGGTGCGCGCGCGCATGGCGGTAGGTACTCTTGCCTACTAAATAAACACACACAACATGAATGAACGTTTGCTTGAAGTCGAGCGCGCACTTCCGCCGACTCATATTAAGGACACCGAGCGATACCGGCGGTACAATTTCGAAACGGGAGAATGTAAGGAGGTCACCGGATAAGATTACGGTGAACTGTGTAAACAAACCGTTTACATTGATAAATCGTTAGTTTCTGCGACGGCGCCATGACGTCCAACAATATGAAGCCAATTGATAAGCTTCCTTCGATATGTGACATTTTATGGTCAGTCACTTAATTCAACTAAGCCCTACACTATCTAACTATCAATAAATCTAGACACACGGCAGTGTGTCAGCCAAAGTTCGCGATACACCGGCCGTAGGTTATATTACACGAACCATTTCGAGCCATTTTCGACCCCCCCATAACTTAAAATCTAATTGACATACTTGCAATTTTGCTTGTCTAGTAAACCCGTCTTTTTATTGCTAAATCCCAAATTTCAATAAAAAACTTCTTACCATTCACGAGATAATGACGTCCGAAAATCACTATTTTTATCACTGACTGATTGACTGACTGACTGACATATAGATCAAAAGTTTAGACCACTTCCAGGTGACCTAGGAAGTTGAAACTTGGTGTGGAGGTAGGTTATTGGACGTAACCATAGGAAAAAAACCAGAAATCATCACATTAAGGGTTGGTATAGAAGACAAAGTCATTAATGCGGCCAGTTTCGAACATTATATATGGAACTGGTGGATTAGATAACTTTGTTTTGTTATTTTTGAACGATTTTACTTTAACTTAAATTATGTTAGATATTTAGAGTAATTTAATGACGTTTTATTTAAATAATGAGGAGATAAGTATAGCTTGACAAAAAATCCTGATATCAGATCAGAACATAAATATATGTAACGCAAGAGTTTCACTTTACCGGCTTCATCGTCAGACCATCGCCACTAAGTGTGATGTATTAGACTAAAACAAACCAAATGAGCCCAAACTCGAGAGGTTTAGGTACTAGTAGCTATTAAAGAAGTCCACTATCCAACCCCTGGCTCCATGGCCACATCAGCTCGATACCAGATAATTGTATTGTCATCCGAATTACATATACTTACAAAGTTTTAAATCGGTACGACAATTATAAGTAAATAAGTTAAAATCGACTTCCTAGATTTGTTTACATACTTAGTTAGTTTCTTAGTTATATACAACATACATACATACATATTATCACGCCCGAAATCCCTAATGGGGTGGGCAGAGCCACAAGACTACTTGTGGCCACGTTCGATTAATTAGTCCTAAGATGGTATGATGAACCGTATGGTGACAGGTGATCAGCCCATCGCCCATACAGATAGTCCACCATGTTGGAGAGGACTCGTCCCTTAGTCGACTTTTACGTCATGCCAGGATGATAAGCATCTGCACGCATTCTATGCTATTTCTTCACTCCCAGTGCAGCAGAGGAGTTATATACAAGTAAAGCTAATATGAAGCATGTTATTATAGAAATAAATAAAATGCAATTTTCTATTAGGTAAGCCACGAGCTACGTGCTCGTTGCGTTTCAAGCCGTTTCCAGGTCACATGCTCAGAGATACACTAAAGACATCATAATAAGTTGACAGATTATTTACACACAATCAACGTATTTTGTCAAATGAGAAAAACAAAAATTGTTTTAGCCAATACGGACATCTACTTGACAGTGATCTAAAAGGGTTAATTTAATACTTCAAGAATCAAAGTTTGTCCCTTTTGGTTACATAACCAAAAGTTAACGAAAAAGACGGTTAAATTCACGTTGTTTTCATAGAGGCCAAAACTATACCTGATGCCCGATACGCAAATATAGTCCAAACAAAAAAACCAGGCCTCAGGTTCCTTGACTTTCAGGAACAGCGGCCCTAGCAAGGTTGACACAAGGATAAGTTTAACCGTCTTATCTCTAAGTGCGTCTCTGTCACACTAGTGCCGACGAAAGAGATAGTCAGAGAAATAAACAGGTTTAAGTTATCCCCATGTTTGGCATGGTAGGGCCGCTGGATGGAAAGTTTTGAAGCTAAACGTGTTTATGACCCGAAGTGATAAACAAATCGGTACAATCGATACCAAATGTAGCTTAAATGGAACATTTTCAATCCAAACTTCGCGAAGAAAGATAAAGCAAAACAAAACGATATGATTTGCCATATCGCATAGACAATGTCGAAAAGAGGCCCTGCGCTTTGGACAGAAAGCTAGTTTCATTTACTAATCTTATGCAGTTATTTTTAAATTTTAATGACTTTCCCATGCGATGAACAGATAAACTCTTTATCTGTTAATACTCATAAGTAAGTATGTAGTTGTTTTAACACTTCTTTTTTAACCGACTTCATATTCATTCATCTGAACTGCCCTTCTTAGTAAAAAGCTTACATGATTAAAGAACTGAGACTAAGGAAAATATTGATATTTATAATAGTTATAATTGTTTATGTTGATCAATATTCCTTTACCTAAGTACTCGTACCTATTCATATAAGAGTGCAAATTGGAATATTGATATTGTAACACTATGGTTTTTACTCGAGTTCTTACCGCGTGGTTTGAATTTATAGAGTAGTCCCGATATTTCGACGATGCCCAAGCAGCAAACAGTTGTCATAAGAGTACTACCTACGTATCAGCAGCTCTGCTACCCATTGCGGGCATCCAATATGTTTAATGGAACTTGTTTTAAAAACTATATTATCACTTATTACTAACAAGATAATCACAAATATTCATTATTATAAAACTATCAGCCAATTTTTAAGTTCAGTTTTGAATTGTTTCCCTTCAAGCATATTAATATGTAAGTTTAGATCGTTAAAGACTTTAACGCAGTGATGTACGTGCTTTTTTTGTACATGGAGTTGTTCACTTTAGGCAGGAGAACGCTAAACTTATACTGAGGGCATAAATTACTTCATTGAGAATATTTCTTCGTAAAGCAATCAGAATGATTTTTGACAAAAAGACATTACTAAAATAAATATGCATTTCAGTGTCAGGAAACGCATTTCCTTAAAAATATTGCGAAGATACTGCTGCGCCTCTATTCGGGAACGCTAAGTGATTCTGTAGCGATTCGTGAGCGAGATTTCTCATCTCGCTCTTACGCATTACGCGTCGTGCGGAAGAGTGGGATGAGAAATCTCGCTTCTGAATAGAGGCGCTGGACATGCATGCGATAAATTGTATGCAAGCATCGCTTCTGTAGACCAAACGTTGACTTGACTGGACATTGACTGAGTTTCCCCAATATACAAGGTGGGCCAGAAGTTTTTGCAAATAGCAACACAGATTTTTTTCTAAACTATTAATTGTGCGGTACAAAGGATGATGGGAAATTAAACGCCATTTTGTATATTTATGACTACGATGGACCGTTTCACAGGAAAGCAACGTGGTTATTGTGATAATCCCTTTCCAAAAAAAACTGGAAAAGTGCGAGTTAAACTCCAGTGGAGAGGGTTCCGTGATTATATGAAATTTACTATGTTACTTTAAATACCATACACTTTTTGAAGGTTTTCCGGTAATCTTTAGTTAAAGAACAATTTTTTGTATATTTTTCAAAATTTTAGGTCCAGTAGTTTCGGTGATAAGGAGGGGGAGGGGGGGAATGGTAATTTTTTGCCTATTTTCCTAAATAACTTCAAAACCGTTTATGTTAAAATTATAATTTAAAAAAATTAAGATCCTTATACCGAGCCCTTTCATTTTATATGTCACACGCCATATTTTGCAAATCGTACGTACCAGAAGTGATGATTGATGAAAAAATACTGATATTTTCATATAATTCCGTAGTCGGTTGCAGGAGTGCCAGCAACAAAACTGAGCTCATTTATACGACAACAAACAAAATATATTTTATGCTTATTACTTATAACAAATACCTAATAAAATAGCATTTGTAGTTTTGCCTCTATCATGTTTCTAAAAGTGCAAAAACTTCTGGCCCACCCTGTATATGATTCCATATTTTAGTAACGGATACACGCTGCCATAGTAAATATATTTACATTAAATAACGATACTAGCTTATTTCCATGACTTCTTGCGTTGGATTTTGCCTTAAAGGCCTAAGATTTCAAAAAATACTTTAATAGATCGCCTGCATACCTTCGCAGAAACCTTAAGTATCTTTCAGACATCAAACTTCTAGCTTCAGCAATTTCAGTTGCGTGATGATATTATTAATTCAATATTTTTTCTTATACGGATACACATAGTAGTTTGATGTGTACCGTCTTACTGTGAGCATAAATAATACTTTTTACCCCTAGATAAGGTACCTATCGCATATTACCAAGTATATCAGTTCAAGTATTTACTGTGACTATTTGAGATCTCTGTCCAAACGATTAAAGCACTGACAAGACCAAAATCGGCTTTACTTTAACACTAAGTACTTATTTGATTTGGCAAAGTGAAAAAAATATACGTTCATATTCATTATATTATTGAAAAACCGCACCGTGCTCATATGGCTAGGCGCTACGGCCGCACTCACAGTCAGATAATGAACAATTATCTTGTTACTTTTTCAAAATTCCCATACCTAATCCTCACTAATTTTAATCGTTCCTTAAATTAATCTAAAAGTGCAGTCACACGAGCAACTTTCCACGGCAACTTATAGCCGGCACTATAGCTGTCTTACTCTAACTTCGTACGTTAGAGGGTTCCTATAGTTGCCGGCCACACATTGCCGTAAAAATCAAGGAGGAAAAGTATTTTAAATATTGTTTAAGACTTTTTGCTTCATGAAAACTTTATTTTATTATAATAAATAGCAATACTGCATTAAAAGATTCTTTACAACTTGCTTGCCTCATCAGGGAATCGAACCGATCAAATGTGAAAAAATAAAACTGTGGCCAGCCCTTACAACCTTACATTGTTGCATATTGGGAAGATTAATTTCAAAAAGAAAATATCATACACTTCGTATCGCTTAATTCTTCTTGATTTAGTCAAATAATTGTATATTAAGTTGTTATAATCATATGGCTATTTCGAAACATCGCGCAATTGATGAATGATATACTTACTTGTTTAAATGACTCACTGCATAGCAAATGTCAAAAGTCAACGGGACTGAATCCTAATGCTTTAATTGCGAATGGTATTACATATAAGTTGGACTTTATTCCGGAAATAATTTCCATCCATGTGTCATGATTTCGCGTTACTAAACTGATGAATCAATGAAGCATATCAGTGGTCAAGATGATGCATGTTGGCGCCAACATTGTCAGTAGGTGACTCAGAAATACCATGATCGAGTGGCTTCGGAAAATTTCACAGTGAAGTGTCTTGTTTTCCTGCAGTTGCAAATTGAACGTGTTCTATGGAAATGCCCTGAATCTACAATGATTTAAGTAAATGAAAACCATGTTCTTAATATGCTTATCGCTTGCAGAAAAAGGGGTCGAAAATTGATGGGCAAGATGTGGCAAGGGCACTAATAACCAGTATGCTACTGCGGCCCTAGCATGCTAGAACCGGGGATAAGTTACACCCGTTTATCTCTCTGACTATCTCTTTCGTCGCCACTTGTGTGAGAGAGACGCACTTAGAGATAAGACGGTTTAGCTTATCCTTCTGTCGACCTTGCTAGGGCCGCTGGCGGCATGTATTCAAGTCAAAGTCAAACTATCTTTATTCAATTTAGGCTCTTACAAGCTCTTATGAAGGTCAAGGAATGAATCTACCACCGGTTCGGAAAAAATCCTCTACTGAGAAGAGCCGGCAAGAAACTCGGTGAGGTATCATTTTTCAAATCTGTACACATATAAGTCAACAATGATGTCTACAGTTTTATACAAATCTAAGTATATACCACAGCAGCATTGTATTTGTGACAAGGTGCCTTTTTGTAGAAATATATGCTATTAAAAACTTAAATAACAGTCTAAGTTCAATTATTAAATTATAAAGAAATCACAGCAAGTATTCCGTTACGTGTGCAAGGAATGATCAAATATTTCAGCTACTTTCAACACATCGATAGTTGCTTCTTATCATGTTTACCACCGACACGCAATAGCACAGGGCTGATGACATCCCGCGCTTCCGACGACCGCTGATTGGAGAACTACACGTGTTCCAGTAAGTCAATGAATTTCAATGTCTTTGTGCAGTCGTACATTCGATTCGATCGCTGCTTGGCCTGCGTCGTGCGCCCGCGTCGTTTATCGGGCGCGCTGCAATCCGCGCTGACCCCGCGATATCCTCGATCTATATTACCCCTCGCCCCGCCGCCCTCGTCTAGCCTACAAGCAATTTTATACTTCTCTACTAACGACTTAAAGACTAGATTAGAGCAAAGAATCAGTGAGAGCGGGCGCATGAATGGGCTAGCTTGTGAATGAGCGGACTATGTCCCGCGGGCGATAAGCGCTATCTTCGGGGCCAGCTGACAGTCCATGTTGACAAACCCTGTTCTACTTTCGCTCTGCGTCCTGTTTAGGTTTTGAATCTACTTCGTCGTTACCGCTTTCATTCTTAATCTGTCGAATTTGAGATGTTGAACGCTTTGCTCGTGCGTCAAAACAATAATATAGTCTTTATTTACACGACTACGCCAGAAGAAGGATAGTTTACACAACAAAAATAAAAACATATTTCATAGTCCGAAGCCTTCTTAAGCCGAACCACCACCGCGTGTTTACTTATTTGTTGCAACTTCGACAGCTCCTCTATTTAAAATGAAATTACTTACATTCCCTTGCATATGCTGATTCATAGGAATTAATTTGTATCTCGTTGAGTCTCAAATTATATTATGTATTTAAATGTATTCGACATAGTTTAAATAGGTGTTCGATTTATATCGAAACGTGGTTACGCGTTCATCGTGTCTTGGTTCGCTGCAGCCTACGTTGAAATAAAACTTTTGATTGTTTGCAAAATACAGTTATCCGACTCCTCTAAATAGTGGAAAAATGATCGTGATTTTGTGTCCATATTTATGAAGTAGGTTTGTGGAGCCCACGAATTCGTCTAGTCTGGGTAAAATTCAACTTAATTTCGGGATAAAGAACACTTGAGGTGTTGGATGACTTTCAGTGTCTACGCATCAGTTAACATACAAATCAATTTGCCATTGAGGTGTGATTTAGTATCGAACATTCAATAATACAGTTTGATTGTACCACGTAAAAATGGCCTGCTAATTAAAGCAATAGTAAATTAAGCCGCTATCAGGGGTGAAAGCTGGAATGAACCGGACGTTAGAGGCTTGTAAGAAACCCTGAGTGGTAATTGCGGCGGGTGGAGAATTCTCGCGGGTAACGAGGCCGGCTGCGCGCGCACCTGCGCACGCGCCGCGCACGCGCCCGCTGCAAGCTGCCCCAACCAAATGCATTTACATTTTTTTTTTTCAATTCGCTCCACGATGTTAAATGTGTCTTTATGAGTGCCCCGTCAAGATGCGCCTGATTTGTGGCAAATATTTCGCTAAACCCTATAGATAGCTATCTCTTAAAATGTAAATAATTACCCCTAAATAATCACTGATCATCACAATGTTGCAGGCTATCATTTGCAACTAATATCCTGTACAGAAATTACTGTAGTAACACTGTAAATGTAGCTAAAAAAGGCGTATTTTTCAACTTCACTAAAATTAATTATTTTGAAAGTGCTGAGTATTTCTTGTCCTATTAGGATTTTAAATTGCCTCACTTTATTAATAGCAAACGATCCCGCTGCATTTGGGTACTACGTTTTGCATTGCGTTAATGATAGCGATCAGTTTCATAATAAGTGCATGCCTTCCGAATGAATCATGCGATAGGAAAAATATTAAAGCAAATCGAGTGTTTTACCAATTATATCAATCGCAGTGATATTAATTGCTCAGATGTAGGTTCACGGAGGCATCCGCATTCCGCCGCAGCGTGCTCTTAATATCTAGCACGGGAGGCTGTTCAAAAGGTCGTTATGAGTCATTTGCGACAGTGCACCGGCTATTAACATTCCGGTAAACACCTCGTCAATCGATGCTGCGCGCCGCTGCCTGATTGACGACACCGTTCGGACTATACACACTGGTTAATGTTTTCAAAATATTCCTACATTACCTGTTCCAATAGTAAATGGAGTTAATGTTGCACTAGGTATTATGACATTGCGTATATCAATGAATGAACATAGGAAAGTTGGCTGTTGGCTCTACCTTCAAAACTGTAGAACCGACCTGATAATAATCAACAAATAACACAAGTCGATTATTCTAAACATACAGCAGAAAATAATAATAGTAAAAACGAAACGTGTAGTCCCGGACACAGCGCGCATCGTCAGGAGCCGTGGTTCCTCTCTCTGCGGCCCTAACCGCCGGCAGCTGGAGCCCTGCCCCGCTGCCGGCGTCGCCCTAGGTTAGGTTTTTCTGGTGTTTGTAGGTATTTTTATAGTGATATCGTATTTTACTTAGGCGTCTTTCACGTTAACACGCGGGCGCGGTGGCTGGTGCGGTCATGAAATATCAAACATATGGCGTTGTATGCAAGTGTTCACGTACGAAACGCACGTGCTCGCCAAGACAAGTCAGCGTATCCGCCACCGCGCCCGCGCTGCGCCCGCTAGTTGTACGTGCAAACCACTTAGAGTTAAGACCAATAAAAATAATAAATAATACCTAATAGATTGCTGGTGTTACCAGTGCAATCATTCACAGCAGGGCAATTTGCTTCTGAGAACTCCCCAGGCTTGCCTTCACCGGCCAGTTGGGACCTGACCCTCAACTGCTCGAGGGGAGAATATGTTGCGTAAAAGTGCTGAAGCAGCTCTCCGGAAAAGTCCGGAACTCCCATAATCGCGTGAGGGACAAAAACATACAAAATAATGATAATAACAATAACACCGTTTTTTTTTATGTTTTTTTTTTTAATTTTATAATGATATTTTTATAGTGTAAATAAATGTAAAAATTGAGAAAAAAAATATAAAGTGGAATAATAATAATGAATTAATAATATTTTTATATAAATTATAAGAATAAATAAAAAATAAAGATAATAATGATAATAAATTACTTATTTCAGACCAAAGAATTCCATAACATGTATGTTAGGATCCACCGTTATTTTGTCCACCGTAAAATTAAAAATAGGCAAATCAAACCTGCTCGCAATTGTTTTCAGAATGCAATGAATTTTTGGGGGCTTTCTGTGACTCGACCCAACAACAAGACTACCTTTTTCTGTATGACAGCCAGGATATGTCGGTTGTGGTGAAAATAACTTGTCTCAAGCCACCGGTAAAAGTTAGCTATAAATGAATGTCAATCAATTGTTGTTTTGCATTTGCTCGGTGGTAAGAATGCGTCCCTTCGTCGCGTCGCCGCTCGAACAATAATATGAACACAGTGAAATTAAATACGGAGTTAATATTCGGTGTCAATGAACTTGTATGCATGTAATAAACAAGCTACGTATTCGATGAGAAATTAGTTTGTAAATCACTTTACACGTGTAAGTAGGTACATATTGTATGACCTTCTACTGTCATGCCATGATTTTAACGTAAAAGTTTAAAAACGATAATTTAGTTGACAGCCACTTGGTTCTTTAGCATTATTGCACACATATACTGTAATAATTCGGAGGAATTATATGTCATTCGTCGCACGCTGATATATTATGAAGTTATACCTGTTTAAAACCCATTCCATTAATAAAGCAAGTAATTACCACTGTACCACTTCCTGCTTTTATTTGGAAGATTTTATAAATTCCCCATTGCAAAGATTACAGTTTTCTTCTTTTATCAAAGTTGACATTTATTGTTTGATCGATAGAAAATATCTAAAGGGACCAAAGGCGAAGCGTGAGGGTAAGCCGGTGTATCAATTCTCGTTCTAAACATTATATTATTACTCATTAAATTATCTATTTACTTAAAAAATATATGTAATATGTTATTTTTATGTTAATACAAGAAGTAATTAATAATAATAATAATGATTGAGTTAAGAAATTTATGCACCGGCTTACCCTCACGCTTCGCCTCTGATAGGGAGATTACAGTACAGACCAGTTAGTCCTTAAAAAAAACCTCTGCTATAGTATTTTGTTAAACTCAGTAGCTTTAACACAATCTATAAGAAACATATACATTTTTTTTTTCATCAAAAATATCTTTATTTACTCTCACAAAGGTACTTATAGGTAGCTACTACAATAATGACGAGAAAATTATGATCAGTGTGAGAGCCTGGTGTCCATACTAGGATACCCTGTGTGACAGATCACCAGGCCCCCTTAATTAGGAAGGGTTAGTACGGAAATAATAACTTGAATATTACCAATACAATATGCAACTAAGCAAATAACTGATGATCATTCACCTCATAATACGTATTCTCTCTCATAGAGCTCTACCAACTTTTCTGTGAATTCTTATCGAACCGAAGCAATCCAATGCAATAGGAACTTTGATTGTCCACTTGACTCCACAGAAAAGTTGGAAAACGTATAGGTTGTATGGTATGGAGTCACTATGAACTCTCTGCCACTGCTTTAGTAAAAATCTCGTGCTTGTTACTCATTTATTTATCAGGTACCTAGTAGGACATGTTTCTGGCTACATTTTTCTTTGGTCGGTTTGGCGGACTTTAATAAACTCGCCTTATATCCATAGGTTTTAGAAGGACATATCTATTATATTATGTTAAAAAAATCTATAAAAAACCCATCCAAGTTCTCGTTATTTTGTTCCAAGAGACTAAACGTTATTACGACGAGATCATTTAGTGAGAATGTTAACTTAACCAAAAATTTAACTGTTTAGTTGGAGTAAACCGGCCACCTGTTAGAGTACTAGCGGTTGTTAGTAACGCAGCTCGGCGCACGCGCAGGCATGCGTACGCGCCCCCCTCCGCCCCTTGCACCCTCCCCCGCGGACCCCGTAAGCCATTCATCGGAATGCAGCAGTGTACTTCGGCTGTACACCTCATTATCAATACTCGCTATTGACTTACTTTGAACTTAAGCCCATGTTAGGGCATTCTTAAGTTATGTGAGCTTATCTACTTAATGCGCTATTGAACAAATGATGGGAATGCTATTGTCATCGTTGTTATAGTCTAATGAATATGTTGCACCTATGATGATAAACCTATGGTGTTTTGATTTTACTTGTTACATTGTATGTGCTTCAAAGTTTTTCTATAAGCACTTATATGTGCTACCAGTGCAATGAATTTCTTAAAAATTCCACTTTCTAAACAATTATTCTTAACCTAGGTATGTCGAAAACACGGTAAATTAATTTAGAGATGAAGTCCCAGTGCGCCTCTGTTTATCTATATGGCTGCGCTAATCTGGAGAACAACTAAAGAAAATTGAATAACCGTTTTCAATTTTATAGCTTGAAATTTCGCGGGAGGTTTATATGAATTCAACATTGATCTATCACGAGGTTAGCTTTCCCGGTTGAAGCCAGGCCGGGTTGCAGATGCTGAATAATCAAACACTTTTCCATGCCAAAGAGCAAAAGTCCTTTTCCCTCTTTCCACCTTAAAGTCAACAAGGTTAGACCTTGATTATAAATTGAAAACTAGGTATTAGGGCAACTATACTTCACGGGTAGAATTAGAAAAGTCATGCCACATAAATGAGTGGTTGGGTCAATGAGCGATTAATCTATTAGCTGGTGCCTGCGCAGGCGACCACGTACTGATGATCGATCATAACAATTGTTCAGCGAAAGCATCAGTATCCTCCGCGATAGAAATGTTACGTAACCGCGTATTCGTAATTTAGGATCATTTACGGATGATAAACGGTGGAGCTTCCGGCGCTTTGCCGACGCATCGACAATAAGCCGCGTGGTTTAGCTGAGATTCGGGAAGGGACGGGAGAGCACGTGAATGACATCTCGGAGGGTCGGTCGGCACAAGGAAGCGATCGTCGGCCCTCCGTACGCTGACCCCGGCCGGACGTCACGGCTGAGAGGAGACGAGTGCAGCCCGGCGCCTCGGCCGCGGCGGCGGCCCCTGCCCTGCTCCACTGCTCCCGCTCCCTGCAGCCAAGATACCCGAATCACAGTCAAATAAATCTCAATATAAATCAGGCAATAAGCTTCACATTACTTGGGGGGAGGGGGGGGGTTTGGATTCGGTATTACTGTTAACATGAGTGTAAATAAACAGTTTGAGATAAGGTTTAAAACATCTTCGATTTGTTCGATTTTAACATGATCTTGATCCTAACCATTGATAAAATTTTATGGTCCTTATTATTTAACATGTTAAATTTTAGTACCTACTATCTGATTGGCTATAATGTTAATAATATTATGAAGGTTATTCAAATGTAATTTATGTAGTCATAAAAGCAATGGTAATTGACAATTAAAACAATTTGTATTCTTGAACATATTTGGTAATAAGACTTTTAATTTCAAGCTTTCAACAAAGTTTTATAGGTCGTTAACAGTCTATTACCTGATGGTGATCGTGGCATAGGCTGCGGATAGATCAGTGTATTATACCCAGTTAAACTAGATGGCGCCACAACCGCAGCCTGCGGCATATTTAATAAATTAAAATGATAATAAATCAACAAATTCGCGTAAATTGGGATTCCCAAGCAACAAGCCCAAAAGTTTTTCGGGAAAAAGATTAAATGTTTAAGTGAATAACAGCCGCATTTTAAAAAAATCGCCGAAAGGTGGTGTTTTTCTAAAGTACGCTTGTATGATTGTAGTAAAACTAATAAATGGATCCCTTTGATTTGATCCCCATGTTATTCATTACTAATAATAAATACCTTATATCATTTAGTCCAGGTATCCGTGGTCCTACTGTATAAGATAGGTAACATTAAAATGACCGCTTGGCATTTTTATTGGCAGCAACTATACTTGATGAAAATAAATTTAATTATATAAAAAAATTGAAAAATGTGAAGTTAAGTAAAGGCTTGGAGGAATAAAACAAGAGGCCTAGGCTGTCAATCGCGTTACAATCAAGCCTGCCTCGGGTTTTGGAACGACATCTATCGGTGAATGTCTTAAATCGCAGCTGCAATTCGTTCAAACAATTATATTGTTTCCTTCGAAAAACTGGTAGTAGTTATTTTATTTATATTCACTTATTTATTCAATTAAACATAATTTACACAGCATTACAGTATTACACCAATACGCTGGAAAATTCAAATAATACACAAAAATACAAAATAACGAGAAACAAAAACAAAGGCGAAAAATCTATTTTTATAATTATAATTATAATTTTTACTTGGCAGACATTCACGGCACGCAATTGTCCATTGACTCCAAAACAGATCACAATATTCACAATCAGGTGCCGATAGCAGAAGTAGATTGAGCATTTGTAGTGCCCGACCATTAGGTGAGCTCCTGTGGCAAACAGTGCGCACTGCAAGAAGACAAGAACTTCGTGGTCCCGGCAAAGTTCTAGGCACAAAGGGAACGGACAGTCTTACGAGTTTCGCTCCAAGCTCGGGGCACTCCGCATTATCCCGAAGAATATTACAAGAGGTAATAAGAAGGCTGTAATTTCGCCTTCCTTCCAGGGAGTAGAAGCCAAGAGAGCCTAGTAGAAACTTAGTTGGATACAAAAACGGATAGTACCCATCTAGTTTTCTGTACATAAAGTTTAGAAAGGCATTTTGGACGTTTTCCAGAAGTAAGGCATATGTAGACTCGTAAGGGTTCCAAATGATCGCGGGCGTCTCGAGCTGCTTCCTAACAGTGCCGTGTACAGTAATTTAATGGATTTTGGGTCATGTTACGAGTATAAAAGAGGAGTTAAAAAGATCAACCCACACCATTCTTTTCAATAAATTCCTAGAATATTTTAGGGTTCGGTGTTGGGACTAGCTCTGGGGGCTTAATAACTAGATTCACTGGCAAACAGGTGGCAAAAACTGTTTCAGATATGAAGCGAGGCAAAGTCCCCGGGGCTGGGCGGCCTCAGTGGTGAGCATCTGCAACATGCAGGGCCTCAGCTGCCGAGATTGCAGGCCATGTTTTATACAACCCACTTATTGTACTACCCACTCATTTGTAACGAGCGAAATGACTAGAAACATTGCTGGGGACTGGTGATATCGCACGTAGGGTAAATTTTTGTCCTATTTCCGTGGCAACCGTTGTAGCAACGACTCTCGATAGCCTGCTGAACGCTGAAATCGATAAGTTCTTAAAGCTGCACAATGCACAGTTCGAGTTTAGGGTCGGGCTGTACTCTGAAATTGCCATCATCGGCCTGAACTATTACTCGCGTGTATGCATGTTACTTAGATAGCATTCGACTTAGTAAAATACGCCTTGCTCTGGAAGAAGCTCGAGGAAATAGACCTGCTAGTTGTCAGAGGAACTGAGTTAGAATGTGGGGTTCGGCAAGTTGGTTTAAGCTTACCTAAAATGTTTAACTTATACGTTAACGCCTTAATTGGATGTCGTATAAATGGTGTATTACTTTTAATAATAGTACCTACGTGGACGACATGGTGCTGCTGAGCTGCTCAGTTGGCGGCTTAAGGAAACTGTTGAATGTCTGCGTCTGCGAGTCTGCGAGGATTACGCGGCAGTACACGATCTGTCTCTAAAAGTGAACTTCTGATCCTTAAAACAGGGACCAAGTGTCCATATCACCTATGTACCTCCACTATGGTGAAATAGATCGCCGGTAAAGAGAGTGCAGTTTTAAATATTTAAACTTCTTCTTCTTCTATCTGTAACTGAAAATAAGAACGATGATATGGATATTAAGAACACGTAGGTCGTTAACGACTAGAGCCAACATGATCACCCACAGGTTTAGCGACGTACCTACAGCTAGTAGCAGAATAACTCTGTTTCAAGCTTACTGACGTGTACCCATTTGCAAAAGGCGCTCAGTACCCTGCGAGTCCTATACAGTTACACATTCAGAGTGCTGCCGGCGCTGTCGCGCTGGTACGTATGCTGGTGGTGTTTTCTTTTATTTATTTATTTTAAAAACTAATTTACCACTCAAGTTTTGCGTGGCAGCGTCTAATTTGTTACGTTTTTCAAATTAGACGCTGCCACGCAAAACTTGAGTGGTAAATTGACAAAAATTGTTTTAAAAAGTGTGTTTATCAAGGAGTTAAGTGGGAGAGTAAGATAAGATAGGCACAGCCCTACGACTTGATAAGCGCCGGATTCCAACGCGATTCACGCCCCACATCCATTCCCAAATGTTTGTTAAAAACATCGCTTATTCGGTATTAACAACTTATAGAAGAAATTATTTGGCACACCCTTGGCCTGCAACTCCCGCGTTCAATATCTCGATTAGTATGACATATAGGTACCTATCAAGTTTGTAATGCTAAGTGTTTTACTACATCGTCACTAAAACGCCAAAACTTCGTTGTTGCGTGGTACGTGTTTGTAGTTCACATTTGCAGTGTTAACATTTTAAGTGACGATATAATAAATAAATAAATAATAAATAAATCAGGGGACAATCTTTACACAAATCGATCTAGTCCCAAAGTAAGCTCTAAAGGCTTGTTTTATGAGTACTAGACGACGATATAAATACTTATATAGAGAAATAAATACTTAAATACATAGGAAACATCCAAGACTCAGGAACAAACATTCGTGCTCATCACACAAATATTTGCCCTTACCGGGGATCGAACCCGGGACGCTTGCGTCGGAGGCAGGGTCACAACCAACTAGGCTATCCGCGTCGTCAAATATAAATATAGTAAATCACTTTAGTACCGTAACGACCTGGGCAAATGTATGGAATCTGTCATCAGTGTTGCTAGTTTTAGCTGTCAATGTAACTTTACATAAAGTCGTCCCACGATAACTCTGCAACGAAAAAATGGCAACCCCATACGTCATTCCATACGACGGATTGAAATTTTGTATGGAATGACGTATAGGGTTGCCGTTTTTTCGATGCAGTTATCGTGGGACGACTCTAGTTTAAGTTTAACGCGTGTCTTTGTAAAGACCGAGGTACAGGAATGCTATTTACATTGGTGAATGTTTTTAAGGTTAGTAGGTACAGTTAACAGTTCATGGTAGATACCGGATACATTTTGAGAATGTTATATTTATTATGTTTATCATATTAGTGATTTCAACTTAATTCGCATTAAGAAAAATAAAGTTCTTTATTTAAATTAAATGTATATTCAGCATATTTACTTCATAAAGTACCTATACCTATGGCAGATAGCCTCTTTGCTATGATTAGTTCATATGTGGCCTGGCAATAGGTACGGCTAAACGGCATGATGAATTTGTTATAAAAACTAATGTATTTTAAAGCATTTACCAACTAAAAGTATATATTTATACCCACGGTCAGATAATATAATAATAATTTATTTAATTTAAAGGCACAGTAGGTAAATAATTCAATGATAGGTATATTATTTAAATTAGTTTGAATTCTCAATTTTAGGCATGTACCTACCTACCTAACATATATTATTATAGGTATGTATACTTTAATAACAAATGTTGTTCTAATAAGAATACCAAAATATTTAATTTTGTATGGGGAAACTTATTTAAAAGTATAGAAATAGGTTATTAGGTATTCATTTTAAATGAATAATAATAATATGTTTAATATTTTATTATAAATAAATTAAATTGTATTGTTTCTATTAATAAAACTAATAAACCTGTATCATTTAATAAATATAAAATAGGATTAAAAATAAATGTATGTATATTGTCGGTCGGAGCGGTAACAGAGGCCGGCTGGCGCGCGCGGCGCGGGCGCACCCCCGGCGTTCGTGGGCCCCACAACACACCACTCCGGCGCACTTTTTACGCACCTACCGCCCCTACGACTCTGCGCCTACCCGTCATCCAAAAAAAAAACAACTATTTAAATAATCCATCCGCTTTATAAACGTTTCTTGGGCGTCCTTTTAAAGCGCTAAAACAGACCATCGGTTTACCTATTTAGGCCGTGTTTTTGTAATTTTTAGTGACTTTTAAACATTTTTGAATTAAAATATTTAAAAAACAGGTCATTATCGATCAAACTATATTTTTTTGTTGAATTTTTGAAATTATTTTAGTTAAAATTCAGTAAAATGCCCTTTGTTGGTGGAAAATATTCACACAAAGCACAAGCATAATTATATATTTAAATAAGCTATTATATAAGGATGTTATATTTTAATTAGAATCTTTAATTACGCGTGTAGGTAATTAGATGATAATAATATTAAACAAAAAATAAATAAAATAAAAAAAAACGAATTAGTATAATAAGAACCTGATAAAGGATTGGGCCGACCATCCAGGTAGTAATTTGGGCTCATTGGAAATTAAGATTTATATTTCAAATTTATAATTAGAAAATTACCTACTACTATCCTGCCACGACGTAGGTAGGTAGGTAATTAATTCTCTTTTAAGGCATAATACCTCTACACTGAATTGTAATTTTATGCCTTAGATGTCTTTTTAAAGTTAAAAAACATAATGGTACCTACATTTACATAATATAATGTTTCAAAAGTCACAACTAACATATATCATTACTATTAAAATATGGGTAATACATAATTTTAAAAAAAGTATTTTCTTGGTATTTTCAGTCATGTAAAATTACTTTGAGAAACAAAAATAAGTACAGAAAAAATATTACCTACCACAAAAACCACGAATATATAGAATAATTATGATAAGTCCAAATTGCTTAGACATACATACACATACATAGCATCACGCCCGAAATCCCTAATGGGGTGGGCAGAGCCACAAGACTACTTGTGGCCAAGTTCGATGAATTAGTCCTAGGATGGTATGATAAATTGCTTAGATAATAATATATATAATATCGACTTAAAACAAACGGTGCAAATGCAATTAAAAACGCCCCAAACTAGGGATCCAGGTTTGAGTTCAAGTAATATGTCTTAGGAAATAAGCTTAAGCTCTGTGGGTAATTTAAATTAGGTAAGTAATATAAAATATCAATAAAATGTACCTATAACAATTAAAGGAAAAATAAAGAATATGGGACTGTTCAATATCACAATATTGTTTGATCTATGTACCAGTTAATTACATAAATAAGTGTAAGTTTGTTAGAAGCTACTTAAAACCTATTTTTTACACAACTACACATGCAAGTTTTTTTTTTGTGGTATCGTTTAAATGTAGGATCATCTAAAAAAACTGTCTTTCAGGCCTGAGATTTATAGTGTAACAATTTAAAATAAATATCAACAATATTCTTATTTTTTAATCATAATAGGAGTTTGTTACTTCATAACAAAACTGTGAGACACAATAAGCCAGTGTTGCCAACTCTGAATTGGCTGAGGCTCACTTGCCAGTTACAGAATTGGTAGCAAGTTTCATGACATTGATTTGTTATTCGTAGTGGCATTTTATTTTCCGTTTATTAAATTATCTTTTATTTTGCTTCTCTTGATTCTCATTCTTTTTTTAAAACAAGCATAGTTCAAACTATTAAAAAAAATGGTAAGTTTTAAGTTAAGTTTTCACTACATTATAAGAGTAGAAATATTCTTATCTACTTTAGTTATATTGGATTTATTACTTTCTGACATTATGTGGGTAGCAGATGTGCCATCGTCAAATTATCTAAAATTCAAAATTAATTGTATTTTAATAAATTTTCTGTTTGAATTAAAAGAGGTCCAGTATAGTAATGATGTTATGAGCATGATTATAGTCTCTCCGACCTATCAGTAATGTGTATCAAGCAAAACGGTACTTTATTCTAAAGCAATAAGAAGTTTGACTGCCTCAGAAAAGTTGATTAACTATACCCTCGGCCCTAGGATGACAAGGGTAAATTATCCCCCAGTGCACATCTCACATATTATCAAAGAAAGGATACACTGAGGGATACGATGGAAACAAAATAACTTAGGTATCCGTGTGTCATTTCATGCTAGAGCCGCTGAGCTTTTTGGACCAGCAACAGAAAACTTGTTGTCTAACTTTATCAAGTGGATCGTACCTATAATAAAGCAGCAAATATAGGTTTTGCATTAGAATGAATGTCTATGAAATTTGACATGTATATACTTAGGTAAGAAATCATGCACAGATCCGATTGTTTTATGTTTTTTTTTCTGCCTTTTGAAATGTTCAAGTATGATCTGTATGTAGCAGTACTGTAAGTGTAGGGTCTATGGTGCCGCGGTGCTGGCGGGCGCGCGGCCGCCGCAGCTGCGCCACGTGGCCGCGGGCGCGCCGCTCACGACGACGCTGCATGTCAGTTTTCTGGAAAAATTGTCAAAAGTAGCACATCGGGGCGGCGCGGCGGCGGCGGCGGTGGCGGCGCGAGCAATTTGCGCGGCTCCTTGTGTGTGTGCGTTCCTGTCGCGAACGCTGCTGCCGCGGTGTGCGCGTACGTAAAGTGAAGGTCGAATATTTTGTCCCTACTCCGCGGTTTATTGGCGTTCACGAGTCGGCGCTGTGATAATGAGGCGTCGTCGTCCCGTTCGCTCCGGGCGCGCCGCGGGCCCGCGGAAAGGGACGGACGGCGATGTGCGCGTGCGTCGGAGCCTCCGCCGGCGCCGGCGCGGCCTGCCCTCATCAGTCTCCCCGCAGCGGGGAAGTGGTTCGCGTGTGCGACTCCGCGTCGTTCGGGCTGCGCGCGCCCTGCGCCGCACACGAATATTTTTAGATAACAGCTCGAATAATTTATTCGCGAGTCAGTGATCGCGCGCACTTTTGCGGATATCAGTATCTGTGCTGGAAGCGCGCTCGAGTTGCGCGGTGCGGCGCACTGCCGTCGCCGGCGACGGAGACATCCCGATAGGTAAGCTGCGCACTTCCTGCGCGCTCGCCGCCATGATCGGTCGGAACGTCACTTCCGCCGACGACCGGAACCTGCGCGGAGTCGGCGACGGCGACGGCTGCGCCCGCGCTGCTGGCCGCGGTGCGCTCGGACTCGCTCATGTCAATGGGCGACGGTTCTCGATTCATAAAATGTCGATTCCATTCACGCCGCGGCGCGATGCTACGCCGGCCGTTCACTCGCGACCCTCGCGTCTTCGAATATTCATGTCTCCATCGATAACATCGTAACCCCTGACTTCTTTTGGTATTATCACGTTTTTAGTGAACGTCGCTAGTTGAGGCCGGATTTCGTGCGATGTGCTGGGAACAAAGTGCCGTCGATCGATAATGAATCCTGTTTTACTGTGAAAACTTAGTGCATAGTGAATTAAATGGTGGTTCACCGTCTGTTACATTGGAATGTTGCGACCAGTATTGTAAGACTAGAAGGAATTGCTTTTTAATTACTTTTCTAATTTGCAAATTTAAAAAAAATGTATTGCTTAAATTTATTTTTATTACTTTTGCTTTTTTTCTTCGCGTAAAATATTTCTTTACAACGAATCGATAACGGTTCTATATTTTGTCGCCTACCCACTTTTATTAAAATCTTCTGAAGAGCATTAAATTAATTGCTGATTCATTCTTTTAAATTATTAATATTATAATACTTTTCAGTAATACCTTTTTATTTTAAACGACGGTTAGGCAAGCACGTTGGCAACACCGCCAGCCGAGCGTGACGCGCCGTCCCGCTCTTGCGCCGATTCTAACCCCTGTTCATTGCCCTCTGCATCCTCTACCCTCATGCTTATCTGGATTATTTACCCCAGCGCTTTTTTTTTAATTACTAATCGCTGTCTACTAGTTGACAGCAACCGTTTTTCATACAAATTCAAAAACCAACCATTCAATGAAGATAACAACCTTATATTTTGATTCGCTATTACTTATGTTACTATTTTAAAATTAAAATTGTAATTTATACTGTGTCAAAAGATTAAATTATTACAAAAAGTGTTATGTAGGTTTTAAAATGGAATACTCTGCAGTTTGATGACTACCCACATGAATTTATATCATTAAGGGTATATTTTTTTTCAATACGGTCTTCTTTTTATAGTGATGTGAATAAAAGTAAGTAAACCCTTTTACTTAAAAGAATTCATACATGTATTTTTAAGTGAACACTTAAAAATCTATATGTTATATAGTACCTACCTACTTATATTTCATACAATTCAACAAATTTGTAGTTAAGATTTTAGCAATTCAGTTACAGAGTGACACGCAGTCACATCACCTCAAAATAAATCGAGAGAAATTATTGTGCAAGCATTATGTTTACTTTGTGACGTCGGTGGAAGTTATGGGAGATTTTAACGGTGGTTAAAACACACGTACGCTGATGTGTTAGATTTAGCGAGTGAGGAGATGAGTCAGGTGCTACGTCACGGCCCCTGAGCCCCTGACTCACGACTCGCCGAGCTGTGCGCACACGCACTCCGAGCGCCCTTTGGCCCTTCCTCGCTCCTCTCGTGACAAGGCAACAATACCGCTAATGTAGCATATTTCAGTCGACGCCTACGATACGGACCGACGAACGGTAAGTAGGTACGGGTGCGTGGTCCGTTTCCGGCACAGGCACCGGCGTAGGCGCACGTTTAATAACCACTTCCTCCATTTCTTCCGTACGTGGGATATTCCCTCGACGTACTCCGATTGTACATCGCATAATTTGATTGACGCGTCAAAACAACTCAATTACATGCGAGTTATCGTTTTTATCTTGTAAGCCCGATGACCGCCTCCGTGCATGTGTCGTTAACACCCCGTTTCCGGTTGCAGCCGTGCTCGACGGGTTCCGACCGCGGCAGATAGCCGGGCCCCGCGTCGCTTCACACATTATGTGCCATTCTGACATTCCCAGCCCCACGATAAGCCATTAGAGACGCTTCAAAAAAAGCGATCATTACAAAAGGATGTAAAGACTGCACCGGCGCCGAACCTTCCCAGAAACGAGGCCATTCTTATTCGCGCTCCCGCTTTATTCAAGGGTTTTTTGGTTATTTTTTTCACGGGAGCGGTCCGCTTGAGAGATTCAAGGAAATGGCTTATTGGGTTTCGTTTAGGAGCGGGCTTATCTCGAGGCGTCGATCGCGATGCCTGGGAACGGGCCGCTCGGCGCTCGGACGAGCGGCCGCGGCCCATCGCACCCGCACCCCTTATAACATATTATTTTGCTCACTATTTAGTTTCTTTTAAGGTGAGAAAAATGTCTTTATGCACAATAAATATTTTACAATTGAAGTTTGATTTCACACTATTATTTCATTACATAGTATGATACTGGGTCGCTCCCCGAGTTAGACATTTTAAATTTAAATTTTCTTAGAATCTGCAAAATATGTGCTTTAATTTTACAATTTGATTATTGATTTATGTTCTATATCTTTGCTTTACTGGGTTTTTTCAGTGAAGGCGAATCGACGCGGCATCGCGAGTGGGACCAACCTTCTACGCTGGAGTCGAAATCGATACTAGGAAGTAACCACTTATGAAATGGGTACGTATTTTTCAATATTTATGAACAAATTAGAATATTAACGCCAACCAGGAGAGGCGCTTGAATCCCATGAGTATTAATTCATGTTTTTCTCTTACATACCTACATACATAGCATCACGTGCGAAATCCCTAATGGGGTGGGCAGAACCACAAGCCTACTTGTGGCCACGTTCAATTAATTAATTAGTCCTAAGATGGTATGATGAACCGTATGGTGACAGGTGATCAGCCCATCGCCCATACAGATAGTCCACCATGTTGGAGAGGACCCGTCCCTTAGTCGACTTTTACGACATGCCAGGATGATAAGCATCTGCACGCATTCTATGCTATTTCTTCACTCCATATTGAGGTACTATAACCGTGATGGTTAGGTACCGGTGTGATAACAGTTTTGAGCGGATAGATACCAATTTTTTTATAATTTGGCGATGACTTTTTAATAGATAAATATTACATACAAACACTTGCGTATTTTGACACTACGAACGAATCAATATATTGCGACAACAATATTACCCAGGTTTTAGTAAAATAATAAATTATTTTCAAACACTATTGAACACCGTGAAGCTGATAAGTCAATTAATTGAGCGTAAATTAGTAAATTTGCTTTGAATACAGCGGCCCCGGCAAGGTTGACATGAGGATAAGTTAACACCGCCTTATCACTAAATGCTTCTCTCTCACACAAGTGCCGATGAAAGAGATAGATAGTGAGATAACACGGGGTTAAGTTATCCCCGTGGCAGCCTTGCTAGGGCCGCTAATGTATCAACGTAACGCCTGTTAATTGATATCACACGCTTTTAAAACACATAAATATGATTACGCATTTGTTAGGTCTCTGTAGTCGTGGGGAAGTGCACTTGCAGGTCACAGGCCCTTATTGAGGGCAAAGGGAAGTTATAAATCTGTCGACGCGAACAATGGCGCGATAAGGTGCACCTTGCGCATGCGTCGATAGCGAGTCAGTTTCTCTTCTGTCCAAAACGTTTCTGCATCCACACACCCTCAAGTACCTAATAATTATTTAAATTGAAAAAATGTAGAATATTATGTGGGTGCTTACAACAAAAGGGGCCCATTCATGGCACTCTGTTTTCCGCCGTCCACTGCATGCAGGATTGTGCAGGATGAGGTCCGGCGATACCGAGCACGATGTATCCTGAATCCTGCGATGCAGTACCGCCGTGCAGGATAGTGAATAGATAGCTTAAAACTAAGATATCTACAGCTCAGGACATCATTATGGCTCATCAGACGTTGGTTGCTAAAGTAATTTGCTAATCACTAGTTAGTTTTTTAATACTTTTTTTTTAACTTTGTCAAAATCAGCCTCGATTACACAAATTTAAAAAAAAGGAATTCATTAGACACACACTGGATTAGACTGATAAAGGCTTCCAAAGCTCCTTTTACTCGGAAATTATTAATTCCAATAGCTAACTAAAGTCGATCCATCCTTACTGTCTTATTTGGTAAACAAGTTTATAACCTCAAAATGTTCATTTTTTGGGTACACAACTACGAAATAAATCAATCCACTCTGAGCCCGCGTGTGAACCACTGCCCAGTCCCCCTTACTATAAGAGGAGGTCTGCAGTTGCAGCAGTGGGACATTCACAAGCCAATAATGATGATGAACTTGATGAAGTTGTCAGAGAATCAACCCCTTAGGTGGACTTTCGATATAAAAGCCAAAGGTTCAAATGGCAGAAAATTTCCTGCTTTAAAAATATAATAAACTGTAAAATTAGTTGGTTTTCCCTCTCTATTACACTCTCTTACTAAGCCTGGATAAAAGTGACACGAAATATATTCCTATTCATTCCTCATTTTGACAACTGTACTATGTATATACAAAGAAACCGGTTATGACCCCTATGATTATGTTCTTGAAGGCATTATTTATCAAAACTGTTATTTTGTTTTTCGCTCTAACAAAACAAAGTGGATCAGTTTCAAAAAATTTAGCTACGACTGCTACGTCGTAGCAAAGAAAGTAAATAAATGCCTACACAGAATATTCCATTCTTCCTAATCGTCACTACAATTTCTTCTAAATTCATTAGGTCATTACGTTATAATGTGTAATTTATAAATTACTTGTACTAATGAAATGTAGTAACCATCACAATAGTAGGAAAAGCAAAGGCTATATTGGATTGGTATGATCATAAAATACAAAAATTAGGACTGTGCCAAATACGACGTCGTGTCAAATAATGTGATTATTCAATCGTGCTCGCGTTTTTTATAAAAAAAAATATTTGGGATTAATAGACTACGATTAATACAAAAATTAAAAGCATAAAAATCCTTCACTTACGATCTAGAATGCACTGTACCGACGTATTTCGTGCGGCGACCGTGCCTTGATCAACCGCTGGTTTACCCGTGCCTATAACAAATTTAATTAATAAATAAAAATGCCCGCCTAGCGACTAGGTATTTTCGGCAGTACGTTACTGATAGGCCGGTGGCGATAGTACGAGGCGGGAAGGAGCCCGGCATGGCGCCAACCTTATCGGTCATTGACCTTCGCACCTAAACGGAGCCTCACATCTTGCTCGATGCGCATTTACACGTTACACGATCTTTAAGGACCATCAGTCAATACGTACCTACGTATACCTTCTGTTTGCTTGGCTGCAGACAGATTCTTACATTTATCTGAAACTAAACGGTTTTTATGCAATACCTATCTTTCTTGTTCTTGTTTAACCTCTAACAAATTTTATTTTACCTAAGTAGACCTTGGCCGAATAAACACCTAAATAAATAATTCATCGGATCTCCTCCGCACAAGTAGGTTAGTGGTGCTTCGACGTATTATTTTGTAACTAAGGTTAAATCGAACTAACAGGCGCATGTTTGTGCCATAACAGAAGGCCTTCGAATACGAAAGCGCGATACGGTCGCAAACATTTCTAGAATATTCAGCCGGTCGTAACTGAAAGACAGCCCTACATTTGCGACGTAATTTGACATTACGTCCCGACCGAGATCAGGGCCGCGGCGTGTATAAGTCGCGGCAGAGGCTGAACGTTGCACGAAGGACACCGGTGGCGCCACCAGACCTTGACCTCTTTCCCGCTGCGCCGGCGACGCGACAATGGACTATTCCGCGACACCCGAGCCGCCACACGACCACCCGCCCCCCATTTCACCAGCGCCTCTCGACGGCGCGCTGCCTCGCCGACTCATCTGTCACACATTACTTATTCATTTATCCGCGTGTAACCATCTGAAAATTATGTACGGGCCCAACAGACCGGGCTGTGAATAATCTTTGCGACCGTTTAGTACGTCATTCAGATAAACAATGGGCATTAACATGTAACGGCCGCTTACCCGCCTCCCCAGATACATAAATTGGTCCTTTTGTAAGCGGACGGGTTGCCGTATTGACTTAAACGATAATCGAAATAATCGTGACACGGTAATGTCGGTCATGTAAGTATGTAATTAGAGGCGACGAGGGGGACGGGAGAGGCTAACAGAATTCGGCGCGGGTCGTGGCCTGCGCCCGCGCCTCGCGCCTTTGAATAATACATGCCGCGCGCCGCGCCTGGCGCCACTGGCGCCGCGCGAACAATACACGGAATCTAGGCTCTAGACACTGCATGACCTCTCGCAAGATGTCGCCCTGAAAATGAAATGTATACACTCGGTACTCGCCTTGAACAACCGCCCACGACGCAGGCATAGATTTAACAATAATTACAGGCTATACGGCGCGTTAATATTTATCCCACCAAAAACCATAAAAGTTAAAAAGAAGGCTAAGTTCTTCTTTCATAGCTGTCGGCCCAGAAAAAGAGTTGAAATCCAGATCGATGCCAAGTTTTAAAACATTATTCTATTTTGTACCTGTACATATAAAAACCTACTCCCCACCTACCTACCTACTCCTCTGCTGCACTGGGAGTGAAAAAATAGCATAGAATGTGTGCTGATGCTTATCATCCTGGCATGTCGTAAAAGTCGACTAAGGGACTCCAACATGGTGGACTATCTGTATGGGCGATGGGCTGATCACCTGTCACCATACGGTTCATCATACCATCTTAGGACTAATTAATCGAACGTGGCCAAAAGTAGTCTTGTGGCTCTGCCCTCCCCATTAGGGATTTCGGGCGTGATGCTATGTA
The DNA here is from genome assembly GCA_947859335.1 of Tortricodes alternella. NCBI lineage: Eukaryota > Metazoa > Arthropoda > Insecta > Lepidoptera > Tortricidae > Tortricodes > Tortricodes alternella. The sequence continues at coordinate 6,564,131 of OX401983.1, read as the reverse complement.
TGTATGTATATAAAAACCTTAGACTTTGCACAGAAGTCACGAATACTCTTTCTATCTCTGTATTTAAAATTATAAAATCCATAATTTCGATCTTTGCATTTACTTGAATAGGTATTTTGTTTATTTTGCATTCTAATATTAAAACAGCAAACGTGTCAGTATTGCGCTGCGGCCGCTGCGTGGAGGCCTCGTCCTGTACGCAAATTCGCCGTGTTTGAAACTGATCGCACAGCGAGTGTCATACGATCTGCCGCTGGAATTTGTCTTCTTAGTAAATTCAATAAGCAACGCAATCGGCTGGAATGCGAAGTGTCGGCAACATTCGTTGTGAAAGCGGTGTTTACCAATTGTTATACGAAAGTGTTGTATGGCAAAAATAAAAACTGCCGCGCTCTAAAACGGTACTATGCAGCTATTTAATAAATAAATGTTTTTTTTTACAACGATCTTGAAACATGTTTGACACGAAATTATACTTTCTTGAGAGAGATAAACGTTTCCCAAATTACTATAAGTACCTTGATGATGTATTATTATTTAGATTATCTTAATTGGGTTCATTGCAGCAATGACGTCACACTTACAAATATTTAGTACAGAAATGTCTAAGACTACACCTATATTTATTTATAAGTATGTAATCCTCAATGGATGCCCTAAAATTTACGAAAAAAAATTAAATTAAAAAGTAATCTAATAAGTTTCATACACATAATGATGAATACTTAATGCTTGTAACATGAACTCCGTCTTTTGAACACGCCTTATTGCTTTTGTTTGTGTAATAAAACTTTGAAAAAAACTCGGCAACTACCTTCTCGCGTGCTGTTTGAACTATAGCGCAAAAATTCAATAAATCCAACGGTCACAATTTATAAAAATATTTAAACTGTTCTGGTATAATATTTTCTCGCCGCTAGTCAAGAAGTTTGTTAGGGTGAGTGAGGTTAGGTGCAGTTTAAACAGCAAATATTCAAGCAAATAAACAAAGAATGTAAATAGCGTTTCTAGTGCAATACGATAATGACTGAGTTTATTACATTAATTTCTCTGTTTAGATCAACAATAGCTAGCACTATCTGTACGTCTGTCTCGAGAGTAATCTTCCTAAGAATGTCATTCGTAGACAAATCGTAGCACGGCGTAGCAGCCGCGTAGCACGTCTCATAGACACGGTGAAAGTCTCAAATACTACAATCATTTCCATCCGTCATTAATCATTTCAATCATTTTCATCCACCTTTTAAATGTAATTTATTGTTTTATTGAAATATGAGTTTTCTGTTCAAAAATATTTAGAAAAAATTTAGTCTTCATCTAGGAGACAGAAACTGCTATCGCTTTGTTATCTCCTTATCTTCCTGTGGGAGATGACATTCAAAAGAAAGCGACAAAACCATATTAATACCAGTCGTTTTCTATATTACTTAGACCATGTTGTACCTATACAGACCCCGGTTATTTTACCTTTCACGTCATAAGTTATGAGCATGGTTATTTTGGAGAAATTTTCATGATAGGGGTTCTTAACAATTTATCATCGCTTAGCGATACACCGTGCCCGCAAGTAATAGAGGGCTGACCATAAACAAGTGTCATAGTGAATAGGCCACCCAATCCACTGTTTTAAATTCAAAGGAACAATCGTGATTAGCCGTTTAGAGTTGTCCGTTAATTGTCGCGTTTTAATATTCAGGCGGCGCGCGACACGTCGCCGGAGGGGCGTCTCACAAGTCGCATGCGACGTCGGCAATTACTTTCCCAGACTTGGTGACAAGTAAATCGATAGCTAAAAAATATGATTTGATGACTTTGTTAATTGTTCAAAATAACGTTATGTTAAGGGTGTCGGGTGATGGATTCTTGTTTAATTCGGTTAGAAAATGGTCTTAAAACACTGTATTTAAGACCAAATTAGAACTAGCAAGGAGTGTCGATGTTTTTCTTTTTCGGTCTGACTCTGTCTTGTCGGTACAATATTTTTGAATTCAAAGAGTATATTTTATTTAATGATGCTTTCTTTTCTTAGTAGATTAACAAAGAATGAAATTATTTTTATTGTAATATTTATTATTATTATTATTATTCCATCTTTATTAGGTACATTTCTTATTATTTATATTTTAGAAAATATTTATAGAAAAATTACATTTTAAAATATAACAAAGGTATGCAAAAAATAAATTCTAAAATATAAAAAACAGCCGTCATCCGGTAGTGAGGCGCGGGCCCAGGCTACCGGTGGTTAGAGCTCCAGGGCGAGGAACCTCCTGACTATACGTGCTGTGTCAAGGAGCACCGCTTTCTGTATCTTTCCCTTGATCCACCAGCCAAGCGAGAGTCTCTCAAGGTGTTTGTCGAGACTTTTCGCAATTAGACCATTGGTTGACACGACTATCGGAACAATGGTCGTCACGTCAACGTGACGTTATTATTATTATTATTATGAATTATCAGGTAAGCAGTTGTAGCAACAGGTAAATGCCTGTATCTGGATACACTCTGTAATCAGTTGCTTCTTTAACGAATATTTCATTATAGTTATATTTAAAAATACAATAGGAAACAGTTAGGCGATCTCTAAACAACAATCAACAATTCTTAAAATGATTAAACACGTTATCATTTCACTAAACCTCATTATTAAAAAAACCTCATTTAATAAGTAGTTGCGTCCTAGAAATCCGTTAGCAAGTCGAGCCGCCCTAATACGTTACGTTGTGTGCTCTTTATGCGGTAATTGCCCGTAGATACTATCTCGCTTATTAATAAACTTTGGGAGTGTTTGCGACCTCAGAACAAAAGTGACCTAAGTCAAAAACAAACCGTTCTAATTTAAATCGTAACACTAGTTGGTTAGAATTTAAAATCGTGGTCATTCCTAGTCCAAGCCGGGTACATTTTTCTAAAGTTGGGATTTATTGACCTTATCTCCGGTGAGCCCTTGCGCTTTCTTTGCGTAATGAGTGCGAGCGCACCGGAACGGACGCGGGAGCGTTAGGGCCGCGACTTTGTACACACCAACAGGTTTCTCGTACATAAAGTTGATGTCAGCTGCCGATAGTACTTTGAGTTCTTTTAGATAATGTTTAAAAGGGCATGCTATTTTCGAAAAACGTCTCCTATACTTTGTGGTGCATTTAAAAGTTAGCTGTTATCTTCTTGATCCTGTCTTACCCAACTACATCTATCCTACTATTATTATAATGTGAAAGTATGTGAAGATGTTTGGATGTTTGTTGCTCAATCACGCGTAAACGGCTGGACGTATTTGGATGAAATCTCGCAAGCACATAGAATATATCTTGGTATAACACATAGGATACTTTACATCTCAATCCCACGTGAACAAAGTCGCGATCACAGCTTGTATTTAATAAGTCTAATTTATCCATAATGAAAGCAAATATTTTAATGGCAAGTTGTGAAATGTCGAAAGCAATAATGACATGACAACCCTAGCGAGTGCCGACGCGATTGAGTCATTACGTTCCTACGTAACTCGACATTCTGATTCGGTACTGCAATCATTAAATACGAGTACGACAGTACTCAGACTTTGAAGATACATAATTGTATATGTTTGTTTTTATAAATAAAGCAACCTTATGGATAAATCTCGTTATGATTTTAAATAAGATTAAGTAGCCATAAAACGATGGACCTGGGTTTGAACGTCGCGGTAAGGGACGACCTCCTTTCTAACGGTTGGATATCGCAACGCGCCTCGCGTCATCGCGCGCAATCCTCTGACGACCTTCTTTCGCGCACTCCGAAAATATAACCATGCGGCTCGATAGTTTCAAGCTATTAAAAATTAAACTTGACCTTACAAATAAGGACGGCAATTGAAGAAGATAGCCGAAAGTAACCAACAAACTCATTAAAATGACCTGACCGAACCAATCACGAGACCGTGATTCGACTGTCAGTAACGTTGCTATCTGAGCTGCGAATAGAGTGAACAGTCACAGTTTAAAAATATACTTCTCAATAATGTAAGTACATTGTTCTGTTCTCGAAATAGGTTTGCCTGTAGGCGAGTGCCAAAATTTGGAACGCCGAGACTCGAACAGTCGTAGCACGTTTCTCTTCGGTTCCAAGTATGTACAGTCGAGTGCAGTAACCGTAAAACCGAACGGGAATTTGGCTGGGATCCGCCGCCGAGCGCGAAGTTTGTCTCGATATCGAGATTCGGAAATAAATGAGTTACATCACGGCGTAGGCGGCGCGAGCGGCGCCCGCGTGGCCGGTGCATCGCGCCCTGTTCCGCTATAAATAGCTCGGCGGTCCCTTAAGGCGCGGGCGCATATTTCCGGGCTGGAAGTGTGTCGTTTCCGCTGCGAGCGGTCGTTGACGCGGACGTCAGCCGCCGCGAATAGCCGCGTGCATTGTCGCCGCGCATTCCCCGCCGCCGCCGGCGTCGACGACGTTTTTAAATAGAGGAACGATTACGAGCGTCTGGCTTCGGCGGCGCCGGGCTCGTGACCGCGCGAAAGTGCAGCGCCCGCCGCGTCACGGGCTATTTGCGTTGCGACGTCGCGCGACTGCCCAGCGCACCGCCCGGCACGAGCGCCGCCTCCACACCGGGACGAGCTGCTCGACAGCTGAGGTTGCTCGGGGCTCAGAGTAACGTAGACATCACCCTAGCGCTGCTCCTACAACGTAACGGATCTCGTTCTTCATCCCCTCTCGTAATGATTAAGCTCCCGTAAGATAAAATTATTAACCATTTAGTTACTTGATCGTTTATTCGCAACTTTTGCAAAGCTGTTCTCGGATTGTAAACCTCTATTGTGCTTGGCGGCTACTTACATTTTATTGCTGTAAATAAGTTTACATACAATAGTACTTATATTGTCGTCGCGTCATTGCTTGCGGTAGTTTATCTAGCATTAAAGGTGTCATGTGATTGGAGCGGGCCCGGCGACGCGGAGCGGGCCACTGCGGTTGCACCGCGGCCGCGGAGCCGACCGGCTCCACAGTCGCGGTGAATAAATTCGGAGGGAGGCGCACTGGAATGCGGGAGGCGAGCGGCGCGGGCGGGGGGCGCCGTGCGACTGGCGCGCGCGCCGCTGTCCCACGGTCGCGGGCCCGCGCGCCCCGCGCCCCGCGCACACGCCGCTCACCCCGCGCCCCTGCCCCGACCACTTTCTTTCGCGCCATAAAGGTCGTTTCAAATATTTCGGAATGTGGTTTGGTGACATTTCACCGGTGCGGGCGGCGAGGGAATGCAGCCTGCAGTCGACACGAGGCTCCGAGCGCGAGCGACCGCCCTGCGGCTGATTCTATCGACAGCACTGCCACTACACCTCAACGGCATCGCGATCAGATGCATTCCTCGTGTACCCGTAATCACTCCTTGCAATCCCGATGATAGATGCGTTTTCGCTGAAGTTTTCCTCCCAGAATACATTTCTTTTCACTAGCATGGGTACATGCACTATTTCATTAGGACTAGTCGTACTGTGATCAGCTATGAGCGGTGAACCGAAGCCATTGCGCGCGTATACTTATTTACAATGCAGGCGCTCTATCGTCGCTGCAGGAAATCTGAATCTCACATGTCACAGCAATGTCATGTTCAATGCAATTTAACGAAAGATTGCAGAGTAAATTAATTGCATAATTTACCTACTTGTTATTTCATCGACTGCCACTATACTCCTTTGAAATAACGTAATGCAGACATTTAGTCACATTTGGGGCCCGCACTATTCATAACCGGCAAGTAAAGCTCATCAGTCTGCTTTCCACGCTGATGTGTGAACTAAGTTTCTCCAATTAATAGATTCGTTCCAATAGCAAACATCGAGCCGGAGAAAGCAGTGGCGGCGTGGGTCAACGTCCGGCGGAATTCACACCGTCCGTTCGCCGTGACGATTACGAAGAAATGTGGCGTAACGCTCTAAAATGTCAAAAACCGCGCTCGTTTATCCATTCCGGGAAGGCGAGCGGCGGCGGCGCGGGCGAGACGTTGCGGTGACGACGCTGAGGTACAAAGCCCTCCTTTTATTGAATCGCGCTTCGGTCGCTATGAATGGAATGCGGCGGCGGAGGTTGCGCAAGCGCCTAGCACAGCGGCGCTCGAGGGAATGCGCGCGCGCGCGGGGCGCACGCGGGGCGCGGGGCCGCTGCAACCTCCGCTGCACCGCGGCCATTCACGCCGCGCCCGCGCTGCCGCTGTGTGGTCGGCGAAATAACTCACCGTTAGAGCCGCGGAATGCTCGCTCTATCTCTATACTTACTGCTCCGCCCGCCCCCCGGGCCCCGCGCCCGCGTCGGTGATGCCGGAAAACGAGATACCTTGATAACGAACGAGATCTCAATCCGGGACTACTTAACTATCTCTTACTTGTGTGTTTATTGCTGTTGATAACAACGTTAGGAATTTGGGTCTTCGAAAGATACTTTCATTTACTACACTAACTTTAACGATTGTTAGCAAGAGTATTCTAAAGTTGAACAAAAGTGTTGAAATTTACCTGCTCATGCATAAATACCGCTTAGAAAGCTGACCATGGGATAGACCTGCAATGCGAAATACTCAAAGCGTCTCATTAGCAATAACCATTTTACTCACAAAGTTGCAAGCAATGAGTTACTCAACTGTTTAGCATACGTAACGCGAATATTTTGAGTAGTGTCACATTAATTATACTTGTAAGTTAAGGCTATAGCGAGGCGAGAGCCTAGCGCGCTTCAATGGCAGTGTTTAGTTTGGCTAACAATAACACATTAACGGTGAACTGAACGATGTGCATAATAAATGATACTTATACGAATTCGCATTTGCAGGCACCACGCGTTGCATTCTAGAGCAACCGATTGTTAGGGAAATAATGACTGCCAGAGCGTTCGCCGCACGCCGCCGCAGGGCTGCCATCATCATTCCTCGAATGGAGTATCTCCTGTATTTTCAAAAACCACCCCTATTACTTTAAGTTCAAGACCGATAATCAGGTTTTACGGTTTTTCAGCATTTTTCCGACGCGAGAAAACTACCGATACTTGCTATGTTTTGTCGTAATCTTCTGATATCCATCGTTACAGAAATCCTGAATGTTCCAGTCCAGTGGGTCTGAGACATTGTTCTCATAGCCGCATCCGACCCCGATAAGGAACGTTTTTAAAGCTGCGTCGATTGGCTGTTGTCTGTGAGCCATATAAGAGTTGTTCTACTTACATCATTTATATCGGATGCTCCTCACCATAATGGGCAAGTGACTCATTCGAAATGTATTGCCTTGTCAAATTGCTAACCTTATGGCTAGTCTTTGATTTATTCAAGTTGTGTTGGGAGTGTTTGATACTGAAATATTGCAAGCCGTTCAGGCTTTCCCGTGAGTAGTGGGAACCCTGGTGGCGGTCGAACACTATCTATAGTCGGAGCGTCACCGGCCTACATTCTCGCCGGCGCCGCTGCCGCCGGATGTCGTTTCGTCACCTCGTGCTCTAAATTTCGGCTCCTGGGCTATTGTTCCCAACGTCCCCCTGCGGCCGCGGGCAACTGCCGGCGCCAACCCGCCGACCCACGGCTTAATCTCAACCATCCAACGATATCTCCCCGTGTGCCCCTGGTTATCAACAACGGCTCACACGCCTCTGCATCAACTCCTCGTAATATTTGTTATTCACACGATCCAATTCTGTCAAGAACAAGTCCGTATCACCTCGCTTCTCATACTTAATAGGGTGACATTACATTTATATCTGTACTAGACATCGAATGACGTATAATGACATTACGACATAGCGATGACTTTAGAAAAACTAAATGGGTATCATAAGGAACATTTGCTTTTATCAAAATAGTAAACAGGCGCGATAAAAGTGGCACATTCGCACTATTTCTCATAGTTGTCAGTAATTAGAGCAATGTTTGTGGGTGCGGGTGCCAGGGGGGCGCGGGCGGGGGGCCGGGGAGGGTGACACGTGTGGCCCACATAGTGCGCCCATTGAGCAGCGCCGGCGCCGCCCGGACGTGACGTCAGCACTTCGCACCTGCACCCTGCCAGCTATTAGGAACTTCTGCAAAGGAAGCCAATCTTACTTTATACAAGTAGATTAGTAATTGTTCAATGACACTTTCGATAAATCTAGCGGAATAGGGTTGGCGCCGCGCCTCCCGCGCAAGCCCAAGATGGCCGGCGCGCCATTTATGACTCTTGCGCCTAATTAATGCTGACACACAGTGTGGGTGAGCCCGCATGCTTTACCAATCATACCACCACCGCACCGCCTTCGTTTATTACTATTTTAGTCTCTCTATACAGTTAAGTAAATGTGGTAAGGCAATGTGCCTAAATGAGGTGTAATTAATGTGTACGACCTTACTCCGAGTTCCTACTCCCACTCTTACATAATCCATCCGAATTTAACAAACATTGATTAGGCCGATAATATCTCTTGGACTCCTAGCTTGAACCAAATATATCCACATAATACCTAATAGAAAATAAATGTATCCTCAATTTTTTTTATGTATAAAGGCCACAATCCACAATTGTATACATCCCAAATATGCTTCGTCAAAGACCGTAATCAGCAGTATCATGCCTCGTCAAATGGCTACATATAACGTTGATCTGCTGAACGAGCCTTGTCAAATATTACATAGGTACATAGGTCTCTGAATATTTATTACACATTTTGTACTTACAACGTCAACAAGCAGCTAATAGCATATTTTATTTCCAGAAAAAAAACCGGTTTTTCTTTTAATTTCATCGTTGTTAAAAAAATTAAGCTATTACATAGAGACTAATGTGTTACAGTGGAATGGTTTTGTCTTTATCGTCCATTTTGAAAGTTTCATTAAATCAAAAACGCGTTGATGTTTAATGTATAAGAATTAGTGAAAAGCAAACCTATGCTCTTACAAAAAGGGGGGAGCGTCACGGTTCGGTTTCCTCATTAATTAATGCCTGCTATGTTTTTATGATTTTAGTTGGTCAATCACGCATTTCGACTGTCGCAAAACGAAACTAGCAAAAATAAACTAATAATCAATTATTTTACGCTTAAAGCTTTGCGTGATTAACCAAATAAAAACCATTAAAATACAAAAATATTATGAGCCCATTGGCCCATTTTTTTATTTATAGTTATTTTTAAGTTTGGTTTTTAGGTAATTTGTATCTATTTCGATAATAAGTTTATTTAAGCGTTCTTTAAGTAAGTTTATTTTGTTTTAGTTTTAATTTAGTCTTAGATTAATACATAAAATTTATAAAAATAAGTGCTTAATGTTAATAATTCAATGATCAACATGGTAAACAATCAAAACGGTCCGTTATTTGTGTTACAGATAGAAGACAATTAGCAGAAGGAAAGAAGCATTGTTGTCGGTGAATCAGCATGATGTCATGCGCGCGCGCGTCCCGGCGCGTCACTTCCCATTCCCGACGCATACTTCACCCAATCGAGCGATGACAAACCCATTCATATTGCCCCATTGTAACTGTTTAACATTCCCTAAATACCACTCAATTAACCTTACATGTTTCTACTAGAGTCGAGGACCAGAGAAAACCAAGGATTTTTGCCACACGATCGACGTTGAAAAAAGAAAATTCAAGAAAAGGAAAGACGAAACTGGTTTTCATAATGATTTGATAGATTGTTCCGTATTCTGAGATCATTGTGAAAGCTGATTTTGTTCCTATGTCGACGGACGCATCGGCACTGAGTTATCAACATCATCTGAAGAAGAAGTACTTTGAAATTATTTCAATAATGTGTTTGATTTAATGCACTATGCGGAACCGAGGCGCCATTGACTATCTTGCTTTTTACTGCAGCAATACCGTCCGTATACTTGGCTTTTTAATTATTTTTATCTACACCCATATCATAAAACCTCCATTGGTTAATCAAAAACCGTAGGAAATGACCACCATTTTGACAACCAATTAGGAAAAACCAGTGCTGCGATAAAGAAATAACATGACTTCTTTATCGTTTTTAGTAAAGAAATGAGATTAAATTTGGAACAGCTGTCAAAACTCAAGTGGGTCTCTATTCTAGTATCCATAGATATTAAAACAGTTATTGATACGAAACGTCAATTCAGTATGTTTTTTTAATATAAACTGCACAATATTTGATCTCGAGTGACGTGAGAATAGAGACTTCATCCGTTTGTCTATGATTTAAAAAAAATGGTCTTGACGGATGATCGAATCGCAGCCATGTTGGTGTTTTGCTGAACGAAAGTAGAATTGTTGTTGAATTGAATAGAAAAAGTTGTTTGTAATTTACATTTTAGTTGAAAATATGAATAGTAAGTAGTCTTCTCGGAGTGTGTGTGATTTGAAAATGCGCCGGATATCGGAAATATGCAGCCACGATTGCAACAAATAACTTGTTGCCAGAAAATATTGTTTCTGAACCCATCATGGAGGATTTATAATATGTGTGTAGATAAAGTTATGTATGCAACTCTGCATAATTTGGCCTTAAAACACACGTGCGATCTTATTATGAAACTCGCCTATCGGCTCGTTTCATGAAAACCGCACTAGTGTTTTAAGGCCTATCATTATGCAACCGTTGCATAAACTACTATTAAGATCTCAGATCTGATCATGCTGCAATTTGAGGTTAAGGCTGTTGGTTGATTGTACGCTAAAAACAGTCGTATCATACGCGGCTGAAGATAAGTTTTTTGATGATTCATGAAATGTTTCAGAATTACTCACTGTCCGCTGTGCGCTGTATTTGCGTGGCCATTGTAGTTTTTTTCTGATCATTGATCAAAAGTGATAGTGACTCACTGTCCACCATAGCCACTGCATTTGTGTGACCGATGTTATACGAGGAAGTTAAGACTGCTTTACAAAAACTATGCCCACTCGAACTATCGTAATTAAATATCACCTATTTATTCCAGGATAACATTGTAACAAAAAAACCGTTTATTTTTAAATACTTTGTACATGTATTATACTGTTTATTACTTATCACTACCTAACAAATCGGCTCTTGACTATTTTTTAAACAATATTTTTGGATACTTGCTGTTAGCTCATTTTAGATTATTTAAAAATATCTTTGGGTATTTTCACATTTTCAAGAAAAACGCACTAATATATTTTTCATTTTTAAATTTGCCTTTTAAGTTTGGGTGCGTTCTGGCTGAATAAAACTAACGGTGATCACAACGATTGAGGTGGGCAGCGTGATTCGGAACGCAACCAATCTATGCAAACGTCATACGTCGTGACTGGTCATTAAAGTCACGTGACTTAAAAGTAAAAATTGAAGTTTAATTTATTAAATTCAAAATAATCTTGATTTATTTTAACATAAATCCTGTTCCGTAACGTACTATTGAGGGTTAAGCTACTGTTCCACAGAAATATATTAATATTTGTAACTATAGTCAAGTAGCCAATTGAATGAATCGCACATTGCTCTAATGTAGGTAGGTAACTAATGCGTCAGAACATAGTGACCACAACCAACTGTTCATTTGATTGACGTAATTTAACTTCGGTTAAGACAAAGAATATAGGCCATGCCACTACATGAATAAACTGTAAACAACAACAAATTTCTTTTTACAAGCTTTTTATGAACTTGCAATGTTTGTATGATAGTTAAATATATTGAATGTTTTACTCCCGAAGCATTTACATTTGATGTTAAATATCTCGTATCAATGTTGTTGACCAATGTTGATGAGCGACGCCAGCGGGGTTGAAGTGATCAATAATAATATTCTTTACCAATGATATAGCTATTTATTAGCTAGTTTAGTGAAAGTACAATATTTTACATGAATACAGATCGTATGTAAAAATCCTTCTCTTCTTTGTTGCTTTCGTTGACAAGCATGTCAACGTGTGTGAATGGCCAGCACGTGGCCAGTAGTAACATGCTCCCCCCCTTGAAAGCCTATCTAGGTTTCAAGGAACTCATGGGATGTCAAGGGCGCAGATCCTAGACACGGATCTTCTGATGATCCCATTAGTTGTCCGCACGTCGACTACTCTGCAGACGCCATCTGGACCAGGATGTAGAGCGTGGATTCGTCCTAGCATATGATAGTTCGTTTGTTTAGGTCAAATCTTGCAAGCTGAATTAGAACTTCATCTTATCCTCGGAGTTGGTTCGTTGGTAAGCCTCCGCAAGCATTGTTATATCATCCGTTTGCTTTTTAACAATTTTCTATAAGGTTAACTATTTAATGAGACTGTGGTTGTGAGCAAAACGATTTAATTATTTTGTGGTGCAAACCATTTTACCCATTGTTTTTATGTACAAGGCTATAATTATATATAAGGCTAGGATCAATACGATTTAATTATTTTGTGGTAGTAACCCATGATTTACACATGATAGGTATAAAGCTAATTATTTAATGAGACTGTTTTGTGATCAAATTGATTGAAATTTTATTTTATTTCCTATGTAAAGCATTATTTAACCATTGTTATGTAAAAGACTTATTACGAAGTGAGACTGTTGTTGTGATCAATATGATATACGTATTTAATTATTTTGTGGTGTAAACCAATGATTTACACACATATGTGTATGGCTAATTATTAAATGAGACTGTTGTTGTAATCAAAATAAGTTACGTATTTCGTGGTGTAAACCAATATTTAACCATTCCTATATATAAGATATAAGGCTGACCATTTTAATGAGACTGTGCTTCAGTGGCGAAGCGTAAAATATTTCCTAAGAGAAGCCGGAAGAATTAGAATCGTACGTGCGAGTCTGCCATTTAGTTAGACTAACATGGACTTCACTGACTGCTAGCCGTAACTTTCTAGCTTGGTAAAGCCGTCAGGAGCTGTCTACAAGCCGATTGTAGGCAGGCTCCGCCACTGCTGTGCTTGTACTCAAAATGAAATGATTTAAATATATCGGGGTGTAAACCATTATTTACCCATTTTTACCTAAGCACAACAAAAACGGATCCCTTATAGGATCACTCGTGTGCCTGCCTGTCTGTCTGTGTGTCTGTCTGTCTGTCCGTCTGTCTGTCCGTCTGTCACAGCCAATTTGCTCCGAAACTACTGGACCAATTGAGTTGAAATTTGGTACCCATTATGTAAGTCTGTGACCGCAACACGGACGCGTAACGTAAATAAATGAATGCTAACATGGGGCCACTTTTGGGGGGCAAATTAGAAAATTAAAAAAAAGGGTTGCAAACTATATTGTGTATCATATCAAATGAAAGGGCTCGTTGTGAGAAACTTAAATATATATTTTTTTAGTATTTTAAGATAAGTTTGGAAGTTATTTAGGAAAATAGGCGAAAATAGAACATTCCCCCTTTATATCCGAAACTACTGGGACTAAAAATGTTGAAAAAAATACAGAAAATAGTTATTTACCTATAGATAGACAGAAGTCTATGGTATTTAAAGTAACATAGGACATTTCAGATAATCATGTACGGAATGGAACCCTCTCCACGCGAGTTCAACTCGCACTTGTCCGGTTTTTATGAATAATGCTAAAAATATAATGAGACTGTTGTTGTGATCAAAATGTTTCATTATTTTGTGGTGTAAGATTTATCGATCCATTATTATATATAGGTATATATTTAGGTATACTCGTAAGGTGAATCGCTTCGTGTCATCCTTTGTGGTGTGATATACTGATGAAACAACGGAAAAAGACGAATAATACAATGTGCCAGTATTTGATAAACACATGAGTCGTAACAAATTTGTTCTAATATTAAGATGTCTAAGTTTTAAACCACAGACTCCCGTAAGCAATAATAGGATATCCAATATATCCTATCTGATAAATTATTTCACTCAAATAATGGAGGACATCTAATACTGATAAAAAAATGTAGATTTTATTTTTACTTTACTTGTACAAGAATTCAATAAAAGACTCGTTAAACTGCTTGGTTAAAATAACTTGCGCGCAAAACCGTCCTCAGCACGACGTCACAGATGGCCGGCGCTCACAACCCACTCGAGCCGCCCATCGACGACGAGGGCGCGTCAAAAAAAATTCGACGCTTTTTTTTGTATGGGCGGCTGGCATTAGCGCGGTGGAAGAACTTGGGCGGTGAAAGAGTTAAAGCTGCTGTTGTCATAATCAAAATGATTTACTTATATTCTTGTTAAAAATAAATAAATAATCTATTGTGTAGATTAGGTTAATTATTACCTAAACGAATACTAATTATTTTTAATTTAACGATAACAAAACATTATAGGTCTAATAGATTAGGTAACTTTTTAATTGCGTATATATTTATATCTAGTACAATGATGTAGGAAGACCAATTCATTTATTTTATTAGAAAGCCAGTTCAAAGTCAAACTATCTTTATTCAATTTACTATGTATTTTACAAGCTCTAGTAAAGGTGAAAGAATGAATCTACCACCGGTTCGGAAGAAAAACCTCTACTGAGAGGCAAGAAGATCGGCGAGGCATAACTTTTTAGTTTTTTCTTAAAACCCGAGCATATTCTTTTGCCAATGAAATTTGTAAAATTAGTCACCCTACACATTGTTTTTTTGTAACCTACACGAAGGGCGATTTAAATTATATTTTACTTACTAACATATACGCTTCATATTTATTTACAGTTATTAATTAATTATTTTGTTGTAATACTAAAAAGCCATCAAAAATGATATGTCTCACTTGTTCTCATACTTTTAATGACCTCCTTTATTTCACGAAAGCAGTTTAGCTAATCTATCTATTTATGCTTAGGTATAATAAAAGGCTAATGAAGTTGATTTTGTACATTAAAAAAAATGATATATGTATAAAAGATGCCGAAACACCTGTTCATTGTTTCTTGTAAGTCTGTCTGTCTGTTAATTTGTGCTGCAATCACGCTAAAACCACAGAACAGATTTTGATAAAATTTGGTGTGGTCATTGTATGATCTAGAGTCACATATAGGATAATTTTTATTTCGAAATTCATCCCCTAAGGTGGTAATATAGCGGATTAAAGTTTGTATGGTGAGACGTCATTTTTAAAGTTAGATCGACAAAAATTGGTATCATGACTGCTGGTAGAGATGGGCGGTGGGTATTTACCTCATTTACCCACCCGAGTAAATACCCGGTAAATACCTTTCTACCCGGTATTTACCCGTATCTACCCGATTTGACGGGTAGATACTTTTCATTAAATGAGCTGATTGCGGATTGTAATAAAAATATGTAGATATGTTTTAAAGTAAGCTTAATTACATAATTTGGGGATAAAAAAATCAATAAAATTCAAAATTAAAAGGAATAACTAAAAAATTAAATACAATGCACATGTCAATCAGTCAGAATGAATACAATATTACTATATATTAACCAAGGTTCGTAAATATCCGATATTTATAATAAATATCAAAACCTTTGATATTTGATATATGTAGGTATATCTGATATAATATCAGACATATATCACGTATATAAGAAAGATGCGATTTTCAGTCTGTACCTAAGAGGTTTTATTTAATTAAATTAGATGTGTCAAAAGTAGAGATGCAACGGATAGTGGTTTGGCTAGGTACCGGATATCCGGCATGGCCATTTGCCGGATAGCCGGATATCCGGCTGCATATTAGGCATCTGTTAAGTCGTGAAAGCTGGCGCGGCCTTCGAGCGGCGAGCAGGTTTCAACTTGTTACGAATTGTAAGTGCCCGGGGAGGCCCTTTGAGGTTGAATACACGCTCTATTCCGTCAGTTGGAAATATTTGAACGTGCGCGAGGTGATGGTAATTGAAGTTTAATGTTTAAATAAAAATAAAATAAGCTTTCATTTGATAACTGACGTTGATTTCGTTTATTTTTACATACATACATAATATCACGGCCGAAATCCCTAATGGGGTGGGCAGAGCCACAAGACTACTTGTGGCCACGTTCGATTAATTAGTCCTAAGATGGTATGATGAACCGTATAGTGACAGGTGATCAGCCCATCGCCCAGTTTATTTTTAATGGTTTTTTATCTGTTGTATCCTATTTTTGATGCCAGCTTTTACTATCTGGTAGGTATCCGGCCGGACAGCGACTCACTATCCGTTATTCAGCCGGATACTAAAATCACGGCTGGATAGGCCGGATACCGGATAGTAACCGGATATCCGTTGCATCTCTAGTCAAAAGTGTAAAATTAAGCTTGAGTTCTATTATTTCATTGAAATATTTATTTACTTATAATAAAATTAACAAAAAATCTTCTATTTTAATAATAATCAATGTTATTTAATTAAAACTTAACATATTTAAAGTTATAATTTATGAGTTAGTTATTTTTATATTTAGTTTAAAATTTAATTATTCAGTGAATTTCAGTGCGTAAGTGTTGCCAGCGTAAGCATTGGATTGGCTAAATTTCTAGTTTAGAAATCAATTGATATTTATATTTATAATCAAACCCTGTAATTAACAGTATTAAAATGCAAACAAGAACATCAACTTGCTTAATTAAAAATTTATTCCAAATCAAAAAGAAAAACCTATTAATTTACTTATTCACCATCACTACTGATCAAATTATTAAAATCTATAAATAAATTCGACATCAGTATGAACTTCTGATTGTAGTATTTGAGCATGAAGACGCGATTAGTCAGCTTTCAATATCCTCATCAATCTCGTCGGTAGGTATCATTGCTTTCCTCGTTACGATGCATGAGGTTCCAGTTGTAAGAAATATAAGATAGGTAGCTAGGTTAAGCTTAAGCCAATAAAATAACCGCTTTTGGCAGCTAATTAGTGGCTTTGGGATGGGAAAGATAACGACTGACAGTCAGGTACAAATAAGACAGAGTGAGAGAGCAGTATTCTTTGTTTAACTGTATTTGTTCTTAAATCGCAAGAAGTCAAGCCGCAACGTTACTTTTAATTTAAATTATTACCAATTTAGAGCGGTATATCATACATTTAAATGTATTGTCACCAAATATTGACCATAATAAATTAAATAGAAGGTTTTTCTGGACTATGCACACTTCAAGTTAAAATGATTAACGAAATATTGCCCCAATTCGTTTAAATAACTCTCTTTTTAGACTCAGAATTAATAAAACAGTTTAAAAATAGAAAACATACTAAATACCTTCGTATTTACCCGCGGGTAGGTAAATATCGGGTATTTACCGGGTATTTACCCGCCACTGGGTAAATACCCGGGTACGTGCCCATCTCTAACTGCTGGTTAAAAAATAAAAAATTATAATTAAAGGATTTAGAGAAACCAGCTTTTAAAGTAAAGGTTTAAACGAAAAACTTTAAAAGGTATAAAATAGGGGATGAAAATTTGTATGGGAGTGCCATCATTTTTTTTAAAGATAGAAACATGAGGACTGTTAGGTAACACATGATAGGGAAACCAAATGACTGGGTAACCAAATAATAGCAGGATTTCCCTAACGATAGGCTTAATCGAATAGGGGGTTTACCGGGCCTTGAGTAGGGACGAGTGGAATATTTTCCAACGATCCATACTAGCTTGCCCCCTGGTAGGGATAAGTGGAACTTATTCCACCTATCCATGCTAGCTTGCCCTTTGGTAGGGATAGCTGGAATTTATTCCACCTATCCATACTAGTTTGCCCCCTGGTGGGAATAGATGGAACTTGTTCCATATAGCCCTACTACCTTGTTCACTTGGTGGGGATAGATGGAATTTATTCCACATAGCCTAACTAGCTTGTCTCCGGGTGGGGATAGATGGAATTTATTCCACATAGCCTTACTAGCTTGTTAACTGTTGGGGATAGATGGAACTTGTTCCACATAGCCCTACTAGATTGTTCTCTTTGTAGGAACTTGTTGGCTTTTTCCAAACACCCAAACCGACTTCCAGCTGACTCGCGATTTCCAGAACACACCAATATTGTAAACGTTAGTTTACAATATTGGTGTGTAACGTGTAACGTGTAACGAGTGTTTGCGTTAAGAGTGTGTGTTTACTAGGCGTTTGTAGGCGTGGGTATACAGTAATAATGACATTCTGAAACATTTAATCCTAGCTTGTAAGGATAATATAGAAAAAAATATCCTTGCGTCTCTACCAAGAGAACCACCTTGTATATCCATACAAGGTGGTTCTCTTGGTGTCCTATCCAGGTGGAATAAATTCCAGCTATCCTTACCAAAGAGCACGCTAGTATGGATAGGTGGAATAAATTCCAGCTATCCCTACCAAAGGGCAAGCTAGTATGGATAGGTGGAATAAATTCCAGCTATCCCTACCAAAGAGCAAGGTTGTATGGATAGGTGGAGTAAGTTCCACTTATCCTCACCAGCGGGCAAGCTGGTATGGATAAATGGAAAAATTTCCACTTATCCCCACCAGGGGGCAAGCTGGTATGGATAGATAGAAAAAGTTCCAGAAGTCCGTACCGCAGTGGATTTTAGTAGGGATATATGGAATAATATCCCTACCGGTGGAGAAGAATGGAAAAGTATTCCACATATCTCTATTAGGGGGGATATGGCGGTAGGGATAGATAGAACAGGGGATACTTACCGCTTAACTGCCTCGTACGCAGCACTGCGGCCCTAACATGCATGGCACAAAGATAAATTAGACCCGTTTAACTCTATGACTATCTGTTTCGTCGGCACTAGTGTGAGAGAGAAGCACTTAGAGATAAGATCTTATCTTTGTGCCATGCATGTTAGGGCCGCTGGTGGAAATTCAGCCTTAGGCAAATATAAATTTCAAATAGGCGTTTAAAATAAACGTGCCGTGTTAAAAATAATTATACTTGATTCTCAGTACATTTTGAGGAGACTTTTTTATGATATTAGAAGAATAAAAAACTGAGAATTCTTTTTTTTTAATTGTTTAAATTTTCCAAAGACAACATTTTACCTGTTCGGCAGTTCAGATAAGAATGAAGCAAACAACACACTAACAATGTTAAAATAATCCTTTTGTGTTTGAAGATAATGAAAGAACGACCATAAATAGGTATTGGAAGGCGAAAGCAGGAAACTTTGAAATTTTATAACTGACCAAAAACTATTTTTATGACAACAATTATGGTATTTTTGTACTCTCTCCTTTTGCGCTTATTAGAACAAGCCTAATTTGTTTCTATTTTATCGTTATTCAGTTGGTTACTTTTAGCCTAATGGTTTTGTCTTTAGGTACTGTTGCAATAATCTATATGCAAGCAATAAACAATTTATTTTGAAACTTCTATTAAGAGAACCTGGCTTTACTTAGGGGCGTATTTACCCTAGGGCCAAGGGGGCCATGGCCCGGGGCGGCGGGCTGCGAGGGGCGGCGAAGCCTTGTGGCCTTCTTTGGGCGCTTGTTATTGTCTAGCTTACCTACCTACCTACAATATTTTTTATAACGTTATGGGGCGGCAAAGCTAACTGTCCCGGGGCGCCAAATCTTTAAATACGCCTCTCTTTACCAGGTAAGTATGCTTATTTAAAACAGTTATAGATACCTATAAGCAGCTAAAATTCATTAAGGTATTGACAGTTTTAATGAAAATACCTACTATATGACAATCTTTGGATTGTAGGTAATTTCTTCATTATAGAGGGCTACAAACTATTAAAATGCAACTACTACCTATCTCCCAACCAAAAAAGCAGTGGTTTTGCCTTAAAAGTATTAGTTAGAAATTGAAAAGGGTTTCGCCGAGTAAATTCAATTCAATCATTTATTGATAAAGTAAAATTGTTACATGTCAAAATTACATTATATACCTACTACATTTTACATTAAAGGTACCCTACCTACTCATACAAATATAGGTATTTGATATAATTCGCGGCACGTAAGTTGAAATTTCACCTTGAATATGCAGAATGCGCATAATACATATATACTTATTCATTTGTATGTATATATTTATGCATAGTACCTGTATATATAGGTACTATTCATATATATCTGTGTATAGTATGTGATTATGTAAGTATTTTGTATGTTAGTGGTTTTATGTACCTAATTTAAAATTTTCGAATGCCTCTGGGTACTACATTTAGTAAGCTTCGCCATAACCTTACTAAATGTAGTAGACAGAGGCGTATTTAAAGATTTGCCGCTCCGGGCCAGTTAGCTTTGCCGACCCAGTAAGTAATAACAAATATTGTAGGTAAAGATGACTTGCACCGTGTTGCCCTGGGCCATGGCCCCCTTGGCCCTAGGGTAAATACGCCCCTATATGTAGGTCTTACATTCGTTTCATTTTTAGTTCGGAATTCCGAACGCAAGGTCTAGCATTCGGAACGAATGGACGGAAAAGTTCCGTACGACGAAAAATCGAATATGTGTGACAAGCCTTGATTATTATATGAATTTGCTGCGTTCGGAGAGCCCGATTTGAAAAACGAATTCGGAAATCGAATCAGGAAAACGAATGTGTGTGGCTGGCAAATTCATATAACAATCAAGGCTTGTCACACATATTCGTTTTTTTTCCGTATGGAATTTTTCTGTCCATTCGTTCCGAATGCTAGCGCTTGCGTTCGGAATTCCGAACGGAAAAAACGAAACGGATGCAAGGCCCGTATACTTTTACTAGGGCTCCTCACACACATTCGGAAATTTCCAACCGGAACGCGCTTGGTCACGTCGCATCACGTGATCAAGCTCACGGAATTCCGTAGAGAAAAATCGAATGTTTGTGGTGATTGCACGGAATTACAAATACGGTTTCCGTATACGGTTTTCGAATCTGAAAAACGAATGTGTGTGGCCGGCCTTAGACTCTAAATTAACGAATGAAGTTAGCTCTACGTTCCAAGAAGTGCTAAGGGCCCTATTTCCACTGAGCGTCTAGCCGCGCGCGACTAGCCGCACGCGACTGGGGGGCTAGCACGACACGCCCGCGAGTCGTTTGTCGCTCAGTGCGTCTCTGTCTAACTAGTCAAGTATGTAAGGGATGCACTGAGCGACAAACGACTCGCGGGCAGGTCGTGCTAGACGTGCTGCCATTTTCTATGGAGTCGCGGCCGCGTCAATGGGTATGGCGGCCGCGACTCCGATGGAAATGACAGTCGCACGCGGCTAGTCGCGCGCGGCTAGACGCTCAGTGGAAATTGGGCCTAAAGGTATACTCTAGGCGCAGAGAGTGCGCTATCTTCCGTTCCGAATGGACGGCAAGCACAGTTATAGTACGCACGCGTAAACCATCTGACGTCATCGTTTCGTGCTCGCGGTACTTTAGGGAAACAGGTAAAGTAGTGTAAGCGCTGTCAAGTTTGATTATTTCGTTTGAGATTTGCTAAATTGTGTTCGGTTTTACTACAGCACTGCACTAATATCAATTCGGAACGATTGGTAGCATTGTGAGTTTACATTGTGAGCGTGCTTCGGAACATAGCGTACGTTAGGCCCGTCACACACATTCGTTTTCCTGATTCGATTTCCAAAACCGTTTTCCGTATGCGGACACCCCGAACGCAAGCATTTCATATAAATAGTTCTACATGACACACACGTTCGTAATTTTTCCGTACGGAATTCCGAACGGAATTTGTTCGAATGTGTGTGTCATGTAGAACTATTAATATGAAATGCTTGCGTTCGGGGTGTCCGCATACGGAAAACGAATTCGGAAATCGAATCAGGAAAACGAATGTATGTGACGGGCCTTAGACTGATATGACACTGACACTGCACTGACAGGACAGCATAAATAACAACATCATGCACGTTGTTTCAGGTTATATCAGCGTAAGCATTCAGTTTATATTATTTTGCTGAGTAAAAAGAATTACTTAAAGAGATTTTTAAACTGATGAATCATATGAGCCTAAGATAGAATACAAGCTAGCAATGGCAGCACCAGAATTTGATGCCGCCCTAGGAGGGACGGAGCGGCTACCATTTTCCGCAAATACTTTAAAATTTGCTGCCTCTAGGAGTATAGAAATAGCTGCAATGACTGAAAGCATTCTTCGTCCAAGTAAGACAAAGCTTATTTTTCAAACTTTACCGGTTCATATGCGACGCCGGGTGATGAGTCACAATTGCAAGCGACTACCAAGAAAATTGCGCGAAGGCCATTTAGAACAGTTAAAAAAAAGTGGTTTGCCTCCTAAGCAAAAAAGGCCATCCAGAAAATACCGCAGACGACCAGCAAATCTTTTAGAGGAGTATATCAGACGGCAAAAGCAAAATATTTGGTTAGAGACTCATATCTGGCATGCCAAGAGATTCCACATGATTGAGCGCTGGGGGCACCGATTGGCCTATGCATCTTGCGATAAAGCTTTTAGAATGTGCTATAGAGCAAGCTCAGCTCACTGTTTACTACAAGACATTTCATACTACACTCCAATACAGGTCAGTGGGCCAATAGAACTTATCAAAGAAATGTTTAGTTCAATCACCAGCAGTGTCTGTGGACTAAGTGTATGTGCTAAAGCTTACGTTACTGGAAAAAGGGAGGGTACAATTCATTTATATGAAGTGCACAAATTTCCATTTGGATATATAGGAAAAGTAAACTTTATTTGGGTCCCAAGTGATGACACAAATATGACTCTGTGGTTGTTTGCGCATCCTTCACAAACAAAACAACTAGAGTCAGTGTTAACAGACATGTGCAGTGGACCCAATTTGGAAGGACATGCAACAGCAAGGAAAAAACAGAAGAGAACTAATAAATATTCAGAAAATATCAAATTTAAAATATTTCCAGGCATGTTTAATAGATTTCGATTGACAGGACCAAACAGCCATGCCATTTTAGCTTGCACCCTCAAATGTATTAGTGGTGCTGATACATCATCATGGCAATCCCACTTGGTGGAAAAAGGATGTAATTTATTCTTACAAGAAAAACAAAAGTATTGGCAAGACATTAGCAATGCAAGTTCACCTTCTCAGTTATCACCTGGACAACTTGTTGGATTGATTGTCAAAGATCCACGTCTCAGCCGGCCTTTATATCGCACCAAAGCTAAACATGAGGGCACTAAACAGATTCCAACACAGTCCCTTCTTGAAATACCCGCAGAGGCATCATTCTCACCCTTATGGGACACAAGCATACATGAGTTGGTCAAAAAGAACAGATTGACTAATGGTCAGTATATAGAACATGTTACAAAAACACAGCTGGTGCCTGGAGAGGTCAATGAGAATGATCCTGTGTTACAAAGTGTGCCAGTTGTTTTGGTGCAAAGGCCTGGATCGCAGGCCCCTGATATGAAAAAGCTTGGTAAGTTTACCGTGAGTTCAGGTATAGAAAGCATTTAATAAATAATAAAGGGAATAACTCCATAAAACAGACTACTTACTACATATTATTAACACATTGCCTGCCAACTACGAGTATACTCGTAGTTTTTCTATGAAAATTCTCATAGTTGGCAGGGGACGTGTTAAGGTTTTGTAGCTTTTTCTTTCGCCTTGTTTTGCCAAATATATTTTATAACATAAAGTAAACAAAACAAAAACAAGGCATATCAATTCAGAAAGTGCTTTGAAATTGATTAGGTCAATAATGTTCTGGAAATCATTATTTTCCAGGCTATGGATGTGGCTGGGACATAATAACTCCTCCTGGTTATGGTCTTCAATTTTGGCAAACATTCATAATGTTTGGAGCGAGATCAGGGGGACTCCGTGAAACTGAAACATTAGCTTTTGAAATGGGTGAACATCATTTTCCACCTGATTCTAAAGCAGGCAATGATGAGGAAAAGAGAATTGAAATGGAATTGAGAGACAGATATTTTAAGCTGCCTCCTAGCAAAAGAGTGAATTATACTAAGTTAGGAATCAACAGCCCATTTATCTGCCAGTGGAAGTTATTGCTAAAAGACTGGAACTCAACTTGTGTGGAAGAATTCTATGTTTTGCGTGATAAGAAGCTTTTGAACCAGTTGCAGGTGAACATCAATGAAGTGTCATGACTCACAGGGCATCTATTTGAGAATGTCTAAGTGATACTGCAGGGACCCGCGAGTGAGATTCGCATCTCGCTCTTACGCATTGAGGGTGAGAAATTTCGCTCGCGAGTCGCTACAACATCATTTAGCGTTCCTGAATAGAGGAGCAGAATATAAGAGAAAATCACTGAGCTTCTATTCCATACCATTTTCTGTCGTTTGTTTAAAGTCAGACAACTTACACAAGTAAACACACATGACATGAAAATAAAATAAAGTCATCTATACTTGTCTTATTTGGTAAACAAGTGAATCAAAGTCAAAATGTACTTTTTTTGGATGAAACAGCTATTTTATCCTAGGTAAAAAATTTGCAAAGTGGTTTCTAAAATATTATCTCCAGTTTCTTTATTTACAACGAAATTGCTGTTTTAGCCAAAAAAGGTGCATTTAGAGGTTAGAATCTTGTTTACCAAATAAGACAAGTAAACATAAATGAACTTCATATTCCAATGCATTTAAAATAGGATATCATATTATGAAATACCTTCATCTGTTATACTCCCGATGTGTTATATGATTTCTTACTGTAGATGTCTCTTCATTAACTAAAAAAGATTATCTTAATTAACAAATTCGCTAAATTAAACCCAGTTATAATTTTAATTTCAGGACTGTTTATCCCATAAGAATGAACTGCCCAAAATGGAGAAATCGGAATCCTGTTTAGTAGCAGTCTACATAAAAATGTGTGGTAAAGGAAATCTCAAAAGAAATGCTCTTATATGTCTGCCTAAACCTGGTGATACAGCAGCAGTCAAAGAACTATTTGAACCCCACCATGATGACCCTAATGAAAAGCTCAGGAAACAGAAGAAGCTTGAACACAAAGCTGACATAAAACGCTTGAGAAGAAAGAAAAACAAACTAAAGAAGCAAAAAGCGACAATGGTATGTTGTGTGCATAATATCTACAAAATAAGTAAACATTGGGTCCAATTCGAAACGGTGTCCGCTAAATTTAAGATTGCCTAAATTTAAAATAAGAAACGTCAAACTCGATTTTGTATAGCTCCAAGGTTCAAAATCGAGTCGAAAGTTTCTTATTTCAAATTTAGCGCCTTCTAAATGTAGCGAAAACACTTTTGAATTGGCCCCATTATAAGGCTTATATAAGCCTATTACAACGCAAGCTCAGTTAAAAAGTTTTTTTAGAAGAGGCTTGATTTTTACTGTAAGATTTCTAGCACAAGATTTTTTGCATGCTTCTCAGCAGAACACACCTAGTGTCTAAAAACTATACCATCTTGTATTGCCCGTGTTCAGCAAATAAAGAATTTTCATTTTCAAAGCTGAGCTGCCAACGTCGCACTTTTCTCGGTTTTCTCTATTATTTAAGTGTATTCTATTAACATTGTCCATCGTGTTTTTATATGCGTGTAACGAAATATTATCCGTCATCATGACAAAAAAAAGCATTACACACATAAATACACCAGTGGCCCGTTTCACGAAGCTACAAGTTATAACTTTACAAGCAAAAGCTGGCAACACCGATGTCAGATCTGCCGCGCAGTGTTACCAGTTTTTGCCTGTAAAATTCTAATTTGTAGGTTTGTGAAACGGGCCACAGACGGACAATCTTAATAAACATTTTAATTTTTCACTCCACTATTTTAAAGCAAACAACTATAAAACAGGCGCCTCATTCGGGAACGCTAAGTGATTCTGTAGCGACTCATAAGTCAGATTTCTCATCCCACTCTTCCGCACGACGCGTAATGCGTAAGAGCGAGATGAGAAATCTGACTTACGATACGCTACAGAATCACTTAGCGTTCCCGAATGAGGCGCCAGGTAACAGTTGAACACGATGCAATTTTTTCATGACTTTTTCAGAATGGCATCGTCGATAATAGCACATGCAAGCAGAAGAGAGAACCATCAGATTATGTTAAAAGTATGCGAAAGCTCTGGGTACCCTGCGACATCGACAATGTTCGCTTTTCAAGCACAAGGGAAATCTTAGGATACTTATCTCAAGGAGCCTTCAGTTTCTCAGAAGCACAAAGCTGCGGTGTTGGCTTTGTTGCTTATAGCGCGCTTAGCGCGCTGCTAAAGAGTGGCCAGAATAAAGTCCTAGTCAGGAACACGTCATCAAGGAAATATAGATTAGCTTCATTACAAGTTATTTTGATGTAAACAAATAAATGCGTAAAAGTGGGTACATACGTAACTGCAAGTTTGACGAGCCTGCATGAACAATCATGCTTGCTTAAAATCTTTATGCATACTCTCAATGGTGCTTTTACAAAATGATTGTTCTTGCAAGCTTGTTAAGTCGTAAGATAGTGTACAATAAAAATAAAACAAAATTGTATACAAAATAGTGCATTTATTCTTCAGCTCATAATGTCCTTACGTAATCAAATCGGCGTCAAACCTACTAACTAGGTTCCTTTCAATTCTCTTGTGACGAACAAACAACACCAAAAGTATTTTAGTTTTTTTTATATATCGATAATGTATTTTTACATAGTCAGATTTCAGACCTTATACCGTTTCGTATACATAACAAAATAATGTATTTACGTAACAACACTAGAAGACCTTTAATTGATATATCATTTTGGTTAAAGTCAATGAACATCACAAATTCTTAAATGCTTAATTAATCTAACACGACGCAATCTTCGCTGGTTGTGATTAAAAACGATATCCGTTTGGTTTGATAGACCAGTCCGTTTTTTAACTTTATTTGAGGGTTTTTTTTATACTGCTAGCCACGCAAGGCCCCGCGGCTCTTGGACAGTGAATGGCGCAGAGCGATCCAATATCATTCTCGCACTCGGCCGCCTTATATCTTAGACCTCTTTCTAGCTATAGCATCTTCAACAGCTTTCAATTGTTTGAGGAGCTCCTCTCGCCTCGATACCGTTTTCTTAGCCGGTCCTGAATTCACTGGCGACGTAGCTGCCCGCTTCTTGCCTCCTGATTCTATGAATACAATGAGTGGAGGATTAATAATCTTAAATCTTAAAAAAGTATGTACTGTGGCATTTATGCAAAAAATAAAGCTAAAATAAAACCCAACTGGCGACGAAGTATTATGGCACCCTTAGAATTTTTATATTCTAGCCGCACGTTCTCCACGAATCATAAAAATTATGATTATTTATAAAAATCGGTCCAGTATTTCAGTAGCTGTAGTTAACCATCTGACCAGATCTTTGGTCACAGAAACATGGAGACTGATAAACTCTATACTCTTCTTTTGGCTTCGCACAGAGGGGTATATATAACTCTAAATAGTTTCGACACTCAAACCAATTTCACGGTTGTTCTAACTTAACACTTAACTAAAAGAATGCCATAAAATGTTTTATTATTTATTATTAATTTACTGAGTTGAGTTATTGAAGTATAACACTAATTTTATTTAATAAGTTATCAGTGGCATTATTTTACACGAGCAACATTTTCACGGCAATATATGGTTACAACTATAGGCGAGTTCCTCTAACGTATGTACGAAGTTAAAGTAAGACAGCCACCAGGCCTTAATAGCAATTGAAACGTGAATCTCATGCTTAGAGGGTACATGGAATTTGATAATATCTTTAGTGTTATTAGATCTACCGATAGAATTCTGTGATATAGATTCTTACCTTTATCACTCGTGGATTCTTTTTTACTAGCAACAGCTGTGGACACTGCCGCTGCTAAACCCGCGCTGGATTTTGCATTTAACCTGAAAATATAATATAATAGTACTTGTTAGTGTTCTGTGTGCGTACTGTAAACTTGGGTATTTGAAATAAGTAAATAATTGTAAATGTCTTGATGACATTTAGGTGGTAGGTAAGAGAGGCGAAGCGTGAGGGTAAGGCGGTGTACCATTTGTATTTTTAAACATTATATTATTACTCATTAAATATTGTGTTTACATAAAAAAGTTATGTAATATGCAATTTTTATGTTAATACAAGAAGTAATTAATAATATTATAATGTTTGAGTTAAGAAATTATGCACCGGCTTACCCTCACGCTTCGCCTCTGGTAGGTAATATAATATACCTATACCTACCTACCTACCTACTAAATAAGCAATAAGTATTTTGTACCTACGAAATAAGCTAAATTGATCCAAGAGAGGGTAAAAAAATAAAAACTTAGGTCAACTGGTCTATTAGGTGAAATATATGCTTGCAATAGACATTTTATGACTGCAAGTCAAAAAAACGCGTGTCGTATGAGAAATCAACCGGAACTTGAAAATTAACTTTAAATGTTATTAGTTATTAATGTGATTGTTATTATCCGTTCAAGGAAAATAAAACTTAATTACAAGTAAATAAAAAGCTTCGGCAGTCCACAGGAAAGTTATTACAACTATACACGTCTGAATTGGGAGTATTACCTAGGCCTGGCGGCCGCGTTGAGCAGCCGCGCGTGTCTGGCGCGCCGCGCGCCCGAGCTGCCCGACGAGGACGACGAGTGCGACTCGCTCTCCGACTCGCTCGACGACGACGACGATTCTGGCAACACAAATTATAATTGACTACTTGCAATGATTTTTATTTCATCTGATTTTGGAAAATACTGAGTCATAGAAACCCAACTGTGTTCGCAAAACATTATTATTATTTGAGTTGGTTTTTTTTTTTTCGAGATACGACGCTTTGAAAAGTCTTAGTCCTACCACTCACAAAAACGCTCCATACAAAATGGCCCTGAAATATGACGTCACAGTTCAGTTAGACCAGACCCAGACCAATGTAAAAAGAGCCCGACGGTCGTACATTTTATATGGCCGTCAGGGCTCTTTTTGCATTGCTTATGGTATAGTAAATATATGAAATTCGTAATTATTTCCGTAAATACTGTTTTTAGGCCAATATCGTATAATTAAAAAATGACAGAAATTTGATGAGGATGTCAAAAACTAGTAATTCAGAACTAAAAGGCAATATTTATTTTTCACTTATTTTGACAATTTTTGACCCATAATATAAAAAAAGTAACAGTCAAAATGATGTTTTTGTTTCTTTGACATGCATTTATTTATTAATATTAATATTTGTTACTATAGTCAAGTAGCCAATTGACTTACACTAATCACACACGATTAGGCGGCATGACGGTTTCGGACTGTCCGGCCACATCTCACGTTCGTAGCATAAAATCCCTAACTGAAGGCGCGGCCAGAGGTGGCCTTTCATCGAATGACATTTGATTGGGTTATGAGCGAGTTGCCTACAAAGCAAGATGCCTAACAAAGTAAGATGCCTAAGTACTATGCCTACAAAGCAAAATGGCTAAGTGATTACATGCCGTCTAGGCAAATGGCCTACTTGCTAAAACGACTACCAAGCAAAATGTCTAAATAGTTGAATGTCTTGAAGACAAATTGCTTAGTAATTAAAAGCCTGCAAAGCCAGACACCTAAAATGGTTTTTATTGTAGCTAAACGTAACAAATAAAATAAGGATAGAAACAAATTTACGGGGTCAAGGTCCTGCTTTTTGGCTATCTTGCTTTTTAGCCATCTTGCTTCTGAGGCATCTTGCTTTTTGGCTATCTTGCTTTTGAGACATCCTGCCTGTAGGGCATCTTGGTTTGTAGGCAACTCGCTCATAATAATCGATTTGATTTGTTGGCCGCCTACTGAGGCCGCAGGCCGGGCCGGTGCGTGTGTAGCGTGCGGCTTTCTGTCCGACGAGAGCCAGAGCAACTTGATCCGCCTTTATTGTGTGAGGAATATATCCAGTCGCCTACGCCCCTGCCCTACACACAGCCCTGCCAAATTGAAGCCTCTCCAGCCGCCCCTCCATGTGTAGTCAGCGTTATACTTAATAATCACTATAAGGAACGACGCACACCACATCAACCTAATACCGACTCGACACAATAAAGTATTGTTATGTGAGCTTTATGTCGTGTCGAATACAGTGCATTTTCAAATACGACCATGATGTGTGCGACGACCAGCGAAACTCGTATTGAAGCAGCGATATGATACCGCTGTACTTGTGCATGTGATTTTGAATTAGCTACAATGCGAATTGTCTTATGTTTAGTGTTTTATTTGACATAACCTAACCTATACAATGGGCGTAAGCCGAAGACTCAAAAACGTTTATCCAGTGAACACCTACAGTATGAGTAGAATATATGCAATTCTTCAAACCTGAACCAGACGATGAGGATCTGGAGTATCGCTTCCTGTCTCTGTTGCGACTGGATATTTTGGTGCGACCGTACGCATCCATTTCATCCTGTATAGAAATAATATAATGATGTAAACTTACGAAAAGAAAGGTAGTAATAGAAACACTTGTGGCCCGCCAATGTGGCCAATTTTACAGGTAAAAAAACCGGCCAAGTGCGATTGAAACCCGCGTGGAGAGGGTTCCGTTCCATACATGATTAACTAAAATTTCCTATGTTACTTTCCATACCATAGACTTCTTATAGGTTTTCCTGTAATCTATAGGTAAAGAACAATTTTTTGTATTTTTTTCAAAATTTTAGGCCCGGTAGTTTCGGAGATAAGGGGGGGGGGGGGGGGGGAATGGTCAATTTTCGCCTATTTTCCTAAATAACTTCCAAACCATGTATCTTAAAATTACAAAAAAAAACATATTTAAGATCCTCACAATAAGCCTTTTCATTGATATGTGACATGATATAGTTTGCGTAACTTTTTTTTTTTAATTTCTAATTTGCCCCCCAACAGGGGCCCACTTTTGGGGGGCAAATTGTACAAAATTTATTTATTTACATTACGCATCCCTGTTGCGGTCACCGATTTACATATGTATACCAAATTTCAAATCAATCGCTCCAGTAGTTTCGGAGCAAATTGACTGTGACAGACGGACAGACAGACAGACAGACACACGAGTGATCCTATAAGGGTTCCTTTTTTCCTTTTGAGGTACGGAACCCTAAAAATGGCAACACTACAGGGTGTATGGGATAAATAATCGGTGTTGCCAGTTTTCAATACATACAAAACTGTGCCGTGACTCACTTATAGACAACGCACAGCCTAAACGGGTGGTCCTAAGGGTTGAAATTTGGAGGAGACATTCCTCGAGTACCCTAGAGGTGCACTAAGGAGGGATTTTTTGAAATTGCATCCTTAAAGGGGTGAAAGGGGGTGATAAAGCTTGTATGGAAAATACCGCGAGCGAAGCTGTGGCGGAGGGCCAGGAGGAGGGGAGGCCACTAGTTGCTTATAAAATTGTATCTTGTAGCATCGTGAAACAGGTCGCTGACCATTGAACATTGACCTAATATTCTATTGGTCGAATTAAACGCCACTTAGGCATTTGATCCGTCCGTGTGGTGCCGGCTCAGAATCGTCCGTGTGGTTCAGAATAGCACCACCCCATCTCCTCCCGTGGGTGTCGTAAAAGGCGACAAAGGGACCAACCGAAGGATGGGCAGCAGCGTCCTTCGCGTATTATCGGAGGCCTACGTCCTGCAGTGGACGTTTTTACGGCTGATGATGATGATGGTGATAAGCATTTGATTGAAGATTAAATAGTTAAGTGTCCCTCAACTAGTTGTCAACCTATACACTAACGTCACTTTAATCAATGATAAGAAGTAAAGATGTAGAGAGTTGAATGTACCTTGTGCCTGTGAGAGGCGGGCGGCGGCGGGTTGACGGCGAGCTGGCGCGCGGCGGCGGGCGACGCGGCGCGGCGGCGCGGCGCGGGCGGGTTCATCGCCGTCGCGCGCGCCGACGCCATGCGCCGCTCGCGCACGATCACCGACGGGGACAGTCTGCGGGCGCATACTCATGTGCTATACTAGTTTATGCAACGGTTGCATTATAATAGACCTTAAAATAGGAGCGTGGGTTTATGAAACGAGCCAACAGGCGAGTTTCAAAATAAGATCGCACGAGTGTTTTAAAGCCAAATTATGTACAGTTGCATACATAACTTTATCTACACACATATTATAAATCCTCCATGATGTGTTCAGAAACCGTAGGTAATGACATGAACCAACTACTACTTACTACTTACTATGAGAACTTTCTTGTCTGTGGTAATAGACTATAGACTATATATATAAAAATAATGCAATAATAAAAAAGTGAACAAATACAGAAACAAATTATTTATTGTAATAGTTGTAATTGACATTTAAACTGGAACAATGGGATAAATTTAAACTCATAACATTACAAAATTGATACTGTAATAATATTACAGTACAGATTTTACCTAGATTTTACATAGTAAAATTGGTTGTAATAAAGCTGGTAATTTCCTACGGTTTTTAAATACATTATGGAGGTTTTATGATATGGGTGTAGATAAACAAACTTATTCAACGCGAATCCTATCATACCTTACTCAGATCCAGATTATATCTAAAAATGGTTTAACCTTTTCAACGCAACGTCAAATACAAAAGATGTCGCTCACGCTCCAGGCGTGTCTAAAGGCTTTTGCACAAAGACACGCGTACGCGCGCAATGTATGCGTCTCGTATTGCTGTCGCTTTTGCACTAATACAAAACCCATATATCCTAGAGGGGTATTAATCACATTAAGAAATAACATCTGCCTCTGGCCAGAAGTTAACGAAAACGAAAGGTTCAATTCACGTTTTCTTCTTACAGGAAAAAACAATGCCTGACGCCCTCCCTGCATGCGTATATGGTCCAAACAAAAAAAGCTTCATGGTCCTTAACATTAGGGAACAGGAGGGGACAGCTCTGAACATAAATGTGTATGTAAAACCCAAAGACACCGACTTAGCCTAACTTTTACTAGCAAATAAAGCTACCTATCGCGCAGGGTTTGTGGAACTGTGATTGGTGCGTTCAAGGTTATGCGTAGCCCGCATCGGCAGCGGATGTCACCCGGCTATGTATGCAGTCTATATAATATATGGCCCGTGCATTACAAAAATAAATAAAAACAAATATACAAAACCTGCGTCGATTGCACGCGAAAATGTCATGCAAAAGCCTTCAGAACACAAATTTCAACCTCACCTCAAACTTTTGTAGGTCTCTTTTACATAATACAATGGCATACGCCCTGCCAGATATTATTCGTTGTTGGTAAACCTGTGGTGCGCATATATCCGTCATAGGAATCTTTTCAACCTCTATAGCATTGTCCTAATAGAACGCGATCATGCGATCATGGCTAGTTCGCGCGAACGTTATTGCGCGATCAATTAGGACACCTGTTTAACATCAGCATGTTTGATCGCGCGGTCGCGCGAACTAGCGATAATCGCACGGTCGCGTTCTATTAGGACAATGCCATAGACGTTGGAAAGGTTTAAAGAACAGCGCTCTCATTGAATTGTGTATGGAAAAGGGTAAGCAAGCATTGTCTGCAGACCGCAAGACTCATTTAGCCTAACGGATGGTTAGAGATTCAGGTATATTTACATACATACACACATAGCATCACGCCCGAAATCCCTAATGGGGTGAGCAGAGCCACAAGACTACTTGTAGCCACGTTCGACTAATTAGTCCTAAGATGGTATGATGAACCGTATGGTGACAGGTGATCAGCCCATCGCCCATACAGTTAGTCCACCATGTTGGAGAGGACCCGTCCCTTAGTCGACTTGGTGTATATTTAGTACGTATATTTAGGTTTTAAAAAGATCCGTTCGACCAAATTTTGGTTACGAATGTGAAAACTTGTATTGATTTAGTAAAATTTGATGACATTTGGTCTGACGGACTTGATAAATCTGATCTTACGATTTTTTGCAACTATACCTTCTAGGATGGTTGCTAGAACCAAGGAACTATACAACTCTCGATAAAACTAAGATTGTGTCAATCTCCTGTTAATAAGATTGTATTTCGTTATTTTGCTAATGAACCACCAGACGATTTTTCTTTCAAACAGACTTCTTAATGTTACGTGTCTTAGTCGCAGCGCAGATCGCCAAACGACCCCACGATGCAGTTAAGCCAATCAATTTTCCTGCTTTATTTAAATACATGCGCTCGAGTACATATAATGATATGGCCGGAATATCTCAAGTTTGCTGTGAGAATAAGCTCCATTGCCGTCAAACAAAAACACGGGTAATGCCTGCCAGCTCTGCTACCAAAACTTTCCTCCGTCAACTTCTACAAAAAGAAACTCTGGAAATATTAGAGCTCTTCCTGGAGCTCTTTCAGCTTATCCATTTTCTTATCAGTTATGCTAAATTGCAGCTCTAATTATGAAGCTGAGAAGTAAAGGACTTAAGGATGTCAACAGGAGTAGATAAACCTGTTTCAAATAAATATTTGTCTTCTACAGAATGCTTAAGCGGCAATTACACTGAGTCGTTCGCCGCATGCTGCATGCGGCGACCGCAACAGCATAAAGAACACGGTAGTCGGCCGCATTCAGCGAGCGACAGCTGCAACCACCTAATTAGGTGACCGAAGTAATGTACAAACGGCGTCTGTCGGCCGAAGTAGGTCACCGAATGCGGCGAACGCAGATCATTCGATAAAGTATAACCTGTATGCAAATATGTACTCATGATAATAATATCATTGGCATTGGCCACAAATTTTTGAAGTTGCCATTGAATTGTCATATATATTCCGAACCCGGTATCTTCGTTTCTTTCGTATTGATATTAATAAAATCGCAAACTAATAAACTAGCTTTCCTAAGCACAAGACTACTCATTGCGACAGCTATCAATAGAGATCGGTGAATTACTTTGTAGTTCAGCCGCCGCATTCGGCGATCGCATTAGGCGGACAGACTAGTGTAAAGACGACGTTCGTTGAACAAAACCGTTTAAAGAGTCGTGAGGCCACCGCAGTAGATGGACAGACTAATGTGAAGACGACGTTCGTTGGCCGCAGTAGTTTCAAACAAGTTCGGCGACCGCATTAGGTGAACGACTCAGTGTAATTGTCGCTTTAGTCTAAGTTACATGCAGTGGAAGCCCCGAGGAAGTTCACTGAATTTTGATTTATTTTTGATTGACTAGCGTCACAGTTTCCAAAACATTCTCATTGATTTACTCGTCAGCTTCACAAGAGTCAGGATACTAACCGTTGTTTAGAAGACGAAGATGCTCTCCGCTTGCGGCGCGCGCCCGGGGACCGCGAACTGCGAGAACTGGAATTTGAAGAGCTGCGGAGTCAACGGGACGGGAGGGGACGCACGCACACACCGCCGCGCGACGCGCACGACGCGCACGCACGCACACATGCAGAACCGCCGCGCGGCCGGTCCGCGCACACACGGCACACACATTCACACCACAAGCGAGTCCGATGGTGACAGTCATGCATGTTAAATGTTAATAGAGTTGAAAATATTGTACGAATTTCAAGTAGACGACATTCGTAAGAGGTGGAACACCAAAACACCGTCATTGTAGTTATGAAAATGAAACCCATTAGCAGGGGAGAGGACAAAGCGGAGGATGAAAGTTTTAAATTAATAATAGTTACAAAAGAATACGATATAATCAAATTTCAGTTTGAATTGTGATTTGAACGATGGCTTTGAATTGAAAACTTTACTGCAATGTTTAAAAAGTAACTCAAATACAAAAATAGATCACATAATGTGTACATAGTCGCCCCATGTGCAATTGTGACCAAAACACACGTTTACTACTCAAAAATGTGCTCGTCACAAAAGTACTGATATATAAAATGGTATCATTTGAAACATTACAATCACGATTACCATCTGGTGCTACACTACAAAATATTGCTAAAGCAAGTGACTTAGCAGTTGCATGCTTGGAATCATGCACACCTTTAAACCGCGCCACGTAAAGACATTTTCTTTGTTTTAACTATTTAGGTCAGTGTCATAGCTTTACTCGAAAGTCGGTACCGTGTTTCAAGGGTATCTCGGCGTATGGAGAAGCCTCAAGATCAATGCCATACTATAATCCAGCGTAAGTCACCCGCATTAGACGTCCAAAATTATATGAAAAGTTTAGGTACCTCTTAATCGCAGTTCACCCGCGAGCTAACCTAGCATCTGCAATCGTTAGGGAGCGAGACTGACCTGGAGGAGGAGTAGGAGTCGTCGGAGGAGGGCGGGCGGCGGCGGCGCGCGGCGGGCTCGGCGCGCATCCAGGGGTCGGCCCACTCGTCGCCGCGGCCGTCGCGCGCCTCGCGAGCGTCGCGCGGCTCGCGCCGGCCCTCGCGCGGCTCGCGCGCGCGCGCGTCGCGCGGCTCGCGCGTCTCGCGCCGCTCCACCTCCGCGCGCTGCACTATCACCTCGCGGGATGACCGTACGCGCCGCTACACAAAACAATAAAAGTCAGTGGCGGTACAGTACTATTAAAATAAGTTCACCATTCGGCCATCCTCGGTTATTGTCGGTATCTCTCGTTTTTCACATAGAGTATATCAAATTACAGATATAATTTAAATATATTACCCGTTATCTTATTAAACAAAATATAACAGAAGGATATAAGCAACAAAACCTCAAATCAAGTTGATTATATTAAAATGTGTTGTACCTTGAAACCAATTTACGTGCCTAAGCAGTGGTTAGGCCGTAAAACGGTTGTTTACAAAACGTGTTTTACAGAATAACACGTCGTAGAGACAGACAGACGGAATGACAAAGCAATTATTCGTTGCATTACCGCACACCTTGCATGTAAACAATACAATGGGGTCAATTCGAACGTGTTTTCATTTTCATTGGATACACTGAAAATGAGCCACGTCGCCCGTTGTAATGAGCTCTGACGGCGATCATAAATCATAAATCTTTATTGCATGAAGTAATGTGTAACAAGGTCTTAATGTGTAGTCAATAGTTCATTATTTCACCAAAGAGCTACCTACCTACCTACTACCACTGCTATTGGTTGATACTTTTTATATGGCCGTCAGCGCCTTTTTTACAATGGGCGAAGTATATTTGCTATAGGTTGACCGCTTAAATGAGTCTTCGCCCGCGCGGCACAGGGGCGCGGGGGCAGGCGACAATAGCCAATGGCATTGCATTGCTTCAACTAAGATATTGCAACTTGTTTTTTGTAGTACTCAATGCATGTCAAAGTCGCTTTATCTTGAAGACTATTTTCTTTACAAAACTAAAATGTAATTCGATTACGAATGGGTGGTTTCTGTGCATAGATATTATACATTGTGACATACTTTTTTTTTAATTTCGTTGTGGCTTCATGGGCCCGACGCAGACATGACTACGGAGGTACGGAGTACCCGACATAGTGCACCTTATTGTATAAGGCCGTTTTTAGGGTTCCGTATCAAAAGGGTAAAACAGGACCCTATTACTAAGATTCTGCTGTCCGTCCGTCTGTCTGTCTGTCCGTCTGTCACCAGGCTGTATCTCATGAACCGTGATAGTTAGACAGTTGAAATTTTCACAGATGATGTATTCCTGTTGCCGCTATAACAACAAATACTAAAAAACAGAATAAAATAAATATTTAAGGGGGCCTCCCATACAACAAACGTGATTTTTTTGCCGTTAGATAATGGTACGGAACCCTTCGTGCGCGACTCCGACTCGCACTTGGCCGCGTTTTTTTTTTATCAACACTTAAAGTACCTTTTGGAATGCCGCCTCCTCAGGCATGGCGGAGCGCTCGTCAAAGTGCGGCGGCCGCTCGTACATCCGCTCCCGCTCGAAGGCCCGCTCGCGCTCGAAGAAACGCTCACGCTCGTCCAGCACGGGCCGCGGGAAGCGCCCGCGGTACATCGCGCCGTACGGACTGTGGACAATGCTTAGTTCAATCACCACTTCCATAAGACGAATAACCGTTGTACTGCCCTTTGGGCAAAATATTTTTCGGCAAATTTCATTTCCCAAAAAAACTTATCGCATGAATTTCATTTCCCAAACGAATCTTTAGCATTTAGCATTTTATTAATTTGTTCAAATTATAAGCTGTTTTGACGAATGATTTTTTGCCAACTTATGATTTAAGTAAAATAGTTTGGGATCTGATACATTTCATTTCAATCGATACTTGTCTGTCTGTCTACCCGTTTCTTCCGCTGGACCGTTGAAATTTGTATTGAGATATTTTGAGCCCGGGGGAAAGACACAAGGTACTTTTAAAAATAAATAAAATCAAGCCCAGTATACAGGTTGTCCCAAGACTATGGGACATCAAGGGAAAATACCTTAAATATCATAGATAGGATATTTTGCTGAAAGAAGACTTTATGTTATTTTTAAAAGTTAGTAATTTTGCATTTAAAGATTTTCTGAGTATTTAATTAATTAATAATTAATTGACTTGGGCAGTTTTTAATTTGATTAAAATGATTAATTTCACGTTGTTCCTTTCTTTTAAGATACTATGTTGCTTAGGAAGAATTATTCTTTTTTGTCCATTCGTTCGATTGACATCGTAAAAACAGGGGTGATTTTTTTTCATATTTAAGTCGGTTCACGTAAAGTCTTCTTTCAGCAAAATATCCTATCTACGATATTTAAAGTACTTTCCCTTGATGTCCCATAGTCTTGGGACGGGCGTATATAGTACAGACTCAGCATACCCAGGGCGGAACGCTTCGGGGTCGCGGTGCGCGGGCGCGTCGTGGTGCGGCGGCGGCGGCGACGCGCCCACGGCGGCCGCGGCGTACGCCAGCTCCGCGTCCGGGTCGTGCACCACCCCGCCCACGGACAGGTGCAGCTTCTTCTCCTCGAAGTCCATGTCTTGCTCTTTACGCTTATTCGCTATCCGGAGCATCTGTAATGTTCATTCTGTTTAATGAAAGCATAATTACAAGAACGTGAAACATAAATTTAAGTTTCCAGAGGATTTGCATTGATCTCTGGTTTTTTTTTCTGGTGACTCAAGCGATTATGAGCGAGTTGCCTACAAAGCAAGATACCCTACAGGCAGGATGTCTCAAAAGCAAGATTTCTCAGAAGCAAGATGACCTTGACCCCGTATATTTGTTTTAGGTGTCTTGCTTTGCAGGCTTTTAATTACTAAGCAATTTGTCTTCAAGACATTCAACTGCTTAGACATTTTGCTTGGTAGTCGTTTTAGCAAGTACACCATTTACCTAGACGGCATTCAACCACTTAGACATTTTGCTTTGTAGGCATTATACTTAGGCATCTTGCTTTATTAGGCATCTTGCTTTGTAGGCAACTCGCTCATAACGGTTAATTCGCACTGGGCCTCTGACTATGTGCCCAGGATTGAGACATATGATGTTACCTCTTTAGCAGTGCGCAGCCCGCGTTCCCAGGCGGACTCGGGCGGGGCGGAGTCGCGCGGGGGCGGCGCGTACGGGCCGCCCGTCGGCACGCCGCGCACCACGTCGAACATGTTATAGTTGCCCTTGTCCGTCACGCCCGGGTGCAGGAATCTACCGACATTCAATAAATAAGGCCCTAAGATAACCTGTATCTTGGCTCCGTGACGCACGCGTACGCACAAACACATTTATTTTATCCTATAGATTTCGCATAGCCAGGCAACCCCCGCTGTCAACATTAAAGTCAACCAACTATAACCGGTGGGGCTACAAGTAGACAAGGGATACTCGTAACCTCGAACGCACCAATCACAGCGGCCAGATCATCAGGATTGGCGGCTTTTTTTTGCTAATAAAAGTTAGGCTAAGCGGTGTCTTCAGGATTTATGGTCTGTGCGCACAAAGAAATACACTCCAAGACAAATAATACGAGTATGTTATGACAATAAAAATTGAGTCAGATAGGAAACAAGCCTGCAGCCTGAGGCTCTGAGTCCAAAGTTAAAATCACTAGGTTGGCCTACAGGTTGACCTATTAAGTCAAACAAATAATTCAGCCAAGATTGGAATTTATTACGCATTAACTCTGCATAGGAGGTTTAGAATGTAGTGTCTATATTTTTTTACTATAACGGTGACTGAAATTACTATGATTTGGGCCAGCGTGCCCATGTCCCAACAGATTTATATCCCTTTGGTTAGCTGATATTATATAACGCGTTCTCGAGTGAAGCGCGATTCTGTGCCTAGGTGGAGCAATGATTTGCGCAAAGTGCAGCAGCACGTTTTGGATAGGGCTTGTTAGTATGCATTGGGAGAGGCCTATATCGAACAGTGGACTGCACGGGCTATCACTATCATCATCATTATTTTAGCCAAAACAAATCCACTGCTGAACATCGGCCTCCCCCAATGATCGCCACAGCAACATAGAATATGCTGCTCGCATCCAACAGAGTACCGTGTGCATGGTCTGCACACGCTGCGCCTTCATGAAGAACTCATCGGCCCCATCGGTCATCTGTTCTACGAGCAATGTGCCCCGCTCATAGTTCTAGAAAATGGTGTACCTGCAGCTGACGCCCCAGGTGCAGGCGCCCCGCGAAAAGAATCTGCAAACGGGCCGGGGCTCGCTCTCCTCCGGCCGCCGCTCAGCCTCGTCCGAGACTTCGCCCTCCTCCAGCGACGAGCCGCGTGAGACGCGCCGCGGTTTCACCTCTTCTGATGGCAAGGATTTTACAACAACAAATCAGTCAGGAACTGCGTTATTTTCTAATCATATTCTTTAATAAAATAATGAAAGTTTTTGTAGAAAGATTATAGTAAGGTATTGTGCCGTTGCTGTTACTGCACATGGATTAAAAAGAGCAAACCAAGACAGACTCTCTATTGTTGAGATAGGTTTAGGTTTAATAAATTTATTCTGATAAGAACAACAATAGTTCACTTAAATGGGTATACAAAATATTCAAATTTGATATAGTAGACCAGCATGATCTTAG